>JAVLUX010000010.1:40068533-41268533 GCA_032164185.1 Moxostoma hubbsi | reverse complement strand
GAGAGAGGGAGAGACTTAATGCTTGTGCAACATTGCCTACTTTTCAAATGTCAGCTGACATGGGCCTCTGTTTTGCTGGAGTGCGTCTATCTTTGAAAATAACCCACAATATTCCTCCATATTATAAAGTTTGTTCCTAATTGTTAAAGGTTGCCTTAAAGTCAGTATTTGAGACCAGGAGTTCTTTAGAAAAGAAGCCAGTAGGCGACTTTGAAACATGCTCTGCTTACTGATGAATATGCTAAATCTAGGTAATCAGTGGCCCCAAAATGTATTTAGACACTTAAGACATATACTGTATGATTTGTATTGCATTAGCCAAATATGAAACCAAATTGCATCTGCAAACAAATAATGCTTTTTCTCAACTAACTTGACTAAAATTACACTTTAGTGGCTGAATGAAATCAGTTCCCTTCTAGTTCACACAGACATTCTAACAGATGTACCACAGATACAGTAAAATTATTCATTTATTTGAAATCATAAAAGTGTCCAAATATTTTTAAGATAAATAAACAACATATATTTTTGGACAGCAAATATTATAAATACACATATTTTAGGTAAAGTATATCTATCTATTATATAATATCTAGGGCTGTCATTTGATTCTGTAATTAATCAAATAATAAAAAAAAATCATTAATCAATGCAAATAATGCATTATAATTCAAATAGTTATAATTATAAATGTCTTGATACACTATATAGACTAAAATATACAATAATAAACATATTCAGATTCAAATAGCCTACACTGCATAACTGTGAAAAACAAGATAGACAATGCAAAAAGTGGCTTTAAAAACCAATATATTCTTTGTTTTATTCTCATTTACAGTAAATTAACATAAGCCTATCACTGGCCTACCGTACAGTCCACAGCAATCCATTTTGCAGTTGAGTTTGTCACAATTTTCAAGACTTAATGTCTGTTTTCAATGGATGCGATCTTGCGTTCCATTTACGCTATTTTTAATTGTTGCTCTATGTACAGTACAAATAGCTCAGTCGGACACTTTTGGAGTGTATCACTGGTTTTCAGAATTATAAAGGCTGCATTTATTTGGATGCTGTATTAAAAGTACATTTAAACTTTAAAAATGGTGCTGCTTGTAAGGTTTGTTGGGGCACGTTGACTGTACAGCTGGAGCAGTGCTAACTGTCAAATAGATTTTGACAATTTACCTTTTTTTTTAAATTTACGTATGGGTCAGGGGGGATGATTAATTGCGTAAATTTGTTTAACACGCTATTTTTACAATTAAAAATATTAATAAATTGAAACATTAAAGCGTCAGACCTAGTTGTATATAATAAAATGCAAAATAGAAGGATTTTCACTAGTTGACTGTGTATATTCTATACACACATCAAAACAAAAAATGGTCACAGAATAAACTGCTGAGAGTATAAGATACAGAATGAGATTTGCAACACACTTCCCAGCATGCATCAGACATTTACCCAGACTGCTTTCATTTAATCCCAAATGAGTGCACAACTTGAGAAAAGTCATTTCCGCCATAAAATGCTTCCTCATTAAGCAGCATCTCATTGCATGTGTAATCATTAGTCCATGATACAATGCGCTCAGATTCAGAGAGTGCCGGGGTCATTTTTAAAGGAGCACTTAAAGCCGTTAAGAAGTCTGACATCATGATAGGGGCACTTCCCTCTTCATTCGTAACACTATCTCCCACATTAGGCTGCAGGGGGGTGGAGGGGCAAGAGGGGAGTATGTGCGTGTGTTTATGCGGTCTGTCGGAGCGGGACGGGTGGGGGGCTTTTAAGGTGTCAGTGGTAAAATTGATAACACACCATAGAGAGGCTATAGTAGCACTTGCTGGCTGCACTCACTCAATAGAAATTAAATTAGTGGGAAAATAGGCCCGTCAGTTATCAGAGTTTGGAGAATCAACGCAGTTTGGCATCAGACCACCTGGACTGGAAGTGAGGGGTGGAGTCTTGGGGGTCTTGGGTAAGATCTCCCTGCAGGGTCATTATTCTTATAGTCATAATGCTCAGGTGTCTGCCTTATGGATGTCTGATGCAGTGCACATGGACTACTATAAAAACACACACACACACGCACACGCACACAGAGATTATTTTGGACTAAATAACAGCATGGTGCAAAGACAGAAATTCCATTGTTAATTTCAATTGATGTTAAAGTTGCATTGGTGTTAATTTTTGTCATGCCTGAAGAAATACTAGTATTTTTGAAAAATATGGTTAAAATCATGTACACTCACATGTGATGAAGAATATCAGTAATGATATCAGTAGTAATATCAAATATTTAGCATGGAATTTGGCTTCCTTAAGGCCCTGATACACTTCTTCTTTGTTCGTCGTTCAGGGGTAAAAAGAAGTTTGAGACAGCGGAGCAACGGTATAGTGTTTGCGAACATTCAGACACCCCCCACACCGTTATGAAGTACATGTTTAGAAGTACATTGAAATATGAGGACGCTACATGTAAAACCTAATTTAATATTAGACAAGTATCTATATCCACAGTAAAACAAGTCCTATATCGACATGATCTAAAAGGCTGCCCAGCGAGGAAGAAGCAACTGCTCCAAAACTGCCATAAATAGCCAGCCTACAGTTTGCAAGTGCACATGGATATTACTTTTATGAGAAATTACCTCTGGTCTGATGAAACACAAATTAAAATTTTATCATTAAGTTTGGAAGAAAAAGGGTGAGGCTTACCAAATATTAACAAATTGTATGTAAACTTCTGACCCACAGGGAAAGTGATGAAAGAAATAAAAGCTGCAATAAATAATTCTCTCTATTATTATTCTGACATTTCACATTCTTAAAATAAAGTAGTGATCCTAACTGAAATAATGTTTTCTATTATAAAATGTCAAGAATTGTGAAAAACTAAGTTTAAATGTATTTGGCTAAGGTGTAAACATCTGACTTCAACTGTATATATATCATTGTCTGTCTTTGCTGACAAATAGCTGTTCCCTGTCTAACAATCACTGAGAGCGATTTAAAAAAGTATGCAAAACAATCATGACCCCATCCATAGCAATTCAGCCTCACTCTTATCTTAAGATTTTCTTAGTAAAACTTGCTCTTAGCAGTTTTGTGAACAGGTTATAAGCAAAAACTCTTAGCTAGGATCTCTTATGAGAACTTGTGATAAGATAAAAATATTTATGAATACAGGTGCAGACCTGTCAGAAGAAGGGAGCTCTTGTCCATTTAGAAATGTAAGGAGCTGCTGGAGATCTTTATCCAAGTCATTGATTTCTCTAGAAAGTTTTGGTGCACTCTCTGAGAACATACACAAGGGTCAAGACTTGAATTTATATTTGTATGATAAAAGTGCTTAGTATTGTGCTCCACACCAGGAGAAGATGATCATGCTGAGAGGCTTCAAACTGAATATCCATCGACCAAACAGAGAACATCTGAGCTCTCCAAATCTGATTGGTTGGAGGGAAGAGATGATGTTGTGTTTACTTTATCAGGTTTTATTAGGCTACTTAATGAACAAACACAAATCAATTGCTGGTGAGTGACAATTTTAATTCCCTTTGAAGATCTTTCCCACATCAGTTGAAATCTCACTGTCAAACTCTTCATCTCGTTTCTCGTCCTCCCTTATGGCTCTCTCTTTCTCATGGTTAATTCACAGGTTTCTCATTTGATATTCAAACATTTCAGGTCACATAATCAGCCAAATATTTTTCAGAGGGGCATTCTAACCAAATTCCATCATTGCTTTCCATTCCATGAGGATATACAGCAGAGACAGTGGAGCTTTGAAATGTAAATCTCAATAGATCTCTTTTCGGAGGCTTTTTAATTAAACTGATGTACCTTATTTACCCTGGATCCGAGGAAATTCTCAGCTCTGAGAAACAGAGACATAACTTACACTTCCAGAAAAGATTGAATACATAATTAAATGTATAGTTATTTTCCAAAATGCCTAGTCTTATAAAATCATGTTTAGTTAAAGAGCACAGAACTCATCCGTGCTTGGATATATTTTTTCCGGGGGTGGATTTTTTTTATCCACTTGTTCTGTCTTCACCTTTAATTAATACATTAAGTGATGATAATTCAAACATTACTGAACTTTTTAAGAATTCTGTTACCTTTTAAAAGAGTTAGTTTTGTTTGACCTCACTTTTTCAACTTAAATATAGAGAATGTCAACCACTTTTCTGCACAAATTGGCATCTTTGAAAAACATCCATTTGAAGAGAAATAATAATAAAAAAATATTTTTTATTTTGATTAGACACTGGGAAAAATAAATTCTTGGAATATAAAGCTTGTCATAAATTATCTCTATTGTTTCACAAACGTTCATACTGCTATAGGCCTCAGTTAATGAACTGAATGATCATAATTGTAAAACCTGACCTCAAAAGGTGGCAACATATTCTAACCCCTCTTCATTGCGTCTGAAAGGTGATCAGTCAAATTGGCAATTAGTAATTGTTTTGCAACCACTTGGGTTGGCTGCTTCTGTATATAAATAACCACTTGTTAATGGCTTTGTAATTTTCTCACTTATAATTACATTTTAATGTGATTGTTGTTCAGTTAATTTTTAATAATAGCCTTTAAGGTCAACTTGCAAGTTGATAATGGGTTTCATTCTCTTAAGAGGCAATCTAATGAAAACGATTTAATAAAATATTCATACAGTATAAATATAAAACGTTTTCAAAGAGAAAAATATATTTGGTCAATGGAAATAATAATTATGCAATTACATATAAAGCAAAAGTTAACAAAAGTTTGTGAAGTTATAAACATTAATTTACCTTGAAGAAAATGTAGGTGTAATTACTGTTGTTATACATGTTAATTTGGGAATTAGGGCTGATGCATAGTTTATTCCACAGCGTACACTTTTCAAAATGTGGAAAAGGGGAAAAAGTACTGTGTTATACGAAGTACTCATTTATGTCCTCTTTGGGACTTTCTGTCACTGTTGTGAATACCCCGGCAACAATGGCAACCATATTTCTGGAAACTGTCTGTAAAATCTGAACACATTTTCACACTTACATTAGAAAAGAGCAAAATCGACATGGCGCCATGCGAGGAGCGGACATGTAAATGGCTAGTTTGCTAGTTTTGCTGTGCACTTTGCTAGTTTTTAATTATTTTTATGTCATAAACCTGTGAGATTTGATACACCCTGCTATATAACTGTTCTTTGAAGTCAACATGTCAAAGAATTCAAAATCCTCGGGTTCTGGATATATTAAAAGACACTTACGTGCTCAAGCTGATACCTCTGACAGGGCCGCAGATCAGGGACTCGTTTGGATGGTGCGGCAGGAAAAATCCAACAACAACTGGCGAGCATGTCTGTGATGCTGATGAAAGTTGTTGCTGACTTAGAGGATCTTGCTGTAATATGCTGATCGATTACTGTGATGGAAACAAAATTCTCTGAGTTAGTTACAAGAACTGGGGACGTCGAGATATGGATCGATTATATGGAGTCATCGGTGAGGGAATTAGCTGCTAATCCACAAGTGACCAAGATGGATTTGCCACACATTTGGGAAAAACTGGAGGATCTGGAGAATCGTAATCGGCAAAACAACGTCCGAATTGTTGGAATTCCTCTGCATGAGGAGGGCCGGGATATTGTACATAACAGGCATAAGCTGGAACAGTTTACAGAGTCCTGGTTTAGAGATCCGCAGAGGGAGACAGGCCCCAATCAATTCTGGCCAAATTTCTGAGATCATCCGATAAAGATCTCGTTGTAATGATACACAGACTCTGAAGCTGGAGATTAACCAAATGTGGGAGATTGTTGAACAGGATACTGAAAAAGGCAGGTAAGCAGGCAAGCTAAGTGTTCAGGTTTAGTACACTATCTTTGGAGACAGTCTAGGATCAGACAGGGAACCAAGGCAGAAGGCACCAATCTAAAAGATTATATCACTAAACTAACAGGTGCCAAAACAGGTAACTTCAATATCAAACAGTATCATAGGTACATCATATCATATGCTCAAACTGGTAACTTCAATATCAAACAGGATCACAGGTAGGTCACATCATGTACTCAAACTGGCAACTTCAACATCAATATGTGCATAAATAGTGGAGCAGGTAACTATATCCAAACAACAAAGTGAGTGGTGTGTTGAGCAACATGATGCTTCACAGGATGTGTAGAAATCTTGGTCTTACAGATATTTGGAGATTCTTAAACCCTTCTGGGAGGGACTATAATATTTTCAGTCCATAAGATTTATTCTAGAAGTCCCTAATTCCATCTGTTGTTGATTGCTCAACTGGAAACATCTTAGTCTCAGATCACACCCTGGTGAGTTTAAAGGTGTTGCCATAAACGGAGAAAAATAAATCATATAGTGTCCACTTTAATGTATCTTTTGCAAAATCCTGAATTCCAACAAATGTTAAAAGCTGAAATCAATGTTTATATGGAGACCAACTGGTCCTCAGTATCCTATGTGAGCATGGCTTGGGAGGTACTTAAGGTGGTTCTTAGGGGCCGGATCATACAGTGTGCCTCATTCATCAAAAAATTCAAAGCATGAGAACTCATGGATTTGGAAGGGACTATTAAAAATGCAGAGGCAGAGCTGAAGTGCCGAATGTCGTCTAATGGCGTCAGAGAATTGAACTGACTGAAATAAAGATATAATACTATTTTGTCATGGAAGGTGGAGTTTTGATTATTCAGGGCAAGACTTTGAGTCAGGGGACAAAGCAGGGAAAATTTTGACTAGATATTTAAAGCAGAGAGAGTCTTTTTCTACCATTCTCTCAGTGAATCTGCTGGTGGTGAAATATTTACCTCAGCCATTGATATTAATAATACTTTGATCTTTATAGTTCCACATCTTTGTCCACCGATTTCACTGAATATAAACTTTGTGGAATCATTAGGTCTCCCTAAATTGACAAATGAGCAAATAAATTCTCTTGATTCTAAGATAACCTTGGAGGAGTTTGGCGAGGTAATCAAGTTCTTGCCTACAGGAAATGCCCCGGGGCCAGATGGCTTTAACGCTGAGTTTTTTAAATCTTATGCTACAGAACTGGCTCCACTTTTGTTGGAAGTTTAAACAGAATACTTAAAGAATGGAAAGTTTCCGCCAACCATGACACAAGCCCGGATCAGTCTGATTCTTAAAAGGACAAAGATCCAAGCGAGTGTAAGAGTTAACATCTAGCTTACCTGATCCAGCTAGATGTTAAAATTTTGTCAAAACGTTTCATAACTGATTAAGTAAAGTTATGACATCTCTTATAGGTATAGATCAGGTGGGGTTTATTTGGGGCTGCAGCTCTCCTGATAACATCAGGCATCTAATTAATATCATGTGGTAAGTGGTGAATGAGCAGACTCCAGTCACTGCCATATCACTTGATGCTGAAAAGGCGTTTGATATGGTCGAATGGGATTAAGTTTTTGAAAATATATTGGATCAGGAAGACCTTTATTTGATGGAATAAGTTACTTTATAGACACCCAGTAGCGGCTGTAAAAACAAATGGACTAATTTCAGATTATTAAAATGCCCTTCTGTCCATGTGTTGTTCCTGGATGCGGTCAACTTCTCTCCAAGACCGATGGCCACGGATGCCACCTCGTGTGCCTGGGCAGTGATCATTGCGAGAACATGACCATGGCAGGGTTGCGGTCGCGGCTCTCCTTCCTCAAGGTGAATGCCACTTCAGCTGCCCCCCATGTCGCTCCTTCTTCCCACGGGATTGAGGATGACCCGGCTGGCAATGAAGGCGATATGGGGGATAACGACGTGCTCGGTTTCGCCGGGTAAATCCCCACGAACCACCTGCCCCCTGACACGCTCGCTCGCTTCCGTCCGAACGCGGGATGAGTGCGGCTCGCCTCACAGCCGGCATTCTCCAATGATGACATCGCCGCTGCATAGGAGAGCGTCCAGGCATCTGATGCGGAAGACTCGACTGGGCTGCCGCTTTCGGCCCAGTCCAAGGCGGACGCACAGATGGCTGACATGCATGCCCAGGCTGCCGTGAGCGTGGGCTTGGACTGGAACCCTCCGTCCTCCCCACAGCCTTCATGGCTTGGCGACTGGTACCTCGGCTCTGGGCGCTGCTCACAGCAACGCCCCCCTCTCCCCCCCCCGGTACCGTTCTTCCCGGAACTGCATGACAAGCTGTAGTGGCAATAGAGTGCATCTTTTACTGCCCGTAACCGACCCCTCCGCTCGTCCGCTCTCACTACCCTGGATGGCTTGATGGCCCACAGGTACATGGAGGTCCCCAGGTGGATAGAGCAGTTGTGATGCACCAGTGTCCTGAGAACACCGCCACCTGGCGTAACCGCCCAATACTCCCCTCCAGAGCCTGTAGGATGAAGTCATTATTGACTTCCAAAGCCTACAACGCCACCGGACTGGCCACCTCTGCCCTGCATGCCATGGCTCTCCTGCACATCCATCAAGCCAATGCACTTAAAGAACTGCACCTGGGTAGTCCCGACCCCGACGTGCTGCAGGAACTGCGCTCTGCCACCGACCTTGCTCTCAGAGTCATGAAGGTCACAGCGCAGGAACTCGGGCAGGCGGGTCCGGGAGCGGCAACTCTGGCTGAACATAGTCGAGATGCGCGACGTTGACAAGTCACGTTTTCTCAACGCCCCCGTCTCCCAGCTTGGCCTCATCGGTGACACCATCGACAATTTGCCCAGCAGTTCTCGGCGGTGAAGAAGCAGACGGAGGCGATTTCTCACATCATGCCGCGGCGCCGCCCAACCAGCACGCCCCGCGCCCTGCCTGCTAGCCGAGTGCATCCCCCTGTGACCAAACAACAGGCAGCTCCTCCTCAACCTGAGCCCAGCTCTCAGCCCCAGCTTCGAGAACATCACAGGCGGCGTATGCCCCCTGTCTCCAGGACCCGTTCCAGGACCAGAAAAGCTCAGAAGCGCTCCTGAGATGGGCGACCCAGGCAGTCAGATGTTCGCTCCGGAGCTGGTACCAAGACCACTCCGTTCCCCGGTGGAAGACCGGGAGGAGAATCCTTGTTTTTATTACTTTTATTTGTCACACCGCCTTTGGACTGTGGTACCCACATTCTCAATAAAAGAGCAATTTCCTCACTCCCTGGGACATCCAGCCGGTGCGTGCCGTTCTCACAGTGTTCTGGCCCCAAAACTCTACAGTCCCAGGTCCCTGGACCAAGTTCCCTCACCTCTGTACCCGCGACTGCATACTCAACTATCTCGACAACTGTCTCATCCTGGCTCACTCTCGAGAGTTACAATGCTCTCACAGGGATCAGGTGCTCAGGCACCTCAGCCGTCTAGGGCTTCAGGTCAACTGGGAAAAGAGCAAGCTCCTCCGGGTTCAGAGCATCTCTTTTCTCGGCATGGAGTTAGACTCAGTCTCAATGACTGCACGTCTCACCAACAAGTGCGGTCAGTCAGTCTCTTCGAGCCCGGCACAGCGGTTCCTCTAAAACAATTCCAGAGGCTCCCGGGGCATATGGCATCCTCATCCGCGGCCACACCGCTCGGGTTGATGCATATGAGACCGCTTCAGCACTGGCTCCAGACTCGAGTCCCGAGATGGGCATGGTGCCACGGCACATACCGTGTGACAATCACCCCTTCTTGCTGTCAGATTTTCAACCCTTGGACAGACCTCTGTTTTCAAATGTGTCATGGTGATCACAGACACCTCTCGACTGGGTTGGGGCACCATTTGTAATGGGCATGCTGCCGCTGGCCTCTGGACAGGACCCCGGCAGCATTGGCACATCAACTGCCTAGAGTTGTTGGCTGTATCTCTTGCCCTACAGAGGTTTCTCCCACTAATCCGGGTCAAGCATGATGGTAGCGTACATATATCGCCAAGGAGGCATGCGCTCTCGTCATATGTCACAACTCGCCCGCAATCTCCTCCTTTGGAGTCAGCCACGACTCAGTTCGCTGATGCAACTCACATCCCTGGCAACCGCAATACGATGGCGAATGCACTGTCACGGCAGGTTTCACCCAGCGGAGAGTGGAGGCTCCACCCCCAGGTGGTCCAGCTGATTTGGGACCAATTCGGCAAGGCACAGATAGATCTCTTTGCCTCCCAAGACAACTCCCACTGCCCGCTCTGGTACTCCCTGACAGGAGCTCCTCTCAGGACAGACGCGCTGGAACACAGCTGGCCCCGGGGGCAACACAAGTACGTATTTCCCCCAGTGAGCCTTCCTGCACCGGTACTGTGCAAGATCAGGGAGGACAAGGAACAGGTCATCCTGGTGGCCCCTTATTGGCCCACCCAGGCCTAGTTCTGGGATCTCATGCTCCCCGTGACAGCGCCTCCATCCCTCTGAGGAAGGATCTTCTTTCTCAGGGATGGGGCACCCTCTGGCACCCATGCCCAGACCTCTGAAACCTCCACGTCTGGCCCCTGGACGGGATGCAGAAGATCTAATGGATCTACCAAGCCAGAGCTCCCTCTACCAGGCAACTTTACATCCTAAAGTGGCGATTGTTCGCGAATTGGTGTTCTTCCTGAGCCGAAGACCCGCAGAAGTGCGCAGTTCGGTCAGTGCTTTCATTCCTGCAGGATAGGCTGGAGGGGAGGCCTCTACTATGAAGGTTTATGTAGCTGCTATCGCAGCCCACCACGACGCAGTAGATGGCAAGTCCCTAGGTAAGGACGACTTGATTATCAGGTTCCTGAAAGGCGCCCGGAGACTGAACCCTCCCTGGCCTAGCCTCCCCTCCTGGGATCTCTCAGTGGTCCTCTCGGGCCTTCAGAGACACCCGTTCAAGCCGCTTGATCACGCAGAGCTTTAGATGTTCTGAGCAGCTCTTTGTCTGCTTCGGTGGATGGCGAAAAGGGAACGCCGTCTCCAAACAGAGGTTAGCTCACTGGGTCGTTGATGCTATTTCCTTAGATTATCACACCCAGGCCATGCCAGCCCCCTTGCGGGTTCGAGCACACTCTACGAGAAGTGTGGTATCCTCGTGGGCACTGGCCCGTGGCACCTCCTTAGCAGACATCTTTAGAGCAGCGGGCTGGGCAACACTCAATACCTTTGCCAGATTTTACAATCTCAGAGTTGAGTCGGTCTTGTCCCGTGTTTTTTCCGGTCCTAGCCGGTAAAATTCCGAGACCGGGTGTTCCGCTTGCACACAGTGCCCTTCACTGAGTTGATACAGTGCGCCTTCTATCCCAGGTTAGCCACTAAGTGTAGCTCCCTGGATGTTCTCCTCCCTAGCATTCAGGCCTGGTAAACTCAGGTAAACTCCCCGATATGTATTTCCTGCGGTACGGTCCCCCTGTTGGCGGACCTGCGTTTCCCTTGGGCAGCCTTGCTGCCCCGGTCACCGTGCTTGTAGAGTCCCCCCTCATTTGGCTGGACCTACCACCGCGCCATTTCCCATGTACGGCTTCACAACCCTCGTGGTGTATTTGCCACATGTTACCTCCCATTAGACTGGGCAGGATGTGGCCTCCGCAGGGTCTTTTCCCCCTGAAAGAATAGGACCGGGAAAGACCGCCTTCCCCAATGCATTTCATAGTGTTACGATAGCCCCAGCCACTTCCCGTCCTATGTGAGAGCCATAGTGAGAGAAAAGGCACGGCTGCCGGGCTTGCTCCCATGCTAGTCATGTAGCATCTGTTCCCCTCCTCAGGGATGCGGGGAACCTAAGGTCTGTATGTGAAATCTCTTTGGGGGCATTGTGGAGGGCTACGTGCAGCCGACACAGTTGCCTCTAGCACGCGGTAGCCTGCTTGCACCTGTCTCGACAGTTCACGTAACACGGTCAGTGTGTGGCGTTTTTAGACAACGTCGAGTGAGTGACAGAAGGGGAATGTCATGGTTACTGTTGTAACCTCCGTGCTCCTCAATGCAAAATTGTGACTGGCACTCGCTGTCCCGCTTCCCTTTATACCCGGATGTCCGGGATGGAGCATGCAAATTCTGTCTGTCAACTTGACATTGGCCTTTTCTCAGGTTCAGAGGTACGTTTTGTGTCCCAGGAAGACCCCTTGTGTTCCGTCGCTCGGGGAAGGTCAATAATAACAGTAACCATGACAGTACACAAGTGCTGAACAAGAATTGTTCATTATTAGTTCAGGTTAACTAATGTAGTTAACTAATGTTTTCGACATTTGTAAAATGTTTATATAATTATTATATTTTATATACAATTATGTATATTCTAAGAGAGTATATTTCCTCTAAAAGAGCTTACGCAAAGATTTGGCATCTTTTTAAAGATGTCCTTTCACCTTTTTGCTACTGGGTGTGGCGTTATCTCTCCCCAAAGAATGACCACAAAATCTGTCCTGAATGCTTGGGTTGTAAACATGCCTATGCAGCTTTGTGGAGGGGTCATGTTCTCACCGTGAGAACATGCCCATGAAAATGTTGCAGTTGCGGCTCTCTTCCTTCTTTGTGAAGCTGTGTCATGGGTTGAAAATCATGCAGGGGGGTCGGCGAGCACCGCAGTCGATCTGGATGGGGATATGGAAGCGCTTCCACAGGCTCAATCCCTGCGGTCCTCCCACTCTCCAGCGCACTCGTTCTGCCCTGTCGAATTTATGAGTGATGCACGTGGTCCGCCTCAGGGTGTATTTAATGTCTCGTTGGGGCTCGCAATGTGGATGAGTAATCGGTCGGAGCATTGGAGGGAGTGGACCTTCTCACTTAGGGGTAGGGCACGCTTCGGCACCCTCCACGTCTGGCTCCTGGACGGGATGTGGAAGTCCTAGCAGGCCTTCCGCCAGCGGTGATAGACACAATCACTTAGTATGCTCTGAAGTGGCGTCTCTTTGCAAATTGGTGTTCTTCCAGCAGGGAAGATCCACAGAGATGCACGGTTGGGTCTGTGTTGTCTTTCCTACCGGAGGGGATGGAGAGACGGCTGTCTTCCTCCACCTTGAAGGTGTCCATTGTTTGGTTTCCCCTCAGGTGAACCCTGTGCCTTGGCCACTATTCCCTGATGGAGGGAACGAGATGTTATGTCCCTCCTGCCACGGCGCTGAACCAACAGCTGACATAGCAGGGGCTCTTTCTTGGCTCCTCAGCACAAATCTAAATGAGTGGTGCTTGCCATCTCCTTTTATACCCGTATGTCCAGGGTGGAAAGCGGCATGCAAATTCCACTCGCCAATTTTCATTGGCCTTTTTCATACACATGAATGGTGTTGGACGTGCCAGCACCAGTGCAACAATGCAGCTGCTGCTGCAGCTCTATGCTAGCAAGCAAAAAAATGCTGCATCTCTGAATGATGCAATTACTTAATTATAGTATACCATTGTGGCAGCGGGGGCATGGTCAAGTGTCCATCCGGAGAGAGAGAGAGTGGTAAGGGCACTTGCACCTGAGATAAATTATGCCTAACACCTGTTTCTGATTACAGTGAACATGGGGAGAGCGGCATAAAAGAGCCACATAGCCAGCAGACCAGGAGAGAGAGTGTGGATCAGAAAGTTCTGTGAACCTAAAGTATTGAGACTAACGAATATTGTGAAGCTGAAAACTTTGTGCAAAACTAAGTTATCTTCCCACTGTGAAGCACATTCCAGTGTTGTCAGGTTTTATTGCTGATTTGAAATATGTTCTTTGATCATAATCTTGACCAACTGTTTTTGAGATTTACGTGTTCCTGCAAGTACGCTTCAGAGAGCATTCCAAAAATGGCCACCAGTGGATTGACTTGCTCAAAAGACTTTGGTTTAGCTCAAGAACTATTCACTTACTGTTGTTGAATTCACTGTGAGGTCAGTTTGAATAGGTAAACCAGAAACAGAACTCTAATAATACTCAAATAATAACACTTGGAATAGAATGAGTATTTTGTTCTCCTAAGCAAAATATCACTTGATTAGTTTTTAAAAAGCAATTACCTCGGACATGTGGCAGCATTCATGTATTACCAAGAAAATGAACTGGGAACTTGTGGTTACTGCATACCTGTAAATCACCCTTAACATGGTGGTCTAATGGACAATCACAGAAACAGTTATCTGCAAATTACTTAAGCATAAAAAGGAGCAGGCCGCGCCAGCCACGCCTTTTCTCTCTCTATGTTTCTCGCATAGAGTTAAAGCGGCTGGGGCCATCTTAACGCTATCATTACACATCGGGGATGGCGATCTTTCCCAGTTCCTATTCTTTCAGGGGGAAAAGACCCTGCGGAGACCACACCTGCCCAGACTGGGGGAGGTAGAGCATGGTGAATACATCACATGGGCTTTTAGGTCACATGTGGAAAGTGGCGCGGTGGTAGATCCTGCCTCATTGGGAGGGAGGAGTTGCTACAGACACGGCGACCAGGGGGCAGTGGAAACTGCCCAAGGGAGACGCAGGTCCACTCGCAAGGGGACCGTACCATGGAAAATACACACAGTGAGATAAGTCCAGGTAGGAGCCCGTCCTGTGGAGCACCTATTCCAGTACAAGGTAGATTGAGTACCCGCATTGGATTTGGTTGGCGAATTCCTCAGCTGAATTCTGAGCATTTTGAATGGGAGTTTGTGCAGTTGAAAACTCGCAAGTCCAAGAATGGTCGTAAGTTGCCGCCTTTCTTGGGTACAATGAAGTAAGGACTGTAGAAACCCTTCTTCATCTCGGTTGGAGGGATAGGCTCTATGTGGGGTGGCTGTCAAATTTAATTGCATAACCAAGTCGAATGGTCCTGGCCAGCCAGCATGACGGATTGGGAAGTGAGAGCCATGCGTCCAAACTCCGATTTAGGGCCAATAAGGGGACGACTATTTTTGATGTAACTCCTATAAATCCTATGACGTAACTTTATAAAGATATGCGCCGTAGATCCAACAGCGATCGTATTCAGAGATGGGAGGAACAGTATGTGACTCGCAGCTCGCTGCATACACAACCAGTCGGCTCCGAAGAAAATTTCTGATTGAAACAGATGCATTTCCCTACCTCTATACCCGTATGTCTGGGGGCGGGACATGCAAATTCTGTCTGCCAATTTCTCATTGGCCTTTTCTCATAGATCAGAGATGCTAAAGGCTCTCAAGAGAGACCACTAGTGTCGCTTCTTTGACACAACGTCTAGTGAGCGACAGACGGGGAACTTGCAGCTCACCCATGCTTGAAACATGAACATTCCTGAGGTTTTTGTACTGTATATAGAATGAGGGGTAAATCTCTGTGGGTGTGACTGTGTCAGCAGTAGGAGGTTTAATACAGAGGATTATAATGGACTCTGACAAAGTCAGCAGACACAGAAGGCAGAGTGGAGATACAGCAGGACTGCAAAATGTAGAGTCCCTTGCCTTTCCATAAGGTTTGAGCTTTAGAGTGTACATGATGAGTGTATGTGTGTGACTGTTGGTGTGTATGTGTTTGTCTGTCTGAGGATAGACAACCAGAGATAAAACGTCAGGCACTGAATGTGTATTCTACATTCATGTGGGTTTTGTATGGTAAAAGTATTGAAATCTTAAAAAATAAAGGCCCCAATTATAACCAGAAATGCTGGTGCTTTATTGAATGCAGGAACCAATATGTTAATCTGAAGAACCTTCAATTTACCATTAAAAGAAAAGTTTTAATTTAACATAAAGGTGACAAAAGAGTATTCAATAACCATGTATGTTAAAGTATGCTATATGTTCTAAAGGTTGAATTTTTTCCCCCACTAAAAGTCGAATGTTTTTTCCCACTACACTCATTTAAAAATATGCTCCTCACACAAAACAATCATATGGATTCAGCACAGTTTCAAGTCATATGGAATATTTTTATGGTTCTTATTACTTTAACAGTGTCATTTTGGAGGCAAGATATACGGCAAATTAACCTTTGTGTTTCATTTAAGAAAGAAAGTCATATGGGCTTGACATGAGTGTAAGTAAATGATTTGTCATTTTTGGGTGAACTAACCTTTTAAGAACTGTTTTAACCAAGAATCAAATAAAAGATGAGTAACTGTTTTCAGGATGGGGGAATGGGAGATTTCCTTATTATGTAATATTTTAATAATCATTTATTTTTAAAAAACATCAGTAGACCACTGTTATGAATATTATGGGGGACATGTCCCCCTCAATGTCTATTGTGGTTACGGCACTGCTGCAACCCGAGCCTGACGAGTCTTCAGGGTTAAAATCTGATGGTTCCGTTCGGGTAGGCTCAGATGGTCAGGACAAACTCGAGAATTGACATAAATATGACATATGGATCACTGTCATTTTCATCGCACCTGCTCTAATAAGACCCATTTGCCCTGTAGTTTGTGTAGGTAGATTTGAACTTATCAGGAAAGAATTACACAAACTGTGATCTCAAATGGCTCTTTTTAAGTTTCAAAGTGCAACCACTGTAATAGATATAAGGCCATATAAGGCTTATATTATCCAATATCTTTATATTGGAAACAACCGGACTGTACAGGTATCCTGCTTATTACATGACTAATAACCAAATAAATAAATAAATGGACATAAAATATTGATTTGCATTGAAATTATGTAATTATGTGAGAAGAAATAAATCGCTGAACAGCTGAATGCCACCTCTGTTTGCGTAGGTTGGTGTTTATTTTGTAAAATAATTACCATCTGATGGCTCATTATCCAGCCTATTACAAGGCTACTTGCCAAATGAATAATTTAATGACAAGAAACATTGATTTGAGTTTAAATTATTTTATTAGCTTACTTGTAGAGATCACACAGTGAACCGAGAAGCAGGAAAGATGATTCGCAATACCCAGATGACCGACCTGAGACGTCTTTATCCCCGGATGTGTGGTGGTTACTCTGAGATATCAGACCGCTAGATGGTACCATTGATTAACCAGAATGGAATATTCCAGAGTGCCTTGTCATAAGTTTGAATTAAAGAAGTCAAATATTATTTTCTGTATGTGTACCAATAATTTAAGCAGTAAAGATGCATATTGCATGTTTGATTGTAGGTTTTATTTTTATATACCACATTTCTCAAGCTTTAGAAGCGTGCCAGGATGTGTATTCATCAACCTGTTACATGTAAGAAAAAAATCACGCAAGCCTATTGAATCAAGATAAAATAGTTTTTGTCAATAGTTCAAAGTGAACTATATTTCTTCACTTTAACCCATAGATACCCCTTTATAATAACTTTTCTTAACATAAACAAACTAATTACATTAAATAATATCATGTAATTTCCATCATTAAAAGCTGCTGCACTGAACAACATGGGGAAGCAGTTGCCAGCTTTGTGATATCATGGTAACTTCTATAGGCAACTCAAGAACACCATACAGTGAAAATTGGTTGTTTATAAGAAAAAAAATATTTGCTGAAAGTAAGGTGCTGCAAGGGAGTCTTAAAGCATCCAGTCTAGTGTAGACCTCTTTCAAGCTTTGAGAGAGAAAGAGAGGGCTAAAACGAAAATAGAGTGTGAGAGAGAATGAGAGACACTCGATACACTTTCACACTGACCCTTTTTTGAGAATATAAATGATTTTTTATTTTCTCCCTCCCCACCTCTCAGTTTCTGGAACTGACCTTCACACATGAAGTGAAACGATGAACCAAGAATAATAGGAACAATATTCCCTCTATTCTCTTCACAGTATCATAAATGTTCTCACGGTTGCCTGGCCACTTTCATTGTTAATAGGACCCTGCGGCATGCTTTGGTTCGCTATCTGTTCTGCTGATTGGCAAGTGTGGGCGTACAGCTCCACAAAGTTCCTTATCGTCTCTAGTCTGGTGAGTCTGGCTGTGGCATGCCTCAGGTGTCCTCTTTATGACTGCTAAGATTACTCTCTAAAGATTAGGAATTGTATGCAATGATCTGCAATTTTCTAATAGATCAGTTTCTAGATTTTAAGCCTCAGCATGGAACAGAGATTCAGTTAATTGGACTCATATCAATTGAATTTCCTTATTTAAAGATGCATAAAGTATTACTACAGCCATAACAATAACCAGCCAGCTCTGTGATATTTCTTGCAGACATCCCAGTATAAATTCATGTAGCGTACACATACAAATGTGTGTTTCCAAACTTGCATGGCAACAAATCTACTGACTTCAGTACAAGAATTATAAAAACAAAGCAGATCTATGGTATATTTTTCCTACAGTAGCTTATTTAAACTTCTGAGCATGGCTTTTATCAGAAAATACCACAATAAGACAAATAATAATAATTTTGTGTTTCAGTAATGTTCTTTCGGCATTGTAAAGCACATTTCACATGAGACGTCAACACTCGCCAACGTCAACGCCAGGTCTCTGACATTCGTAAACGATAAGGTCATATTTAATTAAAAGAAATTATGAGACATTCAGTGTCTCTTCACAAATTTGGACAGTTTTTAAATATTTCTTGTTGCTTAGTACTCTCAAAGACATTATTGGAGAAGCAAAAATGTGTGTGAAAAACACTTTGGTGTTAAGTGGCGTCACTTCATAGACTTCAATATATTCTGCAAAGCTGACACGAGTCATGTGAATGACCCTTAACACGTAAAAATATCACTCACATTTGCACATTAATCATTGCCAGGTTATATAACATAGCTTTGTGTGAGTGATCCCCCCCCCCCCCCCCCCCATCTCTCTCTCTCTCTCTCTCTCTCTCTCTCTCTCTCTCTCTCTCTCTCTCTCTCTCCAGAGGCCACAATCTCATTTACAACACTAAAACAGATGCTTCTGTCAAATTGATTTCCGGCCTCCCTCTTATTCATTCCCTTTTCCTCCTTCTCCATCTCTCTATTCACACAAACTTCTCTTTTTTTCTTTCTTTGGATAGGAAGAGAACAGGTGGCCAGATAGTAAAGCCACTATTCCCATATGCTCATCCAAAAACTGAGAGGTTCTATGAAATAAGAACAAACCAGTTGAAGTGCTCAGAGAAATGAGCCAGTCCCTGCCAGATACTTCTTGAACAGAAAACCGCTGTATGCAGTGTTGCTCTGAACACCTCTAAAGCACCAAAGAAACAAAGCAGAAAGCTTTCAGCTGTAATTTCAAAAGAGAAATGAAGAATGAGCTAGTAAAAAAAAATAAATGCATTCAACATTTGGTGTTCAATGTGGTGTGAAAACCTAAAATGCAGAAAGTCTGTGAAACCCTCTAAAACCTTTTTATTTTTTGTTGTAGTGATATATGTGCTTATGCCTGCCCACGAACAAAGCAGATAATTGTTCTGTGTGATCATCTAACAGCCTGTTATTTTCACTGCCAATTTCACAACACTTTTTCACACCATCCATAAAAACATGAGCAATAATGGCTTATTAAACAACAAAGGCTATAACACAGACAGCAGTAATTTCAATCGTGTTTTGCGCTACTGTTAAAAGCAGCCGACAGATTTAAAGACATTTTAAACATGAACAAGTAAACAAAAAATCAATAGCGAGTTGTTGGAGAAGTCTTCAGTGAAAAAATTTATTTGGATTGCATTAAACCAAGCAGCATCTATAAATATTTCATGCTAGATCATATCTTAGCAGTACAACCACATTTTTAATAATGTTTAAGCAACTGGTCTCTCCTCTCTTCTCTTCTCTTCTCTTCTCTTCTCTTCTCTTCTCTTCTCTTCTCTTCTCTTCTCTTCTCTTCTCTTATTCATGATTTATGTAGGACAAGGAGCAGCAGACAACTGGTAGATTACCATGTAAAAAGTAGTAGATAATGTTTATGCTTCAGAGGTCCTCATTCTTCATCCAGCAGACAGGAAGCATGAGCTGGCTGCTGCTCTACAGAGCCATACAGGATAATTGCAGGATAGCATGAATATTTATTACAGTTTTTCTCGATTGCTAAAACACATTTCTTGAAAGCTGCTCTCCTTTTCTCTAAACTGTGAACACAAAACCCAATTTTCAAGCTACATTCACAAAACCTCAGACTCTTCTTGCAAAACCAAACTTTCACCTCAAAACAGTTCAATCTGTGCTCAAAACTGAACTATGTTGTCAAATCGTGCCCCGAGTCAATCAAAATTAAAAACACTACTGAACAGTCACTAAACACTACGTAGAAAAATAGAAAACACAATGCTCAGGACATGAAGCTGGAGAAATAAATGTTTATTGTTCACTGTAGGCTAAATGCATGTTGCAAAACAAAAAAAACCTGTGCATTTAGCACTTGTACAAAAAGACAAAACAGAAATCTTGTGCATTTACACGTAGCACTTGTAAAAACAAACAGAAATCTTATGCGTTTGCTACTTGTGTACAGTAAGCCCATGTAAAAATAAAGTACAAAAATATACAAATAAGTGCATTACTCAGCCACAGCATCATGTCTCCGTACTGGGTCAGGCCACAGGACTTCATCCACTTCACAGGCCACATTTTGTCTGGCCAGGCAACGGGGGAAAAAAACCCCTGGCGTGCCATATCCAGGCTTGGCATGCCTCCACACCTATGTCACCACAGGCAAGTCCCATGGCTTGCAGGAGATTTACCCTAGTGTAAGGTTGGCATACATATACCTTCCACCGCCATGAGGAGAAGAATTCCTCAATGGGGTTTAGGAAAGGGGAGTACGGTGGAAGGCAAAGATTGATAAAACCTTGGTTCATATTGAACCACTCTCTAACCTGGAGGGCTCTGTGAAAACTCACATTGTCCCAAACAACAACATAGATGGGATGCTCATCCTGCTGCCCTAACAGAGCATCTCACATCTCAAAATTTACATGGTCCTCAATGATCTTCTGCTGAATTTCACTCAGTTTACTGTAATGGCATTGTTCTCACGGACCATATCAACAATTAGGGTCTCTTGGTGTGGGGAGAACATACCTGTCCTCCCACCCCCATGTGGCAGTCTTTCAATTCTACAAAAAGAGAACATGGAGTTACAAAAAAATATACATGGAATACTAGGCCTACAAACAGTTAGACCAACCCTCCATTACAATACTACAGTACATTGGTACAGTGATGTACTGAAACATATATTTACTTACAGTATACTGTGGTACAGTATATAGTATGTCATACCTATGTCAAAAAAAGGTAATTACCTGTTCTCTTCTCTAAATCTTCGGATTATGGTGGACACAGTGAATCTACTGATGTTTGGTTGTACCCTTTGTCCAGCCTCCCTCATGCTCATACCATGGACAAGAACATGGTCAATCACAGTAGCTCTGATTTCATCAGATATTACTGTTCTTTGTCTTCGCTGACCACCTCGACCTCCTCTCACACAAACTCTTCCTCTCAGATTTCTATCCATTGTAGGGCCTCACAAACCAGTGCTCTCTGAACTGGCTTACTGTATATGTTCCCTCACATCATTAGCCACAAGTGTGATCAATTTTGAGTTGTTGTGTGTAAATGATGACAGCTGTGTTGTAGTTGTGTTTAACTTTTGCCACATGTATTTACCATTTTGCAACACAGTGCAAAATGCGTTTTAGTGAGTGAGAATGTGTTTAGAGTTTTGCAAAAAGAGTGATTGATTTGACAAATGTGTTTAGGCCACTGAGCATTTGGTTCAGAGAATGGGGTTTAGTGTTTTAGCAATTCAGAAAAACTGTAAGTATGTGTATTGGTAAGTTCCACTATATGTTAGCCTGTCATTGTTTGAAGATGCATTTATACGTAATAAAACACTAATTTAATAATTTAAAATATAACATAAACCCCTCAGTAAGTCCCAGTTAGTTGTAACTCTATTTCAAAACTTATGGCTGTTTCACATCCATTCCGTTTGCAGTACGTATGCGGTGTGGAAGCAGCACGCACTTGATTGTGCTTTCACTTGAGAGGCGTTTGCAGTGCTGATCCGTGGCTTCTGTATACCAAAAAATACAACAATGAGTAAGTAGTTCACCATTATTTAGATTTTAAACATTTAAACATGGTACTTCTCTTACATGAAAATTTAGTATCACAAACATTTTAAATAAAAACTTACCATTCATACAAACAGCAGAGGAAACTGCCTCCCATGCCATTTCTTTTGCATTTAAATCGTTATACAAGAAATCCTGCGGGTCTTAGAGAACTTTATGTTTTTCCACCTCCATGATGAGACAAGTGTCACCCATTATGTCTTGTTTTTACAAATGTGAGTTAAGGTGTAGTTCTCACCACCAGCCTAACACGTGATTGCAGCTTTTTGCTGAGATGCGAGTGTCTGCCCCTCCCCCACACACAATGTAACATGCTGTGTAGTGTATTTCACATGAAAAAATATATAAAATAATATTTAGATATACTTCTGATTGGATTTGTTATTTTTTGCAACACCTGATAATTGTGTTTTGGTTTTCTTTGCTTTACCAAGGGCTGAATGTCATATGGTGACTGAAACACAGTAGAATTTAATTATATGCATTTATGTTGAAATTGCAAAATTTTAATTTCAATCCATGTTCATTTTGACCACGAACAATGTGCTATCAATTTCATTCAGCACAAGCAGCACAGCAAAAATAGACTCGGTGCAGAAATTATCGCTATACTGCTGCTTCTGCACCAATGCTGCAACGCATTGCCATGCTGTATCTGCATGCAGTCTGAATGCTCTAACCTACATTAACATGGGCTCTGAAAAAAATATGTACTGCAAACGGATCATGTGTGAAACGGGCATTAGTGAGCTGCCTTCTAAAAAGCCATCCTAACCATCATGGAACCTCATGAGGGAGTGATTTGGAACAGGCTACATATCAACTCAGCATGCAACAAAAACAGTTCTTCACTCGAGAGACTGGATTCACTTAATTGATTTGTTTGACATTAGCATGTTGCTAATGCTGCACTAAGGTACAATACTCTAATAAACATAAAAATACATAGCATGTAAAAATATTGGGTAAAATAATCAATTTGTAAGTACTATTTATACTACTTTTCTGTTCTCCTTGCAAGCATGCTCATTCACAATTATCACAATCCACACCTATGAAAAGCATCAGCCTATAGCAATAACAGAGTTTTTAAAACATGACTTACCAAAACATTCGGATGTCCTTTATGCATGATTGACACATGGTCAGAACAGGTGTAAATTTTGTTCGTACCAACGAATATTTTGATAATATGAAAACTTTTATAAATTTGAGAATTTACATTGAATGATTTACACAAAAAATTGTACAGCTCATGTTTCATGAACGAGGCCCTATATGCAAATAAAAATATCTGTGATAAGCCACTAGCTGGTACATTTTCAAATTTCACTCACCAGTGAATATATTAGCAAAGAAGTTCAGCATAGAAATCTTTTCACTGAGTGTTTGGTTAACTAGTTCTGTGTAATGAGCCTCATTGGATGGACAATACAGCACGATTGTGCGTCTGAAATTGCTAGAGTTCAACGAAAAAGTAAATACATAAGTAGGGAAAAACTAAGAACTGTCCCAAAAACAATTGAGTGTGGAACTACTTTTAAACGCCACAGGATTTGCCATTACTAGTTTGAAAGATGTGCCAAAGCCTCATGGTTTTCGTTATTAATTAAAAAAACCACACATTAAAAATAGTAACAAATGCTTGGGCTGTTTCTTACTTAAGTTATTTGAGAAACAAGGAAGTGTATGTGTGTGTGAGTGTATGAGTGAGAGAGAGAGAGAGAGAGAGAGAGAGATTGAGCATGTGATTAACGGTAATGCTGTGTCTGCTAGTTTAACTATTCCTCAGCTGTAGTGTGATTGAAATCCACTCTGATCATGGAGTGAGGTGAGCTATCCTATGAGTATTTCAGTCACATTCAAGTGTTTTGTTGCCTTCTTGTGGTACTTTTATTTTGACACAAACACAGAAACCAGACTTTTCTCCAAAATCGGCAGGTATAAGGTAGGCACACTGAGTGTTTTTCGACTATTCCATCAGTCGCGAATCTAAGCTGTAAGTGGCAGTAATAATGTTAGTTTAACTCTATTTCTCATCTATAGTTTAATAATAATCAGAGCGATAATTGAGTGAGAAAAAATTCCACATGACTTCAAAAAAGTGGCACACTGACTGACACGTTTGTCAATGTCAGCTCAACTCAGCTCGTCATAACACACACAAGATGGTCTTTTGTCGCCTTCTGGTTTAAATATTTAATGTAATAGGGATGAATGGAAATTCCCACACCTGCACTGCTCTTACACATCTGCACATCTTTTACACATTAGTTTGGAATACCACAAACACAAACAGAGTGATACAATCAGTAAAGCATCCAAGTGCTGATGGTGTGAGCTACCAGCACTCTTGGAACGCCTCTCATCCAATGAACCAACACAGATGAAGCAAAACATTATGACCAATCACAGATGAAGCGAATAATGTTTATCGTGTCCTAACAAGTCCACATGTAAAGGTCTGGGTGGATTAGACGGTTAGCAAACAATCAGTTCTCGAAATCAACGTGTTGAATGCAGGAAAAATGGGCAGGAGTAAAGAGCTGATCAACTTTTGTTATGGCCAGGTGACTGGGTCAGAGTATCTCTGAAATGGCAAGGCTTGTGGTATGCTCCCGGTCAGCAGTGGTGAGTACCTATCCACAGTGGTCTGAGTGCCCAATGCAAATTGATGCGCAAGGGCAACGAAGGCTATCCTGTCTGGTCCAAACCGACAGAAGGTCTACTGTGGCACAAGTCACAGAAAATGTGAATGAAGGTTATGTGAGGAATATCACAACACACAATGCATTGCACTCTGCTTGTATGGGGTTGGGTAGCCGCAGACTGGTCAGAGTGCCCATGATGACCTCTGTCCACCATCGAAAGCACCTACAATTGGTACGGAAGAATCAGAACTGGACCTTGGAGCAGTGGAAGAAGGTCATCTGGTCCAATGAGTCCTGTTTTCTTTTACATCACGTGGACGGCCGTTGATGTGTGCGCCATTTACCTGCAGAATTAATGGCACCAAGATGTACTGTTGGAAGATGACAAGCCGGTGAAGGGAGTGTGATGCTCTGGGCAATGTTCTGCTGGGAAACCCTGAGCCGGCCATTCATGTGCACATCAATTTGACACGTGCCACCTACCTAAATATCATTGCAGACCAAGCACACCCCTTCATGGCAACACTATTCCCTGTTGGCAGTGACCTCATTCAGCAAGATAATGCACTTTGAGCATTGTTCAGGAATGGTTTGAGGAACATGATGAAGAGTTCAAGGTGTTGCCCTGGCCTCAAAATTCCCAAGAGCTCAATCCGATTAAGCATCTGTGGGATGTGCTTGACCAACAAGTCCGATCAATGGTGGCTCCACCTTGCAACTTACAGGACTTCAAGGATCTGCTGCTATGCCTTCATGCCAGATACCACAGGACATCTTCAGGGGTCTTGTAGAGTGCATGCCTTTGGTGGGTCGGTGCTTTTTTGGTGGCATGCGGAGGACCAACAGCATATTAGGAGGGTGGTCGGTGGTCATAAAGTTTTGGCTCACCAGTTTGAGTGTGTGTGTGTATGTATATATCCATCCATCCATCCATCGTCAACCGCTTATCCTGTGTACAGGGTCGCGGGGGGCTGGAGCCTATCCCAGCTAACATTGGGCGAAAGGCAGGGTACACCCTGGACAGGTCGCCAGTTGTATGTATATATATATATATATATATATATATATATATATATATATATATATATATATTTATACACACTGGATATTCAATTTCAAGACTGCATATTTTATAATGGAATACATAGATTTGAAACATTTTCAAAAGCTAAAATGTAACCAAAACAATGAAAAACTAATGATATTATATCATTTGTAAAATTTATATTTTCGTAAATGTACCTAGTAAGAAGGTCACCTGTATTAACAGCATTAGCTGAGAGAGAATTTCTTTTGTAAATCAGAATTATATCTGAAATAAACCCATATGAAGTGGAATCAAATTGAATTGAGAGCTTGTGAATAGTAATCGAATCAGGAAATCTGTATCAATACCTATTCCTGTAGACAAATAAGATGTTAGGCAGACCTATTCCTATAGACAAATAAGATGTTAGGCAGAATGACAACCTCACTCACCATTCAATTTCATTGAATGGCAAGAAGATGCAATGAAAGTTGATGTTGACTGAATCTGTCAGACCGTTTTCTAAACATCTCCTTTTTTGTTCCACAGTAGAAAAAAATCATACAGATTTGGAACTACATAAGGGTGAGTAAATGACAACAGAATTTTCATATTTTGGGAACTAAATGTAATGCTGCTACTGTTGGCAGCTCACTTCTGTAGGTTTCGATTTGGAGCAACAGTCAGTCATGTGGCTTAGACATGTTATTTATTAGTTATTGATAGCAGCATCAAGTCATCTCACCGGCTCACTAGCCTAACTGAGCCAGGGCCAGATCAATGACAAGCATAAACCCATCTCCATGTTTTTCCATCATAAATCCCAGTTTAAGCTGAAATCAGAGACAGTTACTTCACTCCTATAATCTGTGACTGGGTGGGAGCATTAATCTCAATCAAGACGGACAGCCATTTTGAAGCTCTCTGTATTTGGCAGGCTCCATTTTGTTTATAAATGATGCGAGCCGAAAGTGGACATCAAGGAGAGAAAGAGCCATCAGTGAGGGTCTTGATGAGCCCTGTACACTAAACTGCATTCCCTTCTGGGATGCTTTAAAGACACTTTCTTTAATGGTTTAATCCATAAATGCTGATACACCCCAAGTGCTGCCCAAGGGGTTAGCACTGAAGCCAAAAACAAAACATTGTTTGTTAAAAATTAGAGCAGAGTCTCCATCGAAGCAAATAGAAATATTGTTATTGTTTGAATATGTTCATTATTGCACTACCACTAATGGACAGCAACGAATGGATAGCCTTTTAATTGAGACTTTCTGTTGCTCTGGTAAAACTTTTACACTGTAAATGTGAGAGACTCTGGTGTGGCTAAAATATAAAAAGTGATTATGCCTGTTATTTAGAATAATAGACAGACAGACAGACAGACAGACAGACAGACAGACAGACAGACAGACAGACAAACAGACAGACAGACAGACAGACAGACAGACAGACACCACTAGTAGTCCGAATTTTTTATTTTTTTTATTTTTGTTTTGAGTTACCTTTGCCACATTGTTTTGACAACAAGACAAAAATTCCAACTCAAAATTCAAGGGCTGTAGTTCATTACAAACATAATTGTGGTCTCTTTCTTAAGACACATGAAAGTTTGTTGTCCAACAGTCAGAATTAATAAAAATCATGAGGAAAAATTGTTAGAATAGCTCAAATGTTAAAGTTAACGACAATTTATTTAGATACACTGACCTTCTTTGTGCATAGTAACACAATGGAGCTAAAGCCAGTCTGATAATGTTCTATTTAAAACTCTGAGTTATATAAAACATATTCAAAGACCATGTCTTGTGGTTAGGATCACCTGTAGCATTAGCCGTTAGCATTAGTGCCTAAATGCAGAATTGTAAACAGGATAAAATACACATCATCTTGGGCATTTTTCTAAATTCCAATCCTAATTGAGATGTTATTGCAGTGTATTTTTACTGATGTCATGTGGATCCCATTCATATAATGAGGCAGAGAGCAGATTATTTATATAATATCAAGCATATTGATATCAGATCTGCAGCTCTTCTGCACTGACAGCTACAGAACTGTCAATAAACATATGCAACATATCAGAGACTGCATGTAAATATTACACAAACCATATATTTTTGTATTCATCTATATATTGACATCAAGTCTCAATATTTTACTCATTAGTTTTATGCTTTATATGTAATTTATTCTACTATGGCCTTATAATGTGGGCACTGAGGTAGGCATGATGTCTAAACAAATCATATACAAATCTATAGGGGGAGACTTGTTAGTGTTTAACATTTTGTTGTGATGTTTAGAAGAGTTTCTGTTATGTTAAAGTTCTTGGGTGTTACCATTATAGTGAATAGTGGAGCTTAAGCTCAGCTTGAGGACAGGTACAGTTTTTTATTGCGTTTATTGCTTTACTTGTTGAGTAATTGTTATGCTATTTAAAACAAGTGTTTCAAACTAACATGCAACCATTTACCTTACTAGCTATGTCTAGCTAATGTTAGGGGACTAGTATTAGCTAGTTTATGTTCCTTTACTTGATGTAAATTGAGTTTACATGGCAATTTAAGTTCAGCCAAAGAATTAAAATAAAAGTTAGGCTAAATGCCATTAAAATGTATGAGTTGGCTTACTCAATATTTGAAGTTAAGAGCAATTAACATGCGTGTGTAAAAAATCGAATTCTGAAAGTATTATTAATTTAAAAGTAGTTTATGTTATAACTAATTTATTAGCGATAGATAGCTAGATAGATAGATTGATAGATTGATTGATTGATTGATAGATTTTTTTAACCAGTTCATTAAAAGGGGTAAAATGAATTCTTCGATAATATTCTAGAATAGAATATTTAGAACAATATCAAATGTTACAAATATGAAAAGGAATTTATGACAAGGGCATCTTTTGCCACAACATTTAAAATTATAGGGGCATTTTTGTCACTCAGTGGCATTTTTTTTCTTAACATCTGACCTAGACCTAGATCGATAAATAGACAGATTGACAAAATTTGCAATTCACTTATTTCCAAAGGTATTTTGCTTATTAGATTGTCAGTACACATGTCAACTAACCAAAAAATTATTGCACTGTAACACTGCCCAGTTAACCAAATGGTGCATGCACATATGCTCAACATTAATTTAATCTCTCAATATCTCAAAAGAAGAGGTTTGAAACAACTCTAAATAGCAGTTTTGCAATGTCGGCTGATTATGTTTGAGAGCTGCATAATTTCTCCTTAGGTACTATTTAAAATTAAATACTTGTTTATAAATGCATGAAATTAGATATTTTTACAATTTTACATTTTACGTAAACTGGTCTAACAGTACCGTAAATGCATTCAAGGGTTTACTCAATGTGTCAAGTTCACCCCTAAATTCTGGCATTATTCATTCATTCAAATGTGTAATAAAATAACTTTTAAGAATCCATACAGCAGCAGTTCATAGTAAGTGTAGTAAAGCTCCAAAAAAGACCATAAAAGCATCATAAAATTGTGTGGCATATTTCAAGTTATCTGAAGACATATGATAGGAACAGACATACATTTAAGTCATTATTCACTATCAAATCATTCATGCAAATAATTAGGCAGCTCTTTAATCAAACATAGCACCTATGGCTCAGGTTTGATGGCATGCAATTGGTCATGAGAAACATAAGAGCGAATTACATTTGATGTTTTTGACGTCAAATTATTAAGCCATATGTGCCATATTTGATTTGAGAGCTTATGAGGTTTCTAATAATACAGTTCCTCCTGGAAAGTAAATTAATGTGACATTTCTCACTGTGATCAAAGCAGCTTAATCGAATCCTTCCACCTACATTAATTGACCAATCATTTAATAGAAGGCCGCACAGCCTTCAGAGCATGAAATAAGCATCTGTGTCAGCTGCCACTTCTGAACACCACCACCTCACTGCCTCATGTTTGCAAACTTTAGCTGAGCTTAAATTCTAAAGAAAAGGAATAGAAGACAAAATTAATAGTGTCTAACTAGTACAAAAAAGTTGTGATGTACCACATGATGGATTGCTCCCTGCTAACCGTACCCTGTATCCTAACTGCGTGATACTATAAAATAATAAAAGCAATTTCTTCCATAAACAGTAAAAAATACCATAACCAACAATTTGACATTGTGTTGATCATTTGGTTTCTAATTCTGCAGCATCATGCTGGATAGTGTAATGTATGTAGCTGCTGGCAAAGGCAATGACGATGACGATGACATGAACCCAAGTGCAGGTTCATTAAATAAACGTAAATACCAAAACACTTAACTATAAACTTGAACAAACATTAAACATGAACTTGACATAAACTTAACTTGACATAAACTTGACTTAACCATAGCTTGGCTAAACATGGACTACACTCACATACATCAATACACGACAAGAGACAATGGCAAACAAGAGGGCTTAAATACAAGGACATGGGGGAAACATAGCCAATGGAAAACCAAAACTCGATGTCAAAACCAATGACAAACTAGAACTGATAACAAGGTAATTAAACAATGAACCAATGAAAACAAGACATATAAGCATGGCGGGAAACAGGAAATACACATGACAAGGAAACAAGACATGACATGAACTTTTCAAAATAAGAGACATGGAAAACAGGAACGTAACTTTACAAAATAAAAGACATAAAAAACAGGAATCAACAGCATAAACATGACAGATAGCCCCACCCATCTTTAAATCTCATTGTTTCAAAATCTCATTCTGCAGAACATTACATTAAACATAAAAAAAAAATTCTGATTAGCCATGATTGTGTTCACATCGCACAGAAGGTTTTTGTCAGTGTGGACAGACAAAATGCTTTAGCTGAAAACCTGTTGCATCTTGCCATGGTTTGGACACAGTGTAAGCCTTTTTTTAAAGTCTGTCACTGTATTTTAATTAATTGTGATTTTGCTCTTATAATTTGTCCTTTGCATCCTAATTCTGTGCATAATTACTCTGTGGGTACAATCACTGACACTTTTTAATGAAGCATTCATAATCACTTTGTCCTTCACCTGGAATTAAGGTGGTTTTATTTGAGGTCTTAAAGACAGGTGTTTGACTACCACTGATTAAGAATACCACTCATTAAGATGCCCTTTAAGATTTGAGAATATATTTACTGGCACAAAAACAAAGGTTTATTCAAATGAATAAAAAATCAGGGTGACAGCAGACCAGCAGACTTGAACCAGTACAATTAGATTAAATACAAATAAAAATACAGAATACACACTAATTTAAGATTAAACTTTATTGTGCAGAGTACAGGTACAGAGCCAATGAAATGGAGTTGTTTTCGCATATCCCAACTAAGTTGGAGTCAGAGCGCAGGGTCAGCTATGAAACAGCACCCCTGGAGCAGGTAGGGTCAAGGGCCTTGCTCAAGGGCCCAACAGTGGTATCTTCACAGTGCTGGGGCTTGAACCCCTGACCTTTCGGTCAGTAACCCAGAGCCTTAACCACTGAGCCACCACTTTTAAGTATTTCAAAACAGGTTGATATTAAAAACAGTGTTGTTGTATTTTGTCATGCTAGACCTACTTGTAGGAAAAAGTAGCTTGATACAAGAAAAGCTATTTTAAAAAAAACTGTAACTCTACACAATTTGTGGTTAAGTTAGTAGGGTTGCTACTTTTAGTTTGTTACTTCCCAACACTGTCCTGTACATAAATATGAAGCACTGCAGACCAATATTACATTGTGCTAAAGGTAATTACTACTGAGGCAATCAAACCGAGACTGAGACACATTCTATTCTCAGATCTTCTTCTACAAGAAAGGAACACAACTCTAAAAATGCAGCTGTTCAGTTTGAGATAAACGACTCTCCATAGTCGTAATTAGTTTATATATTTCTAGAAAAAAAAAAACTAAAGTGTTATGATCATTATCCTGAACATGAGAGAATGGAAAATGATTGAATTTGGGCCGTGAGTATGCTTCATCATTCTGCTTTCCTTTTCAGATCGAAGTGTGATATAGCTGCTCTGATGGCTGGCATTAATCTGGCTATAATGACATTGCGAAACGCATCAGGGTCATAATGGGTCAGTCGAATCCAAGCCTCCGCTTCTTGTAATGACCCAGATGTCAGAGCAAACTAATGTTATCGTTGGAGTAATACATACCCCAGCCAATTTGCTCCTGGCCAGTAAAGAGCTTTAGACTATTCTGAGGAATTTACATCAGGGAGAGGCTGGAATACAGACTGATGGTGTCATTATGACAGCACTTTGTCGTTACTAATCAACTGATTGCCGGCGATCAGTCTTGTGGATTTTTAAAAGTCAACAGACATGTTTCCGATAATGTATCAGATCTTCTGTTCCGAGATTAAGAGAATTCAAATATGCATTGTATCCATGCTCAGACAAGATGAGAGGACCTCATTGGATCTCAGGAAAATTATCTATCCATACCCGAGATTGACTAATAAAGGCCTGCACAGCATGCAAGATATAAGGCCGGGAGGACAATCATCTTATACTGGTGTGAACATACATCAGCTTTTGAAGTTATTATTATCTCAACAAAATCCAAGAGATGGGGGGGGGGAGTTAGTCAGACCGGTGGCACCCCAGACTGAATCAGGCGGGGGAGGAGTGTGATGAGGAGGAGGGCGTGGCCGGGCTGTGATGAAGCACGGCCGGTGCTGAATCAGCTGATCAGCGGGAGAGCGAGATAAAGAGGCGGCTGGAGGCGCTGGTTCTAGAGAGAGAGAGAGACGCACTCAGCCACACTGCACATTTGTTTATGTTGGTTTTACCATAAAATTTTATGTTTACTGTTCAGCCGGTTCCTGTCTCCTTCTTGCCTGTCCTTTATGTGTTACATATGTCAATGATGACTAAAAAAATCTACTGAGGGTAATGTATGTGGATGGGTCCACAAGTAGTGGTGCAGGGTGTGACGTGTGATACTGTGCAACGCGATATCCAGAAGCAGTGCCTCTACGCAACATCTCAGCATACAGTGTTGCGGAGGCACTCTTCAAAATTATCTCCTGAGTGGGGATTCCAAAGGAAATCCTCACAGATCAAGGCACAACATTCATGTCACGTACACTTCGCAAACTATATGAATTATTAGGCATTAAGTCGATTCGCACCAGCGTTTATTACCCACAAACCGACGGACTGGTCGAACGATTTAATAAGACCTTAAAAAACATGATTCGTAAGTTCGTACATGAAGATGCTAAAAATTGGGATAAGTGGATTGAACCCCTGCTGTTTGCAGTACGAGAGGTCCTCCACCGGCTTTTCCCCGTTTGAGCTACTGTATGGGCGCCGGCCACGGGGCATGCTTGACATCATACGGAAAGCTTGGGAGGAAGGACCTTCGGATAGTAAAAATCAAATTCAATACGTTCTTGACCTTAGAGCAAAATTCCACACTTTGGAACAGGTTACACAGGAGAATTTGCTCCAAGCACAAGAACGATCCAATGCTGACTGCACGGCAGGGGCCCTCGACTACGGGAATTCGCACAGGGAGATAAAGTGCACATATTGCTGCCCACCTCAAGCTCCAAATTACTCGCCAATTGGCAAGGACCCTTTGAGGTCACACGACGAGTTGGAGATCTCGATTATGAGGTTAAGCGAACGGATAGGAGAGGGTCACGTCAAACCTACCACCTCAACCTCCTCAAACCATGGAGGGAGGCGGTACCTGTAGCCTTGGCGATGGTGGTTCCAGAGAGGGCGGAGCTCGGGCCGGAGGTATCTCCCAAATCATGTTCATTCATTGCGAGCGGAATTCGCTGACGTGTGTTCTCTCCTGCCCGGTCGCACTAACCTTATAGAACACCATATCAAGATCACCCTGGGTGTGGTGGTTCGTAACCGCCCCTATCGTCATCCAGAGCTCAAGAAAAAGATTGTTTTGCAATGCTCGAAATGGGCGTAATACAAGAGTCGCAGAGCGATTCTGCCAGCCCGGTAGTTCTGGTACCGAAGAGCGACGCTCAGCCCGTTTCTGTGTTCACTACCGGAAAGTGAACGCGGTGTCCAAATTTGACGCATATCCAATGCCGCGAATTGAGTTACTCGATCGGTTGGGCGTGGCTCAATTTTACTCGATGCTGGACTTAACAAAGGGGTATTGGCAGATCACTTTAACTTCAATGTCCCGAGAAAAAACTGCTTTTTCCACACCATTCGAATTATACCAATTTGTGACACTTCCGTTTAGTTTGTTTGGAGCCCCGGCCACGTTTCAGTGACTTATGGACAAGATCCTCAGACGGCACATATCTAGATGACATCATAATTTGCGGCATATGCAACATCTGAGGGGTGTCCTGAGAGCGCTGAGATGGGCGGGACTCACGGCCAACCCCAAATTTCACCTGCAATTGGGCGGGTGAAAGTTATATATCTGGGGTTCCACTTGGGTCACGGGCAGGTGCGTCCACGGGTTTAAAAAAACCGCAGCGATCGCAGCCTGCCCGGCACCCAAGACCAAAAAGGGGGTAAGGCAGTTTTTGGGGTTGGCTGGCTACTACCGAAGCTTTGTGCCTAGTTATTCTGATGTCACCAGCCCGCTGACTGACCTTACTAAAGGTCCAGTGGACAGAGTTGTGCCAACAGGCCTTCCTTAAGGTAAAATACGCACTGTGTGGGGGGCTGGGTACGGTGCTTTCGCAGGAGGTTGGAGGGGAGGAACGGCCAGTGCTTTTTATTAGTCGCAAGCTCTCCTTCAGGGAGACAAAATAGAGCACCATCGAGAAGTAGTGTCTTGCAATTAAGTGGGCTGTTCTAACACTCCGCCACTACCTGCTGGGGTGGGCATTCATCCTCTGTTCCGATCACGCCCCTCTGCAGTGGCTCCACCACTTGAAGGATATTAATGCGCGTATCACCCGTTGGTATCTGACTCTTCAGCCCTTTAAATTCAAGGTGGTCCACAGACCGGGGGTGCAGATGGTTGTTGCTGACTTTCTCTCCAGAAATGAGGGGGAGTGGGCAGGCCGGATCTTGCCCCGGCCTGAGTCAGTGGTGGGGGGATGTGGCATGGGGACGTGGTCATGTGTCGGTCTGTGGGAGAGAGAGAGAGAGCAGTAAGGCTTTTCACCTGGTTCATAATTACCCCTAACACCTGTCTCTTGTTATAGTGATGCAGAGGGAGACATAAAAGGCACAGCGAGTGTCCAAAAAGGGAGAGAGAGAGAGAGAGAGAGAGAGAGAGAGAGAGAGAGAGAGAGTGACCTACAAGCCGATAGTGCTTTCCTTTGTTTGTCCCTTATTTTGATTCCGACGGTGACCGTTGATTGTGTGTGTGTGTGTGTGAAGCTGAAAAAATTAAAGACTGACCTTGAACCTGCTTCGCTGTTTCCTGACTCCTCCATTGCCCGAACGAAGAGCTTTTTACACTAAGTTATGTTTTTAACAAGGTCACTGGTCATTTCAGTCTCAGCAAAGCCTGTGTGAGCACTCAGTACTTTTGCTCATTTTATATATAATGGGGGTCTTACTTAAAGGCACAGCAACAAACAAATGTATCATTTAAAGCTGAATTGTGTAACTTTTTTGGTGTTAAAATACTTTCGCTTATCTCAGCTTAATAGGCTATTTGTAAGCCATTTGTAGGTAAATTATCTCGAAATCTGTAAACACTGTGGCGCTATAAAAAGTCCTCTGTTTGAAAGTGACCTGTCCAGCCCGACAAAAAATTGACAACCAAAAACACTAAAATATGACTGTTTTGGCACAAAATACTTTATTACAAAATAGATAAATTATAAAATAAAAAATTACAATCAATACATATAAATTATTGTTCCTATTACAGACTAATTAAAATGGTAATTCTGTGCAGACAAGAACTCAAAATTTGTTTTTCAATCTGACACTTTGAGTGATCCTTTCTAAAATCTCTTTGTTCTATTGATCATATCTGTTCTGTTCTTTGCTGTTTAACTGTCTCTGGGTATCAGAAGTTTTGTCACAGAGGACTTTTTAAATCTCTGAAAAAACAGATGTCTACTTTGGTCTCTTAGTATCAAATAACTGGTTAAATCTTTGAATGTCAAAAGGCAAGTTTAATCTCCCATTGCCAGAAGGCTGATTTGGTTTCTGAGATGCAGAGGCCTGGTTTAATCTACGAGTATCAGAAGATTAGTTCAATCTCTAAAAACCACAAGCCTAGTTTAATCTCTTGGGGCGAATACGCAAAACAGTTGCACTACATTTTGTGCTATATTTCAGCACAAAAAACGGATTCTTTTTCATTAACCACTTGCGATCCAGTTTGAACAGGCGCTAAATGCATTGAAAAAACCTATGACTTTTTCTATGAAGTAATCAATAAATTTATCTGATTGTAACTTTAGAGAAGTAATTTGTAGTGAATAACTGAGTAATCTGCCCAAAACTGTTCACTGCGAATGGAAAGCAGGTGGTAAACAGAATTTTATTAAAAATAGATATTTTTCATAGATTTTCTGTTGATCATGGCAGTAGTAATTCATCATGATTACCAAACGATGGAGAATAGTGATATAACCTGGCATATGTAGTTGAGTACACTTCCCTGGATCACTGTATTGAAAGAATGCTGTATAGTCAAGTATCCAAGATTGTGGTAGTCTGCTGCAACTTCCACAACCTATCACTAAAAAATTACCTGTAGGGTGAGGAATTACTCTGTGCATTCAGGACTGTGTTTAGGCCATTGCCTTATTTGCATAAATCCTTGCAACAATGCAGAGAGCATGTGCAAATTAACGGCACACTATCAGTAAGCGCAATTCATTCTTCGTAAATTTCCAGCTGAATTTCAATTAGTTTGGTCTCTGCATAAAAGAGGGCTAGTTTAATCTTTTATTAGACCTCTACATAAAAGCTGTACTCCATTATGCAAACTGTCCAGATCTCTTCTAGTCATGCATTGGCTTTCCACTCCTATCACTCTTAGTGACTGCTACCCAACTGGACTAACATAGGATCACCTGGCATTGTAAAATCGCAACTATACCTCACAAAACCAATTTACAATTCGGATATAAAGTGAACAAATCCTGGCCTTTGCTGCTTGCTACCTCTTTGCATTCACTCTTTTCTCTGGTCCTCCTCTGCTATCCATCACCAAGCCTCTGCCCTGCCACACCTCCATGTATAATCTGAAAAATCTTGAGAAATTTAAAACTAATTTCCTGATTTATATGCATAAACAATTTAAAAGTAATTCACCCTGCGCTGTGCTGTGCAACACATCCATTCTCTCTCTCTCTCTCTCTCTCTCTCTCTCTCTCTCTCTCTCTCTCTCTCTCTCTCAGACATGAAGATCATTAACGTGAAGAAGACTGGTGCTGACTCAAGGAGGTGACTTTCTTAAGGTGGAAAATACACAACAATGGTCCTTACGTTGAGGAGATGAATATAGGGATTGCTAGAGTAGAGGTGGAGAGGAATCGAGGAGCAGCTGAATGGAGACACAGGTATGTGAGTCTGTATTACAGGTTGGGACCAGACACTGAATTAATGAATGGGGAGTGAGGTTTAAATTGATGAGCTGTTTGATGTGGAGATTGGAAGCAGGTGTGGGTGATCAGTATTCAGGGGAGAGAGAGGGTTGAGTGTATGTGGCAGGTGGGTCAGTTGGATCCGAGACAGCAGGCTAGCACTTTTTTATTTTAAATGGCCCTTTCTCCCAATTTACAATGGCCAATTTCCACAATTTAGGAGGTCCTCATGGTGGCGCAGTCACTCACTTCAAACCGGGTGGAGAGAGTCAATCCGCGCATCTTATCAAGTGGCTCGATGTGCATGATACCGCGGAGACTCGCAGCACGGGAGGCTCATGCTATTCTCCGTGATCCACGCACAACTTACCATGGACCCCATTGAGAGCGAGAACCCCTAATCACGACCACAAGGAGGTTACTCCATGTGACTCTACCCTCCCTAGCAACCAGACCAATTTGTTTGCTTAGGAGACCTGGCTGGAGTCACTCAGCATGCCAAGAATTCAAACTCGTGACTCCAGGGGTGGTTGTCAGTGTCAATACTCCCTGAGCTACCCAGGCCCCGGCTAGCACATCTTTAATGGATTGGCAACCTGTCCTTATTTGTGCTCAGGCTGCTGAAGTCTTTCTAAATACTTTAGTATACACCGTGTTCTAGACAGATAAAAAGACAGATAGACAAAGAGAGAGAGAGAGAGAGAGAGAGCAAGAGCAAGAGAGAGATAGATAGATAGATAGATAGATAGATAGATAGATAGATAGATAGATAGATAGATAGATAGATAGATAGATAGATAGATAGATATTTTTATTTAGAAGCTTTCATTTTGAGTTTAAAGTTATGTGTATTGTAAGTTGCAATATGTTTTCATAGTGCATCAACCTCTAAAGATCAAGGAAAATTTAATGAATCATGATTTGGCCCTTTCAAGTGCCAATCTATGGTCTTATTATGACTTTTTTTCCTACACCAAGTATTTCAGAGGTTATTATTGTGTGTGATCCTTTTACTTAATTCATTCAGAAACTAAATGGAATAATAAATCCTTTTGTCTTCCTCCTAAGCCAATTTCATTCCTGAGATGACATTTCTCCCCCCAAAGTTGAGAAGAAAATGGTGGAAGAAAGAGAGAATGACCTAAAGGCGCATAAACATTCAATTAGGCATGGACAACACAGTAACAAAGATGTGAGTAAATCAGCCAACTAATAATCAGCATGTAGAGATTAAGATTACTATGCAGGTTATTGCTTCAGTGATAATATATTGCTACTGAGTTCACCCAATGTAATGAGAACTGAATAGCATTTAGCCTTGAGTAGAAATCACATTGATAGGTCATAACCAGAAGAGCCCTTCCTCCTACTCATCTCTGAACATGCTTTGATCTTGAAGAGGGAGGTCTTTTGGAGATGCTCTCCACCATGTCTTTCTTTCTCCCACACACATAAACTTATGTAAGATCATAAAATATAAAATTCAGATAACACAAGTCTTTCCCCAATTAAATAAAATGGTCAAAGGATTGCATAGTCATTTAAATGTATGCATTTACCAGATGCTTTTATCCAAAGCAACATTCAGTGAATTCAAGACCTTGACTTTGCAAATTACATTCTCTCAAAGCTGAACTTCTGTACAAGAACAGTCAGAAGTCAGAATAGGCACTTTCCACAATTACAAATTAGTTTGCCTTTTTTTTTGTTGTAAAGCATTATTTTAAGATAATTCTCTTTCACTCTCTCTCTTCTTCTTTTTTGTTAAAAGAAATGTTACCTTTATAACATAAAATTAACAGAGCTTGAAAAAAGTTTTAAATACTTTTTTCAAATGTCTGTGTCCACATGATTTCCCATTACAAAAAAGTAAAAGAAAAATTCAATTGTAACAGAGCATGGCAGGTAAAAAATCACATTCCCTTTTCTCAATCTTCAAATTATTGTAAGTAAAATTAAAAAAATGATCAAAAAAAATTTTTTTCTTTAATTTATGGGATATATAAGTTCATTAATAACTAAAACCAACAATTGGTTCTAACAGCTAGCCTCTCTACTAAATTTGCAACCCTGTTATCCATTGTGACCTAGATTTTTTTTATTATATATTTTAAACTTAAAATAAACAGAGTTACATTGTATTTCACGTGCAGGTATTTCACGTGCACAAGCGACCAACTGTGTTCAGGTTGCACGTCTCTTCCCCAATGCCCTGAAAAAGTCGTCGGGATCCTTTTGGTTACCCTAGAGGTGAACAAGGCGACGCTTCCAACTAGGGAATGGGCCAAGCCTGGCTGGGCCTCTTTTCTCTCTATGTTTTCTCGGCATAGAGCAAGAGCAGCCGGGGCCCTTACTGCATCGTAGGAAGGGGGTCTTACCCGAATTCCTATTCTTTCAGGGGGAAAAGACCCTGCATAGGCCACAGGTAGAGGTGGCAAAATACATCACATGGCCTCTTTGGTCACATGTGTGAAGAATGGCGCGGTGGTAGATCCAGCCTCGAGGAGGGGGGTGAGTTTGTACAACACATCAACCGGAGGGCAGCGGAGGACTGCCTAAGGGAGACGCGGGTCAGCTCGTGAGGTGACCGTACCGCGGAAGTACACACAGGAGTCTGAGTAGGAGGCCTGATCTGTGGAGCACCTATTCCAGTAGGGGTAGCCTGGGGTACCAGTAGTGGACTGGGTCGGCAAGTTCCTCTGCTGAACTGCGGACCCAAGAGTGCTAGGGAGGTATCGACCAGGAACCTAAAGGGGTCTACTGAGAAGAAGGCGCACTGTTTTACCTTGGCAGAGGGAAAGGGCGCTGGACGCAAGCAATTCACCCAGTCAGACCGTCGACGTGTACCGAGTTCTACGGGCTCGGACCTGAGAAAACACGGAACGAGACTGACTCAACCCTGAGATTGTAAAATCTTGCAACGGTGTTAGGTGTTGCCCAGCCCGCAGCTCTGCAAATGTCTGCTAGGGAGGTGCCCCTAGCCAGTGCCCATGAGGATGCCACACTCCTGGTGGAGTGGGCTCGGACCCGTAGGGGGGGGTGGCACGGCCTGGGTGTGATAGGCCAACTGAATGCCGTCCACTACCCAGTGTGACAGCTTCTGTTTGGAGACAGCGTTCCCTTTCTGCTGCCCCCCAAAGCAGACAAAGAGCTGCTTAGAGCGTCTGAAGCTCTGGGTGCGTTCCAGGTAGGCACGCAAAGCACATACCAGACACAGCAGTGAGGGGGCTGGGTCTACCTCCTCCCGGGGCAGTGCTTGCAGGTTCACTACCTGATCTTCTGAAGGGCATGGTAGAAAACTTGGGCACAAGGGAGGACATTCAATGCCACTGTGTAATGCTCTTTCAGAGAAATAAACTCATTTACAGAGAAAATCCCTCTTTCAATGTAACTCTTTCAAACTCTGCGCTGTCGAAGCGCCCAGGGGCAAAGCTGCACTCCATGCAGTGAAGAGAAAAGCCCCTGAAGTGCACCGTAGATCCAACAGCAAAGCAGAGCGTCAGAGGATAGAAGCAGGATAACAGTTGTGTCACATGCAGCTGACTGAATACATGACCATCGGCTCCGAAGAAAATTACTGGATGAACGAGCATATTTCCCTCGCCTTTATATCCGTATCCGGGGGCGGGGTATGCAAATACTGTTCGCCAGCTCTCATTGGCCTTTTTTCATAGATCAGAGGCATATTCGGCGCTCAAGAGAGACCCCTAGTGTCGCTTCTTCGACACGACGTCGAAGTGAGCAACAGACGGGGAACAGAGATTATTGATCATTGAGAAACACTGTTTGAATTAGGCTGCTGGATAAGTAGCATTAATGGAGCTTTGATTGTTACAAGTAAACTCAAGATGTATTTTTCTCATTTAAATTTTTTTATCCCATTTTCTCCCCAATTTGGAATGCCTAATTCCCACTACTTAGTAAGTCCTTGTGGTGGCACGGTTACTCACCTCAATCTGGGTGGTGGAGGACAAGTCTTAGTTGCCTCTGCTTCTGAGCCAGTCAGTCCACACATCTTATCGCGTGTCTCGTTATGAGACTCACAGCACGGGAGGCTGATGCGATTCTCTGCGATTGATAGGTGCGATCTGGATTCACTCAGCACACCCTGGATTTGAACTTGAGACTCCAGGGGCGGTAGTCACCATCAATACTTGCTGAGTTACCTAGGTCCTTTAGGATTACATGTATATTTAAATAAATGTTAATCTTTTGGTCTGCTCTGGTATAATGTATTGGCTTCTTTCATATGGCTAATGATCATAATCATATGACTATGCACGCCCGGCACCCAAACGGGCTAATCAGCCGAGGAGAGGGATAAATGCTGCCGGATGCGGCAGTTCAGGAGAGAGAGCACTCAGTTGCCATGTGTACATTTGTGTTTGTGTCTTTTTGTTTAAATTAAATATTATTTTGACTGTTCAGCCGGTTCCTGCCTCCTCCTTGCCCATTTTTAACCTTGTTACAAGTACTTTTACTTTTACTTGAATTTAGCAAAAATGAAGTATTCAACTTCACTAAAGTAATTTTTCACCACAATAACAAAGTACAAAAAAATACATAATATTTCAGAATTTTTGCGAAGTTTTTTGGGAAGAAGAAATGGACAAGTATGAGGGAACCTTCTGAACACGTTTAACCACTGATCAAACTTCACTTGTTTTTAAGGTAGGCAATGTTTTAACAGTGCCAAACATTAAAACAATGTAGTTTGACATATATGTGGGGATATCTTGTTTACTTGCAACTATATATCTAAAACACATTTTTACAAAGATACAATGCCAATAGTGTTGGACATTATCGTGGACTTGGGCCAAAAAATGCCACTAAAATTGACAAAAATATTCCTGAAATTCAAAATATGGGCCAAAAATGTCTACGCAATTCCCTGATATATACCAAAACGTACTTGCCCTGGATCAATGGCCAAAGCCTCTGCAGGGTGAGCAACACTACTAGCAACTAGAGGCAGTTCATGTACCAATGCAGTCACAGGCTAGTTGGACATGACGCACGGAGGCTTCCGTCATAACCACGACGCGCCTGGAGACCAGTTCTAGGGGAACCCCTGCCTGTAGAAATGCCAGGCCTGTCCAAGGGCTGAACAGATGAGGGCAGACCGATGTGATGAGCATGTGGTGTGCCCCGTGGCACCATGCCAATCTCGGGACTGAAGGTCTGAAGCCAGCGCTGAAGTGGTCTCATATGCATTAACCCAAGTGTCGTGACTGCCGTCGAGGATGCCATATGCCCCAAGAGCCTCTGAAATAGTTTCAGTAGGACCACCGTCCTCTGCCTGAATGCCTTAAGACAGTTCAGCACCAACTGCGCGCACCCATCATTGTGACTGAGTGTAACTCCATGCCAAGAAAAGAGATGCTTTGAATTGGGGAGGGCTTGCTCTTTTCCCAGTTGACCCAAAGCCCCAGCCGGCTGAGGTGCCTGAGCACTAGATCCCTGTGTGCACACAACAAATCCTGCAAGTGAGCTAGTATTAGCCAGTCATCGAGATAGTTGTGGATGTAAACTCCCACTTCCCTTAATGGGGCAAGGGCTTCATCTGCAACTTTCATAAAGGCACAAGGAGACAGGTGCAGACCGAAGGGGAGGATGTTGTACTGGTATGCCCGACCCTCGAAAGCAAACCATAGGAAGGACCTGTGTCGAGGTAAAACCGAGACAAGTACGAGTCCTTTATGTCTACCGCTGCAAACCAATCTTGATGCCAGACACTCACAATACTATTTGCATAAGCATTTTGAACGGGAGTCTGTATAAGGCCCAGTTCAGAACTCGCAGGCCCAGATTGGATACACCTCCTTTTTTCTGTACGATGAAGTAGAGGCTGTAAAACCCCCTCTTCATCTTGGCTGAAGGGACAGGCTCTATCACATCCTTTCACAAAAGGGATGCGATCTCCATGAGCATGGCAGCTGTGTTCTTGACTTCCTCAAGGTGAAGCGGAAGCCGTTGAACCTGGGCGGGCACCTGCCAAACTGAAACATGTAGCCAAGTTTGATGGTCCTGATCAGCCACCGCAACGGGTTGAGTAGCGCGAGCCACACCCTCAAGCTTCCTCAGATTCTTAGCGGCCAGTCGCGAGATGGGTGGCATCTTCTTCCTGCGGGTGGCTCCATGCCGGGGTCGGCCTATTGGGGAGTGCTGTGGCGGAGCCGATGTTGCTGCCACAGGGGGACACCCTTGGCAATGAGCAGACAGGGTGTGGGATCTTGAGCCATGCCAGGGCAGGGTGAGTTGGATGGCCTCTGTCTGCTTCTTTATGGTCGAGAACTGCTGGGAAAAGCCCCTGACGGTGTCACCGAACAGGCCAACCTGGGAGATTGGGGCGTCAAGAAATCGTACCTTGTCAGCCTCGTACGTCTTGACCAGGTTGAGCCAAAGCTGGCGCTCCTAGACCACCAGGGTGGACATCGCCTGCCCGAGAGACTGCGCCGTGACCTTCCTCACATGGAGGGCAAGATCGGTCGATGAGCGCAACTCCTGCATCAATCCCGGGTCAGGACTACCCTCGTGCAGTTCTTTCAGCGCCTTGGCTTGGTGCACTTGCAGGAGAGTCATGCGTGCAGGGCAGAGGCGCCTGTCCAGCGGCACTATAGGCCTTAGCCACCAGTGACGACGTAAGCCTACTGGCCCAGGACTGTTCAGCAAGGTGGCGGCACTCTGTAGGCACAGGTGCACCGCGACCGCCTGATCTACCTGGCGAATTGACTATTACCCCCTTACAGCCCCGCCGTCGTGGGTAGTGACATCTGAGGAGCCCATAAATTGGGCCCGGGCAGTAAAAGGTGCCCGCCATGATCTCATGAGCTTGTCATGCACCTCTGGAAAGAAAGGAACTGGGGTGAGGCGTGGCCGTGAGCGGTGGTCTGGGCCAAGGAACCAATCATCAAGCCCTGAGGGTTCAGGGGGGAGTGGAGTGTCCCACTCCAGCCCGACACTCGTGGCCACCCGGGTAAGCATGGCCAACCAGCTCTGTGTCAGCCTGCGACTGGGTGACTGTACCCGAGGGTGGAAGCCCAGCCGAGTCCTCAGCATCAGCCTTGATGAGCCTGCTCTCCGATGCTGCAATCGAGAGCTCATCCTCTTCGCGAGCTCTGAATGAGATCACAAACCCACCCTGAGATGAGCCGGCAGTCTGATCCCAGAACTCGACCGGGTCACACGAGCGTGGTAGGGAATGGGAAGTCCGTGGGGGGTTTCCCAGCAGAAAAGCTCCCATTGAGGTCCCCAAATTGCCATCGTGGCCTCATACCATATGTAGAAGGTCTGAGGCAGGGAGCTGTTGGGGTTGCTTTCCCTCAGGCGAAAGAATGCCGCAACCGCAACATTGCCATGGTCATGCTCTCACAATGAGGACATGAACCATCCACGAAAGATGTCTCCATGTGGGCAGTGCCCATACACATGAGACAGCGATCGTGGCCATCAGAAGCAGAGAGATCACAATCAGGAATTATACACAGATGGAAAGGCATCTTGCAAAAGATGCTCTGTCAGTGCCACTCTTTTAGTTGGAAATATACACTTTTTTTGTGTAAAGAATATACTGTTTTCGCTGCTGAAGAGCCCAGGAGCATTTTCTGCACAATGGTGGCACAAGAGGTGGAGAAAATGCTGTAATGTGGCATAAATCCAACAGCTTTGTTGTTTTCAGAGGTGAATGGAATTCAGCTCGCTGAACACAACCGCACAGCTCCGCAGAAAAAATCTGAATGTGTGGTTGCAAGCCAGCTCCTTTTCTACCTGTATGTCCGGGGAAGTGGCATGCAAATTCCACTCGCCAATTCCCATTGGCCTTTTCTCAAAGATCAGAGGTGTTTGGGGCTCCCAAGGGCGACCCCTAGTGTCACTACATCGACACAACGTCAAGTGAGTGACAGATAGGGAACATGGCACATCCACTCTGGATCAGTCATCATTAAAATCTTATTGAATATAGCAATCAGGAAGTTGTCATTGGTCCAAATCCAAATGTGGACTAGTTTAGTTTACATGCATATTATCTTTGTTTGAAGTGTGTCAAACGCTTGATGAAAACATTAGAGCATCAATATTATTTATTCCCCATTGAAATGGTAAAAATAAACATCAGTTTGTGTGTATATTTTTTACACTATATTGTCATTATATTTCTGTAATGTTTGTGATGTAAAATAAACATATCATGTGGTTGAATCATGCTTGAGAAGCTGTTTCTGTGAAAGGCATAATGAGTCTCCCCGTGTTGGCAGGAACCAAAAATATAAATTTTCTTATCATTTACTCACCCTCATGACATCTCAGATGTGGATGACGTTCTTTCTTTTAGAAGAAAGAAAGATTTTTAGGAGAATATCTCAGATCAGAAGGTCCATACAATGCAAGCTACAAAAGCACAATCATAGTAAAAGCAATTCATACGACTTTGGTGGTTAAATTAATATTTTCTAAAGCTATACGATCGCTTTGGGTGAGAAACAGATCAATCAACATGCCAGCGTGCTTACATCACACGAAAGGCAGAGGGAACAGAGTACCGTCATCGACAGTCATCAGAGAGTGGAAGTTGTATGGATTACTTTTACCATGAAAGCCTGTGATTTTTGGAGCTTTAAAGTGGTCATCACTATCCACTTGCATTGTACTGACCTACAGAGCTGAAATATTCTTCTAAAAAAAATTAAAGGGGACCTATTATGCTAATTCACTTTTATATTGTGTTTGTACATAAATGTGAGTCGGCAGTGTGTGTGCACAACCACCCTACAATGTTAAAAGCATACCCAATCCTCTTTCTTATATTTCTATTAATCAAAAACAGTGTGTCAAAATGAACAGTTTCCATTTCTGCTCTAAAGTAATGTCACTTTAGAGCAGGTCTCAACCACGACTGGTGATGGACTCCAACTTCCTACTCTGAGTGATCTACACACAGTCCATTTTATTCCGCGTTGGAGGAGATACAGTGAGAAGAATAATGTCTCAGCTTTGTAAGCATCATAAGTGTTCTGATCTTGGCTGTAAAAGTGAACATAAGTAACTGCATGTACTCCCAGCATCAGAGCCACTGAAGACACAGCGGACAAGATGGACTGGTAATCTTGCATACCGGGCATTTTCCCTGTGGGCCAACTCACTTTGGGGGCGATCAGGGGCGAATTAGCCATTGTGAGAACTGAGCGGGCTGGTGGGTCAGCCGCGAAATGGGCCAAATGGGCCATGATAAGCTAAAATGAGCCATTGTGTTATGCAGAATGGACCACAAAACGGTGTGTTCAGCCCTGCCTGAACTCCGGTATTTACGCTGTCAGTCATATAGGTTCTGATTTGTTGTTGCAGTAGTAACCGAAGCACGGGCTGTAAAGCCACAGCCCTCTTCCAGAAAGGGGGAGGGGAGCAGCAGCTCATTTTGATTCCACCCAAAAACAGGCATTTATAACATGGTATAATAAATGATCCGTGGGTATTTTAAGATGAAACTTCACAGATACATTCTGGGGACATCTGAGACTTATATTACATCTTGTAAAAAGGGCCATAATAGGTCTCCTTAAATTTGTGTTCAGCAGAAGAAAGAAAGTCATGTACATCTGGGATGGCATGAGGGTGAGTAAATGATGAAAGAATTGACATTTTTGGGTGAACTATCCCTTTAAAAATTAAGAAAGAATTTGTAAAGATGCCGCCAAACAGCGACTGATCAAACAAAATCAAAGACAGATTATTAGACTATGAAAATGTGACAATTCCACAGAGATTAGACATAGTTGGCAAACGTTAACTGCACTGAAGTTAATGCAAATAATTAGTTTTTATTACCATAATACAATGTTTTTCCTTTAGTGCTGGTGCTGGACCTTCCCTGTGAAACCAAAACAACGGCGCCTATAGTGGTACGTGTCTCGACTGATTGACCAAATGTAGACATGTGAAAAAAGATTTATTTCATATTTTGCTGTATGTGCAATAATCATTTAATTATATAATTGAGTGTACAAATACGTTTTGGGAATTTCAAATAATCCATTCAAAATCCCCTAAAATTCTAAGGGGTCATGTGCACCCTCAGTCTGAATGGGCTTGATGCCTCTGATCATCAGTCTTCCAGAATGAAAAGTTATTGTGTTTGCACACTTGGAATGATTTAATTGGAATATCTCACATAGAATCTCATCTAAAGCAAGATATTCTACATGTGTGGGGAAAAATTGATTTTTATGAATAGTCAAACAGCTTTGCACAAAGGGTTGCTCGTGATTGTATTAAAATTCTGTGCAGAAGATGTCACTGGATGTGTCTCTTTTCTGCTCTGCTGTTTAAAAGAGAAATTCATACAGCATGGTCCTGTTGAAGATAACACCTTTTTATTTATGGATTTATACGGTTTTATCTAAGTGTCAGCTCTTCCGCATCTTCCTCTACGTTTCTCATTCAACTGCTCACTACTCACTACTTTTTCGATGTGAACTTCCTTTTCCTATTCTAGTGTAATATACAGAGACAACTGTAAGTAAGCTATTTGTAGGTTAAAGGTGCACTCAGTAATTTTTTATTTATTTAACTCCTAAAGACATGAATATTAATTTAGCATGATATGTAGGAAATCATGACCACTCACATTAAAATGTAAGATTCCAGTCATATCAGTTTTATTCTACATGGAGAGGGTCCGCACAAGGGGGCTGCCATGTTAAAATCACATGACCAGCCGAATACTACTAGCTTAATCTCAGTAACCATCCTGTTGTGGGTCAAGTGTTGTGTGGGACACTTTCACTCATTGATTAAAGTAATCATGGCTGTTTTGAATCAAATATTTTTACAATGGAATCTGAAACTGAAAACTATTGATTTTAAATTATGCTTTATCTAAGCCGCTGTTAGTGTAAGTCCAAGATGACACAAAGACAAAAGTCGCTGAAAGCACCTTTAATTTTTCGAAAACTGTAAAAACTGTGTCCCTGGGGCACTATAAAAATTCCATTGTTTGTTTTCAGTGACCCGTCCAGCCTGACCCAACAACATTGTTTCAACAGATTGTGTGAGTTGGGGGCTGGGCTATCTGTTTTATCAACGGCAGGGGGGTGGTGTATTCAGAAAGCTTATTTTTCCTTTTAGTGGGGCAAATGCTGCAGCAATTACACGATTATTTTTTCCCCACTGTGTATGTCTATGCCACTGGTGGTATATAGGGTGCCACAGGTCACTTTGTTCATTCATCATTTTCTTGTGACCTCTGAACGTGTGAACTCTCTGGAGACTGAAACGATGCTCAAACAGAAATTAGTTTCCTTTTACAGTATGTGCCAATATTTTATTGTGTTTACACATATTTTGGCTCTCATGAAGGTCAATATTTCCACTTATTGGTAAAAATCACAGTGATCAGTTATATCAGTCATACATACTTTTTTTTCTTTTCTTTATTTTACTTGGCACAAACTACCAGTTCATTTTTCAGTGTAAATAATGTGGTGGGGTGATATTTCCTAGTTGAGGCAACTATTAACCATTTTTGCATTGACATTCAATCCTGAAACATTTAGAATAGAACACTGCATGATTATTTCACCAAAAAAGTGTTTTAAAGAGAAATGTAATGAATATAAACTCAATTAGAACTTGATTAGGAACACTATGGCCTTAATAAAGTGCCAGACATTTTGTTCTGTTGTAGCCCATCTGCCTTAAGATTCGACATGCTGTGCAGTCTGAGATGGAACTCTGCTCACTACAATTGTACAGAGTGGTTATCAGACTTACTGTAGCCTTTCTGTCAGCTCATTCTCCTTTGACCTCTCTCATTAACTATGTGTTTCCATCCCCAGAACTTCCACTCACAGGATGTTTTTTGTTTTTGCCACCATTTTGAGTAAACTCTAGAGACTAATGTGCCTGAAAATCCCAGGAGATCAGAAGTTATAGAAATATTAAAACCAACCTGTCTGGCACAAACAATCATGCCATGGTCATAATCACTGAGATCAAAAATGTTTTCCCCCATGCTGATGGTTGATGTGAACATTAACTTAAGCTCCTGACCCATATTCTCATGATTTTATAAATTGCACTGCTGCCACATAATTGGCTGATTTAGTAATCATATGAATAATATGTGTACAGGTATTCCTAATAAAGTGCTCAGTGAGTGTATAAACTTAGCAAAAAAAAAGAAACGTCCTCTCACATTCAACTGCTTTAATTTTCAGCAAACTGAATATGTGTACATTTTTAATGAAAATAAAAAGATTCAACAACTAAGACATAAGCTGAACAAGTTTTCACAGACATGTGACTAACAGAAATGGGGGGGGGGGGGGGGGGGGGGGGGTAACAGTAAATTAAAAGTAACAGTCAGTATTTGGTGTGGCCACCAGCTGCATTAAGTACTGCATCTCCTCATCATGGACTGCAACAGATTTGCCAGTTCTTGCTGTGAGATGTTCCTGGATATTTCTGGGGGGGAATGACCCTAGCCTTCACCCTCCGATCCAAAAGTTCCCAGGTGTGCTGAATGGGATTGAGATCGGGGCTTTTTGCTGGCCATAGCAGAACACTGACATTCCTGTCTTGCAGGAAATCGAATGATTGCCATGCCACCAGGGTCATGTCAGGATTAACCTGCAGGAAGGGTACCACATGAGGGAGGAGGATGTCTTCCCTGTAATGCACAGCATTGAGATTGCCTGCAATGACAACAAGCTCAGTCCTATAATGCTGTGACACACCACCCCAGACCATGACGGACCCTCCACTTCCAAATCGATCCAATAACGCGCATTCCTTTGACTATAAACGCGAGTCAGACCATCACCCCTGGTGAGACAAAACGTCTCGGTTACTGGTGTAACCTCTGTTCCCTGATGAGAATGAGAATTGGCGAACAGAATTTGCATGCCCCTCCCCCGGACATCCGGGTATAATGGGAGGGAAGCGTGCTTCTGTTCAAACAGGTTTTGAGCTGAGGAGCCGAGAGTAAGGTGCTGCTGAATTCGGAACCAGATGGCTAGGGAGGAAGGACATCCAGGGTCCATGACTTGTGGACTTGACTGGGGGAGTAGAGCACACATCTTCACATCAGGGGAGGGGAAAGGTGCTAAGCGCAAGGGATATACCCAGCTAGCTGTTCTGTATTACCGAATTCTACGTGTTCAGACCTGACAAAACACGGGATGAGACCGGCCCAATGTAAGCGGCACCCCGAACCCAGGAATCAATCATGAAGCCGTGAGTGTTGAGGGGAGGACAGAGGATTCTCTTAAGCCCTTACAGGTTTCTCCCCCGGACAGGCGCTTGACCACGCCCCCGCTGCCACAGATGGGCATCTTGAAAAAGACACATCTTTAAAAAGACATTCAACGTCAATGTGCTTACACTTTTAGAGAAATATATACTCTTTTTTTAGAGGGCTGTCGAAGCACACAGGGGAGTAGTCTGCACTGACGTGCAGAAGATGTGAAAAGCCGCTGAAATGCGCCGTTTCTCCAACAGCGAATGCTCTTTAGAGGTGAGTGGAGCAGCAGTGGGTTTTACTCAGCTCGCTGAAACACAACCGCTTGACTTCGAAGAAAATGTCTGTCTGAACAGACGCACGTTTCCCTCTTTTATACCCGTATGTCAGGGGGAGGTGCATGCAAATTCCGTTCGCCAATTCTCATCTGCCTTCTCTTAAAGATAAGAGGCAACTGAGGATCTCAAGAGAGACACCTGGTCAAGTGAGTGACAGAAGGGGAACCACAACTCGTCAGAGAGAGCATTTTTTGCCAGTCCTGTCTGGTCCAGCGAAGGTGGGTTTGTACCCATAGGTGATGTTGTAGCCAGTGATGTCTGATAAGGACCTGCCTTACAACAGGCCTACAATCCCTCAGTCCAGCCTCTCTCAGCCTATTGCAGACAGCCTGAGCACTGATGGAGGGATTGTGCATTCCTGGTGTAACTCGGCCAGTTGTTGTTGCCATCCTGTACCTGTGCTGCAGGTGTGATATTCAGATGTACCGATCCTGTGCAGGTGTTGTTACACATGGTCTGCCACTGCGAGGACGATCAGCTGTCCTCCTTGTCTCCCTGTAGCACTGTGTAAGGCGTCTCAAAGTACGGATATTGCAATTTATTGTCCTGGCCTCATCAGCAGTCCTCATGCCTCCATGCAGCATGCCTAAGGCACGTTCACGCAGATGAGCAGGGACTCTGGGCATCTTTCTTTTGGTGTTTTTCAGAGTCAGTAGAAAGGTCTCTTTAGTGTCCTATGTTTTTATAACTGTGACCTTAATTGCCTACCATCTGTAAGCTGTTAGTGTCTTAATGACCATTCATTAATTGTTTATAGTTCATTGAACAAGCATGGAAAACATTGTTTAAACACTTTACAATAAAGATCTGTAAAGTTATTTGGATTTTTACACAATTAACTTATAAAAATAATAAAATAATAAAAATGGGATGTTTCCTTTTTTGCTGAATTTATTTTTTAAGTAGAATGTGCTATTTACCAGTACATCAGTAATAAGTTGATACTAAAATAAGATCAGTGTTCCTGCAGTACCGTTAGTACAGCACCGAAATGGACAGTTAATCAATTAAAAATTGTGATATGTCCTAGTTTGGTTATTCAACAGCATATGGGTGCAATTTAAATAAATAAATATACAGTCTGCATGTACTGCAAGCTACAAAGTGAATGTGTGAAGCTACTCATATTCTTAAAACACTAGATTTTATAAGCATAATAAAATGCGTTCTGCTTATTGTAGAACGCATTGAAGTAATAGTAGATTTTTTTTAATATATGCTCTGTTTGATTATTTTATGCTGTGTGTGTAATAATGTATTCTTCATACTGTTGCTGGAGTGGCGTATCTGCAATTTTTTGTGTGTGTGATGAGACCAAAAGCGAATTTTCCGCAATGGCTGAACAATAAAGTAAACTCAAACTCTCGCATTGTTCTCTTCAATAATCACACTGGGTCATATAACCAACATCTTATCCTAAAGTGTGAAATTATCAGCAACACAGAACTGGAAAATCCTTCATGTCAAAATAAAAGTTTGATTAAAAATAAAAGCTTGAAGCATGCAATTTAATGAATTCAGTGAGTGGCAGTTTTGTGGAGGGAAATGCCTTGTTGATGAGAGTGGTCAACAGAGAATGGCCAGACTACTTCGATCTGACAGAAAGACTATGGTAACTCAGATAACCACTCTGTGGGGTACTTTAACTGATTGCTTGTGGATTCTCTCTATTAAGCTTCCAAAGGAAAAGTTCTCCAATTATGTTTTATCCACCTTTTCACTCATAACATTGTAAAAGTGCCCTCATAAGAAAGTTTTTCACCGATGTTCAAACTTTCTTTGGATTGCATAATTTATATGGATAAATGTTTTCCAACTGAATAGATTAAATTAAACAAACAACAGTCAAATTTCAAGTTAGTGGAATAGTTAATGATATTTTGTGTTTTAAATACATAATCCCATTAAATATATTACCTTACTCCACAACTCTCTCCCTCTCTCTCTATGTATATACTGTATATTTACATACATACATACATACATACATACACACCCACACACACACACACACACATACATATATATATATATATATATATATATATATATATATATATATATATATATATATATATATATATATATATATATATAATTGCATCAAGCATCTTTATATTATCTGTAGAAGTCTATTCTCAATGCTATTCTCACTTAGTATTTCATGTATCTGCATGGCTTTAATAGTTTTAAAAATCATTTAACCAGAAATGCATTAGGCTCAAGAACTTCTGAAGAAACTTCTACACACCAGCTACAATCAGCTTGAAATTAGAACAGCTGCACTGATGAGAAGTGTGAGAGTAGAGCTCACGAAATGCAAACTAACAAAAATGCAGTTGTCAAGGTGACAGGAATGACAGATAAATTTGGGTGCACTGAAGACACTTTTTTATTCTTAATCTGCACTATTGTTCAGCCATGAAACCAAACACTCTCCTCAACTTCGCACAGTCCCAGATCGTATATCTTATCATTGAGTCAAGGTTTTTCCATAAATAGTCGACTGGGAATTCAAATAAATTATTCATGAAGATTTAAGCGATCAATCCTTAGTGGTTGGACAAACCAAGGCTGCATCCCTGCCTGGCTGGATGTTTTGTAGGTGTTGAGGTAGATAAATTGGGATTGCCAGACGGTGACTGAAGAGTCTGGTGTGTTTTGAGGAATAAAACCATGTTGCAGATGCAGGGTTGAGCGCTCCATTGCCCTGTGCTGCTTGGTGTGCACTCGCTGATGCCATCCTCTAAAGGTGTCATAGGTGTTGAGCGTTGAGAGAGGCGATTAATGTGATATTGATCATAACATGAATTCAGCCACAGGCTTTGGGTTGACTGTAATAACTGAGTATTACTTTGTTCCCAAGCGTGTCCTAAAATTCACGTCCAGTCAATATCCCATTAGAGAGATGTGTTAGTACAGTTTTCTCTCTCTCTCTCTCTCTCTCTCTCTCTCTCTCTCTGTGTGTGTGTGTGTGTGTGTGTGTGAGACAGAGATTGTTGGTTAGGAGGATGCAGTAAAAATCACGTTATAAATCATTTATTAGGTAGATATGGCTGCCTGTAAAAATCAATGCTGATTATTGGTGGCGCATCAGCACCCTCTAACTTCACGTACACTCAATATTCCTTTAAAACAATTCAAATTGCCACATCTAAAATATCCATAATAATTGTTCTACACTGTACACAGTAAAATCAGCAGTATTAAAATTTTAGTGTAAAATGTTATTCTCCCAAAGAATTTAATTAATAATCTGCAGTGTTGAGAAGTACTCATTGTTAGTTACAGGGTGTTAAAGTGAAAATAAAAAAAAGATTTTGTAACGCAATTACATAAATTTGACATTAAAAAAATGCAGTCTTTCTGATCTTACTGAGGTGGGGAAGTATAGAACACTAAATTAAATTAATAATAATGGAGTGTATTTAGATTTGAATGTGAAACAAATGTATTTAGATGTGTTAATGATTAATCGATCGGATTAATCGGATTAACGGATGAGTTAGGTAATCATGCAATAATTTGCGCAGAAATCTGAAATTATGCTGCCTCAATGTGCTATCAGAATTATCCTACTTTCCACTTCTTAAGTGTTAATTGTGTGTACGTCGCGTTCACGTGCTTTGTTGTCAGAAAGAACAGGTGACATGGACAACATGAGGGGCCGGTTGCAGCAACTATATGTACATTATAACCTAACCTTGTTGTTATGTAAATGGTCACTAAGTCACATCTTATGCACTACTAAATATTTGAGCATTGCACCATTAAACATAGGTAGAATGTAACCTTACATATAAACTAAATATTTACGGAAGCCTCTGACCAGGAGTAACGGATGGAATAAAAAAGCACTCACTTAATGACAATGAACTCATGTTTTGGTTGACAGGCATCAGTCCTTTCATCATATATGATGGTGTTGGCATTTACACTTATTTACATTTATGGGAGAAAACATTATGTAAAAACTTACTACTTCATCATGAACAGATCTAATGGTGCACATTCCTATGGATGCTGCCCGGTGTCAAGTTTCAACATATACAAAATAGATATTCAAATGAATAACTGTCTATTTTTCCAGCCTGTTGTATTAGTGTTTATTTATTGTCCATTATTTATTTTAGATAAATTTTCTGAATATTGTTATTTATGTAAGATAAAAATATAATTAATGAAATCTTGTTTTATTACGTATCGTATTTCAATGATGATATCATTTATTACAGCTGACAGTTACACAGTTATGAGCAAACAATGTTTGAACAAGATCAAACTGAAATTCTTGGCTGTTTAACACTTCTGTATAGAAATTTGAAGGCTGCTTATTGGATAAATACAGGTAATATTATGCGACTACGCATTACTTTATGGAGCACTTACGACCTAGTAGTTAAGTCTTGCCTTAAGAAGAGGTGGTACAACCAAATTAAGCACTGACTTGGTTACAAACTAACTAGTAGTTACTAAGACCTTAGTGTGAACCTTACGTCTAAACTTAATTGAAATCCTACCCAGGTTCATTCATACATATTTCTTGAAGAACTTTTATTTTGACACCATAATACATATCACTAATCTTGCTGATTTTGGTCAAATACATGCATTTTCACAGTGTAAAAAGTACACCATGCATAGAATGGTTGCTGATATACATAAATGTATATGACCAAAAGTGCTAATAATTATCTGTATTTAAAAAAATATTTTTACAAACCTGTCATTCACTACAGAAACTGTGCTCTCTTCCATCAAGGTGAAAGTTTAGAACTCCTCCCATCTCGGAAACTCAGGTATCAAAATTATCTCAGAGTTTCCCCAGTCGTAATTACGGGTGTCATTCATGTGCAACTTCAGAGTGGGAAACTCATATTTATGATCATTCCGATAGCATGTGAACTCAGCATTATTGCACGTAAAAACACAATTCAATCACCCAATGCTTGAGTGAGCATTACGTGTTTTCCTATATATCAGTTTATTTCATGCAAACATTGTGAAAGTGTGTTAAAGCTAAACTGTGCATCCATCAGTCTTCCAATTATCCGACCGTCATTTGTGTGCAAACTGGCAGAGCATGCGGGTACATTCACATGAAATCAATCAGTGTGATCAGTTAACGGGTTAACATAATTGCCTAAATTTTTCCTGATTTACACAGTTAAGGTTTTATGGAGAAAGATCTAGCTGTATTTTCTGTTCACATTATAATTAACATTAACAATTTAATGGTAAATTGCATTCTAAATGTACCCTAATATAGTGTACTAAGAATGCATTAACATGTTTTACTCAAACATTTCATAAGCATTCTTATTGAATCAATAAAAATACTTACTAAATAGGAGTAAATGTTTGAATCCTCCACATGGGTGTTGCACAAGGATTTGTGGTGATTATTTTATGACCAATTACATGTTGAAGTTAAAGGTTAAAAAAAAAAAAAAAGCCAAAAATTGCCACCCATGTTCAAGACAAATTTCAGCATATTCAAAGTTAAGAGTAATCACAATTATTTTACCATTTTGACAGTCCTAATTTAAATAGTAGTGCACTACTGAATTTCATCAAATCAAGCCGCAACTGAGAAACTGAAATCCTTTTTCAATAGAATCGACCCAGGCTTCATCAGTGCCTGCAAATATCAATTGAGATTGCAAATATGAATCTGATGACACTGTTCTTCTGAGTGATGGAAGCCCTTCAAGACAGCAACAGAGAGCTGAAGATGAAGACAGAATTGTGAGTCTGTGTCTGTGCATTCTAAATTATTCTGTATGCAGTAAAAATTTAAAAAGAATGTTCCGGGTTCAGTTCAAGTTAAGCTCAAATCAACAGCATGTGGCATAATGTTGATGACCACAAAAAATAATTTGGACTCAACCCTCCTTTTCTTTAAAAGCAAAATCTGAAGTGACAATAACTGCGTTTCCGTCCAACTATTTTTTGGCCCATTTTGAAAATAATATAAATATATTCTTGTTGAAAAAATTGGCAAAGTACAAATAAACTATAGGCCTAGACACAGGTGAAGGGAATAAGGGTAAACGAGCAGGGAGTTGAACAGGGTTAGGGGCGTTGGTGCAATCTGCAATAGTGGAGAAAGCAGAGCTCAAGCAATAAGTGCCATCTACATGCCTGGATGGAGGATCAAGGCAAGCACCCCCTGCTGGTCTGGAGGGGAACAGCACCCCAAAGAGGAGATCCTTTACATATATGAAAAGAGATCATTTTAATACAAGTTAAGCTCAGCATTTGAGGCATAATGTTGATTACCATTAAAATAATATCGAACCGCCACTCCTTCCAAAAAAAAAAAACACTTGCAGTGAGGCACTTGCAATGGAAGTGAATAGGTGCAATTCTTATTTGGGTTTAAAGGCAGAAATGTAAAGCTTATGATTTTACAAAATGACTTGCCATTGGGACAAAGAAGAACAGCATTCATGATACTACATAATTTTCAACAAGAAAGCATACCATGCAAGTCAGTGAGTGGTCTTGGTGCCTTTGATGAACTCTTCAAGGCCCACTTTGTGTTAAGGTGCATCTAACAAACAAAGTGCTGCACAACATGTTCACCTTCATACAAACAACTGTTTTTCAGATTGACATTGGCAAGGTCAAGGAGATCACAAGAGCTGCTGAGCTCAGATTCATGCATTAGAGAGTTGATTGTCAGTAAAAAAAATTTTTTGTTTGTTTTTGCTGCCCGGAGAACACAAATGTGCTTGTTCGATATTTTAAGTTAATTTATGGGTTGTTGCCTACCATACAAAAAATTCTAAACAATGCACAAATTTACTGCTGGTTGTTTTCACATGCAAATTAGCTTTTGATTCACCGCACATGTTTCCCAGAAGTAACTCTTTGCCTGTAGTGGTGACCCTTCAGCAAACCTTTGGTAACAATGGACAAGTTTTCTGCAAAGCTCATTTTAATGTAAGAATTATTAGTGGCGAATTTGCTGAAGGTTTGCAGCAAATTTGCCATGAACTCTAGATTTTCGTAAGGGCTGGCATATCACTCCATCTAAAATATGGTTAAGCAGGTTGCTGTTTAGAATTGGGTACATTTTCAGGGTTTCACAAACATTTTCAGGAGTTCATGAAGAAAGTGCTGTTGTTCATAATGTAGTTGTTGGGCAACCAAGTAATACTGATGTGGCTACATGTTCATATGACAGTTCTTTGCAAGTTTCCAGCAAAAACACCACAGGTTTGTGTGCATCATCAATAGCACAATTGCAAGCTGCGGGTGTCAGTCAGACTACTAATACTTTTGTTATGTCTATGGAAGGAGTGGTTCAAGACATCCAGGATCAAGTAAAAGAGACTGCTTTAAATTACTTATCTTCACAGAACACAGACATTAAAAGCACAATTAAACAGTCATTTCAGGAAATTGAAAACACTTTCAGCTCAATAAATTCCATACTTTACAAAAAAATGGGTATTGTCCAGCCAGTGGTGAAAGTACTTGGGGTTGAAAATAGGAAAAAAACAGGACTACTGGCACATATGAGCATGTTGCAGTGACTGATAAGTTTACCTATGTTCCAATTCTGCAAACCTTACAGAGCGTTTTAATGCACCCAAACACCATACAAAGGTTCGCCAATTATTGCACCGATTTATCGTTAGCTCTTAAAAGGTTGTATTAAAAATCATAAAACCTCTAGGGGTCCTGGGAAGCTCAGTGGTAAAGACGCTGGCTACCACCCCTGGAGTTTGTGAGTTCGAACCCAGGGTGTGCTGAGTAACTCCAGCCAGGTCTCTTGGGAACTGGACATTCCAAATTGGAATAAAAAGGGGAGAACCCCCCCCCCCCCCCCCCAAAAAAAAAAACCTCTAAATGACATTCACTGAATTTAAGGGAAATTTTTTTTTTTTTACACTTTAAAGTTGAAATTCAAGGTTTAATTCAGTAAAGAAATTCACTGCAAAAAATGTCATTGTTATCATGTGTTTTTGTCTTGTTTTCCATTTTCCATTTTCTAAAAATCCTTAAAACAAGATACATTTACTTGTGAAGCAATATTTAAGATATTTAGACTTGCTTTAAGAAACTGTATCTTAAATATGTGTATATTGTATATAAGTATATTTTTTCACTTGGTTATACTTCTGCGAGTGCAGTAAAGACAAAATTCTATATAAATTATATTCAAGATCTGTCCTCTAAAAGCAATTCTAAATATCTTATATGCTATAAGGTGATAAGGTGAAGGTGAAGGTCAATCTTTTTTTAAAGGATTTATAGATATTTTAAGATATTTGTATTTTTAATATTATATTCAACATTCTCAGATTTTTCTGCAGTAAATTTGCTTAAGAAAACGTACATTGTTTTAAAGGAGTTTTAAATATTTATATTGGAACACAAGCCAAAACAAAAACAAATCAAAAATGTATTTTGTTGCAGTGTATAATGGGGTGAAGACTACCCTCTCTCACCTTTCTGTTCACTTCAATCTATCTTTAACTCACAAAAAAAAAAACTCTCTCTTATTAAAACAGATGCATATTGCCAATTTCCTTCACAATAATAAATGCACAGTGACACATAATATGATTCAATACATTGTGAGGCATCACGTTATAATCTAACTGCAGTAAGTGTGCATGCACGAGGGATGAGCGTCCCCGCACCAAAGTGTGCCTCAGCCAGGAGCAGTTTCAATCTCTCCACCTTCAGGAGTGTAAAGTAATGAATTACAAATACTAACTTTACTGTAATTAAGTCATTTTTCCCAGGAATTGTTCTTCTTTAAGTAGTTTAAAAATTGTATACTTTTACTTGAGTACATTTTAAGTGCTGTAACTGTACTTTTACCTCACTATTTTCCCACGTCTGTGTTCGCTACTTCCATGTCCTGATTTTATTTTCATCTATCAACGTGATTGTCTAGGGAGAGTCTCGTGATTCCCATCCAATCAAATCACACATAAAAAACTTGAACGGCAGCTGTAGATCTGGCTCCAATTGTGGAGGATGCATCAAGCACAGTTCAACACCTGAATATCAAGGCAGCAAATAAATGGACTTTTCGCAGTGAAAAATGCATGATTGTGTCATGTGAGTTTATCTTGCTTAAGCCAGATATCAGCATTAGTACTGCCTCTAATTTGAAGGAACATATCGAGGTAAATTCCATATTTCTGCTTACTACATTCTGTGTCTATAACATAGCTTCTCTCTATCACTGAGATTATTGGGCTGCTGTGAGAGATTAATGCAATGTTATCAAAAGGGCTGGGCGTTAAAAAGATCCAGATGTTTATCGGAAAAAAGAGATTTCTTCGAATTTTCTATATTTAGCCTGTGTTCTACATCTAGAACAGGGGTGTTCATTACAACGATCACGATAGCAAGAGCACCACTGGTTGGTTGATCTAGATGAAATCTAAAAGATTTACTTTTTATTTCCTATCTGTATCTGTGTGCTGTTTGATTGACAGGCGGCTAATGTTTGTGTGCTTTACATGCGCGTGTGCTCCGAGAGCACTAATGCGGGTTCGTGCCGAAATGGTCAAATGCACTTTATAATTCCACCGATGCACGTCTTGGTGAGGCATTAATGTTGTTTATGTCTAAAGTGAATTTAAACAGTGGGACAAAAAGCGTATTTGCATCAAAATGCTGGACTTGAAGTGTTCACGTATCCGAATTGAGCACTGTCTAGCAGGCTATGTCATATAAAGGATATTAATCAAACAACAATAACAAGGAAACGAGTTATTCACTACTTTTGGCTGAATAACTTGAGTAGCTATAAAAGTATTAATGTAATAGAATAAAACAGTGACATTTTCAATAATAATATTTTTTTTAAATATTGTTCGTTTTTTAATAATACCGACCACTGATGTAGAGAGTGTGTTAATTGGTATAATAAATTACCAGGAAACTATATCTGGGCTTAAGAGATCCAATAACTAAATCAATGTTGGACAATGTATCTCAAAAGGAGGACAATGTGGACCCCCATGTGCTACTTAAAGAAATACTTCACTCAAAAATTGAATTTCTCTTATCATTTACTCACCCTCATGCCATCTCAGATGTGTATGACTTTCTTTCTTCAGAAGAACACAAATTAAGATTTTTAGAAGAATATTTCAGCTCTGTAGGTACATTAAATGTAAGTGAAGAGGTGCCAAAATGTCGATGCTCCAAAAAGCACATAAAAGCAGCATAAAAGTAATACATACAACTCCAGTGGTTTAATCCACGACTTCAGAATTTATATGACAGGTGTTGGTGACAAACAGATTCATATTTAAGTACATTTTTACTAGAAATTCTTCTCTTTGCCAAGTAGGTGGCAATATGCATGAAGAATGTGAATCACAAAAAACACAAGAAGACCAATATGAAATTTAATGTGGAGATTGTCTGAACAGGGAGGAGAGTTAATAGTAAAAAATTAATTAAATATTGATCTGTTTCTCACCACATCTATCATATCGCTTCTGAAGACATGGATTAAACCACTGGAGGCACATGGATTAGACTACTTTATGCTGATTTATATGATATGTGGAGCTTCAATATTTTAGCACTGGTTCACTTTCATTGTATGGACCAAAAGAGCTGAGATATTCTTCTAAATTCTTCTCTAATTTTTGTTCTGCAGAAGAAATAAAGTCATACATATCCAGGATAGCATGAGAGTGAAATTTTCCTTTTTGGGTGAATTATTCCTTTTTAAGCATGAGGTAGCCCCTGTACCACACAATTTTTCCCATGCCTGCTCTACCTCCTCCATTGTGGAGGACATGATGTGCCAAGTGATCCTGCTTATTTAGCATTTTTTGCATTCCATTCATTGTTTTGAACATGTTTATGCACAACAATAATGCTCAGTCAGCATTAAGGGAAATTTAGACCCTACACATAAATTGATTTTAATGTAATTGTTTCATACATTACAATTTAAAATGGTGATCAGTGTATTGAAAATAACTTTTTAATCTGTTATCATGTCTCCCTTTTATTTTTTTGGAATCAGATTCATGTAGTGTTTATCGTAGATAAGTGAAGTATTTTAAAAGTTGGCATACAGTGTTCATTATAATGGGGCATAGGTTTTGCAACTCAGTACTAAATACTCACTACTTATGAGTACTTTTAAATGAGCTACTCTTTTACTCTTACTTGAGTAGTTTTTAGGACAGCTACTTTTACTCACACAAAATTTTGGGGGAAGTAACAGTACTTCTACTAGAGTATGATTTTTCAGTACTCTTTCCACCCCTGTCACCCTTAGATCAGGACAATCGTGCAACTCATAGAAGAGGCGCTGATCACACAGAGGAATAGCATTTTTGGAGTTTGTAGTTATTTACATGATCTGCTTCCATGAAAACTTGAAAACTTGAACCAGGGGAATATAAGGTCCTGGTGGTTATGTGCATAGCAGCATTGTGCAAGTAACATTTGATAATCTTGGTTTACACTGTCTTTTTGGATTTGTTGAATCCTTTAGAGCTCTGAATATCTGCAGGTTTTGCCTTACTGAAAAGGAAGATTATCAAACTGCATTCTGTGAAGATGATCAAACTATAACTTTTCGCACAAATGAGACACACTTAAGCATTACAATCAGACCCAACACTACCTCATGTTTGTGGTGTGAAATGCACATGTTTGATGAAACGCACGTTTGATAAACACTCTGCAGTACTTCAATACGTCAGACAATTTTTCTGTAGACATAATGCATGATGTTTTAGAGGGAGTTGCACAGTTTGAGTTAAAAATTGTTTTGCGTTATGTACAATCAATTTTTTGACAGCAAAATAATTAGATGGCAGATTACATTAATTTAATTATGGGTACATGGAGAGGAGAATGGCTGCTACTACTACTTACTACAAATAGTAAATATTGTATTTTCTCCCATGTTAACTGAGGGTCTTACAATCTATTTAAAACACTTGATTGCTGAGCATCTCAGGCTGTTCAAGTGCTTATTTCCAGACAAGAATCTATCATTTAATTATTAATTATCAACACTTTATACAAAATATTGAGCCTATTGTTCACATATGGTCTATGCAGTATGAATCCAAACACAATTTCTTCAAGACACAAAAAAAAGTTTCAAGAACATCATTCAGACACTTGCAAAAAACATCAGAATTGCATGGCATATGTGGCAGGGCGGAGGGTGGGGCCGGGTTGGGTATGGCACTGCAGCACGGCTATCACACCGATCTGCTGCCACTTATTCAGCCCTTGACAGACCTCATGTTTTTGCTGCAGGATTCCACTACAGCAGTTGTCCAGATGGAGGTGTCCAGAGACACCTCCAAGTCAAGCTGGGGTACCGTGTGCAATGGGCGCACAGCCGCTGGCTCCTGGACAGGATCACGTCTGTGTTGGCACATTAACCGCCTAGAGTTGCTGGCTGTACTGCTCACCGTGCGGACACTATTGCCGTTGATCTGGGGAAAACATGTTTTGATCTGGTCCGATAAAACGGCGACAGTATCGTATATAAATCACCATGGCAGCGACTTTCTCCTTGCATGTCGCAACTCGCCCACCTCTACTCCTCTGGAGACAGAAGTGGCTTTGGTCGCTGTGGGCTACTCACATCCCGGGCAGCCTCAATGCCACAGCGGAATTTCTGTCGTGGCAGGCGACACTCAGAGGAGAGTGGAGACTCCACCCCCAGGTGGTCCAGCTGATTTGGAGTCAATTCGGCAAAGCACAGATAGACCTGTTCACTTCCTGGGAATCCTCCCACTGCCTGCTCTGGTGTTCCCTGATGGGCACCCCCCTCAGGACAGATGTGCCTGTACACAGCTGGCCCTGGGAGCTGCGCAAATACGCATTCCCCCAATGAGCCTACTTGCACAGACCCTGTTCAAGGTCAGGGAGAATGAGGAACAAGTCACATGGCCGCGAGATGGTGTTCTTTCTGAGCCAAAGACCCCCAGATATGCGCAGTTGGGTCAGTGCTTTCCTTCCTGCAGGAGAGGTTGGAGGGGCGCTGTCCCCCTCCACCTTGAAGGTATATGTGGCTACCATAGTGGCCCACCACGACGCGGTGGATGGTAAGTCCCTAGGGAAGCATGACCTGATCATCATGTTCCTCAAAAGGTGCTTGGAGGCTGAATCCTCCTAGGCCACGCCTATTCCCCTCATGGGATCTCTCCATGGTCCTCCTGGGCCTTTAGAGAGTCCTGTTTGTGCCGCTAGAGTCGACCTGAAAGCCCTCTCCTTGAAGACCTCCATCAAGAGTGTTCGGGACCTGCAAGCATCCTCTGTCAGCGACACTTGCCTGGATTCTCACTTGATCCTGAGACCCTGGTCGAGCTATGTGCCCATGGTTCCATGACCCCCTCATGGGATCAGGTGACGAGCCTGCAAGCGCTGCCCTGGGAGGAGGCAGACCCAGCCCTGTCATTGCTGTGTCAGGTGCATTCTTTATACATCTACTTGGATCATACGCAGAGCTTTAGATGCTCTGGGCAGCTCTTTGTCTGCTTTGGCAGACAGCAGAAAGGAAACGCTGTCTCCAAACAGAGGCTTGCCCACTGGATCTTGGATGCCATTGCATTAGCATACCAGGCCCAGGCCGTGCCTGCCCCTTTGGGAATACAGGCACAGTCTACAAGGAGTGCAGCATCCTCATGGGCACTGGTCAATTGCACCTCTCTAGCAGACATCTGCAGAGCAGAGGGCTGGGCAGCACTCAATACCTTTGTGAGATTTTGCAATCTCTGGGTTGAGCCAGTTTCGTCCCGTGTTTTGTAAGGTAAGAACAGGTCAGTTTGTTAATACGGTACAGCTGGCTGGGTGTATCATTTGTGTATAGCGTCTTTCACCTCCGTGAGGCGAAGACGTGCGCTGCTTCTCCCATGCCAGTTCACGAACCCGTGAACCCTGAATGTCCTTCCTCCATATCCCTGTGCCTCACAAATTTGGCAGAGAAATTCTAGGTGCTCCACACGTGCCAGAAATTCCGGTACACCCTGTGATGTATTTTTCACGATACAGTCTTCCTGTTGGCAGACCCGCGTCTCCCTTGGGCAGAGCGCTCTCTGTCCCTGGTCGCTATGTTTGTAGAGCTACTCCCCTTCGAGGCAGTACCTACCACTGTGCCTCTGCAGCTGATGTGCCCATGTGTCGTATTGCCAAATGTTACCTCCCCTTAGGGCAGGATATGGCATCCATGGAGTCTTTTCTCCCTGAAATATAAGAAAGGAAAAGAAGACCTCCCCAGATGCATATAATAGCATTAGATGGCCCCAGTCGAATCTAATACTCTGTGGAGAGAAGACATCGAGAGAAAAGTCAGCAGATGGCGTGGCCTTCTCCCATGCTAGTTACGTCGCTCCCCCCCCTCAGGGGTGTGGGGAACTACGTGATGTCTTGTGGGGCATTAGGGGAGGTTACATGCAGACTGATGCACCTGCTGTTCTGCCTGAAGCAGCTTGCTTGCACCTGCATCGGCAGTTCACGTAACACGGTTCAGTTGTTGTGGCGTTTTTCTATAGGGACCCCTAGTGTCACTACATCGACACAACGTTAAGTTAGTGACAGAAGGGGAACATCTCGGTTACTATTGTAACCTCCATTCCCTGATGGAACGAGACATCGTGTCCCTCTTGCCAAAACACAGTACTAGCCACTGAAATTGCCGGGACGTTGTCTCGGCTCCTCAGCACAAAACATGAATGAGAGTGGGCATTCCAGCTTCTTTTATACCCATATGTCTGGAGGAGTGGCATGCAAATTCCACTCGCCAATTCTCATTGGCCTTTTCTCAAAGATCTGAGGTGTTTTAGGGCTTTCAAGAGCGACACCTAGTGTAACTACATTGATACAACATCTCGTTCCCTCAATCAGGGAATGGAGTTTACGACAGTAACCGAGACATTACGTGTAGCTTACCTCAGAGATGATTCTCTAGTCGTGTTTATAGTTTATAGTGGAGGATGTTAAGTCCTTTCTGAAGGTGACTAAAAATGTGAGAAACATTTGTATTGAAGAATCTTCCCAGATGTAGAACAGTTATTGAAAAAGTAAAAGGTTTTTAAGAGTGAAGGACACTTTATGGATCAGGAAGTATATTGTTTTAGGAAAACCCTTACCAAGCTTAATGCTCAATTAGGTCTTAATGATGGTAATGAAAATGCATCAATATCTTTGCTGTATGGATATATTTGTTCAATTCAATTATGGTTAAAATTCGTATTGCCTCTTTAAATATAAATGGGGCAAGAGAGAATAGGAAAGAGGCTCAACTATTTGAGATAATTAAACAGAATTAGTTTAATGTCTTATTTTCTTAAGAGACCCATAGTGACATAACAAATGCATCTGATTGGGCGAGAGAATTTGATGGACTGTCTTTGTTGAGTCATTTTACTCAACTGGTGGAGTTGCTATTTTATTTTCTAGAAACTTTATTCCTTGTTCTTATCAGGTGGATGAGATTATAAAGGGTAGCTCTGAAAGGTGTGAATAAAAAGCACATAGACTTTTCTGGGATTGACGGTGGCTTTTGAAAGACCTGGACCAAACTCTAGACATGAATTGTTGACTGACAGAGCTTGCAAATCACTGATCTGTTTTACTGAGGCCAGAGCCAGTAAGAATGCGGAGCTTAGGACTTGGAGTACCAGAGGGGACAGTGGGTGTTCCCTGTGGAGGCAAATTTATCAATATCTGCTTTGCCGAATATTTCCCAAATCATCAGTCTGCCTATTTTTGGGCCACTGCTTGAGCGACTTTACTGGCAGTGATTTTTGGCAGTGCTGAGGCAGCAAGCATGGGGTTTTTAGCCTGGCACTTACCTGAGACAGAGTGGGAGTGAGCTGGTTGAGATGAAGAACTGCTCAGTTTTGGCATAAAATATCTCATATCCTGCGACTGTAGCTGAGCCGTAACATAGTGCTCTGCAAAACTATCCATATACCTGCCGAATAGGCCGGCTGCAGACACCAGAGCATCAAATAGGTTGGCTTTTGAATCATGCATTTCTATGAGGGTCAGCCACATGTAACGATTCAGGACCACCAGGTCACCCATTGATTTTCCAATGGCCTGTGCAGTGATTTTAGTGGCCCACAACGCTGTAGTGGTTCAGAGCTCTTTAAACATCTCTGGATCATAGCCTTGCTCATCCATTTGCTTGAGGAGCTTAGTTTGGAAAACTTGGAGAACCGCCAGCACGTGGAGTGCTAAACCAGCTTGGCTCACTGCTGAGTATGCTTTTCCAGCCAGTGTGGACGTTAGATGACACGGCTTGGAAGGATGAGTGGGGAGTAATTTTCACATGCTGCTACTTGCCGGGCAGAGGTGTGCCACTGCTGCCTCTTCCACAGGGGGTATTTGGGCATCTTCCCCATGGTCCACTTTAGTGAAGAGACTGGAATCACTGTGCAAGCGAGCTGAATAGGGAGCAAGCCAGGTTTTTTCAGTTTGTTATGTACCTCTGGGAAAAACGGGGCAGATCTGCGGGATGTGGAAGCTTGATGATGTCCGGACTGCAGGAATTCTTTAAGAATCAGAATCAGAATCAGCTTTATTGCCAAGTATGCTTACACATACAAGGAATCTGTCCTGGTGACAGGAGCTTCCAGTGTACAACAATACAAACAATACCAAAAAACAGCAGCAAGACATAGGTAATTAAAAAACAAAAAAAGACTAAAAATAAATAATTATACATATACGTACAAACACTCACCATCATACATACCCACATACACACGTGTAGTGCAAATCTATTACAATCTGTTATATAAAAAACAAAAATACAGTATATTATGTACAGAGCAATGTAAGTAATGGCAGAAGTGGATATGTTGGATAATATAAATAGACTTAAACTGTGTATTGCACATAATTATTGCTCAATGGGGCAATTTAATTGTTCATGAGATGGATAGCCTGAGGGAAAAAACTGCTCCTGTGTCTGACGGTTCTGGTGCTCAGAGCTCTGAAGCGCCGGCCAGAAGGCAACAGTTTAAAAATGTAGTGGGCAGGGTGAGTGGGGTCCAGAGTGATTTTACCAGCCTTTTTCTTCACTCTGGAAGTGTATAGTTCTTGAAGGGGGGGGCAGGGGGCAACCAATAATCTACTCAGCAGTCCGGACTGTCCTCTGTAGTCTTCTGATGTCTGATTTCGTAGCTGCACCAAACCAGACAGTTATTGAAGTGCAGAGGACAGACTCAATGACTGCTGAGTAGAACTGTTTCAGCAGCACCTGTGGCAGGTTGAACTTCCTCAGCTGGCGAAGGAAGTACAACCTCTGCTGGGCCTTTTTCACAATGGAGTCGATGTGTATCTCCCACTTCAGGTCCTGTGAGATGGTAGTGCCCAGAAACCTGAATGACTCCACTGCTGCCACAGTGCTGTTTAGAATGGTGAGGGGGGACAATGTTGGGGTGTTCCTCCTAAAGTCCACAATCATCTCCACCGTTTTGAGTGTGTTCAGCTCCAGGTTGTTTTGACTGCACCAGACAGCCAGCCGTTCAACCTCCTTTCTATATGCAGACTCATCATCATCACGGATGAGACCAATAACAGTGGTGTCATCTGCGAACGTCAGGAGCTTGACAGAGGGATCCTTGGTGGTGCAGTCATTTGTGTAGAGCGAGAAGAGTAGTGGGGAGAGCACATATCCCTGGGGGGCACCAGTGCTGATGGTACAGGTGGTGGAAGTGAATTTTCCCTGCCTCACAAGCTGCTGCCTGTCCATCAGCAAGCTGGTAATCCACTGAAAGGTAGAGGTGGGAACAGGGAGTTGGTTTAACTTAGTCCGGAGAATGGCTAGGATGATTGTGTTGAAAGCCGAGCTGAAGTCCACAAAAAGGATCCTTGCGTATATCCCCGGTCTGTCTAGATGTTGCAGGACATGATGCAATCCCATGTTGACTGCGTCATCCTCAGATCTGTTTGCTCGATAAGCAAATTGAAGGGGATCCAGAAAGTGTCCAGTGATGTCCTTCAGGTGGGCCAACACCAGTCACTCAAATGACTTCATGACCACAGATGTCAGGGCGATAGGTCTGTAGTCATTAATCCTGTGATTTTAGGTTTCTTAGGGACAGGGATAATAACTGAGCGTTTGAAGCAGCATGGGACTTCACACTGCTCCAGTGATCTATTGAAGATCTGAGTGAAGATGGGGGCCAGTTTGTTAGCACAGGAACGAAGACATGCTGGTGAGATGCCATCTGGGCCTGGAGCCTTCCTTGACATTTGCTTCCGAAAGACACGGCACACATCGTCTTCACAGATCTTGAGTGCAGGTTGTGTAGCAGGAGGGGGAGGAGGGGGGTTGCAGGAGGTGTTAATGATTGTGTGAAATGAAGGTCTGAGTGCGTGGGGGTGTGTGAAATTGGGCCGTTCGAATCTGCAATAGAACACATTCAGGTCATCAGCCAGTCGTTGGTCCACCACAGGGTTGGGGGTAGGAGTTCTGTAGTTAGTAAGTTGTTTCAGGCCACTCCACACTGATGCAGGGTCGTTAGCTCAAATCATGTTTTTCAGCTTCTCAGAGTAGCTTCTTTTAGCCACTCTGATTTCCTTATTCAGTGTGTTCCTGGCCTGATTATACAAGACTCTATCCCCACCCCTGTAAGCATCCTCTTTGGCATGACGAAGCTGTTTACCTGTGAACCATGGTGTATCATTGTTGAATGATAAAAATGTCCTAGTAGGGATGCACATACCCTCACAGAAACTGATGTATGATGTAACAGTATCTGTGAGCTTGTCCAGGCCTGTAGCTGCAGCTTCAAGAACACTCCAATCAGTGCAGTCAAAGCAGGCTTGTAGTTTCCGCTCTGCTTCATTAGTCCATCTCCTTACGGTCCTTACAACTTGCTTTGTTTATTTTAATTTCTGCCTGTAGGTTGGAAGAAGATGAACCAGACAGCTGCATGTGGGACAGAATGATATGCATCCTTTAATGTTGTATAGCAGTGATCCAATATATTCCTGTCTCTGGTGGGGCATGTAATGTGCTGTCTGTATTTGGGCAGTTCACGCTTGAGATTTGCTTTGTTAAAGTCCCCAAGAATAATAATAACTGAGTCCAGGTATTGTTGTTCTGTGTCTGAGATTTGATCAGCCAGCTGTTGCAGCGCTATGTTCACAGACGCGTTTGGAGGAATGTAAACACTCACCAGAATAAACGAAGAAAACTCCCGCGGCGAGTAGAATGGCTTACAGTTAATAAAGAGCGCTTCCAGGTTAGGACAGCATATCCTCTTTAACATTGTTACATCTGTACACCAACGTTCGTTGATGTAAAAGCATGTTCCACCGCCTCTCGTTTTCCCCGTTAACTCCGCGATGCGATCAGCTCTGAACAGCTGAAAGCCCGGCAGATGTAATGCGCTGTCCGGAATGGCTTCACTCAGCCAGGTTTCAGTGAAGCACAGTGCAGTAGAGTTTGAAAAGTCCTTATTTGTATGTGTGAGAAGATGTAGTTCGTCAGTTTTGTTGGGAAGAGAGCGGAGATTCGCAAGATGAATGCTCGGCAGTGCTGCTCGAACGCCGCGCTGACGGAGTTTAACCAGCGCACCAGCTCGTCTCCCTCGCCTGCGTCTCGTAGCGCATTTAAACAACAAAGCTGCGCCTCTGACTAAAATGTCCAGCAAAACGTCAGAATATTCAAAAACCAGGAAAAGATTATCTGGTATGTGCCGCCGAATATTCAGCAGTTCGTCCCTGGTAAAACTGACTGGTAAAAAATTACTAAACACAGGACAAACAAACAAAAACAACAAAAGAATTGGAGAGCTCCACACCGAGGCAGCCATCACGCGGACTGGGAGATGTTCCGGTCTGCCTCCGATGACGACATCGAGGTTTATGCTGATAGCGTAACGTGTTTCATCAGGAAGTGCGTAGAGGACGTTGTTCCGACAAAAACTATACGGATCTACCCCAACCAGAAACCCTGGGTTAACGGTGATGTTCGCGCGGCACTTAAACAGGAGGAGCTTAAACAAGCCAGTTATGCCCTCCGTAACTCCATCAGTGCAGCCAAACGTCAGTACAGGCACAAAATTGAAGGACAGTTCAACACCACTGACTCCAGAAGTATGTGGCAGGGAATTAACACCATCACGGACTATAAACGGAATAAAAACTCCGCCATGAACACTGTTGCCTCTCTCCCGGACGAGCTTAATACTTTTTATGCTCGTTTCGAGGACAACAACAACACCGCCCTCGCGGGGAGAGCACTCGCGGCCGATACTACAGAGGTTGGTTCACTCTCCGTCTCTGTTGCGGATGTAACCCGATCCTTTCGACGGGTGAATATCCACAAAGCCGCGGGTCCAGACGGCATTTCGGGCCGCGTCATCAGAGCATGCGCGAACAAACTGGCTGGTGTTTTTACGGACATTTTCAACCTGTCCCTCTCCCTGTCTGTAGTCCCCACATGCTTCAAAACATCAACCATTGTGCCTGTACCGAAGCAATCAAAAATCACTTGCTTAAATGACTGGCGTCCTGTTGCCCTCACCCCCATCATCAGCAAATGCTTTGAGAGGTTGATCAGAGATTACATCTGCTCTGTTCTGCCCACCTCTTTGGACCCATTGCAGTTTGCCTACCGTAACAACCGCTCCACTGATGATGCCATTGCATCTACAATACACACTGCTCTATCCCACCTGGAAAAAAGGAACACGTATGTGAGAATGCTGTTTGTAGACTACAGCTCAGCATTTAACACCATAATGCCCTCCAAGCTTGATGTGAAACTCCGGGCTCTGGGCTTAAACAGCTCGCTGTGCAGCTGGACCCTGGATTTCCTGTCAGGCAGACGTCAGGTGGTTAGAATGGGCAGCAACATCTCCTCATCACTGACCCTCAACACTGGAGCCCCGCAGGGCTGTGTTCTCAGCCCACTCCTGTATTCCCTTTACACACATGACTGTGTGGCGACACATAGCTCCAATGCCATCATTAAGTTTGCTAACGATACGACGGTGGTAGATCACTGACAATGATGAAACAGCCTACAGAGAGGAGGTGCACACTCTGACGCGCTGGTGTCAGGAGCACAACCTCTCCCTCAACGTCAGTAAAACCAAGGAGCTTGTGGTGGACTTCAGGAAGAAAGAAAGAGAGCACAGCCCCATCACCATTAATGGAGCACCGGTGGAGAGAGTCAGCAGCTTCAAGTTCCTCGGTGTCCACATTACTGAGGAACTCACATGGTCCGTCCACACTGAGGCCGTTGTGAAGAAGGCTCACCAGCGCCTCTTCTTCCTGAGACGGCTGAGGAAGTTTGGAATGAACCAACACATCCTCACACGGTTCTACACCAGCACTGTAGAGAGCATCCTGACTGGCTGCATCACCGCCTGGTACGGCAATAGCACCGCCCACAACCGCAAAGACCTGCAAAGGGTGGTGCGAACTGCCAGAAACATCATCGGAGGTGAGCTTCCCTCCCTCCAGGATATATATAACAGACGGTGTGTGAATAAAGCTCGGAGGATTATCAAAGACTCCAGCCACCCGAGTCATGGGCTGCTCTCACTGCTTCCATCAGGCAGGCGGAATCGCAGCATCAGGACCCGCACCACCCGACTACATGACAGCTTCTTCCCACAAGCAATAAGACTTTTGAACACATGATCTCTCACGATCAACAATCAGCACTGCACTTTATTAATCTTCATTCTCTCAAATATATTCTCACTCCCAATTCAATTAGTGTATATATATTTATATACCCTTATCTAGTGTATGTGTATTCTACATTGTGTGTATTGTGTACATTCGATATGTAAATTGTTGTGTAAGTATGTGTACATTTGTTATGTAAATTGTGTTGTGTAAATATGTTGTTATTGTAAATTGGTATATGTCTCGTCACTGTCATTACTGCAATGTTGCTTGGAACTGCACACAAGACTTTCACCTACTGTTGCACTCGTGTACACAGTAGTGTGACAATAAAGTGATTTGATTTGATTTGATTTGATCTGCGGCACCATCGTTCGTATTTAAGTTGACATTTTTCAGACCACTCGAGACCGAGCTCCTCAACCATCCTTGTAAGAATGCAAAGCATCTCCTTGTCAGTGGCTTGTTCACACTCCTCGCTCTTGAGATTAAAGTTCAATCAAAATTGCATCATGCTGATGCATATGGGGAAATTCCTTTTACGATGACATTGTTGAAACCCTTCTGCAATAATGGCAATTTAAAGATTGGCCATGATGTTTAAGCCCCACCATTTTAGGCACAAAGCTTTCTGGTATATAAGTGGGTGCGAAAACACAATTTCTCAGAAATCTTTCTCTCCACAGACATCGCTCGGCCACGCACCCATCCCCACATACCCCCATTACCTGACTCTGGCTGGGGAGCCATCTGGCCTGTCACTTACTTCCTCGCATTTCTGGAGAAGAAATCTGCTACAGCCATCTGCACCCCGGCCTTTGGATCACCACAAACTTAAAAGGCTGGAGAGCTAGATACCAACGGGTGATCCATGTGTTCGCATCCTTCATGCGACGGAACCACTGGAGCGGGGCATGGTCCGAATGTGAAGATGAGAGGGTGAAAGCATGCCAAACACTCCTTCTCAATTGTGCTGTACTTAGTCTCTCTCAGCATGAGCTTAAGGCTAATGAATAGGGTGCTCCTCCCCCTACACCATCTGGGACAGTACTGCTCCCTCTTCTGTGTCCAATGCCTCCATCTGCAAGATAAAAGGGAGAGTGAAGACAGGAGAGTGCAGCTTTCACCCGCATGAATACCTGCTGACAAGACTCCGTACACTGGACTGGATCTGGTGCCAGTCCAGCCTGTCTCAATGACCTCAGGACAGCCCTCAGGTGCTCGGGTAAGCTGTGTGTAAGCCGGATCCCGCCTCCTCCTAGCTCATCTTTATACTGTTACAGAAGCTGGCTGAACAGTCAACATAAATTTAATGGTCAACATAAATTTAACCAACATAAAACATGAGGACACATACACACACAACGCGGCCACGTGCATGCATCTCTCTCTCTCTCTCTCTCTCTCTCTCTCTCTCTCTCGAATCAGTGTCTCTGGCTGATCGTTATCTGACTTTCCTTCTGATCAGTTGATTCAGTGCCAGCCGTGCTCCATCTCGGGATGGAGGCTAAGGGTCTCATCTTGCATCTGCTCTAGAGGGAAATCCCTTGCAAGGAATCCTCTACATCCTCCTGATGTGGAGCTGATGCAGACAGCCCTGGCACCACCTCCCCAGCTAGCGAATCACACACCACTCACCGATACACTTTGTTGCAGGACCCATCCACACATATTACTCTCAATATAGTTGGCCAATTCGTACCCAAGATTAGTGGATGGGAGAGGCGGGGACTAACCACAGCCTCGACACTATGCATTTGTCCCCGCAAATTGAATAATGACCACCACAAAAGGGTAATTTTGAATATCCATGTGAGCACCTAACCTCCTCTCGCCGGCTTGTATCCAAAGCCTCGTATTGAACCAAGCTGTAAAACAGTTCATGCTCATGGGCAAGGAAGAGGCGAGAAACCGGCTTAACATATAAATGATAGGTTTAATGTAAAACTCAAAATACAGACACATAAGACAGCGGACATGTCCGTGAATGATCTCTCTCTCACGTACGTCCTCCGCAGTTGGCCTTTAACCCTCTCGGAGGCTTGATTAGCCTAATACGGGACCGGGCGTGTTGAGTCACGAACAGGCCCCGCCCTCCACCGTACCACACAAGCTTTGGTGAATGGAGTTTTGTTTACAACCTGAATCCACCAAGGCTTGGCATGTACCCCCCTTAATACGCACAAGTATCCGATACACCTGCATGATCAGGGGCGGCCTGTGGTGCATCGGAATCTGGACCGATGTCTCCAACACCATCTCAAGGCATCGGTCCTGAAAGTACCCAGGTTCCCTGCAGCTCTAGCAGACTGGCCCAGACTTCATGCCCACACCTGCAGCAGCGGATTTTCCAACTTCTGGGGGGAGAGTGGAGAGAGTTGGGGAAACTGGTAGATTGAAAGATCGACGGGACTGGGAACCGGTTTTGGGGTTATAATTCCCTGTTTCTGTGGAATAGGAACAGGATGGGGAGAAGGGGAGGGGGAAGGAGAAGAGAGAGAGAGAGAGGGAGAGAAAGAGAAGAGGGCTCGCTGGCCCCAAATACACTGCCATATGGTCCTCAGCTAACTGGACCTCACCTCATCCTAGTGACACCGGTCGGTGGCACTGGATACAATTCGCTGTCCCTTTCGGTAGCCGGGTGATGAACTGCTCCAGTACATCCAGTTTGAGTACCTCCTTGCCGCTGCGATCTTCAGCTAGCAAATACAAATGGGCGGATGCTGGCGAGGGTCTTGAATACTTGAATACGTGACATTGTTTTCTTCCTCCTAATCTCAGGTTTTGTCACCACTGTGACAAATCACTCGCTTTCTTGTGAAGGAGGAAGCATGAGCCGGATAAACAATCCAAAGGGAGTCTTTATTTTATACACTTTTCAGTGCAACACACACAGGTTTGCTTTCAGCACAACAAATGTACACACACATGAATACTGTTGCGTGCGTCTCTTTCTTTCCCTCCGGCAGTCTGGACTGCACTTTTATGTTTCTCCAGCTCTCACTGCAACCCAAAACAGCTGTTAGAGATAATTTCCCAAAGGTGCCAATACTTACCACTCATCCTCTATTGGCCTCGTTCTCCACAGACGTCACTCGGCCACGCCCTCATCTCCACAGTTTAATTTATCTATGTTACCAGCGTTTTATTGAAATATTTTTAAAGTCTGGGTTCTTTACTATATAAAAGTTACCATTGACTAACAAGTTTGGGGACATACAGTGGAGAATCCTGCATGGTGCAACTGCAAGTGAATGCTTTTGTTTCAGTGTTAAATGCTGGTATAAGTCAAGAATGTCCTTTTTGTCTTCAGATGGAAACATTTTTCATGCTTTTATTCAATGTTTTAGATTAACACCTATGAGTTTTTATTTTCAATGAAAACCTTTATTTGTGGATTTAAATAGGTTCAGAGAAACTGCTTTCGTTGTCAATTGTTGAATTTGTAAAATGGCAATTTATGCCAGCAGGAAAAGCAAAATTGAATACAACTTGATTTGTAACTCATAAATAGTGTCTTCAAACCTTGAGAAATCTAGAATTTTAATAGATTTTCTGTATTATAAAGCCATGAAAACCTTAGTGACTTTTGAGCTGATCTGGTGTTACAAGGGGACTCTGTGTGGGGTATTTGATGAAAATTTGTATTTTACATATACATCGTTGTTATTAGTTTTTTAAAGGGAAATGTGATTTTGAGGCTACCCTTGTTATATTGTTTACCTGATTTTGGAGTGTGTTTTACTTTTTTCTTTGTGTGGAATAATGGAGGCCTCTTTTAAACATCTTTTGTTGGTGTAGCTGCATCTGCTCCCTGTTCAAAGGATGTTCTATAGGAATGAGTTTCCTGTCTCTGCACCCTCACGTATCCCACGTAGCTCAAACATATATGTTATACCCATATAAGGTAAATAAATATTTTATTGTTGGGGGTCCAGTGGAATATGTTTTTTTCTGGAACATATAACGAAGTGCTGAACAATAAACGTGGAAGAAGGATTTGATAGCATTGGGTGCCTGTGTCATTTCTTTCTTCGAGATGGGGATTGCAGATCAAGAAAATAAATTAAATACATTGAATGACAAAATTATCTAACATATTTGGGGGCTCGTCCGGGATCTCTCCAGATAGGTAAGACTGATTTAATTATCAAGTATTAACCTGTCTGATGAGATATTGAATAAAACTTAGTTTAATTTGGCTCGATATTAACTCCGTTAATAACTCTGCTCGGGGGCCCCTTCAGAGGGATGATTTTGCCCTATTATAAATAGGAAGGAAGGTTTTGCTCTATTATAAATAGGGAAAACCCCATGACCACAGCAGTAGTTTAAAGGATATCCTTATTCTGGTATGAATAAGAAGAGGACGGAAATTGTCCTAAGGAAAAGACGGAGAGAATTTTATCTGCATTATTTTTCTGCATGAACCGTGACGATCTGGAAATTGTTTGTATTATTATTATTAAAAGGGTGACATTATGGGACAGGAAATAAGTTGCCCGTTATCGAACGAAACTCCAGAACAGTGGATGTTTCACAATAATCAGGGTTTCAATACTGAAACTTATATTAGTAATCTGGCTGGATGGTCAGAAGGAAAAACACAATTCATACAACACAATCCATATCCTAGAGATGGCTCATTTATTGATCTATTCATGAGCGAATCAAAATCTATGGTTAAAAAAGGGTGAGAGGACCCTCAGTGTGATTATAAATACATAAGAGTCATACGAGGTGTGGAAGAAGATGAAACCATTCTGGGACAAAGGTCCTGAATGAAAAGAGACTAATCAAATGCAAGCAGCGATCTTTGTTTCAGAACAAGCCGCCTAAATATGATATTGTCGTGAACAAAGCTTTAACCCCTAACCTCCCAATGACTCCTTGTGCACTGTTGTATCCCGATTTAACACAATTAAAAGGCAACTCATTCGCTGCAGCCGCGGACGGATCTGATTCAGATTCAAAGAAAGATATGAGCGAAGATACAATAGCTGCATTTCCTTTTATTCCTTTTGCCCAAACAGATATAAAATCATTTCACTAACACTGTCAGAGATGCTGGCTATATGCAAAGAATTAGCATATAAAAACTGCATACCTTTATCATCGAAACAGGCACATCTAAAAGTTCCTTAACAGCGCATAGCCATGAGGGCTCTAGTACGGGATGCACTCTAAACTCTGTGGGAATTAATGGCATTCCTGTTAAGTGTCATTTGACACCAAAATTACCCGTAACATCTCTAGATAACACAAACTTGTTTAAAATGAATGATTTTGTGATTTTGCCTCACTCTCCATTCTGCCTACTGGTCTGTGATCCGATGCATATAATTGGGGGGAAAAAACCCTTTTGATTCTAACTCATTACAATTGCTGTTTCCCTCAGTATATTGTCAGTCTGTGTATACAGGACATTGCGGAGAAGTTTGCAGCTCAACGTCTGTCAACACTTCTGCTGCGAAACAGGAAATGCTCAACCTACGTTACACCCAGAGCTATGGGCCGCCCCACAAAGATGAGGCTGTCCTCATTGATGTAAGACCATATGTTGCCAAACTCAGCTCTAACTTGCCAGTATACCGCAAACAGTATCCTATGTCAAAAAACATTTATTAAAGTTATTAAAAGGTCTTAATACAGTGTCTGAAACAAAGTATTTTGAAACCCATCCACTCTACCATCTACCATCCACTATAAATCATCAATTAATCCTATGAAGAAAACTAATAATACATGGCGATTAACGCAAGAGTTGAAAAAATGTATGCCATTGTCACCAGTGGTGCCGGATGTGTGCATTACTATTAACTAAATTCCAGCAGACCACACTCATTTTACTATTATTAATTTGTGTTATGCATTCTTCAGTGTCAGTCATGCCTGTTACGCAGCTGCTGTTCACATTCACATATGGAGGTCAATAGTAACAGAATGCCCCAGGAATTTAGAGACTCGCCTGTTGTGTTCTCTGCTGTAGTGCACTCTACTTTGAAGAACACCAAGCTGCCACCTGTCTATTGCAATATGCTGACGACATCCTGCTTTCCGGCCCGGACATCAAGTCATGCACAACCGCTTCAACTATTGTGTGTAATCCATTAGCGAAGGCTGGCTTCAAGGCATCAAAAGAAAAGCTGCAATGGGTGAAACTGAACTATCAATCTGGGTCATAAACTACAGAAAGGAACAGTACGTCTCTCCGCAGACAGAGTGAAGATGATTACTACCTTCCAACACCTTAAAACAAAGACTCAAATGCAAAGCTTCTTGGGTTTAGTGAATTATTCTCGAGCATGGGTGCCAAACTGCTCGTTATATGACAAAATCCTGAGAGAAGCAACACTCTCAAGGGCTGAGGAACCTATCAAATGGACTGCTGAAATGGACATTGCTACCAAATCATGAACCCTTTCATCTGTACGTGCATGAGGCGCAGGCACAGCAGCAGCTATCCTCGCTCAGTCCCATTGCGGAACATATAGACCAGTGGCGTACTTGTCAAAAATGTTAGAGGCAGTCGCCAAAGGCCTCCCTGCATGTTTGTGTGACTGCTGCGGCGTTGATGGTACAACATGCAGAACGTATTGTTCTCTCACATCCATTAGTTGTGCACACCTCTCACCATGCACAACATTACCTCATGACAGCACAGCATTGATCGGGTTATGAAGTTATTATATTGGCTACTGCTAATCAGACAAATGAGGTGAATTTTCCAACGATACACATGATTGCTTCGATCGCCTAAAAACTTGTACTTTATGCAGGCCAGATGTTTCATCATCCCCCTGGAGAAGGGGGGCCATTGGCACATTGGCACATTGAACATTGACTTCATGGGTCCTGTTCCAAGCCAAATGATTCCATATACTGGTTTGGTTATGCTGTAACGGAACTTCTGAATCTACTGTAAATATTGAAGCTTATTCTCTCCCATATAAATCTGCACAAGCTGCTGAGATGTTTGCATTGATCAGAGCATGCCATTTGGCTAAAGTTAAATCAATTGGTATATACACAGACTCGAAGTATGCTGATGAAGTAGCAAAGTGGGCTGCAAGGGAAGTTATTGTAAGCCCAGTCCTAAATCAAGCTGAGAGACTTTTTACATGATACAATCAACACTGGTAAAAAAAAAACTGACATTAAATTTTTACAGGCAAATCCATCTGAATCTGACAACATTAGGCCTCAAATTAAGTGAAATCAAACTTATTGCATAAATGGGGTACAAAATGCAGTAAAATTTATCCTGGACTCATGTCTAACCTGCGCACAGAACAACAGACACAAGCCTACGAAGCACGACTCATTACCACACTCAGAACTGCCGTTCTAAACAGAGAGAAGCTTTCCTGTGTGTGAGGTAAAATTATAAAATGGTGAAAATTTGGCAAAATAAACAATACAGAGATTCGGCTGACTGAGCTCAGAATGTCACCATCCAATGTTGTTAATCTGTCCATTTGAAATACTAATGGGTAGGCCTTTCCCGACCTCTTGGGTCAAAGGCCGCGCTGGCTCTCTCTCTCTCCACAGGTGACATGGATGTAGTGATTGCAGAATATGTGGATTCCCTCATTAAAGTATTAAATGTCATAAATGGTGATATCTCTCTCTCTCCCTCTGCCTGCAGAAAGCCCTACTCATCCATCCAAATGCCATCCATCATTCAGCCAAATCAGCAGGTTCTGGTGAAGTGTCTGAAACCAACGAAGTTAGTTGAACCAAAGTGGGCCCAACTGCCAGTGACCAGAACAGGGGTGCTAACTGAAACTTCAACCATAGTGGATCCAAGCAAGCCGTGTGAGGCTTGCTCCAAAGGAGGGCCTTACTGATTCAAGGTGAACAGTGAAAGCACTGGAGGAGCTGAACACGCGCCAGTGCCCAACCGGAAATCTGTGAATTAGGAGGACCTGAGGAGGGACCCGGAACAGTCAACAGTAAGACATTCCTACTGACACTCTGCATATGGCAGGTGGTCATGCTTGCCTATGCCCGTTCAGAATCAACACAACAGCAAGGAGTCACAAGTGTAATTCCAATTCCTAGAAATAATGGTTTATGTTTTATGGTAATGTTACAGGAAGATGTTTCTGTTGGGAAGGTATGGGTAAACACCCAGAAACGAAGGTATCTAGAAGCTGATGCCTCAAGTGGCCCTGAAGTATATCTAGACAGTGTTGGACAGCCAAGATGCATTAAATGTTTGGATTACTTCTTGGCTAAATATGGAGGAGGAGTATGTAAAATGTTTGGTGACAAATGCTGTACATACATCCTGGGCCACACTGATGATGATGGTGAATTCACGAAAGTATTAAAGGAAATGGATAAGTTGAATAAAGAATCAATTTTGTACAATATGTTTGGGTGGTTCGCACCCTGGATGTCCTCCATTATATCGATTGCAATATGCATTCTACTTATGTTATTATTTGGCCTATGTTTGCTGCAATTACTAATGCAAAAGTTGAATGTGATGATAAACAGGCATAATATCGCCATGCTCCATTATGTACGTATACCTAAATCTGAAGTTGGTTGAGAAGGCTACGTGATCCTTTCAGGATCAAAGTGGACAATGTGGAATAATGGAGGCCTCTTTTAAACATCTTTTGTTGGTGTAGCTGCAGCTGCTCCCTTTTCAAAGGATGTTCTATAGGAATGAGTTTCCTGTTTCTGCACCCTCACGTATCTCACGTAGCTCAAACATATATGTCATACCCATATAAGGTAAATAACTATTTTATTGGAGGGGGTTTTCTGGACCATATAACAAAGTGCTGAACAATAAACGTGGAAGAAGGATTTGATAGCATTGGGTGTCATTTCTTTCTTCCCTCAGCTGAGCTGCATCGAGACGGGGATTGCAGATCAAGAAAATAAATTAAATACATTGAATGACAAAATTATCTAACACTTTGATAAAGTGATTACGTTGTTTGGATAATATTTTGAATGTTAAACAATGTAAATGTTTATAAAGATTTCTTAAAGTTAAAATCTCTCTCTCTCTCTCTCTCTCTCTCTCTCTCTCTCTCTCCCTCTCTCTCTCTATCTCACTCTCTCTTTCATTCTATTCATCTAGGGTTTAATTAGTATAAACTCAGCTTCTCACAGTACGACATCTGGCTATTCTGCATTTGTTTTGTCAGGGACTCTTTCCGAGATCTCTCATATTTTTTCCGCTTGTCTCTTGCTCTCCAGAGTGCTTGATGGTGACTTAGCATACTGTAGGGACATCATATTTTACTGTCTAACATGTACCAACACTGCTGAGCATAGTTGAGCTAATTTGAAAAAGAGCATAAATCATAATATGGAAAGAAATGTGTATAAGATGATAGCACAGAGATTTGTTATAGAGACAGTGAATGTGCCGAACAGATGGAAGCTGAAGACTGATGTCCCGTACTGTTCACATGTGCTGCCGCTCTGCATGTCCACACACTGGGCTGAGCTACAGGTGTCTGCTAAATATGACATATTGCCAGATTTAATAAAGGCAGAGATGACTGGACAGATGTTGACCATGTGAGGATTGGTGGGTTGTCTGGATGTGAAACAATGGCAAGGTCTATAATACCTGGAGAAAGCTATCTGTTAGCATTTCCATTCATCTAAATGGCAGTTGCAGAAGTACATGACCTGCTTGCTACCATCATGGGAAGTTTTTAGAGGCAATCATTTGAGCCGTTAACATTATTGTCACTAATCTCTCTGCAGCTGCAATAAAATGATGTAATGACAGTACTGACTGGCAGTACTTCAGCCAGCCCTTCCCTCTCAGAAACAATTGTACTGTTTAAGGTACCTTTTCTGAACCTCTAGTTCAAATTTTATTTTGGGTAAATAATTGTACCCTAAGGAGCTATTTTGAACCTACCGATTTAATCCCATAATATCTGTGACCAAACTTTAGTTTGAAATTTGAAGGGCCCACAAAAATTTGGTGATCTATTTTTCACTAAATTTTTCAAATATAAATGAAAGTGCAGACTGTCTCAAGGGGTGTTGCAAATAGTCACATGACCAGATTGCTATGTTTTAAGGGTCTATTATTAATTTATTAATAAGATTGCTCTGGCTCACGTAAATCATGTTAACAGGTCAAGAAAACATGTAAGCATGGAAAAACACAGAAAACAGTGTGGATGTTTTGTTTCTGGTGTGAGTACGCAATGCACGTTTTGACTGCCGCTTCACTCTGGAGATGTTTTTTTGTCTTTAATTTTGTTCCGTCTCATTGTATTTGCTTGAATGCACTTTTTTCCCTTTTGTTTCACGCATTTAACATTTTTGGATTTATTTCCTTCTATATTAGGGCTAAGAGGAATACACATACTTTATTTTACAAATGTGAAGGAGGAAAAAATATTGTAAAATAATTAAAGGTATGAATTGGTTTTAGGCCCTAGTTGAAGTTCTCTGTCTTTTGTATGTGTGACTTTTATGTTTGGTGCAGAAACATCCTGTAGTTGGCAAAATGGACTTTTATTTTGACAGGAGAGCACCTTGGAGGAGGAAGGCCTTCTTTAGTAGAAAAGGCCAAGCCAGAGGGGTGCCAGGGGCATGCATGTTTGAACCAAACAGATTGGTGTTTTTTAGCCTTCTCCTTTGGAGTCGTTTATGGATTAATTACCCATCGAGGTTCAAGAGAACACTTGGGTTTTTTGGTATTTTTTGCTAGTTCATCACGTGTGGATGATTATTACCATTTTTTCTGGACATTTTTTATTAATTTTTTGGGCGCAAGGACTAAGCGTTCACATATAAGGACAATACTTCTCACACATGGACTATTTGATCAAGGACTCTGGGATAAGTGTTAATCTTTCTGATTTGATTGTTGTGTTATCAATACACTTTGTTGGTTAATCTGCTTATGCCTATCTTTGTTTGATTTCAAGTATTGATACAGTTTTTTCCCTTATTCATTCATACCTTGTGAGTGCCCTGAACTTTTAAGTGACTACTGGTTTACTTAAGTTGCAAGCCAAGTTTGTTACAACCTGATTCCACCGGCCTGCCTACCTTGCGTCGTTTGCAACGCAGTTGCTGTGGATGGTGCGTCTGTGCTTTGTGACATTGAGATATTTGGGCATTTTTGGTCGTCATTGTGTGTTCCCGTTGGCCATTTGGTATCCTGGAATTTGTACACTTCTTTGCGCTCTGGTGTGGAATATGCGGGTCGGCACGGGATGCTTGGTGCCATCCAGTCCACAAGGGACAACCCCAGTCATATAATTTTTTTCACCCTCTTCTATTTTTATTTGAACTTTTGGATCAGACTTGTGCACTTCCACATTTGGACCATACATTTTACTCCTGTACTGCGCCTTCTACCCACGGGTATGAGGCCGGCCCGGCAGGCGCTGAAGGCGATTTGGGAAGTTTAATGGGTGTGGTTTTGCTGGGTAATTCCCCACGGACCTCCCATTCCCCTGCATGCTCGTTTGCTCCCATCCAGTTCTGAAATGAGACCTCACGGCAAGCTTGACGTCTCTTTTGGGGCCCGGGAGCTGGATGAATATTTAATTGCTGCATCGGAGAGCACATGAGCAATGTAGGACACTGAGGACTTGACTGGGCTGCCACCATTTGGGTCTGGACTGGAGTATTGGGTTGGACTGGAACCATCCAGCCTCCAGTGCGCTCGCAGCTCGATGATTGGTTCCAGGGTTTGGGGCGCCACTCACGGCCACACCCCCTCTCCTGGTTCCTTTCTTCCCGGAGGTACATGCGAACTCAAAAGGCCCAGTTCTTGGCCCCAGCGTAGAGCCCCCCGCAGGAAGCTGATGCCTTTTGTTTCCTGTTCCTTTTTGTTTGCCGCACCCCAAATGGTCTGCGTTACCCTAATTGTAAAAAAAGAGCAGTTTCCTCACCTCCTTAGGTCACATAGTTGGTGTCCACAGCCACCTTAGTCAGTGCCCCACAAACGTGGCCTCCCCGTCTTGCGTGCCCGGCAGCTACACACCTACGGCAAGCCGGTTGTGACAAGTCTTGAGGATGGCCCAAGAGGCCCTACTCCTCTATCACTAACCTCCCCGATGCTGGTTTTGCAGAGCAAGGTAAGTGCTTTGTGCTACCCCTCAGCACAGCCACCTCAGGTCGAAACTCGATGTGGTGTTACCTGCACCCCCCGGCCGCAAGGCCCCACCCCCAGTTATGTCAGATGCGATTGTCCACTTATTGCCCCTCACCTGGAGCTTGAACACGTGGCAAACGCTTTCTAACCCATCATGGTGGCTGGCCAGGACCATCCAACTCGGCAACACGATTCAGTTCACCAGGCGCCTGCCCTATTTCAGGGCCATCTTCTTCACTTCTGTACAGGGAGAGAATACCACTACCCTGCGTGCGGTGATAGCAACCCTTCTTTTCGCGATAGAGCCTGTCCCTCCAGCCGAGATGGGGAAAAGGGTTCTACAGCCCTTAATTCATCATCCTAAAGAAAGTCCAATCTTGGAACTCTGAGTTCTGAAACGGGCCTTACACAGACTTCCGTTCAAGATGCTGACACAGAAACACATTTTTACGTGCGTCTGGCATCAAGATTGGTTCGCGGCAGTAGACCTGAAGGAAGTGTACTTTCACGTCTCGGTTCTACTTTGACACAGACCCTTCCTACAGTTTGCTTTCGATGGCTAGGCATATCAGTAGAAGGTCCTCACCTTCGGACTGTCCCTGTCCCCTGACGTCATCAGGAAAGTCGCAGAGACAGCTCTTGCCCATTAAGGGAAATGGGCATCCACATATTCAACTACCTCAATTACTGGCTGATTCTAGCACACTCTCGAGATTTGCTGTGCGTGCACAGGGATTTGTTGCTCAGGCACCTCAGCTGTCTAGAGCTTCAGGTCAACTGGGAAAAGAACAAGCTCTCCCTGATTCAGAGCATCTCTTTTCTCGGCATGGAGTTAGACTCGGTCTCAATGATAGCGCACCTCACAAGGGAGTGTACGCAGTTGGTGCTGAACTGCCTGAAGTCATTCAGGTGGAAGACAGTGGTTCCACTGATACACTTTCAGAGGCTCCTGGAGCATATTGCTTCCTCAGTGGCAGTCACGGGGCAGACTTGTGTCGCGAGATGGGCATGGTGCCATGGCCCACATCACATAGATATCATACCACTTTGCCACCACTTATTCAACCCTTGAACAGATCTTGCGTCTACGGGCAGAATTTCCCCTACAGCAAGTGTCCAGACATGTCGTGGTCACCACAGATGCCTCCAAACTGGGCTGGGGTGCAATGGGCACGCAGCTGTCATTTCCTGGACAGGACCGCGACCGGGTTGGCACATCAACTGCCTACAGTTGCTGGCTGTACTACTCGCCCTGCTGAGGCTATTGCCATTGATCAAGGCCTAGTATATGTTTTTCCGGTCAGACAACATAGCCACAGTAGTAAATCTAAATTGCCAAGGCAGTGTACGCTCTCGTCGCATGTCGCAACTCGCCTGCCATCTCCTCTGGAGTCAACAGTGGCTGAGGTCACTGCGGGCCACTCATATCCCGGGCAGCTTCAATGCCACAGTGGACGTGCTGTCGTGGCCGACAACGCTTAGCGGAGAGTGGAGACTCCACCCCCAGGTGGTCCAGCTGATTCGATTCGGCAAAGCACAGGTAGACCTGTTAGCTTCCCAGGAATCCTCCCACTGCCCGCTCTGTTATTCCCTGACGGGAGCCCCCCTCGGCACAGAAGGCGCTGGCACACAGCAGGCCCCAGGGGCTGCACAAATACGTATTCCCTCCAGTAAGCCTTCTTGCACAGACCCTGTGCAAGGTCAGGGAGGATGAGGAACAAGTCACCCTTGTGGCCCTATACTGGCCCACCAAGACTTAGTTCTCGGACCTCATGCTCCTCATGACAGCACCTCCCTGGCAGATTCCACTGAGGAAGGACCTACTTTCTCAAGTGGAGGGGCACAATCTGGCATCCGCACACAGACCTCTGGAATCTCCACATCTGGCCCTTGGACAGGACATAGAAGACATAGGTGGCCTTCCACCAGCAGTGTTTTACACGATCACTCAGGCCAGAGCAGACTACGAGGCAGCTTTATGCCCTGAAGTAGCGCCTGTTCGCGAACTGGTGTTCTTCCCGAGGCAAAGACTCCCAGAGATGCGCAGTTGGGTCAGTGCTTTCCTTCCTGCAAGAGAGGTTGGAGGTGCGGCTGTCCCCCCACCTTAAAGGTATACATAGCCGCTATAGCTGCACATCATGACGCAGTAGATGGTAGGTCCCTAGGGAAGCACGACCTGATCATCAGATTCCTCAGAAATGCCTGGAGGCTGAATCCTCCCAGGCCATGCCTCTTCCCCTCATGGGATCTCTCTATGGTCCTCATGGGTCTTCGTAGAGTCCCTTTTCCATCTCCTGAATGGGCTCACCTCCATAAAGAGGGTGGGGGAACTGCAAGTGTTCTCTGTCAGCAACACTTGCCTGGAGTTCGGTCCGGCAGATTCTCACATGATCCTGAGACCATGACTGGGCTATGTGCCCAAGTTTCCCATGACCCCCTTCAAGGATTAGGAGGTGAAACAGCAAGCGCTGGCCGGGGAGAAGGCAGACCCAGCCCTGTCGTTGCTGTCCAGTGCGTGCTTTGTGCACCTACTTAGATTGCACACAGAGCTTTAGAAGCTCTGAGCAGCTCTTTGTCTGCTTTGGTGGACAGAGGAAAGGGAACGTCATCTCCAAACAGAGGCCAATTATTCTGGCCTACCAGACCCACACCGTGCCTGCCCCCTTGCATGTTCGAGCACACTCTACAAGGAGTGTAGTGTCCTCACTGGCACTGGCCAATGGCACCTCTCGAGCAGACATCTGCAGAGAAGAGGGCTGGGCAACATCCAATAACTTCGCAAGATATTACAATCTCCAGGATGAGCTGGTTTTGACCTGTGTTCTTTCAGGTACGAACAGGTAGAGGTCGGTAATACGGAACAGCTGGCCGGGTGTATCACTTGCGTATAGCGCCTTTCCCCTCCCATGAGGCAAAAACGTGTGCTTTTACCCCAAGCCGAGTTCACGAAGTTGTGGACCCTGGATGTCCTTCCTCCCTAGCCCTGTGGCTCCCGAATCTGGCAGAGGAGTTTGCAGCCCGACCCACTATGGGTACTAATATGCCCTGTACTGGGATAGGTGCTCCACAGGTGCCAATTTCTCAGTTAACCCCTGTGATGTATATTCCACGGTACGGCCTCCCTGTCGACGGACACACGTCTCCCTTGGGCAGAGCTCTCTCTGCCCCTGGTCACTGTGTTTGTAGAGTCCCCCCTCCCCCCCCCCCCCCCCTTCTTCGTGGTGGGACCTACCACTGCGCCTCTTTCATGTGCGGCTGCTGAACCAATGTGTCATATTGCCACATGTTGACCTCCCCTTTTGGGCAGGATGTGGTCTCTGCAGGGTCTTTTCCCCCTGAAAGAATAGGAAAGGAAAATAACACCTTCCCCGATGCGTACGATAGCGTTAGATTGCCCTAGACGAATCTAATACTCTGTGGAGAGAAAACAAGTGGCCTGCTCCCATGCTAGTTACGTTGCTCCCCCCCCCCAGGCATGTGGGGAACTACATGACATATTTTGGGGCATAGGGAGAGCTTACGTGCAGTCTGATTCACCTGCTATTATGCACGCAGCAGCGTGCTTGCACCTGGATTTCACGTAACACGGTTCAGCTGTTGTGACGTTTTTCCATAGGGATATCAACACAACGTCGAGTGAGTGAAAGAAGGGGAACATCTTGGTTAATGTTGTAACCTCCGTTCCCTGATGGAGGGAACGAGACGTTGTGTCCCTTTTGCCACAACGCTGTACTCGCCGCTGAAATGGCTGGGACCGTGTCTCGACTGCTCAGCAAAAAACCTGAATGAGTCCTGCATTACGGCTCTCTTTTATACTTGTATGTCCAGGGGAGTGGCATGCAAATTCCACTCGCCAATTTTCTTTGGCCTTTTCTCAAAGATCCAAGGTGATCGGGGCTCTCAAGTTCAACCCCTAGTGTCACTACATCGACATAACATCTTGTTCCCTCTAGGAACAACATACAACAGGAAAACCATAAAAAATTTATTATCAAGAAAATGATTTTTGACCTAATATCAAAGGTCTTACTAGAAAAAAATGTGTTATGTTCTAATGTGAATTTTCTTGCTTAAAAAAAAAAAAAAAAACATGATCATGCCTGGTAACGTGCATGTAAAATGGCTAGAAATAGCAATTTAGCTTAGCGTAAAGCTGACAATTTACACAAGGTTTATTTCTATTCTGCTTCACACTTCTGTGTCTGGTCGTATGAATGTAACACATCATAACAAATTGTTTCACCAATGTTCAAATGCACTTTGGATGATATAATTTATATGTATAGATGTTTTCCATCTGAAAGGACTAAATAATAAATTAAACAAATGACAATAAAATGCAAAGTTATCTCTTCAGTAATCAAAATACTTATTGAATGTAACTGTATTCTAATTACCAATGATTTAGATTGTAATTGTAGTGGAATACAGTCTAATATTTCGTATTTTAAATATGTAATCCTGTTACATGTATTCCATTACTCCCCAACCCTGACTATCGGTTAGTTTTAGGCTACCTCATTTGTTTGGGAGAACATTCGACTTGCTTATAGCACCACACAGTGGACCTTTCACTTCGGAATTGCCACATTATGTGTAATAAACGATGTCATTTACAAAAATGTCGCCTCAGAATTTTTTTTAATTAGATCAGGCTGCTCTCTTGTGTGGTGTTGCAAAGTCCGATTAATTTGCTTGGACGGTTCATGTTAATGCAGTGGTTAAATTTATTTTTTAACTTGATGTCTTTATTAGAGTGTATTCTAGTTTTATTGGTGTTATTCAGTGTGAATTTGTCTGTTCAAATGCTTTTTAATGCTGTCACCCTAATTGAGATCCTTGCATTGTGCCAAGTAAATACAATTATTATTGCAAATAATGTGTAGTATTTACACGTTTCCATTGATCATGGTTTAAATAATGGGGGTTGTACTTGGTTTAAATAATGGGGGTTGTACTTACTATAAATGGGCCCCCTACCATCCCCTTGAAATCTATGCCCCTGAGTGTAACTAATTACATAAACGGGTATATTTACTGCAGTTACTACTTTAAAATATGTGTAGCTTGGCAAACTGCAGTTTCAAAGTACTGTAGCTTCCCCAAAACTGATGTCATAGAGGGAAGACAGTAATAAAGGGAGTGATTGAAAAAAAAAGAGGAGTGACAGACAGATACCTTCTAAATCAGCACGCCTAACTCCAATCACCTGTTGTAGATTAGGTCTGAGATTGCTTTGGTGTATTGGGGCATTAAGGTTGGTGCCACTGTCACCTAAAGGTCTGTCTTCCTCTTTAAAGCTTCAATCTAGCAAACTTCACAGACAGCCTATCTGCAGATTGGTATCAGGTGAAAATCTCATTATAAAGAGAGATGCCATATTTGGACACTGCATTCTCCATGCATTTCTGTTTAACCATGTTTGAAGTCATATGCAATTTAGAGGTGGTTTTGTTCGCCAAGGAAAAGGCTCCTTGTTAGAAGTAATTTGTCGGTTTAGTGACAGCACTAGAAATGTGAGAAGGCATTGTTAGTGTGGTGACTTTATTGCCACGGAGAAACTCTGGTTATTCAATAACCATTGACGTTGAGTCATTCTTATGAAAACTGTGGTGCTCTACTCACACAAATGAGTGGGTGGGGAGAAAGGGTAGAAAGAAAAAGAGAAAAATTCTTGGGGTACCCAATTAAAGTGTAAAAGATGACACGATGCATATAGACATTGACAGTTTCACCATGGTAACCAGTATTTTTCCCTATCTCGCCACCTCCTTTCCCATTGTCGCACCTTATTCTCATTGCATATGAAATTTTCAAGAGAAAAGTAGATTTTCTACAGTGGGTGTCCACCTGAAGTCCTGAAGCACAGGTGCAATAAATCTAATGGGATCTATATGCAAAACAGCAGCAATTTGCGACAGAGAAAGGAGAACAAGGCCAAAATAAAATCCAAACAAACAGACATGCAGACAAAACAAGTCTAGACAGTAAAAGGCAAGACTCTCCATAATTTTTCAGAATTTACACATTCCCCATGGATTTGCAGTACAATGCATCATGCAACATCATATCAGTTATGTCACACCATGTTAAATAATTTTAAAAAGCACCTAGTGTGAGCCATAGTTTAAACTGTTTCTCATGGTCTGGGTCCAGAAATCAGATATGTGTATTTGAGTGAGTATCTTTTAATTTTGCTGATTAGGGGTGACTTTTTGACCTACAATAATCATTCAGCTTAATTATCAAAAATACAAATATTTATTTCCTTTTGTTTTATGTTGCAAATCCACTTAGCTCAAAAATCTCAGTTTGAATGGACATTATGCTTTTTTTGCCAATCATACAGGCTTTCCCTGATAAATCTCTGATTTATGCTTTTCCATTTATCTGTATACATATCCTGAATTTCTCTCTCTCTCTCACACACACACACACACACACACACACACACACACACACACACACACACATATATACAAGGGGAAAAGGTTCAGAACTGGGGTCAGCCAATCTCCAGCACACTTGGATTCATTTTTGGAATCATCTCTGGGGTTAAACTAGATGATCTCGGTCTCGCGTCTGGTGGGAATCTGGATAGGGAACAGTTAATCTATTTGCTATGCCACCAGCATCCCTGTAATATCAATGTAGTCCTAGAGTTTTATTTATTTGCACAGGGTCTGCCACACGGTGTGGCAATTTACACCCCGATAGTGTGGTGAAACCAGACAAAATACAAAACAAACTCCATCCCCCACTCCCCTACCCTGTTGCAAGTTTTTGTTATGTTGTAGATGTACTGATTATGTGCTAAGTGTTGCTGAGATGTTTTTTTCCTGTTCCCATACTCTAATCCTAACAGGAGCATAGTCTGGGGGTCGCTTTTTTTATCTCACCTTTCCCCATGTAATGCTGTATATCTTCTCAATTCCCTGTCTTCCTGCCCTGTCTACCCGTTGTCATATTGTATGTTTGTATGGGCAGGATGATGGCCAATTTCACTGGTTACTTTCACTTGTGACTATGTGACAATAAAGGGTTACTACTACTACTACTTACTACTACAATGTGATTTGGAGTTTGAAGTCGCAGCCTATATTTTACATGTTCAAATCCTACTTGTGACATGTTCCACCCCAAAAAAATATATTATGTATTTATATGCAAGTCAATGGGGACCAACTCTTATAAGTTCCAAAAAGGATATAAAGGCAGCATAAAGGTAATCCATTGGATTCGTGATAAAAAAAAAAAGTATTGACTAGACTATAGAAAATGTGGCTTTAGAGGTCAATATATTGTTTGGTGTGTGTAAAGGAATTTAGACGGGCAAGGAGGAGGCGAGAACCGGCTTGACAATATAAATAATAGTTTAATGATCAACTTTACAACTAAACAATCTCTCTCTCCTGCACCATCCTCCGCAGTCGGCCCTTATCCCTCTCGGAGGCTTGATTAGCCTAATAAGGGACCGGGTGTGTAGACTCACGACCCGGCCCCGCCCTCCGCCCTGCCACATTCCTCCCTCATTCTCTCAGGCTGGGGCTGCATGACGTACACCCCCCCCTCTTTCCCTGGGGAGGGGCGTGCCTACGCCCTGTCTGCCAGAAGGTCATCCTAGTCTACCTGGACGAGGGAGGGGACAAAGGGAGGGAAACAGAAATAATTAAATAGGGGGGGTACTTCCTGTAACAGTGTAGTACCCCCCAAAAAACTAAAATTTTAAAGAGAGGGAAATGGCCAATGTGGAGTAGCAGTGAGAGAGAGAGAGAGAGAGAGAGGAGACAGAGATGAGAAAAAAAAAACTTACTCCTCAGTTCTTCGATACGCCGTAGCTTGGTCCCCGGCCACTCCTTCACCCTCTAACTGACAACAGCCGCACCTCCCTGGGCGGATCGGAGGCAGTCCTCCAGCCCCTGGCGGACGGAATGCCCCGCTGCGTTCTCAGGGAACAGAAGGGTTCTCCCGCTCCAGGCGGTCGGTAGCGAGCCCATCCCTGCTCGCGGTCGGTGGTCTCAGACCCCGCCGCGTTTCAGCGGCTAGTAGGGGAATCCTCCGCCCATAGCAGCAGCCCTGACTGCTCCAGGCGGTCGGTTAGGAGCCCCTTCTCCCCTCGCAGTTGGCGGCCGTTCCTCCACTTCCAGGAGGCAGGGCTCCTCGTCCACCAGGCAGACGGCCACGGCTGCTCCATTGGGGTAGATTGTAGTAGTGAGAACTCTACTACGGCGTATCTACGGCACCTGTGTAAAGGAATTTAGATGGGCATGGAGGAGGTGAGAACCGGCTTGACAATATAAATAATATTTTAATGGCAAACTTAAACAAAAGACAAAACACACACATGACGGACATGTCCGTAAATGATCTCTCTCTCCTGAACCATCCTCCGCAGTCGGCCCTTATCCCTCTCGGAGGCTTGATTAGCTTAATAAGGGACCGGGTGTGTAGACTCACAACCCGGCCCTGCCCTCCGCCCTGCCACAGTGTATTTCTATATAATTGAACCTATCACTGACATACAGCCCACAGTTGTGTCACATTTCACTGATTTACAGCGTCTTATGCCTCCTACACACTACACGACTCTCAAAAGACTTTGGCTTGTGGTACCGTTTATATTACCCAATTGCCTGGACTCCAAATTACATTTCACAACAGATTACATGTGAGAAGTGATATGAAATACGAAAACAATTGTATGATCATATGTTATGCATTTCAGAATATGATGTATATGTTTTTAATCACCTTAAAATAATGTGTAAAGGCATCATATATTGTATTGATTACAATATGAAAAAGTACCTCCTACTGAAAAATCTACCTATTTGCTTACCTGACTGCCCAAGAGAATTGGCAATTTCTCTCAACCTCTTCTCTTTCTCCATCCAATTGTGGTACAGTTCAGATGAAACAAATATGCACTGGTGCTCCTGCCAATATTCCAAAAATTTTTCCTCCATTTCTTCGATCCAATGAGACTTTCTTGATACCGCAGCCATGCTAGTTGATGTTCTGTTGCAGGTACATCAGGACTCCTCCCACTGAAACTTCCTGTGCCCCGTTTCTTGCTCTCTCATTGGCTGTAGGTCAATGCTGCAGTTGTCTCAACCCATACTGTGCCATCTCTTAGAACCTCTTGAAATGAGTCCCCAGCACACTCAATTTCAGAGTCTGAATCTGAATCTGAACCAGTTCAATGCTTGCTGTGCCATCATACGTATACAAATATAGAGAGTAGACCTATAGTAACCTATATTTTTAAAATAACACAAGTATCTATGTGACTATATTACAAGCCTTCGAGCATAACGTAATTTATGATGTTGTAACCTCTGTTCCCTGGTTACAAGGGGGGGGGGGGGGGGGGGGCGAGAAGTTGTGTCAAATGAAGTGATACAAGGGGTCTTCCTTGGGAGCCTTGTGTACCTCTGAACTTGAGAAAAGGCCAATGAGAAATTGGCAGACAGTATTTGCATGTCCCGCCCCTGGACATATGTGTATCAAGGAAACAGGCATGTGTCTGTCATTCAGGTTTATGTCTTGCCTGATGAGGGAGGAGCTCTACAATCATGGTGACCAGGGGCAATGGGACTGCCCAAGGGAGATGCAGGTCTGCCGACAGGGGGACCGTACCGTGGAAAATACATCATTGGGAGTGGACTTAATTGGAAATTAAGCCTGTGGAGCCCTACCCCTTTACGGAACACTTGTGGCTCGTAGTGGGTCCAGTCACAAATTGTTCAGTTGAATTCACAGGCTAGAAGGCTAGGGAGGAAGAACATCCAGGAAGTGAGAGCTTAGTGGCTAACCTGAGAGAGAAGGCGCACTGTATCAACTTGCTGAGGGGTGCTGGGTGCAAGCGGAACACCCGGTTGGCTATTCCGCATTACCGAGTTCTACCGGATTGGACCTGACCAAACACAGGATGAGACTGACTCAACCCTGAGATTGTAAAGTCTTGCAAAGGTATTGGGTGTTGCACAGCCTGCTGCTCTGCAGATGTCTGCTGGGGAGGTGCCGTTGGTCAGTGCCCATGAGGATGCCACACTTCTCATCGAGTGTGCTCAAACCCGCAAGGGGGCGGGCACGGCCTGAGTCTGGAAGGCCAAGGAAATGGCGTTGACGACCCAGCAGGCAGCCTCAGTTTTGAGACGACGTTCCCTTACCACCATACACTGAAGCAGACAAAGAGCTGTTCAGAACATCTAGATCTCTGCCTGCGGTCTAAATAGATACACAAAGCGTGTACCGGACACAGCAACGAGAAGGCTGGGTCTGCTTCCTCCCGGTGCAGCTTGCTTACAGGTTCACGAACTGTTCCCTGAAGGGGGTCATAGGAACCTTGGACATGTAGCCCGGTTGTGGTCTTAGACGTGAGTATCTGCCGGACAGAACTCCAGCCAAGTGTCACTGACAAAGAATGCTTGCAGGTCCCCAACCCTCTTGATGGAAGCTAGCACTATCAGGAGGGCCATCTTCAAGGAGAGGGCCTTGAGATCAACTGAGTCAAGCGGCTCAAAGGGGGGTCTCTGAAGGCCCGAGAGGACCACTGAGAGATCCCAGGATGGGAACAGGCTTGGCCAGGGAGGACTCAGACTCTGGCGCCTCTAAGGGATCTGATGATCAAGTCGTGATTACCCAAGGACTTGCCGTCCACTGCGTGGTGCTTTGATAGTGCAATAGTGACTACATTCACCTTCAAGGTAGAGAGGGACAGCCTCTCTTGCAGGAATGAGAGCACTAACCAAACTGCACATCCCTGCAGGTCTTCAGATCGGAAAGAACACCAATTCGCGAACAAGCTCTACTTCGTGCTGTCTGAACGGATCAAGACGTGCTTGCCCCGAATCAGCGGGAGAAACCTCTGCAGGGCAAGGAATACAGCCAGCAACTCGAGGCAGTTGATGTGCCAACGCAGCCAGGGCCCTGTCCAGGACCCAGCGGCAGCATGCCCATTGCACACGGCAACCCAACCCTGTTTAGAGGCATCTGTGGTGACCATGACACATCTGGACACCTGCTGTAGGGGTACTCTGGTCCACATAAAAAAGAGGTCTGTTCAAGGGTTGAAAGTCTGATGACAGGAAGGGGTGATTACCACATGGTATGTGCCATGGCGCCGTGCCCATATCGGGACTCGAGATTGAAGCCAGTGCTGAAGCGGTCTCATATGCATCAACCCGTGCAGCGTGATCGTGGCTGAGGATGTCATATGCCCCAGGAGCATCTGGAATTGTTTTAGAGGAACCGCTGTGCTGGGCTTGAAGAGAGCGAGACACCTGAGTACTGACTGTGCGCGCTCGTTCATTAGGCTCGCTATCATTGAGACTGAGTCTAACTCCATGCCGAGAAAAGTGATACTCTGAATGGGGCGAGCTTGCTCTTTTCCCAGTTGACCTGAAGCCCTAGACAGCTGAGGTGCCTGAGCACCTGGTCTCTGTGCACGCATAGTAACTCTAGTGAGCTAGAATGAGCCAGTCATTGAGGTAATTGAGTATGCGGATGCCCACTTCCCGTAGCGGGGCAAGGGCTGCCTCTGCGACTTTGGTGAAGATGCGAGGGGACAGGGACAGGACGAAGGGGAGGACCTTGTACTGGTACGCCTGGCAGTCAAATGTGAACCGTAGGACGGATTAGTATCAAGGCTAGATGAGACGTGGAAGTACCCGTCCTTCAGGTCTACCGCCGCGAACCAATCTAGCAGTCAAACACAGTTTAGAATCTGTCTCTGCATGAACATTTTGAATGGGAGTTTGTACAAAGCTCGGTTGAGAACTCGCAAGTCCAAAATTGGTCGCAACCCACCGCCTTTCTTGGGTACGATGAAGTAAGGGCTGTAGAAACCCTTCTTCATCTCTTCTGGAGGGATGGGCTCTATCGCATCCTTGAGAAGCAGAGTAGTGATCTCTGGCCTTAAAACACTGGCTTTTTCGCCGCGTACGGAGGTGGAGCGTATACCGCTGAAACGAGGTGGGAGCCGGGCGAATTGAATTGCGTAGCTGAATCGGATGGTCCTGGTCAACCAACGCGATGGGTTGGGCAATGAAAGCCATGTGTCCAGACTCTGTGTGAGGGGCACTAGAAGGACGTTCCTTTTGACGTACCGTGTGGGGCTTCGCGGTGGGGGGAGCAGGTAATAGCGCATCGGGAGGCAAAAATGCGTCTCGAGGCTTGGGTGCTGAGAAAAGACTCAAAGCACTTACCTGCATACGGGCACCTGGCAGCGGGTGGGTTAGAGACTGAGGAAGAAGTCCTTGGAAGGCTTCTTCGGAACTCGTCAGCGCTGGCCTGTTGGGGCTGATTAGTCGTGGGTCCGGGGGCGAGGTGACTGCATCCGGGGGAGCCAGGACTGTAGGATTTTGTATGGCCCAGGAAGTGGGGATGTTGCTCTTGTATTAACAGTGTGGAAAAACAAGGAATGGAATGGTCTTGGTACCAGCTCTGGGGCAAACATCTGACTTCCTGGGTCTTCCATCTCAGGAGTGATTAGGAGCCTTCCGGGTCCTAGAGGAAGTTTTGGAGATGGGGGGGTGTGCGCCACCTGCGAGGTGCTCGACGCTGGGGCTGAGAGCTGAGCCCCGGTTGAGGCGGTGCTGCCTGTTGCTTGGACGCAGAGGGTCTACCTCTTTACCGCTGAAGACTGCTGGGCGAAGTCATCGACGGTGTTGCCAAAGAGGTCAAGCTGGTAGATGAGGGGGTTGAGAAAGCAAGCCTTGTCAACATCGCGCATCTCAACCGCGTTCAGCCATAGGTGACATTTCTGGACCATCGTGGCTCTGAGAGCGAGGACGGTGGCAGACCACATTTCCTGTAGCACATCGGGATCATGACTACCCAAGTGCTGATCTTTAAGTGCCTTGGCTTGGTGGACTTACATGAGAGCAATGGTATGCAGGACTGAGGCGTCCTGTCCAGTGGCACTGCAGGGCTTTTGAAGTCAGTGACGACGTCATCCTACAGCCATCTGCTGGGAGAAAAGAGAATCGCAGCCTTGAACGGCACAAATAAACATGGCGTGGACGGGACGCGAGGCGGCTGTCAATTCACAGAATCACAAGCAAAATACCTTTAAACTAGCATTTCCTGGTGCGATTTTGAAAATGTTATACGCACTGGGCGATAAAACTCAAATATCTAGGAGATGTCAAGAAAGTAGGGCCCTGGAATTTGATCGAGTGCAAAGATGTTTTTTTTTCTTAAAACACAATAGGTCGGATGACAGCATGGTCGGCCCTTCTAGTGATAAAACTAAAAAGTTTAACAAATATTTATTTTTATTATAGTCTGTATAGTTTTTATTATACTGTAGTTTAAATATTTTCTGCCACTATCTGTACTCAGATATTATTCTTGAAAAGTAAGAAAGTATGGATTCTGAGTGAAACTTTATCTCAATTAAAAGTCCAAGCATCTTTTCAAAAACATACTTGAGTTTAAGTTTAAAAAAAAAAGTATTCACATTAAATTGTACTTAATATATATATTTTTTCCTAGCCAGAATGAAATCAAGAGAGGAGATTGTGTGAGAGAGGATGATGTTAAATTCAATTGGTTTGTTAAGTTGCCTTTTTAATGTTTATGATGACATTTGATATTTGTCCCCAGTGGCATTCACAACCTGGTCATAAAATCATGTCACAATAACAACATTTTTGCAAAATTCTGTCAATGTGGCCCGTTTTACATAACATGACTGTTTCCTGGTGGAATGAACACTAGAGGTAATAAAGCAACAATTACTTTTATCCCCTTTCTTTTAAAATTATGAGTAAAATGGCAGATTATCAGTTCATAAACACTTACTAAACACTTTTTTTTATTTATTTATCTTTTATGACACTAGGTTTAGGTTTAAGGCTTAGGGTAGAAAGGTAGGTTTTGAAGATTTAAACCTTGACAGAATATTAACCTTAAAAACCTCATCTGTTCAGGAGAACATTTCGCCCGCTTTTAGCACCACAGTGAATATTTCACCTCTGAACTGCCCCGAGACATGTAATGAAACACATAATTTTATATAGCAAAAATGTTGCCTCAGTCACACAATGTTCGTTGCATGGGAGAAAGCACTCACAACTAGCGATGTTAGAGCACAAAGCCCCTTGAGACATAAAGAAAGATTTAAAAACATCAAATGAACCTTTAAAGAAAGTTAGTAATGTTGTAAAACTGTTTAAAATTAGTTGTTGCCCCCCTGGACCAGTGGGCCCCTAGAATTGTTACCACTTTTCACTCCATTAGCTACAGCCCTACCTCCATGCGATACACCATTTGAAATTACTGACCTCTAGTCTGTCATCTGTCAGATACTGTGAAAAGGCAGATTCATTCCAGTAAGATGAAAGAAAATTATGTGCAAAAATGTAATGAACACTATTTAAGTTTAATAAAATTGTAAGGTGTAAAAAGTAATTTTTTTTCCTTTGGAAATATAATTAAGTAAAAGTACAATTATTTCCTTTAAATTGCACTGGAGTAAAAAAATCTCTAAATATAATACTTAAGTATTGTTATTCAATTACTCTACACTCCTGGATATGCATGAGCATGTTTCATCATCGGATTCATGAACATCACGGCATGTTGGATTTCACCTGCATCCACAGAACTCACCTGCTGGAAAAGGCCAGAAATGTCCTGCTCATTCAAAGTCTGATTTTCCTGGAGATTAAATGTTCGCTCACACAGAACAAAAGCCTTATTACAGGTCGCAGAGATAAGGGAGGAAGAGAGAGGGGTGTGCTGGGGTTTAAGCAGCCACAGTATGACACACAGAGAAGATATGAACGCTTCAGCCGTGCTTTTAGGTTAAATGTTCCATTACAGCCAAGCAGGGCCCCAGAGTTTGGAAAATGAAAGCAAAAAAAATGAAAAAGGCACAGAAGGATGGTGGAAGGAATAATGTAAGAAGGAGGCAAGTTAATGTAAGGTGAAGGGGAATGGAAGAAGATAACACAAACTGAAAAACGCAATCAGATATTTTAGAAAACTCTCTCAAGCCTGTTTTACATAATTTATGGAAGCAGTGCTGTAGTTTAACTGCAAGAGCATGCACATTATGCTTTCACACTAATCATGTTTGTAATTCTAATTGTACACTGTACAGTTTTTACAGTAATTTACGATTTTTAGTTGCTTTTCAGATGGTATGATATGATCACAGTGTGATCTTGGATAAAATCCATGGCACACTGTTTGACATTATGTCAGGCTGTCTGATACACATCTTAGCCAGGACTATGGTCCAGATCATCCCGATTGACAGTGTTTACTGATTGTTTTATGTCATTTGGCATTCGTAAAAGCTGTACGACCGTAACACAAAATTTCAGACTTTGCCAGAACTTTGTCAAAGGCTAAGATTCATCGGCCGTCAGTGAGCATGTCACACCAAGTAATCATAGACTGCTTATTTTGCATTACGAAAAGAGAAATACCCAAATTTTTCTCAGACAGAAAAAGCATGGCCAAAGTCATACAGCGTGAACCTAACTTAAGGAGCTGTTCAGCAGAACATGTTGCGTCCATTTGCCCTGTTTTTGGAATAGGTTTTCTATAAAAAATTCACTAGACTAGACATGCTTTCTTTGACCTTTATAACATGTCTTGCTGCTTTTTCAGCATTTTGTTCCATGAGTGCAAAGTTTTTAAGGCACTGTGTTTTTAAAAGAGCTTCCAACTTTCAAAAATGTATTTTGAGAAACCTGCATTATTTTCCATTCATTGCAATGCATCTAGCTTTTTTTAATGTAAGACTGCTTTCTGTGTGAACCACTTATAACAGACCTGCAGCTCTACACCGAAAATAAAGTGAGTTTTGGCTTACCACATGGAGTATTTCCTTTGACAATGGGCATAAATTCTAAAATGTTATCGGGAGTGGGTGATTGAGAACTATTACAAATTTGATTATCATGAAATCTAATTTGCGTGAGGTGGGGATAACATTTACATTCGAATGGTAATGAATCTACATGTAATGGAAAACAAACCCCAAAGTGTACCTCCTTGGTATGGCTCAAACTGGCCTAATGAGGTTTAAACCCAGTGCGTGTGTGTATGTATGTGAATTTTAACTAGACTTTCCCAGAAATGACCCAATATGTAATGTGGTTCACACACACATACACAGAAAATCATTGTCTTTGATTCTCTTTCTTCCTTTTTCTCTCTCTCTCTCTTATCCTTTTAAATCAATTCAGTTTTTGTCAGAAAAACCTCAAATCTAAAATAAACGATCTATAAAAAAACATTTATCTCAGTAGTGATTTCCTGAATCAATACAGGGATCCATGGGGCATTGACTAGTGAAAAAGTTGGCTTGACTAATCGATACATACTGTAGGCTAGTGTGAGAGACTTTCTTCTCAAGTCATTAATAATAGAATCTCATTTGAAGCTGTTGCTTAGGCAACAGTGTGGCAGTTACTGTGGCAATCCTGCCTCAGCATGAACAAGGGAGGTTAAACTGAGGAGGTATTGACTGATGACAATATCTGAGGTGACTCTCCTTTGTCACACTACAGACACAAAAATGTGACAAAGTCAAACTCAGTCCACTTATCAGATGTTTTTTTAAATTTTTACAATTTACCATTTTTACAAATCCATTTCAGCTCCTGGTGATACAAGGGTGAAGCCTTTTTTTATATTTTAATACCTGTAAAACTTCTGTGAACATTATTTCCTCAGCTTAATTCAGTACTAAATACTTAAATTGTTATAAGGGTAAAAAAAAATTATTACTACAATGCAAAATGCCTGTTTCAGAGAACCAAATGGTTCTGATGCCTGTAGCTCTGGGTGCAAGATCCAGGGTTTGGCAAAATTTGTTTTAAGATTTTAAATTGAATTTTAAAATTCATTGAAATGTGACTTGAATTTGTGTAGCCCCACAGGATGTGGAATTGGAATCAGTGGCAGTTCTAGCTTGTAAGATGCTGCCCCGGGCAGCTGTCCATATTGCCCAAGCCTAACTCCACCACTGATTGGAATTGAATTGCCATGACAGGAAGATTAATCCTGAATTGCAAATTCAGAGGAATTCATAGTCCATCAATTTTATATTTCCCACACATGTTTTGTGACAAAAAATACATAATTGCACCTGACTAAATAAGCCTTTTTGTTCCCAGGTATGTAGAATACACATTTTCTTATGAAAAATAACTTATCAGACATATTTCTCTAAACTAAGCCCAATAAGGTCAAAACATTTAACTCTGCAATCAAAACTGATTTTAATTTTACCATACAGTAGCACAAAATGTCCACCATATTGTTCGCAATTACAGATAACTATAATTATACAGATAACTATACAAATTTGGTAAATAAGAACATAAAAAAAGTGTTATTCAAACGTGATCCATAAAATAAAATTAAATGTATTCAATATTGTTTTATTGTAGTGGTTCTCGCTCTCGATGAGGCACATGGTGAGTTGTGCATGCCATGGTATATAGCGAGAGCCTTTACATGAACTCAAGCATCTGCTGTGTTATCCTAAAATCATGCTCAGCAAGCCATGTGATAAGATGTGTGGGCTGATGGTCCAGGAAGCAGAGGCAGCTTAAATTCTTCTTCCTTATATTTTATTTACTGTATTTCTAGAAATTTTGGTATAAAAATTGTTATGCCCCTGAACAATGATTTGTCAAGAACTGAGAATTACTCTGAAATCTCTGTAGTTAGAAGTTGTAAAAAAAATTAAAACAAAACATGCCATGAAAAAAAAAAGCATGCCATGATGCATATGGGGAGAGGCATAACCTACTCTTTTCTGCAGTATCAAAGCACCAAATAAAAAGGCCCCTTACCCACGGTGACGGATCAGCATTGTGTAGGATATTTGGTATGCTACATTTAGAAGGGAACCGTTAAAGTGCCCTCATTCACACACCATTATATGTAGGATATTTGGTACTGATGAATTTAGACGGGAACCGTTAATGTGCCTGTCTTCTAACGCCAATATATGTAAGGGAATTTAGGGTTCTGAATATGTGAGCTATGAACTAAATTAAACTGTACATATTGTACATTATTAGGTAATGAAATGTATAATGGAATTAGTCGCGTTCGACAACCATTATAAATTAGATAAATGACAAATAACCATTAAAATCGTAATACAACGTCTTGTTGTATCCGCTCACAATTTCTACTGTAAAGAATTAGCTTTAATAAGTGAATTATGATGAATGATTATGATAACATAAATCTAATCTAACACATACATAAAAAAGACAGGTTGGTGAGAAGAGTGACAAAATGTGAAATAAATGATCAATACAGTGAAAATGAACTTTATGGTGTCTGTTGACAATGCCTTAAGAACATTTAACCTTATTTGAGTCTATATTGATTTGCTATTGGATCACCCACAGTATTTAACAAATACACCAGCACTTTGAGCACAATATTGGAGATGTACTTGCGTGTAGTGATGTTTCTTTGCGTTCTTTGTGTTGCTTGGTTCTTGGCTCTTAGTCGAAAGTTTGTTACGTTGATGTTTTGGACCTCTGTAAGATAGGATAGTTATTGTCCGGAATGAATGATGAAGTTGGCTTTGAAGCAAGGCCTTCTTATGGGTGTGTGAACCACTGATAGTGACGAGCTTTCTCTGGACTTCGAGTCCCGTTCCTTGGACCTCACATGGCATGGATCTGGTTACGATGAGATCCATAGAAGACCACGAGGAAAGAGTCAGAGAGAAGTCTTAGCATTCAGAAAAGCAGGAGAGACAAGCAGCGAGGGAAGACGACAAGAGAAGAGGGAGAGAGTATGTTCTTCCTTTTTGGAAACATTTGAACTGAAATTGGCTGCATCCCCAAAGGTGTCCTGCACCAATCAGAAGTGACTTTTCAGAGTCACATGGTAAACTGGGCTGTCTTTTCCGACAGTTGATTTTATGGTCATTTGTTTCAGATTCTTTTACAAAATGGTTAATAATTAACTTTATTTCATGCAAATGGTACAAGAGGCATGACATTCGTTGTCATCAGCTTTCTCTGCATATGCCAGCAAATGTTTACATTCTAAAATTATTATTTTTTTGTGGATATTATACATGTAGGTAACAAAACCTGACAATCCCTGGTTACAAATCATACTGGTTAATTCATTGGTTATACAACATGGATACAAATTATCCACATTTTAAAGAGGTATATCAGGCTATAATCATTAATTTGTCAGTTATACAAGTTACCACAGTTCAAAGCAATTGTCAGAATTACCTAGCAAGCCTAGATATTGTATAAATCGTGGATTTTAATGCATTCTGTACATTTTAGAAGGTTAAATCGGTAAAGTACTGTGATTGTGTAGAATGTTCCTGGATTAAGATGAAATGTATTCGTATTCGAGTCGTGCAAATCTGATGGACTTTTGGAAACCTTTCAAAGAGAAGTCTGCTTTAACTCTGTGTGGAAATTCAGAAGGTCGTGCTGAGGGGCCTTTCTGACCTATGACCCTTTTTGCTTTAAATTAGGTTGTTCAGAGTGTCTTGATCATTTTATTGTCCAAAGACAGGCCTTCAGTAGGAAGTTGATGCTTGGTCCATTAATTTATGATGCTGAGAAAAAAGTTGTTCACAAGGCACCGAGCTGCTACAGTTTGCAATTTTGAGGATGACTAATGACAGGATTTGCCAAACTTTGCCAGATTAGTGGCATCAAATCTTTGAAAGAGTATTGTTCGAGGCAGTTAATGGAAAGTAAACTAGATATCCACAAGCAAACTGTATATATTTCACTGTGTTTTTAGAGTTATGTTTGTGAAATAAGCTGTGGTGTAATTTACTTCAAATAATATGTAGAAACAAACTCTTACTGTCTGTTGGTTCATGCCTGCAAAGTGTGTCCGACTTAATGCCAATAATCAAAAGTAAAATCATGCGAAAATAACATACAGTACATATATATATATATAATACAGTATATAAATATAATATACTAAGATTTTGATAACAGATGCACTGTCTCGTTCTCGTTCCCTCCCTCGGGGAACGGAGGTTACAACAGTAACCATGACGTTTCAAGTTCATTTTCAAGTTATATTTTCACAACAAAATCAACATATTACAATTTATATAAAGTGTATTTCATCTTTTAGGCGTGAACCCGCATTAGCGCTCTCGGAGCACGTGCATGTAAAGCGCACACACATTAACCATCTGTCAAACAAACAGTGCGCATACAGACATCATGAAATACAAAGTTAATGTCAACCTACAGCATGTATTCGCGATTGCTGAAATGAACTATCTAAATATAGAACTTTTTAACCGATAAACATCTAGATCATTTTAATCTCTCACAGCAGCCCAATAATCTCAGTGATAGATAATTAAATTACAGGCTACATTATAGACACAGAATTTAGTAAGCAGAAATATGAAATTGACCTGAATATGTTTCTTCAAATAAACTCACATGACACAGTCAAGCAATTGGCTTTTTTCACCACGAAAATCCCTTTTAGGTGCGGCCATGATGTTCAGATGTTGAACTGTGTTTGAGGCATTCTCCACAGATGGCGGCATGGTGCCAAATCTGCAGCTGCTGTTCAAATTTGTTACGTGTGATTTGATTTGATGGGATTCATGAGACTTTCATAGCCAATCATGTTGATAGATAAAAATAAAATCAGGACAGAGAAGTAGTGAATACAGACGGTGGGAAAATAGCACAGTAAAAATACTGTTACAACACTTAAAATGTGCTCAATTAAAAGTATACAATTTTTAAACGACTTATAAAAGTACAGTTATTGGGAAAAAGTAGTTAATTACAAGAGTGTGAGTATTTGTAATTCATACTTTACACCCCTGGGAATGAGCAAGGAGGAAGTGGCAACCAACCGCTCAAAAAGTTTTAATGTCAACACTCTACTTAAAACCAACATAAACAATCATGCATCAAGGCCGCATGCATCTCTCTCTCGAACCGGCATCTCCAGCTGCCCTTTTTCTCGCTCTCCCACTGACCGTCTGATTCAGGCCAGAGAGTCACCTGTCTCCCCTCCCCCATCTCTGCAGGGGAGACGCTGCCCTTCCGATTAACTAAAAAAAAATTATGCAATTTATCTCAATTAAAATTTTGAATCAACCGACCACACTTCAATCTACTTCTTCCCGCATGTCCTTCCAAATCTGTATGACTTCCTTCCTCAAACACAAAATGTAAAAAATCTTTTAAAGAATATTGACACCCATTGCATGCTCACATGGGAACTTGCTTTGATTTTACCACTTCCTTTTAGCCACTTTAAACCAGCTTCTTTCATAGTGCTCACAAACGTGCAATGAATGTCAACACTTCATTTTATTCTCACCAAAACCTTCTGTATACCTTTAGACTTGGAATATGACACACAAGCTGCATGGGCTGTTTTTATGATACTTTTGTGTTTTTAAGCTATAAAGTGAGTCACTATCATTCTGTCATTGTATTGAAAAGACAGACTGGGCTAGTTTATTGTTTAAGCCACATAAGAAAGAAAGCCATATAGGTTTGGAACTACATGAGGGTGAGTAAATTATGACAGAATATAAATTTTTTAACTCTTCCATTTTAATATCACTTTTTGAAGTTTGCATTTAAACTCATACACACTCTTCTCCAATGCATGGGGGAACTCCACTAGATCACAAACTTTTTTGTCTGAAGCACATCAACCTCACACACAATTACTGGAAGCTGCAGACACAGGGACAATGATCAACTCTTTTTCAACCCTCCTCTTCTGCTGTAGTCAGAAAACCAGAAGATCAAAAGCACAACAACTTCAAAGTAGGAGCAAGCTATCGGCCAGCCAGGCAAGCTGAGCATCTGTCATAATGACTGCTGCGTTTTGTACAATCTTCTGCCGTCTGGGGTTCAACACGGGTCCACCAGGAGAAGAGGATCAGCATTTCTTCTGCTGCTGTTCTGTCTCTTATGTTCTTCCACACATTAGGTATTCTTTTAGTCTGAGTTTGCAAAGTTTTTTGTAAAGCAGAGCAGAGAAAGTTTAAACTTCTTTGAATGCCCAGCATGAGATGGCAGTGCTATTTTTAACTTTCCATTGATTTAAAAAGGAATACCTTAAAAAAAAAAAAAAAAATGATTGCCCTAAAATGAAAACAAAATAAAAAAATTGTTATCTCGCCTTCACATTGTTCCAAACCCACATGACTTTCTCTCAAACTGATACAAAAGCACCATAAAATCAGAAAGCCCAAACAAATTGTTAGTGTTAATTATTAGTGTTATTTATGTGATACATGGGCAGTGATAATTGTACTGCTTCCTGTGTAGGTGTTGTCTGTATTGTGGCAGTGTTTTGTGGTGTTTTGCTCTCTCTTTCTCTTTCATTCTCAGTCCCTCTCCTCATTGCAAAGGTTAATGGACACCAGCCTATAATGTTTACCTTTGATTGCTGCCTTGTTCTGATTGGTTGCTGAATGGAGAGCTTGAAGATAAAGCTGGAGAGTGAACTCACTTCTAAAAGGCCTTTTGTGTCCATGCTGCTGAGACGGTTTTCTCATGCCCCAGACAATTAGTGCTGCTGCTGCTACTGCTGCTGCTGTTGCTGCTGCTGCTGTTGTTAAAAAAAGTCAGAGGAAATTAATGTTTGTTGTTTTGACCTGGTCCCCTCTTGAAGCCTTATGAAGCTTCCCTTTTCAAGTGTGAACTTGTTAATAAATATGATTCTTTGATTGATTTAAGATTAGAGTGATCTTTGTGACAGAGCTGAGACAGGAGAGGACATTCTTTAGCTGCCTGTTAAATTTATTTGTTATTAATTTTCCCCTTCTCATTATTACCTTTTTGTTATAAATTAACTTTGTTTGAACAGACTAATTTTCTGATGATCTTCCCCTCCACAGAAGTGAAGATGGACTGTAAAAAAAGATTTTGACCACAATGTTGGGGGGGATTAACTAAAAGTATCGACAATAACTATATTTTATTAGCTTTTCATTAACTCAGTTTCCCTTACGGGTTCATGGCAAATTTGCTGCAAACTTTCCGCAAATTCACTACTTATAATTTTCACAAGCAAAAACTTACAGCAAATTGTTAAATTGTCTCGTTGTCACCACTACTTGTGAAGACCTGCAAACATCAGCAGCGAATCAAAAGTTTTTTTGCACGTGAAAATAATGAGAGGCAAATTTGTTTAGATTAGTTTTGATTTTTGTAAGGGTTAGCTTTTCCAGTATTGAGCTACATTTACCAATGTGTAGTGGTATGTCATCACAAAATGCTACATTTGCCATATTATGTTGTGAACAGCACTGGATCCAAGGGAGTAAATAAATGCACTTAACCATCATCTCTCATATGTAGTCCTGGGAAATCCAAATAATTTAAGTTAATCGGTTCTTTCAGACTGTTACGTGCTCCGAAGATATGGTGTTCTTTTGTTGTTGTCTTTGCTTTCACTTTCTCCGCTATTATCTCTCAGGGCGGTGCTGTTGGCTGTCCATCATCATTGCGACGTACACTTGAATGGGCGTCCTTACTATAAGAGACTGACGTAGACCGGAAGCGGGGGAGAGAGAAGGAGGGAGCTGTTGGCTTTCGTTTCGGGTCACGCCGTGATGTTGGCGTGCCTTGTTTGTTTTTCATTTTTGTTATCTAAAGTTTATATTTTGGAGTTAACAGTTTGTTAACGTTCATTTTTGATTACGTTGGAAACTTGAGTCTTTATGTTTTCTTTTGTTTATTTCTTTAATTTAGCCCCGCTCAGGTTCCTACTCCCTGGGCACAGTATTTGGGTTGTTGTTGTTTTTTTTTTGTCTCTCTCTCTTTTGTGCACGTTGTTGCTGTGAATAAATATATTCATTTACTTGATTTAAACCCCATTTTGTCTTCGTGTCTTGTTGCTCCAGCACCTTAATCACGTTAACAGGGATAACTAATCTGGGAATTAATTACATTACTTTATGTTGTGTCCCCTCATGCCCTTAGCCGTTTTAGGGACGTAACATAAATGTGGGGGCTCGTCCGTTCCTTAAAGCCTGGAGACGTTGTTGGGGTGCTGGTTCAAGTTGTTGAGTAGGCTATTTAGGAGATCGAAGGATTTGGTACATTTGTTGAGTACATTAAAGAATGATTTAGGGATTTGGTGGGTAGCCTGTGGTTTGTTTGTGGATTTCATTATGACATCGTACGCGCAGGATTTTATTGAGAATCCTTCGTTTGAGGCATTTGAGAGATGTTGAAAAGATGAATTGATCGTCATAGCTGACCACTTCCGAATTTCTGTTAGGCAACAATTATTAAAAAGGGACATTAAAGATTTTTTATTGCATCGATTAGTGGAATTGGATATTTTGGTTTTATCTGAGGCGGAGGGAGAAGCAGATCAAATCGCCGTTGATGCGCAAAGTATAAAGGCTGGGGAGGAAGTTGTGAGACTCGCTGGGATGGAGACCGAGGTCGAAAGCCGAGCAGCTTTGCCACTCATCGAGCCGCTTTCCCCGGCCACGCCGGGATCGATAGGGGAGTCGAAACTGAAAGTTCGTCTCGCCCGACTCCGTATGGAAGCGGAGGAGAGAGCGCAAGCACGCCAGGGCGAATTTGATCTGCGGCTCAAAATCCGTAGGTTGGAAATAGAGGCTGAGAAGGAAGTGAACTTGCGGCGGTTAGAGATGGAGGGGAGGAAGCTCGCACCTGTCACTGCTGGCCCAGGCACCTCTAACTCGGTGAGTAAAGATACTGCAGTTCGCGCTGCATTTGATGTGAGTAAGAATCTTCCCTTGGTGCCCTTGTTCAGAGAGTCGGAAGTAGATAGCTATTTTGGAGCTTTTGAGCAGATAGCGGTCTCGTTGGGATGGCCAAAAGATGTTTGGGCATTATTGTTGCAGTGCCGGCTGTCAGGTAAAGCTTTGGAAGTTTTTTCTGCTCTTTCGTTAGCGGATAGTTTACAGTATGAGACCGTCAAGATAGCTATCCTTCGTTCGTTTGAGTTGGCCCCGGAGGCTTACCGGCAAAAATTCAGAAACCACAGGAAGAGTGTGAATCAGACGTTTGTTGAATTCGCGCGCGAGAAAGGGGTATTGTTTGATAAATGGTATCAAGTAAAGTAACTGATTTTTCATCCCTCCAAGAATTAATGTTACTTGAGGATTTTAAGAAATACTTGCCGGAACGCGTTGTTCTGTATTTGAATGAGCAAAAAGTCACTGATCTTGCCACGGCAGCCGTGCACGCTGATGAGTTTGCGCTCACACATAAGAATGTGTTTTTTAGTGCGCGCCCGGATAGAAACACGACTGTTGGTGCAGCTCACCCTCAGCTGTTTCAGGGGAAACCTGCTAACGAACAGGCGAAGATGGCTGGTGAACAATCGAAAGAGAGACGTGAGTGCTATTATTGCCATAAGACTGGTCATGTTATTGCAGATTGTTTAGTGCTGAAACGCAAACCGCAGAATTCGTCACAGCAGAAGCCTGTTGCTTTTGTGAACATGGTTCCTGAGGATTTGACAGAAGTGTCACCTGATGGTATATACAAACCTTTCTTATTGAAAGGGTTTGTATCGTTTAGTGGTAAGCTTGAGGATCAGGTGGAAATACAGATTTTGCGTGATACCGGAGCTGCTTACTCGTTTATATGTGCTGATGCCTTGCCCTTTTCTGATCAGTCACATTTGGGATCTAGCATATTAGTTCAGGGGTTTTGTATGGAAGTTGTGAAGGTGCCTTTACATCGTATATATGTGAAGTCTGAATTAGTCACTGGATTTGTCAATGTGGGGGTGCGTTCTGCGCTTCCAGTTCCAGGGGTGTCATTTATTTTAGGAAACGACCTGGCTGGAGGGAGAGTTTTGCCTGCACTAGAAGTAGTTGACAACCCTGTGTTGACTCCAGAATCAGACGAGTTAGCCCAGACATACCCTGAACTTTTTTCTGCATGCGTTCTCACTCGTGCGCAGGTTAAAAAAAAAGGTGATGAGGTTGTGTTGGATGATAAATTTTTGTGTGTATCTGATGAGTCTGGTGAAGCTGTCGCACAGGGTGATCCTGTTAGTAAAGATTGGGAAGTTACAAAGGTCAATGTTATTCTGCCCTTATCAGTTACTCGTGAGGAAATTGTGGAGGCCCAGAGACGGATGAATCTTTGTCAAAGTGTTTCGTTGCAGCAAGGGATGGTAAAGACAAGGGTGCTTCGTATATCATGGATGACAGTTTGCTGTTGCGTAAATGGCAGCCGACCACCACTGCGGGTGAAGAGGGTGTATCGGTATACCAGGTGGTGATCCCTTCCGCATACCGCCCTCCCGTACTTTCCCTGGCTCATGATCACGTTTTTTCCGGACATTTGGGGGTCACTAAAACGTATGACCGTGTTTTGCGACACTTTTTCTGGCCTGGACTTAAGAAAGATGTAGCAACTTTTTGTTGCACATGTCACACGTTTCAATATATGGGAAAGCCGAATCAAGTTATTCCCCCGGCTCCTCTCGTGCCCATCCCAGCACTGGGTGAGCCGTTTGAGAGTGTAATTGTGGATTGTGTGGGACAGCTCCCTAAGACGAAATCGGGTAATCAGTTTGTTCTCACTATCATGTGTTCTGCTACTCGGTATCCAGAGGCCATACCGTTACGTACGATTACTGCTAAAGCTGTAATTAAGCCCCTTATTAAATTCTTTTCTACTTTTGGACTGCCGAAGTTCGTCCAAACTGTTCAAGGAACGAATTTCCTTTCTAGATTGTTTAAGCAGGTATTGAGCTCGCTCAATATAAAACAACGTGTGTCAAGTCCATATCATCCCGAAAGCCAAGGAGCCCTGGAAAGATTTCACCAAACTCTGAAATCAATGCTGAAGAAGTATTGTGTGGAGACGGGTAATGAATGGGACGAGGGACTTCCTTTCGTTTTATTCGCTATCCGGGAGACTGTACAGGAGTCATTACGGTTTAGTCCAGCTGATCTGGTCTTCGGACATTCTGTTAGGGGACCTTTAAAAGTGCTTAAGGAACAAATGCTACGCATTAGTTGTGACTTGAGCCTGAAGGTTAATGTGTTGGATTATGTTTGCAGACTCCGTGAACGTGTGCAGAACGCCTGTGACTTGGCTAAAGATTTTTTATCTCAGGCTCAGAGTGATATAACGGTTTGATAAAAAAAACAGTTCTTCGTTCATTTTCTGTTGGAGACAGAGTATTAGTGTTGTTACCTATACCAGGGTCTGCATTGTCAGCACGCTTTGCTGGACCGTATGAAATCGTGGGTAAAAAGAGTGAAACTGACTATGTAATTAGAACACCTGACAGGAAGCGTCAGCAAAGAGTCTGTCATATTAACATGCTGAAAACGTACCATTCTAGAGATGACGTGTTGTTAAAATCCCCTACGGATGAGACTGCAGGGCCCGCTCTCTCTCCGGTGGCTGTGAATTGTCATGTAGGAGCGTCATCCGCTGGTGTAATGATCGATGAGGATGGTTTGATGTTACGCAGCGATCCATTACCGTCACTTTCCAAAGATTAGTAAATACTGTACTCGTCGGGGTTTCGAACTGCAGTGCTTACTTAGATGACTTGGTGGTGTATTCGACTAGTTGGCCTGAACATCTATCCTTGTTGGGAACAGTATTTCAACGCCTTGAAAAAGCTTCATTAACATTAAATCTGGCCAAGTGTGAAATTGGCAAAGCCACCGTCATATAACTGGGGAAGCAGGTTGGTCAGGGTCAAGTTCGTCCGGTGGAAGCTAAAATTGTAGCCATCCTTGAGTTTCCAGCGCCTTCAACTAGACGTGAATTGCGGCGTTTCCTTGGGATGGCAGGATATTACAGAACTTTCTGTAAAAATTTCTCCACTGTGGCTCGTCCTTTAACGGATCTGCTTAGTCCTTTAAAACCATTCGGCTGGTCTTTGGAAAGTCAACAAGCTTTTGAGAATATTAAGGCACTGTTGTGTAGTGCGCCGGTGTTGTCCGCGCCTAATTTCGCGGCGCCGTTCAAGGTTGAAGTTGACGCGAGTGCGTATGGTACGGGTGCAGTGCTTCTCCAGGAGAGTGCAGATGGAGTTGATCATCCCATTTGTTACTTTTCCAAGAAATTTAATAAGCACCAAATCAACAACTCAACCATTGAGAAGGAGGCATTAGCCTTGCTATTGGCACTCCAGAATTTTGAAGTGTATGTTGGATCTACGGCATGTCCAGTGATCGTTTATACCGATCATAATCCCCTAACCTTTTTGTGCCGAATGTATAACCAGAATCAAAGGCTAATGAGGTGGGCTTTAATCGTCCAAAATTACAACATCGAAATCCGGCATAAAAGAGGCTCTGAGAATGTAGTAGCTGATGCGCTTTCAAGGGTTTAAGGGGTTAATCAGGGTATATGTATATTGTACATTGTTTGAATTTTTTTTTTTTCTTCCTCCCCTTGTGGAATTTGTGACAAACATAATGTTGTATAATGTTTGTTTTTTTTAGGGTGGGGAAACAGTTCATGAAAATTAATCTGGTTTAAATAAAATATTAACTTATATTTAGCATTAAGAACTCCAAGTGATTTCAATTAGTTGATTCGTTCGGACACTTCATGCAAATGAAATCCCTAAATTAATGATCACTTTTCCCTTGAGATGAAAATGAATGCTTGCCATCATTGTAACATCATGCAGTGTACGTACAACTTGTGTTAACTTATAGAAAAAATATGTTTTAGTGTTTCATTTTTAAAACTCCATTCGTTTACTGTGCTGGGCCTGAAAAAGACACATGCATTCAAATTCATATCAGGGTCTGCTACATATTAATTTTCTGCTACTTGTCAGCAACTGCGCTGGAACTAAGGGAATGTCACAATGCATGCTGTATAAAACAAAGTCATAGTCCATCTTATTACTGCTCCTTCTAATCGTCTCTCTGACACTCTCTCTCTCACTCCAATTCTGGATCTAGGCAAACTATTTTGCTTTCATCAAGAGAGCTGATCTGTTGGCATGGAAATCAAAATGCAAATGGATGTGAGATGAGGCTGCACTCGATAGAATTTCAAAATGCACAACCAGCAACTTGTAATCATGAGCAAATTCACAGTGCAGTGTTGATGTTATTGCATTTTGAGACAGATTAAGGCATTATGCCATAATGATTATGGGCAGCTTTGTGTAATCCAGCAAATCAGCATAGGCTATTGCTTCAGTTTTGCAAACATGCTCATAAATTCCATTAAAGGGTGGTTTAAAACCAATGTCAACTCTAAGATTGTGTATGATTTTCTGCATGCATGCATTTTATATGTGTGGGTTGAGAAACTTCAATATTACTCCTGTAAGATCGGAGTAAGACTTTAAGGAACATGATGTACAATGATTATTTACAGCAAACCCACCACTGAAAATCAAACAGTAAATATTGTGAGCTTTCATATTGTAGTTGACTTCACCATTCAAAGGAAATGGGTTTGACATACCACTTCAGAGGTCAAATTAAAATTCTTCTGCCTTTTTTAAGGGCCATTTTTGAAATCACTTTATTTTGTTTCACTTGTGTCGATTATAGCTGTACTGGCCAGAAGGTCAGCACTAGAGCAGTTTTGCTTGGTTTTATGTCCTTTCTCGGTGCAGTAGTTCATATTGTATGTGTGAGTCCATTAGCAGGGAGAGAGTGAGGAGGTGGAAAAAGAGAACGATAGAAAGATATATATGGGAAAAGGAACCTTTCGTTTGCTATGACCGTTGCCCTCTGTGATCAGTACATTCCCGTGTTCTACCGTCTCACAATTCTGAGAGTGGTGAGGTCACTCAACAGGTCAATTTTATATGAGAAATTGTTCAGCGAGAGCGCTGGTTTTACTTTAGATCCTCCATAAACTGTTAGCTTATGAAAGCTCAAAGGCATAGATTATAATTGACAAATCTATTCTCCAGAAACATGTCAGGACAAATGAGAAACCAATAAGCTTGTAAGTCCACAGAATTCAGTAGAAAGCTCTAGGTTTGATCACAATGGAAATTCATCAGCAGGAGGTTTAAAGCTGAAGTTGTTAAAGCTGCTGAAGCTGGAAGTGTTGAGGTGAAATATCCACAGGGTGGCAACAAAAGTCAGTTGTTTTTTTGTTGTAAATGATGTAATCCAGTCAAGAAATTTTTTTATTTTTTTTACCCTATTCTCTAACCCAAACCCCAACCCTAAACCTAACCCTCAGTTGAGTACGTGTCATTTTAGAGCAAAAATGCAACCTCTGATCCATGCTCACGATTGTTTATGTGAACGTGATTACTTCCAGAACCCGTGTTTCAGTATATTTAGCTACCAATCAACACTTAGCTTACTCTTAGCTCAGTTTAGCACATTTTATGATATTTAAATCCATTTCACATGTTTCCCCCCACTATCACCACAAAATTTTTTAAAAGGTCTGCACTTTTTGCATGGGCTTGTTCTGCGTTCCATTCAAAGTTGGAAGCTGAATATTCTTACTTTATATCTTCATCTTCCAAACAGAAAGGTGTTCCATTGCATGATGCTCAGAAGATGACATAAAGAAACCAATTGCAATGCTAGTATTTGCTTTGCAGAGATTCGATTGTCAACAAAGATATCTCATTGTAACCAAATTGCGGAGGATAAATGGTGCTATCCGACTACAAACATTTGTTTTAAAAGTGTAAAATTATCAACAGAAAACGTCTAGGTTACGTATGTAACCTCCGTTCCCTGATGGAGGGAATGAGATGTTGTGTCGAAGAAGCGACACTAGGGGTCTCTCTTGAGCACCGAATATGCCTCTGATCTATGAAAAAAGGCCGATGAGAAGTTGGCAGACAGTATTTGCATACCCCGCCCCCGGACATACGGGTATAAAGGCGGGAAATGCATCGAGTTCATTCAGGATTTTTCTGAGGAGCCGGAAATGGTCTGGCCACTACAGTGTCTCGGCTCAGCGACGTGGCTAGGATCCCTCGATCCCTCCATCAGGCAACGGAGGTTACATACGTAACCTAGACATTCCCCGTCTGTCACTCACTTCAACGTTTAAATCACGCCATGCACTGAGCCGTGTACGTTTACTGCTGACACAGGAGCGGGCAGGTATTTTACATGCAGAGGCGACCAGCTGTGTCAGACTGCACATACCCTTCCCCAATGCCCCAAAAAAGTCATCGGGATCCTTCTGGTTACCCTTGGCAGGGGAACAAGGCGATGCTTGCCAACCTGGGAACGGGCCTAGCCTGGCTGGGCCTCTTTTCTCTCTATGTTTCTCGCATAGAGCAAGAACGGCCAGGACCCTTACACGCATCGAGGGAAGGGGGTCTTACCCAGTTTCCTATTCTTTCAGGGGGAAAAGACCCTGCGGAGACCACCCCTGCCCTGAAGGGGAGGTAAGAGTGGTGAATATATCACATGGATTTTTCAGGCGGCATGTGGAAATGGCGCAGTGGTAGATCCAACCTCGTTGGAGGGGGGGAGTTGCTACAACACGGCGACAAGAGGGCAGCTGGAACTGACTAAGGGAGATGCGAGTCCATTCGTAAGGGGACCGTACTGTGGATAATACACACAGGGGGAGTCCACGTACGAGTCCTGCCCTGTGGAGCACCTATTCCAGTACAGGGTAGATTAAGTACCTGCAGTGGAGCGGGTCAGCGAGTTCCTCTGCTGAATTGCAGACCCAAAGGGTTAGGGAGGAATCATCCAGGGATCCGAATGAGTGGGGTCTCCTGGGAGAGAAAGCGCACAGTTTTACCTTGTCTGAGGGAAGGAGCGCCAGGTGCAAGCGATCCACCCGGCCAGACCGTCAGCGTGTTACCGAGTTCTACCGGCTCGGACCTGAGAAAACACGGGATGATACTGACTCAACCCGGAGATTGTAGAATCTCGCAAAGGTATTAGGTGTTGCCCAACCCGCTGCTCTACATATGTCTGCCAGGGAGTGTGCTCGGACCCGCAAGAGGGGGGGGCATGGCCTGGGTGTGATAGGCCAATGAAATGGCGTCCACGACCCAGTGGGAAAGCCTCTGTTTGGAGACAGCGTTGCCTTTCCGCTGTCCGCCAAAGCAGACAAAGAGCTGCTCAGAACATCTAAAGCTCTGCGTGCGGTCCAAGTAGGTACACAAAGCACATTTCGGACACAGCAAAGAAGGGGCTGGGTCTGCCTCCTCCCGGGGCAGCGCTTGCAGGTTCACTACCTGGTCCCTTAAGGGCATGGTAGGAACCTTGGGCACGTAGCCTGGTAGCGGTCTTAGGATCACATATGTGTCTGCCGGACCGAACTCCAGGCAAGTGTCGCTAAACGAGAACACTTGTATGTCCCCAACTCTCTTGATGGAGGTGAGTGCGATCAGCAGGGCCATCTTTAGAGAGAGGGCCCTGAGTCCGACTGATTCTAGCGGCTCGAAGGGAATCTGATAATTAAGTCGTGCTTACCCAAAGACTTGCCATCTACTGCGTCGAGGTGGGCCGCGATGGCAGCGACATACACCTTCCATCCTCTCTTGCAGAAATAAGAGCACTGACCTAACTGCGTACCTCTTTGGATGCCAGAGCGTGCCCTGTCTCTGAGAAAGAAGGTCCTTCCTCAGGGGAATTCGCCAGGGAGGGGCTGTCGCGAGGAGTACGTGGTCTGAGAACCAGGCCCGAGTAGGCCAATAAGTAGCCACCAGGGTGACTTGTTCCTCGTCCTCCCTGACCTTGCACAGCACCTGTGCAAGAAGGCTCACTGGGGGAAATGCGTACTTGCGCAGCCCCACAGGCGAGCTGTGTGCCAGTGTGTCTGCCCCGAGGGAAGCCTCTGTTTGGGCATACCAGAGCGGGCAGTAGGAGGTCTCTCGGGAGGCAAACAGGTCTACCTGGGCCTTGCCGAACCATTCCCAAATCAGCTGGACCGACTGGGGGTGAAGCCTCCACTCTCCGCTGGGCAAGCCTTGTCGTGACAGCGCGTCCGCTATCACATTGAGGTTGCCGGGGATGTGAGTGGCACGCAGTGATTTCAGTCAACCCACTCTAGACGACGGGCGAGTCGTGAGCACCTTGTCTCTGTGAGTGCATAGTAACTCTCGTGAATGGGCCAGAATAAGCCAGTCATCGAGGTAATTGAGTATGCAGATGCCGGCTTCTCGGAGCGGGGCAAGAGCTGCCTCTGTCACTTTCGTGAAGACGCGAGGGGACAGAGACATGCCGAAGGGGAGGACTTTGTACTGATACGCCTGGCCGTCGACCGTGAACCGTAGAAAGGGTCGGTGTCGAGGCAGAATTGAGACGTGGAAGTACGCGTCCTTGAGGTCTACCGCTGCGATCCAATCTAGATGCCGGACGCAAGTTAAGATGTGTTTTTGCGCGAGCATTTTGAACTGGAGTTTGAGCAAAGCCCGGTTGAAAATTCACAGGTCCAAGATCGGTCGTAAGCAGCCACCTTTCTTGGGTACAACGAAGTAAGGGCTGTAGAAACCTTTCTTCATTTCGGTTGGAGGGGCAGGCACTATTGTGTCTTTGAGTAAAAGAGTTGCGATTTCCGCGCGCAGGGATTAGGCATGTTCGCCGTATACTGCGGTAAAGCGGACGCCTGCGAAGGGGGGCGGGGGCCTGACAAACTGAATTGCATACCCGAGTCGAATGGTCCGGGCCGACCAGCGTGACAGGTTGGGAAGTGAAAGCCACGCACCCAAGCTCCGTGCTAGGGGCATCAAGGGGATGGTTATTTTTGATGTACCCAGCGGGGCGGAGCAGCGGGGCGGAGCAGGTAATACGGCGTCGGGAGGCGAAGACGTGTCCCGAGGCTCTAGCGCTGAGAAAAGACTCAAATCACTTACCTTGATCCGCACACCCGGCAGAGGGCGGGTTAGCGACTGAGGAGGAGGTCCAGTGTAAGCGTCCTCTAGACTCGTCAGAACCGGCTGTCCGGGGAACAGTCGTGGGGCTGAAGGCGGAGGGTCCGTGTCTAGCATGCCGGGACTGTAGATAGGTGCCATGCGAATGGCATTTGCGGGCCAGGTGACCCAGAGACAAAGGAAATAGCTCTGTTATTGAGAATGTGGGTACCGCAGCCCTGTGTAGAGGGGTGGCAAATGAAATAAATCCAACAAAAGATTCTCCTCCCGGCCCTCCAGAGGGGTGCTTTCCATGATGATGTCAGCTCATCATGCACATCAGGGAAAAATGGGACCGGGGGGGTTCGAGGCTGTGAGCAGCCCAGACCCCAGGAACCAGTCATCCAACCGCAATGGCTGTGGGGAGGATGGAGGGTTCCAGTCCAAGCCCACGCTGGCGGCGGCCCGGGAAAGCATGTCGGCCATCTGGGCGTCAGCCTCAGCCTGGGCATGCTGGCCAGAAGGCGGCAGCCCAGGGGAGTTATCCGCATCAGACGCCGCACTCTCTGATTCAGCGGCGAGCTCATCCACTTCAAGCTCTAGAGGATAAGCAGGCTGGCTGTGAGGTGAGCCGCTGTTGCCTCGAGCACGGACAGGAGTCAACGAGCGTGCTGAGTGGTCCGAGGGGGCGTACCCTGTGGAGCTGCCCCCACTGCCATCCCCAGATTGCCAGACGCATCATCCTCAATCCCGTGGGAAGAAGGAGCAATGCGGGGGTGTGGCTGGAGTGGCAATAGAAAGCATGCTGCGACCGCAACGTAGCCATGGTCATGCCCTCGCAGTGAGATCATGAACCATCCACAAACGCTGCCTCGGTGTGATCGCTTCCCAGACACACGAGACAACGTGAGTGACAGACGGGGAAGCTTATTTACAATGTTTTACAAAAACACTGCAAACAAGTTTTATCATCATGTAATGTAAGAACCTTTACTCATTGATGCATTTTATTTGCATAGACAAGACCAAAAGGGGCGGCTGTGGTTCAGGTGGTAGAGTGGGTTGTCCACTAATTGCAGGGTTGGTGGTTTGATTCCCAGTCCACACAACACCTTGGGCAAGACACTGAGCACCAAGTTGCTCCCAGTGGCAGTCTAGCATCACATAAATGTTTGGTAACTGATGCTAACATAAGATGTTTTCAGTGTTTCTATATCTAATGTCTGCTTTGGAGATTATTTTAAAAAAATTAAATAAGAGTAAAGAAATGACTATATTTAAATAAGCTCACAAAAATGATTTCCAGGGCTGATATCTGTTTAAAAAAACTAGGGCTGTCAATTTATAAAAAAATTTAATCAAATTAATTACTGTGGTGGCCAAAAATATTGGCACCCTTGGTAAATATGAGCAAAGAAGGCTATGAAAAAAAATCTGCATTTTTTATCCTTTTGATCTTTCACTAAAAAAAAATTCACAAAAATCTAACCTTTAATTGATGTTAAATAATAGAAAGTAGGGAAATATATAATGATTAAATAACTATTTTTCTCCAAAACAAGTTGGCCACAAATATTGGCACCCCTAGAAATTCTTATGAGCAAAATATATCTGAAGCATATTCCCATTCATATTTTCAATATTTTAGTGCACCTGGGTGACTGTTTCACAGGGGTATAAATATGAGGTTACACGCAGGCCAAATTCCCTTAATCATCAATCACAGTAGGTTAGACTAAAGAATTTAGTTCTGATGTGCGGCAAAAGGTTGTTGAGCTTCACAAAATGGGAAGTGGCTATAAGAAAATAGCAAAATCATTGAAAATACCCATTTCCACCATCAGGTCACTAATTAACAAGTTCCAATCAACTGGAGATCTTAAGAATCGGCCTGGAAAAGAATGTGTGTCTATATTATCTCCAAGCACATTGAGGAGGATGGTTCAAGTGGCCAAATAATCTCCAAAGATCACAGTTGGAGAATTGCAGAAATGAGTTGGGTCTTGGGGTTAGAAAGTCAAAAAAAAAGGAAAAAGATTTCAGACATCACCTACATCACCACAAGTTGTTTGGGAGGGTTTCAAGAAAAAAAAGCCTCTGCTCTCATCCAACAACAAACTCAAGCATCTTCAGTTTGCCAGACACAACTGAAACTTCAAATGCGACCGGGTTCTATGGTCAGATGAAACAAAAAAAGAGGTTTTTGGCAGCAAACACCAGAGATGGGTTTGGCGCACACAGAGATAAATAAGTACTCAATGCCCATGGTTAAATGTGGTGCTGGACCCTTAATTTTGTGGGGCTGTTTTTCTGCCAGAGGTCCTGGACATCTTGTTCGGGATTCATGGCTTCATGGACTCTATCGAATGCCAACAGATAAAAAATTAAAACCTGGCTGCCTCTGCCATAAAGCTTACAATGGGCCCAGGTTGGATCTTCCAACAGGACAATAATCCAAAACAAACATAAAAATCAACACAACAATTGTTAACTGACCATAAAATCAAGGTTCTGCCATGGCCATCCCAGTCCCTTGACCTGAACCCCATAGAACATTTGTGAGGTGAGCTGAAGAGGAGAGTCCACTGTGACAGGGCGGAGGGCGGGGCCGGGTTGTGATTTTACACAGCCAGTCCATTATCAGGCTGATTGGGGACCGGGTGTGTAAAATCACGACCCGGCCCCGCCCTCCACCCTGTCACATCCACCAACATGAACCTCTGAATTTGAAGGATCTGTTGAGATTCTGTATGGAGAAATGGTCTCAGACCCCTTGCCAGGTGTTCTCCAACCTCATTAGGCATTATAAGAGAAGAGAGTTGTACCTTGGCAAAGGGAGGTTGCAAAAAGTATTGAATAAAAGGGTGCCAATAATTATGGCCAATGCGTTCAGGAGAAAAATATATTTTTAATGAGATATTTCCCGTTTCAATTGATTTACTTCAATTAAAGTTTAGACTGTTGTGATTTTTTGGATTGAAAGATATATATATATATATATATAAAATACAGATAATTAAAATGCATCACATTATTTTGGCACACAAGTAGAGCATTAAAAAAGACAATGCAAAATGTGGCTTTAGAATACAATATATAGTTAATTTAAAGTTAAACAAAGTTTGAAACACGTCTTGAGGTACTGTGTTAGGATTTGCACTCTATCAAGCTGAGTTTGAACGCAAGAATGTGTTCTCATCTTGTGTTGTCTGCCCTTGGTGGCCCAGTCCTAAATAGCTTCCTCCGCCCTTGCAGACCGATGGAGCACTAGTCAGCATGTCCATGAGGGTGTATGAGTGGTGTGCATTTGGGACAGACTTCAAGACATAAATACGATGACACAATTTTTACATTGTTTTTATATACATGCAGTTTTACAAATTATTATTTGAAAAAGTCCTGACATTGATAGATAGTGTAAAGGAACATACTTAAAACTTATATAACTTATATTTGTTATTAAATAATTTTAAGCAACACAATGACAAAAACAATTAGACAATTTAATCAAGAATCTCTGAAAAACAAAGCGCACATATAGCTACAGCAACAAAACCCCATCATTTTAAATCTTTAGAGAACAAAAACATGATTCAGACACATGGATAGTTACAGGCAGGTGCTTAAAACTCAGTAAAATGTATAGAAAGAACATACCACCATATATTTGCAAAATATAGTTATGAAATTCACACAATGCCCGCTGTTGGCCAGGTTTTTAAGTTAATTCATCTTCCAAAGATGCCATTGTGACAGGCCAAAGGGCCAGAAAATTTCAAAATTGTCACTTACAAACATACTTTGTCCTCTATTAGGTGTCTGAGCAGATATGCTCATTTGACAACTGATCCTCATATATGCAGTCAGACAAGCTTCATGTTTTTATGGAAGAGGTCACATGTCATATTTTATCTAAATTAATGACAGATGAATGTATGATTTTAGGGTCTAGATAAAGGAGATTTTATTGCATATTCAGACAGTTACAATAACAAAGGAAAAACAGTCTGGATAATTGCATAAATTGTTATTAACTTAATATATAAGATTACTATCTCCTGTCTTTGCAGTGGTCTGATATCTGTGGAATTACTTCTTTGCAAGTCTCCTCTTTTGTTTTTGAATAAAACAAGAGTTTGTACACCAAGTGTACCACAATGTTCCAACATTTTAGTGCGGATCTATGCCTTCTTCAAACAATCTAGTCTAAATGTCTAATCATTCATTGTGATTTGTATAACATGGCTATAAGACAATCACCTTCCCAAGTTGGTGCCGTAAGTAGCATGGCACCAAATAATTAACAAGGCACCAAGATTAACAAATAATTTTTTAATTCATTGGTGGATACTTGGTCTCACAGACAATTAATAAATGAGAGATCATTTAAGGAGGGCGCAGTGGTGCATAGCAACATCCACTAAGAGAAATGAACAAAATAAAAGCAAACTGCCCGCTACACTGTTCTGGATGCCTGGAGGGACTGATCAGAGGCCATTCTTTGTGGGAGTGTTCATGTTATCAAAAGTAATTTAGCAATTTGGTTGATTAGGGAAAATTGTAAGAAGTCAGGATTTGTATTCCTTTATAATTTAATTGAATGATTAAGTTTTTTTTTTTAAATAATTTATACAGTGTGTTGTGGAGGCCCAAGTCAAATCAAATAAAAAAATGAAATCCCTTTGTTGTCACACAACCATATACACAAGTGCAACAGTGTGTTAAAGTCTTGGGTGCGGTTCCAATCAAAATAGCAGTATGACTGTCAGGCTGGTTGTGGAATGGAAAAAGCGGAGACACAGGAGTACTTTCAAGGTCTCAGGGCTGGGATAGAATTGGAAGGCCTGGTAGGTGGCCACAAGGCAGAGACTGGGTCAGGGAGGCCCAGGAGGCAGCCACAAGGCATAGACTGGGTCAGGAGGCCTAGGAGGTGGCCACAGAGCAGGGACTGGGTCAGGAGGCCTAGGAGATGGCAACAGAGCAGGGAAAGGATCAGGAGGCCTAGGGGGTGGCCACAGAGCTAAGACTGGGTCAGGAAGCCTGGGAGGCAGCTACAGGGCAGGGACAGGATCAGGTCACAGGAGGTAGAGACATCAGAGGAGGAGCCATAGGCAGATATGTAATTGAATCAATTGGAGTAGGGGTTGGAAAGTCAGGAGGTAGAGACCATGGTGAAGCAGGCTGAATCGTAGGAGGTGGAGTTGATGGTGGAGTTGTGGGTGACACAGAGGGTAGAGAGACATGGAAGGGTTGATGGAGGCAGGTGGAGCCAAGAGAGGCTCAATGAAGGCATGCAGAGCCTGGAGAGGTTCGACGGGAGGAGCCATGGGAGGCAGAGCTAGGAAAGATGGAGCCATGGAAGGCTTGATGGGCAGAGCCAGGAAAGGCAGAGCTGTGGAAGGCTCAAGGGGCAGAGCTTTGGGAGGCAGAGCCAGGAAATGTGGGGCCGTGGACGTTTTGAGGGGCAGAGCCATGGGAGGCGGAGCCAGGAGAGGCTCGAGTGGGTAGACATGGGAGGCAGAGCCAGGAAAGGCAGAGCTGTGGAAGGCTCAATGGGCAAAGCCATGGGAGGTGGAGCCATGGAAGGCTCGAGATTGTGGAGCCATTGAAGGCTCTAGGGGCAGAGACATGAGTGTTGGAGCCAGGGCAAGCAAAGCCGTGGTAGTCTCGAGGGGCGGAGACAGGGTGGGCAGAGCCATGAGAGGCATGAGGGGCGGGGCCGTGGAAGGCGGAGCTGTGGAGGGCTTGAGGGACGAGGCCATGGAAGGCTCATCAAGACTAAGGGCCATGGAAGACTGGGAACTGATTCCGTAATTAAAAGCTCCAAACGACCTCCATGGAACGACCTCCATGGTCGTGAGCACAGGCAGCAACTAGGGAATGACGTCCATGGTCATGAGCCCTAGCAGCGACTGGGGAACGACCTCCGTGATCGTGAGCCGTGGCAGCTACTGGGGAATGACCTCCATGGTCGTGAGCCCTGGCAGCAACTGGGGAACTACCTCCGTGGTTGTGAGCCCTGGCAGTGACTGGGGAGAAGGTATCCTTTTCCATCTCCTTTTTCAGACAGCTGGGAGAAGAAACCACCAGAGATTGGTCTCCATAGTGCACTGAATGTACAAGAAAGTCATGGACGTGATCCACAACTGGACTGTCCCCTAATTTTAGGAGGAGAATTCGGTCCGCTGGTAGATTCATCTTGTTTGGTCAGTTCGTCTGTCAGGCTGGTAGTGGAATGGAGGAGCAGAGACACAGGAGTACTTTCAAGGTTTTAAAAGAAGACAATGGAGAAACAAATGCCATACAGGAGCCATCAAGGAAATACGCTGGAGTGGAACACATATCTCACAAGGAATAAATCGAGGAAACAGGCCACAGTGGAACATTTCTGACTGACAACACAACACAATCGAGGAAACAGGCCACAGTGGAACATTTCTGACTGACAACACAACATAAATGAAGAACTGACAAAGGAATGCAAAAACTAGAGGGTATTTATACAAATGAATGCTAATGATGGAATGGAAAAAAGTAAAAATTAGCATTCTGGGAAACATAGTCAGGGGAAAACGCTTCAAAATAGAGTCCTAGGAAACACAAGAGAGAGACTGTGACAATGACAATTACAATAAATATCTGATTTACACTAAACACAGTTTACACATCTTGTTACACAACACAATATACACCTAATAATATACAATATACAGTATACACAAAATAAGAAGACTGTATACAATAAAAATACACTGTACCCAATGTAATCAGTGGAAATAAATATTACATGTTGTCTTGACATTCAGCTGTCAGTTGATAGTCTGATAAAATGTGAGTCCAGTCTGAGGCTAATAAAGTGCAGTGCTGATATATGTATCGTGAGCGATCAAGAGTTCAGAAGTCTGATTGCTTGGGGGAAGAAGCTGTCATGAAGTCGGCTGGTGTGGGTCCTGATGCTGCGAGACCACCTGCTTGATCGTAGCAGTGAGAGCAGCCCATGGCTCGGGTGGCTGGCGTCTCTGATGATCCTCTGAGCTTTTTTTACACACCACCTGGTATAGATGTCCTGAAGGGAGGGAAGCTCACCAATGTGTCTGGCAGTTCACATCACCCTTTGCAGGGTGGTGCTGTTGCCGTAACAGGCAGTGATGCAGCAATGGAGCGGTTGCTGTGGTATGCAAACTGCAGTGAGTCCAGTAAGTCAGGCAGAGTAGATGTAATCTCTGATTAGTCTCTCAAAGAATTTGCTGATGATGGGGGTCAGAGCAACAGGACACCAGTCATTTAAACAAGTGATTTTGGATTGCTTTGGTACAGGCACAATGGTGGACATTTTAAAGCAAGTGGGGACCACAGACTGTTGGTTCATGCACGCTCTGATGACACGGCCCGGAATGCCATCTTGACCCGCGGCTTTACGGATATTCACCTGTTGAAGGATCGGGTTACATCCGCTACAGAGATGGAGAGTGAACTATCCTATGTAGCTTCGGCCGCGGGAGCTCTCTCCACGAGCGCGGTGTTATTCCCCTCCAAACGAGCATAAAAAGTACTAAACTCATTCAGGAGAGAGACAGAGGTGTTAACGGTGGAGATTTTACAAGTCTGTGATGATATTAAGTCCCTGCCACATGCTTCTTGATTCGGTGGCTGCTCTGATAGTTTTGCGGAGGGCATAACTGGCTTGTTTATGCTCCTCCGCGTTCCTGGAATTGAAAGCGGAGTTCTGTGCATTAAGTGACGCACGAACATTGCTATTAATCCACGGATTCTAGTAAGGATAGATCTGTATTGTTTTGGTTGGCACTACGTCATCTATGCACTTCCTGATGAAACACGTTACGGTATCGGCGTAGACCTTGATGTCGTCATCAGAGGTGGAACGGAACATCTCCCAGTCCATGTGATCAAAACAGTCCTTTAGCATAGGTTCTGATTGGTCTGACCAGCACTGGATCATTTTGAGGGCGGTACTTCCTATTTCAGTTTCTGCCTGTAAGCGGGCAGAAGGAGAACGGAAGAGTGGTCCGATTTGCCAAGTCATATAACTTGGAGGTGAGGATGGTGTCGAAAGCAGAGCTGTAGTTGATGAACAGCATTCTGTTGTACCTGTCTCTGACCTCCATGTGGGTTAGAGTGATGTGAAGGGCTGTGGAAATTGTGTCATCTGTAGACCTACCTGTCTGTATGTGTGTACACTGGTGGTGTCAAAAGTAAAATATGTTCTGAGCCAGAACTCATCTCTCGAAGCACTTGGGCTTGTCACAGCAGAGTACTTTGGCACTGGGATAATGGTGGCTGATCTAAGGCATGCTGGAACCACTGCTTGTGACAGAGACTAGGGTTGTACAAAATACTGGAAAAAGTACAGCAGTACCAGAGGTTTAATGTTTTATTTCATTCTGAGATTTCAACAGAATGACACCAGTATTTTGCACATTAATCTGATGACTATGTGCTGCTATTCAAGCTTCCTTTGGCAGTTCATGAAAGTTAATGTTTAGAGCTGTAATAATGCATTGAATCATAATTTAAGTGATTCAATGTTATCAAGCCAACCCTACCATAGACAAATTGAAGATGGCATACATGTTTGTATGTACTACTGCACAGAACACAAATCAAATATGGCTTTTGGATTCTTGCACATCTCAGTTGGGACCAAACATCATGACGTCAACACTTGAACCAATGAGGTTTGATGTTATAATGCATTCACTGTCTTTCAGCTGAAGGATGTTCAAATGCACATGGTGTGTTGATGCTAGCTTAAGTGCCTTAGTCAATGTCAGTCAGACACTTATATCTCAAATAATAATGTCATTATGACAAATACTCGGTGTCAGTTTACAGCTCTTCCCATTAATTTGTGTAGTGTATGCAAACAGTGATTTCATAACAATTTGAATGCAGTGATTGATGTCAGGGACATTATATGATTGGCTTAGAAGACTCACGTGTGTCAAGTTGACCATTACGCTCTCTCCTATGGTGGAGCCGCAGAGGTTGGTATCTTTGTAATAGTGACTTGTGGGTGGGCTTTTTTTTCTTTGGACACTAAGCAACCACCCAGAACAGCCTAGCAATCACCTACTGTAGCAATACCTTTGCAACTACAAAGCAACACCCTGGCAACCACCCTTGCAAAATGGTGGTGAGTAATGCAAAGGTAAAAACTACACACATTTTTCAGAAAAAATAAAAAATCTAGTTTCCTCTACTGTCTCCTTTCTCTCATTTCTTTATTGTAGTCTTCAGGTATGGCCATGCTATTCTGATCAATTCCAATACTTCCAGAATTGTTTTTCCCTACTGGTAGTATTCACAAAATTGTACTGGAGAGGTACCCAATGTTGCCTGTGTTCTCATCATGATAGTTATAGAGCGTAACAGTTTGGTTCCGAAAGTAAAAATCCCATTCCTTCTTTCCATAGTGGAATTGATTTTTAATAATAACTTAAATACCTTTAAATTGAAACCTAGCTTGAGCTCAGTGATTTTTAATTGATGGTCAGTTGAAGTCATTAGAAGCCAAAGAAAAACTGACCCAAGACACACTCAATAACATTAGACCCCTTTGGTCACCCAGAAAAATGGGACAAATTATAATAATTAAATTAAAATAGTTAAATAAAACAAAATTAAAATCTCATAATATCACAATAACAGCAATAATGTGTTATGAGATTTCTTTGTAAATCACAGGTGTATTGTACAGTACTGCCGCCCCCATACGCATATTACGCAATTTGCGTAGGACACTAACTCCCTAGTGGTGCACCGTCATACCCTAAGGGGTGCACCAGAAACTCCATCAGCTGCCATTACTCACATGTTATATGTTATTTAAGGACCCTGTTGCATTCGCAGAACTCAGTCGATCACTTTGCGTTAATACTTTTTCATCGCACCTTCGCACCATGCACCATGTTACAAGGTAATGCCAATGTACTGAATGATTGATCATGTTAATATTTCATGATACTGTCATGGTACTCCAAGGTACTTTAAAAAAACACCATGGATTTACTGACACATAACATCTTTTGTATACACCATTGTTGACTTTTTTTATTTGACCATTTTGTGAAAAAATGCCATCTTTTCTAAAGGACACTTTTATTGATTCATTCAATCATGTCCCTAATGATATTCTATTTGTATCTTTTGATGTTCAATCCTTGTATACAAGTATACCACATAAGGAAGAGTGAAGAAGGATGTGGTCATGCGTCTATCACTGTGGAGAGAGGAAGCAGTAAGGGCCATCACCTGGTGATAAATGTTGTGTAACTCCATCAGCACAGCCAAACGCCAGTACAGGCACAAAATTGAAGGACAGTTCAACACCACTGACTCCAGAAGTATGTGGCAGGGAATTAACACCATCACGGACTATAAACGGAATAAAAACTCCGCCATGAACACTGCTGCCTCTCTCCCGGACGAGCTTAATACTTTTTATGCTCGTTTCGAGGACAACAACAACACCGCCCTCGCGGAGAGAGCACTCGCGGCCGATACTACAGATGATGGTTCACTCTCCGTCTCTGTTGCGGATGTAACCCGATCCTTTCGACGGGTGAACATTCGCAAAGCCGCGGGTCCAGACGGCATTCCGGGCCGCGTCATCAGAGCATGCGCGAACCAACTGGCTGGTGTTTTTACGGACATTTTCAACCTGTCCCTCTCCCTGTCTGTAGTCCCCACATGCTTCAAAACATCAACCATTGTGCCTGTACCGAAGCAAGCCAAAATCACTTGCTTAAATGACTGGCGTCCTGTTGCCCTCACCCCCATCATCAGCAAATGCTTTGAGAGGTTGATCAGAGATCACATCTGCTCTGTTCTGCCCACCTCTTTGGACCCATTGCAGTTTGCCTACCGTAACAACGGCTCCACTGATGATGCTATTGCATCTACAATACAAACTGCTCTATCCCACCTGGAAAAAAGGAACACGTATGTGAGAATGCTGTTTGTAGACTACAGCTCAGCATTTAACACCATAGTGCCCTCCAAGCTTGATGTGAAACTCCGGGCTCTGGGCTTAAACAGCTCGCTGTGCAGCTGGATCCTGGATTTCCTGTCAGGCAGACGTCAGGTGGTTAGAATGGGCAGCAACATCTCCTCATCACTTACCCTCAACACTGGAGCCCCGCAGGGCTGTGTTCTCAGCCCACTCCTGTATTCCCTGTACACACATGACTGTGTGGCGACACACAGCTCTAATGCCATCATTAAGTTTGCTGACGATACGACGGTTGTAGGTCTGATCACTGACAATGATGAAACAGCCTACAGAGAGGAGGTGCACACTCTGACGCGCTGGTGTCAGGAGCACAACCTCTCCCTCAACGTCAGTAAAACCAAGGAGCTTGTGGTGGACTTCAGGAAGAAAGACAGAGAGCACAGCCCCATCACCATTAATGGAGCACCGGTGGAGAGAGTCAGCAGCTTCAAGTTCCTCGGTGTCCACATTACTGAGGAACTCACATGGTCCGTCCACACTGAGGCCGTTGTGAAGAAGGCTCACCAGCGCCTCTTCTTCCTGAGACGGCTGAGGAAGTTTGGAATGAACCAACACATCCTCACACGGTTCTACACTAGTACTGTTGAGAGCATCCTGACTGGCTGCATCACCGCCTGGTACGGCAATAGCACCGCCCACAACCGCAAAGACCTGCAAAGGGTGGTGCGAACTGCCAGAAACATCATCGGAGGTGAGCTTCCCTCCCTCCAGGATATATATAACAGACGGTGTGTGAATAAAGCTCGGAGGATTATCAAAGACTCCAGCCACCCGAGTCATGGGCTGCTCTCACTGCTTCCATCAGGCAGGCGGTATAGCAGCATCAGGACCCGCACCACCCGACTACATGACAGCTTCTTCCCACAAGCAATAAGACTTTTGAACACATGATCTCTCACGATCAACAATCAGCACTGCACTATATTAATCTTCATTCTGTCAATATATTCTCGCTCCCAATTCAGTTAGTGTATATATATATATATATATATATATATTTATACCCTTATCTAGTGTATGTGTATTCTACATTGTGTGTATTGTGTACATTTGATATGTAAATTGTTGTGTAGGTATGTGTACATTTGTTATGTAAATTGTGTTGTGTAAATGTTGTTATTGTAAAGTGGTTTATGTCTCGTCACTGTCATTACTGCAATGTTGCTCGGAACTGCACACTCGTGTACACAGTAGTGTGACAATAAAGTGATTTGATTTGATTTGAGTTTGATTTGATTTGTGTAACAAATGTGTCTCAGTACAGTGATGTCGGAAATGGGCTTGAAAATGTCACTGAGAACGGCAGTGAGGTAGAGAGAGAGTCCCAGTCACACAGATCTGAAAACCTGAGAATAAGGAAGAAGACTGGTCGCCATGGACACCTCACCACTGGACGAAGTCATCAGTGCCCTGGCCAGCATCCAGGAGACCCACCACCAAGCCCTCCTCGTGCAAGAAAGGGGTCACCAGGAGCTCCTCCGAGCCCAAACAGAGGATCGGCAGGCCTTGCTGAGCTGGTTAGCTCCAGGTGGTTCCTCCACCATGGCCCCGGAAGCAGTGACAAAGCCACAGCTGCTACTCCAACAGATGGATGAGCTGGAGGCATCCTGAGTTTCTTTGAGCAGTCGGCCACTGCCTCCAGATGGCTGCGAACCCAATGGGCCCTCCACCTGCTGCCGCTGCTTTCCGGGGAGGCCCGGCTCGCGGCGTAGCAACTTCCAGCTGACAAAACTGTCAGTGATTCCGCTCCCTCACGTTGAGTGACGCCGGCTGCCCGTTCACATTTTCCCAGCAGCTCTGTGATGTCTGCCGAAGATGGGTGCTGGCCATGGAAAGGTGCAGCATGGAGGATCTTATTGACCTGATGGTGCTGGAGCAGCTAATCGTTTGCCTGCCCCAAGGAACAGCGGAATGTGTCCAGTGACATCTGTGCCATCGCCCCATGGATGACGCTGTCCAACAGACCAAAGCCCACATAGTGGCCTACCCAGAAGCCGGCAAACAATCCAATTTTTTCTATCTCTCTCTCTCACTCTCTCCCTCTTGCTTCTCCTCCTTCTCCTCCCTCTCGCTCTATGCCCACTCCCCAGAAATGGTTTCACCCAAACTGATACCCCATCTTCGCAGGTTGCACTATATGCTGGCCCCCTACCCCTCTCCATCATCCTTCCCAAGTTGATATGTCCGCTGCCACGGGTGCAGCCGGGAAGCCTGGGCCGGTCTGTAGGGGTTGTGGGGAGCCGAGTAGCATCCAAGACCGGCATCCAGTGATGGAGGTGGAGACATGGATTCAGATCCCTGACACACCACAGTCTGCCCCTGGTCGAGCAGGACGTACAGGATACCGGTAAAAATTAAGGGTGTACATACCAAGACCAGGTGGATTTGGGTTGTAATCAAACCTCGATTCACCATGTCTTGGTTCATCATGGGGCTTTGGGTTCAAAGCACAAGGTGATGTGAGGTGTGTGCATGGTGATGTACACAAATACCCGGTAGTGTCTACCATTATTCAATTTCGGGGAGCAAAGCATACAGTGGAGTCCGCAGTTAAAAATAATTTCGTCGGGCCATTAGACCTGTCAGCATGTGGATATCGGTTTGTATTAGTCCTGGTGGATTATGCAACGCAATATCCAGAAGCTGTGCCTTTACACAACATCTCAGCATGCAGAGTTGCAGAGACAATATTCAAAATGTTCTCCTGGGTGGGGATTCCGAAAGAAATCCTCACCAACCAGGGCACCACGTTTATGTCACGTACCCTATGCGAACATTATGAATAGCTGGGTATTAAATCAATTTGCACCATCGTTTATCACCTGCAAATCGACAGGCTGGTGGAATGATTTCATCGCACCCTGTAAAACATTCGTAAGTTCATACACGAGGACATTAGAAATTGGAGCAAATGGCTAGGCCCCCTATTACTTGCAGTAAGGGAGGTCCCACAAGCCTCCACTGGGTTTTCCCCCTTCGAGCTCCTGTATGGACGCCAGCTCCGCGGGGTGCTTGATGTTATACGGGAGGCGTGGGAGGAAGGATCTTCCCAGAGCAAAAATGAAATTCATTACGTTCTTGATCTTCGAGCAAAGCTACACACACTGGGACAGATATCACAACAGAATTTGCTCCAAGCTCAAGAGACACAAAGCCGGCTGTATAATAGGGGTACCCAGCTACGAGAATTTGCACTGGGAGACAAAGTACTTGTATTACTCCCCACATCGAGCTTGCAAGGACCCTTTGAGGTTACATGGCGAATCGGGACCTCGATTATGAAGTTAAATGAACGGATAGAGGTGAGGCACATCAAATTTACCATCTCAACCTCCTTAAATTATGGAGAGAGGTGGTCCCTGTGTCCATGGTAATGATTGTCTGGAGAGAGCAGAGCTTGGGCCAGAGGTGAAGTTCAAAGCCGATCCATTCACCCCGCAGACCACCTCTCAACGTCCCAGCTCACGGAGGTGACCAGGTTGCAAAAATAGTTTGTGGACGGGTTCTTTCCTCTTCCCGGTCAGACTAACCTCATACAGCACCATATCGAGAACCCATCAGGAGTTGAAGTGCGTTATCGGCCGTACTGCCTACCCAAACAGAAGAAAAGGGTGATTTGGGACGAATTAGAGGCAATGCTTGATATGGGGGTAATAGAAGAATTGCACAACGATTGGGTGAGCCCAGTTGTTCTTGTACCTAAGGGTGACAGGTCAGTCCGGTTCTGTGTTGATTACCGGAAATTCAACACAGTGTCTAAATTTGATGTGTAACCAATGCCCCGAATTGACGAGCTGCTTGATCGGTTGGGTGCAGCTAAATTTTATTTGACACTGGATTTAACAAAGGGATATTGGCATGTCCCCTTAACTAGCCTTTTCCACACCGTTCGGAATACACCAATTCGTCACTCTTCCATAAGGTTTGTCCGGGGCTCCCACCACATTCCAGCGCCTCATGGATAAGATCCTCCAGCCACACGTTGTGTATGCCACTGCCTTCTTAGATGAAAACATTATATGCAGTAATGATTGGCAGAGGTATTTGCAGCATCTGAGAGCTGTGCTGAGGTTGCTAAAGCGGGCAGGGCTCACGGCAAACCCAAAAAAGTGTGCAATTGGGCGGGTGAAAGTACAGTATCTGGGCTTCCACTTGGGTCCCAAGTCCAGAAAGGAGGTGAGGCAGTTCATGGGGCTGGCTGGCTATTACAGAATGCTTGTTCCTAATTTTTCTGATGTCACCAGCCCCTTGACTGATCTCACTAAAAATGGGGCACCAGATACGGTCCAGTGGACAGAGGTGTGCCAGCAGGCTTTCACTAGAGTGAAATCTGCACTCTGTGGTGGGCCACAATTACATGCTCCTAACGTCTCTCTCCTCTTTACTTTAGACATGTGGTGCATGGCGGCCAATCTTGGACCTGCAAGTTCTGAACTGGGCCTCACACAGACTCCCACTACTTCTACCATGTGTCTAGCATCTAGATTGGTTTGCAGCGGTAAACCTGAAGGATACATACTTTCACGTCTCACTTTTGCCTTGCCACAGACCCTTCCTACGGCTCGCATCTGACGGCCCGACATAATAGTACCAGTTCCTCCACTTCGGCTCATCCCTGTCCTTTTGCATCTTTGTGAAGGTCGCAGAGGCCACCCTTGCCCCACTAAGGGAAGTGGGCATCCGCGTACTGATTCTTCAAGTCAACTGGGAAAAGCGCAAGCTCTCTCAGATACAGAGCATCTCTTTTCTCAGCATGGAGTTAGACTCAGTCTTAACGACAGCGTGCCTCACAAGCGAGTGCACGCAGCCGCTGCTGAACTGCCTGTTTGCTCAGACAAGACTCAGCAGTTCCACTGTGGCAGTTCCAGATCCTCCTAGGACATATGACATCCTCAGCCGCAGCCTCGCCACTCGGGTTGATGCATATGAGACCGCTTTAGCACTGGCTCCAGAACTGAGTCCCAAGATGGGCATGGTGCCGTGGCACATACCGTGTATTAATCACCTCTTTATGCTGCCATTAATTCAACCATTAGACAGTTTTCTGCAGACAAGTGTCCCCCTACAGCAGGTGTCCAGACGAGTCATGGTCACCATAGACAACTCCAAACTGGGTTGGGGTGTCATGTGCAACTGGCATGCAGCCGCTGGTTCTTGGACAAGACCGCACCTACGTTGGCACAATTTCCAAGAGTTCTTGCCCTGCGGAGGTCTCTCCCGCTGAGGTCAAGCACGTTTTGATCTGTTCAGACAGCACCATGACTGTGGCATACATAAATCACCATGGCGGTGTACGCTCTCGTCACATGTCACAACTCGCCTGCTATCTCCTCCTCCGGAGTCAGCAATGACTCAGGTTGCTGCATGCCACTCATATCCCAGCCTCAACATGGCAACGGACATGCTGTCACAACAGGGAATGCTCAGCTGAAGTGGAGGCAGTCCAGCTATTTTGGGAGCAGTTCGGCAAAGCACAGGTGGACCTGTTTGCTTTTCAGGAGACCTCACACTGCTCGCTCTGGTACTCTCTAATGGAGGCTTCCCTCAGGACAGATGTGCTGGCACACAGCTGGCCCCAGGGACTGCGCAAATGTGCATTTCCCCCAGTGAGCCTACTTGCACAGGTGCTGTGCAACACCAGGGAGGACGAGGAACAAATCAACCTAGTGGCCCCCTATTGACCCACTCAGACTTGGTTCTCAGATCTTAGATCTTAGGTTCTCAGATCCTCATGACAGCAACTCCCTGTCAGATTCCCCTGAGAAGGGATCGTCTTTCTCAGGGACAGGGCACCCTCTTGCATCCGCTCCCAGACCTCTGGAACCTCCATGTCTGGCATTTGGACGGGCTGCGGAAGATCCAAGTGGCCTACCACCTGCTGTCATAGACATGATCAACCAAGCCAGAGCTCCCTCTTCCAGGCAGCTTTGCGCCCCAAAGTGGCACTTGTTCGTGAATTAGTGTTCTTCCAGATCTGAAGACATGCAGAGATGTGCAGTCATGCATCCATGTCATCCTAAAACCTCGACCGGGCTACGTGTCCAAGGTTCCTATGACTCCCTCAGAGGTAGTGAACCTGCAAGTGAAGCTGCCTCAGGAGGAGGCAGATCCAGCCTTATCGTTTCTGAGTCCAGTGCGTGCTTTGCGTACCTACAGTATGTGGACTGCATGCAGAGCTTTAGATGTTCTGAGCAGCTCTTTGTTTGGTGTGGCAGACAGCGGAAACGGGCGGCCCCTCAGCTGCAATCGCTTTGTTTTTACAATCACATAGTGGTGCATGAGTTCTTGGCATAGGCAGGGGGTTTGGAAAATTGCACGTAGGGGCACAGATTGTCAGCGAACAGAGAAAAAGTTAGATAATAACATTGGCATAGAAATATTTAATATTTATTTGTGTTAAATAATAAAGTATTAATAAACGCCCAAAACAAATAATGGAAAGTTGGCATATTTGGGTCTTCTCGGGTCTATTCGGTACAAGCACATTTATTTAAAATTACCAGAGACCCGAGGCTACTAATATCAGTCCTGACCAGTGTTCAAGGCACTCGTCAAAGTTTTGGACACGAACCCGTTCAGACCTCAGGTTTTCGGATCCAAGTTGATCAGTGAAGACCTCCAGGTCATACCCTCATGAAAGACAGTAAGAACACAGTCTTGTAAGGTTTGCAAATAGTTTTTTTCTTCAAATCAAAGTTTGTAATGTTGTGATTTACCTCGGTTTTACCCTTGGTTTGGTTTATTGCTTACAACTTTTTTTTATAACGGATTTCATGAAAAGTCTATGGGAAAAATGAATGGGAACAATATTTCCTTACCCAGATGGCTGAAAAAGTGGGTGGAACTGTTGGTCTCTATTGTTTCCACATTCCCATCATGCCTCACTGATTCAGCCACAGCATCTTAATCTGGTCACATAGATGCATCTGTGTGTCCAGATTTATAATGATGCCTTACAAAAGTGTGAGTATGAGCTTGTGTGTGTGTGTGTGTGTGAACATCAGACATTTGGGATTTTAAGTTAGCTGGGGAAGGATTGTGAGAGTAAGAAAATGAGACTTGGGTTGCAAGAAATATGTAAGGGGGTGTGATAAGAATAAGATCTATCTGATTGACAGGCAGAGATTATGATAAAAACAAAACAAAATTTGGCTACTTCCCTGACCTGTTTCTTCTCACTGTTCACAAAAGGGCAGTGTTTAGTAGATGGTGAAATCAGATGTGCAGTGCTAAACCTGCATTAAACATAGGGGTAGACTGAGTATGTCACGTTCTGTCTGCACTTGTTTTCTAGAACTCTTATTTTGAAATTCTTTCCATCACTGCATTTCCCACAAGCCACTGCCCTGATCACTCCTTCATTGTCCCCACCTGTTTGTCATTCCCTCGTTTAGTTCTAAGTGTATATATTCCCTCTTGTTATGTCAGTCTTGTTCAGTCCTTGGTGAAGTATGCTGAATGTTAACATTGATGTTAAGTCTGATGTCTACCCCAGTGTTTTGCTCTGCTCCAGTGTTTTGCTCTGCTCCAGCGTGTGTACTTCTCCAACGTATGTACTTCTCCTGTTTAATCATTAAAGGATTTAAGTACCTACTCCTGCGTCTCCTATCCTCCTTGTCACCCAAATGTTACAGAAGCGTTACAGAGTAAAGTTGTAACAAGTGTTTGGATTGTGTCTGTGTTGAATGAATGCCCTCTAGTAATTCCTGTTTATAGTGTAAGAGAATCTAATGCTCTGTGAGGATTATTCCAACATCTATGCACCACGTTTCATTGTGTTGGGCTTGTTTTTTCACTGTAAATTATGACGTGCAATTTTACATATTCCTTTTTGTGTTTCATGAATGAATAAAAACACTGCCCCTATAGTGTACTTAATGTTTTATTTTTTATGTTTTGGCTTATTCCTTCATTAAACATAAATGGAACATGTAAAATGGCATATTGTTACTTACAGCAGATGATCCTGATTAAAACAATCCCCAAAACAATTTAACAGTGTGTCAATGTTTCTGTTCTTTTTTTGTGCTGCAATATCCTGCCTTGTGAAACTTTATATATATAAAAAAAGAAAATAAAAAATTCCCAGAGTGAGACGCGACTCGCTAACGCCTAGGTTACTGTTGTAACCTCCATTCCCTGATCGGTTCAGTAACGTTGCAGGGAGGACACAACGTCTCATTCCCTCCATCAGGGAGTAACCTAGACGTTCCCCGTCTGTCGCTCACTTTGAAGTAGTGTCGAAGAAGCGACACTAGGGGTCCAATTTAAATCAGTCGAGTCATCAGCATCAGATGTCGCTGTGACGCTCTCCGTTGCAGCGGTGAAATCAAAATTCAGCTCTCTCTCTCACCTCCAGCTCGGACGGAAGCAAAACGAGCGTGCTGGGGAGCAGGTGGTTTGTGGGGATTCACCCGGCGAAACCGAGCCTGCTGTATGCCCCAAATTGCCTTCATCGCCAGCCGCACCGGCCCAAATCCCGTAGGAAAAGATGAGTCCTGCAGAGAAGGAGAAAGCCACTTATATGCGCCATAGATCCAACAGCATACGCTCATGGAGATGAAGTGAGCAGTCTTGTGAATAGCAGCTTGCACAACCAGTCGGCTCCGAAGAAAATTTCCTTCCCTTTATACCCATATGTCTGGGGGCGGGACATGCAAATTCTGTCTGCCAATTTCTCATTGGCCTTTTCTCAAGTTCAGAGGTGCGTGAGGCTCTCAAGAGAGACCTCTAGTGTCACTTCTTCAACACAACATCAAAGTGAGCGACAGACGGGGAACTAACAGATGCTGAACCAATCAGCTGTGAGTAAAATGACATCTCTGACCCAATCAAGTCACCCCATGTCCCCGGTGTCTCTCAAAGCACACTTTACAAACAAAATTGACTCTTCATGATAAATTATTTATTTGAAAATCTAAATGTGGATTTTCAGCAGATAGAGTGTTGTATTTTATTTAAAAAGTAATTGCTTTTAATTTAGCCATAGCAAAAAATATCTTTGAAAATATAAACATACTATATAACATATACAATCTATAAAACAGCCAGTAAGATGGATTTATATGATACCAACAAAAACTAATCATTTTTAAATATTAAAAGCTCAAGATTGCTAATGAAAGGTGTGAATGCCACCCAAACCCATTCTTTCGAGATGAACATACAGTGTTTTTCTTGAAGTTATAATAATATAAGCAATAAGCAATATAAGCAGTACACAAAATACATCTTATAAAAAAAAGCAAATACATCTTATTATTGCATTAAATTTTTTTCAGTATTCCAAGTGCTCACTTTTTAATTAATCAATTGTAGCCTTTTTTATGCTTGTGCATTTTTTATGCATTTATTTTTAATAAACACAATTTACAAATTGTACATCATGAAAGATAAATAAAAAAAAACCACAATGTTATTTTGCATAACATTTCAAATAGCCATTCACACCATATTATGTGTAATTCATTCATTTACATGTTATATATTATTTCAAATAAAGTGGAAAGAAAGTTAAGGCATAACCTCTGAAGGAAACAATCTAAATGATTTATAATATTTTTAAGCAAATCCCATTTATGTTCACATTCGAGACTTTTATTATTATTTATATATGTTATTTGGTATATTTCCAAAATCATTTCTCTCCATCTTTGAAATTGTGGGGGTTCTGGTTTAAGCCAGTTTTTTGTAATCTGTTTCAAAGCTGCTATTCTGATTGCCCTAAATATATTTTGTTCTTAAGGACAATGGCATTTGACTAAAAATACGGTTCCCTTTACAAAAAGCTACACTAGGATGCTGTGCTGAAGAGCGCTATGGGGACAATCCTAATTGTGTCCGAGCTGTTAATATGTGTGTAACACATCAATGAACATTGACCGGAATTTATAGCCTCGGCTGATGAAATCATTAGATGCATTAGATGCCAGGCTATAAATGAATGCGTCACCAGGTGTCGTCAGATCCTCTTTTTTCAGAGCAATTCTGTGTGTGTGTTTCACAAACCTGTCAAAACTTTCTTTCCTCTGCTAGGAGATAGAATTTGGTTAAGCAGTGTGCAGTGAACCTTTTCTCCTTTCTTCTATTCTAAAAATTTATATATATATATATTAGAGTAAAAGTGAGAATGACCGAAAATCAGGATAGGCGATGCGTGTTCCCTTGTTTGCGCTTTATAGTCGAATGGGACACGCATCAGTTTTGCTCTATTTGTTTGGGGGAAGAGCACGCTGCTCTCGCGTTGGAGTGAGGCGGGTGTGAGCACTGCGATCTGCTTTCAGGAAAAATGCTTCGCGCTCGCCTTGCTTACTTCTTGGAGTCAGCTCCCACATTTCATTCGTGGGGCTCTCGCATGGATCTGGCTGAGGAGCTACAGACGAGTTCGTCTCTTTCCCTCACTCTCTCCCCAGACCCAGCTGGTCCTTCCCGTGATCTCGAAGCCGCTTCTTCGCCTCTTCGGTTCACGAGGGCGCTGAACCTTTAAATTATAAAGCGGCTGAGAAATTACTCGAGGTGATTACGCGGGCTGTGGCCAGACTACAGCTAGACTGTGAACACGCGAACAAGAGACCCTCCCCCAAACGCTCCAAACTAGAAGACAAATTTCTGTCTGGTGGCCAAAATAATTAAATAAATAAAAGAGGGAAGGGAACTCTATATCAGTCCCTTCCTTTCTTCTATGACCTCCATAACAAGTATTTTCTTTATGGAGGAAACTTTATACTTCCCATGTCTTTGTGCCCTCGACGTTGGTGTATTCAACTATCGTGGGTGCTGAAGCTCAGGGGTATTCGGTGATGCCGCCGGTAGAAGAGAGACACCTGTGGGTTTTGTCTCGCCTGGCTCGGCATCATCGCTAAAGAGACCTACTCTCCCCACAAAGCTGTGCAGGACCACCTCCACACTTGTGGGGAAAGCTTATCAGGCAGCAGGTCAGGCTGGTGTTGCCCTGCACACTATGGCAGTGTTACAGGTGCACTGGGCTAAATCTGTAGAAGGACCTGAGTGTGGGCACCTCACTCAGGGGGAGGGGCCGTCAGCCACCCAGCCCCGCCCCGGTCCTTCTAGACGGGAGGCTCTAAAACAAAACGTGGCGAATCATGCTCCCCCTTGTAAAGACTGGGGTCCAGTTCGTCACCCTCTGCAGCCCACAATGCAAGACCTCAGGGGCGTGATTTCTAAGAGAAAGAAACCCTGACGGTCTTGTACCCAGCCTTGTGGGGGTAGTTCCCCTCGGGACGGGGCACGTGTATCATCCACTTCGGCCCTCACGAAACCTCACCATTCCTGCCACCTTCGGTGTTTCGGGTGGTAGAGGCTCCCATCAAATAGTTGGGTGTTTTGCTGCTCACTGCATTTTTCCAGGACGCGAAACACTTGACACCCCTCAACGGGAAGTGTTAAAGATTAAAACCCATCATAAAGAACCTGGCAGCGTAGAAACTTCTGCCAGATATATATTTCTCTGTGGGTCCTAAGAACAGTAGGAAAGGGCTACAGAATTTAATTCACTCGCCTCCTTCCGTGTTTCAATGGCTTGGTTTCCACTACCGTAAACCGGATCAGTCATGTCTACTGTGAACTTGTTCCCCTTCCAGAGAGAGAGTCAAGTTATTACACCGAGTACTTCCTGGTTCCCATGGAGGGTGATGTTCCCAATGTCTCCCCTACTTCTCCCTGAGTCACCCAGTCCCCCCCCCCCCCCTTTTGTAACACCGGAGCGGCTAAGACTTCTCAGACTTTGTCCAGTCTGTACCCTTCAGACTTATGTCCACCGCATTTGCTAGTGGCATAAGGTCAGGGCAGCAAGTCTTCCCTTGGAAGCCGTGACCAGGTGGCGGTCACCTCCTGGCAGACTATGTCACTTTGGGTGAGGGGCAAGCTTCGCCAGTAGGTTTTAGGGTGCACTCTACCAGAGGACTCTCCTCCTCTAAAGCCTTGGCTAGAGGTCTCCCTCTGCAGTTGGTTTGTGATGCGGCAGGTTGGTCCTCTCCACACACATTCATTAGATTCTTATAAGTTTGGATGTTCTTGCCACTCCGGGCTCTTATGTCCTTGAGTCAACATCTCAAGCTCATGTCTGAGGCCTCTCATGCTCTTGTGAGCACACTACACAACCGTAAGAGGTCCGGACAACCACAGTGCGGTGGCGTGGGTATTCTCGTCCCCATAGCGCTCTTCAGCGCAGCATCCTAGTGTAGCTTTTTGTAAAGGGAATGTCTCAGGTTACGTATGTAACCCTTGTTCCCTGAATAAAGCGGAACGAGATGCTGTGCTGCTTTGCCGCACTGGGATGCCCCAGGACTGCTCTTCAAAAAGAAGTATCTGACGACACCTGGTGACGCATCCATTTATAGCCTGGCCACATGTGCATCTAATGATTTCATCAGCTGAGGCTATAAATTCCGGTCAATGTTCATTGACGTGTTACACACATATTCACAGCTCGGTCACAATTAAGATTGTCCCCATAGTGCTCTTCAGCTCAGCATTTTGTTCCGCTTTTTTCAGGGAACAAGTGTTACATACGTAACCCGAAATGTTTTCTGGATGTACGTCTATTGTGCAGTTAAATAATAAATTAACTTGTCTAATCACTTCACTCCAATAAGTTGTTAATTTAGAGCATGCCATTTAGAATTTGACTGTAATGAGCCTTTTTCTCTACAATTTCTCCATCAATCCCCTAGTACCAATATAATTTTTTATCTTCCAAGCATATTCCATCCAAACTGGATTGAGTAGTATGGAATGTTTTATATGATATTTCTTCCCAGTCTTGCTGATTAATTTTTATTTTTTCATCCTCCCACCTACTTATAATTTTATTCAGGGTTTCCTGTATATCTCATTCATGTGCACTCATACAATTCCTAAAATTGTTATTGTATGTATCAATTATCTACTTTATTAATGGATGCATTTCCTTTTTTATTTCTTTTACTTTATCTTTTGTTAATAAATGTCTTCTTATCTGTAAATGATAAAAATTTTAATTTGGAAGCTCATACTTTTTTGCTATGATTGAAAAGGTATCAGTTCCTTTATCAGTGAACTGTTGGTGATATCTTTTCAGACCTCTATCTGCCCAAAACTTATGTATTATCTAATCTATTTGGCATGAAATCAGGATATTTAGCAATCTCTTGTAAATTAACTATAATATATATTTTCTAAAAAAGTACTATTAATAAAATATTTATCTATTGATTTCAATTTGTTGCTTTGTTTGGGTAGGAATAGGGATATACTAATAGGTTCACCCATTTGACAAATTTTAATCTTCCTCCATTTAACTTTAGATTCTCCATTCATCTAAATCAATATAGATTGAATTTGGGCAACTTTATAATAAATTTAATTTATTAAATTTGGAATTCTAGTCCTCCAAGACTTTTTGACAACTTAAGAATTTTAAGTCTTATTAAGGTTTCATATTATCCCATATATATTTCAAAGTAGCTTATTCCATTTATATATATAATAATTAATAGATTTTGAAAAAAGAAAATAAACTTAGGGAAAATATTCATCTTTATACTCTATTCGTTTTGTAATCGGTAGTAGCCTAAGTTTATTTGTAATAGTTTTGAATGATAACTTAAGAATTTTAAGTCTTATTAAGGTTTCATATTATCCCATATATATATTTCAAAGTAGCTTATTCCATTTATATATATATATATATATATATATATATATATATATATATATATATATATATATATACAGTATATATATATACACTACCGTTCAAAAGTTTGGGGTCACTTACTCATTCTTTATTTATTTATTTATTTCACATTTTAGAATAATAGTAGTCAGCAAAACTATGGAATAATAGAAATGGAAATATGGGAATTATTTTGTGACCAAAAAAATCCAAAATAAATCCAAAACTATGTAATATTTTAGCATCTTCAAAGTAGTCACCCTTTGCCTAGATTTTGCAGACATGTACTCGTGACATTTTCTCAACCAACTTCTTGAGGAATCACCCCGGGATGCTTTTTAAACAGTATTGAAGGAGTTCCCATCTATGTTGGGCACTTATTGGCTTCTTTTCTTCATATTTTGATCCAAGTCATCCATTTCAAAAACTTTTCTTTTTTTTTAGGAAATTTTAGATTTGTAATTAAATAAATGTATATGTTTTGGCAGAATAATATTTTGTCTACAAAGTTAATTTCAAACTTTTAAGCATACACCTTCAGATCAAAAGATTTTTAAGATCATGAGAAACATTTCAGACAAGTGACCCCAAACTTTTGAACGGTAGTGTATATATATATATATATAATAACTAATAGATTTTGAAAAAAGAAAATAAACTTAGGGAAAATATTCATCTTTATACTCTATACGTTTTGTAATCGGTAGTATCCTATGTTTATTTGTAATAGTTTTGAATGCTATATAAAGTTTTCAACTAAACAAATATGAGCTTTTATATTTTAAATATATTTAAGCTTTCAAAATTAAAAAGCCTGTGTTTTTTTTTGCTGTTGGCCTAATATGTAAGCTGTTTTTTTTTTTGTTTTGTTTTGTTTTTATCACATTAAGAATTTGTATGCAGCAGTCCTTTTGTAACAAACTGGCCATGAAGACGGTGTTAGGATACATGTGCAGCAAGTTTATTAAAAGAGACACAAGCAAACAATCCAAAACAGCAGGCAGAGAGACGAAGACATAAAGCAGGCAGATAAATTCAATAAAGCAAATAGACAGTCCAACCAGGCATTCAAAGTAAAGAGTAATCCAAAAAGCAGTAAATTCAGAAAAACAAGCAATAACATGAATCGAGAAACAATGGAAAAAACACTCGGTACGGCAGGGTAAACTGGCAATACTTCGCAATGAACAATGGAACTGCATGGCTAAATATACATGTGGTAAACAGGAAATGAGCAGTGAAGAAATGGGTGAAGATCAGTAATCGGGAGAGGGCTCCCTCTGGTGGTTGGTAGGATAGGTAACAACCTCAGATGTTACAGAACCCCCCTCTACGAACAGCTCCTGGTGTTCTTCTGCTGGGACATCTGCTTGGTTGTGGTGCTTGAAGATTAGGATGAGCTTGGTGGACTTCTTGGATCAAGGATGGGTCCAGTATGTCCTTGGCGGCTACCCACAATCTCTCCTCCAGTCCATACCTTCCCAGTCCACCAATTAATGCATCTGGCTCACTCGTCGCCTTGAGTCCATGATCTCTCTGACCATATCCGCTGGTGCTCCATCAAACTCCAATGGAGGTGGAGGCTTGGGATTCATGATTCCAGGGCCAGACACCAGGTGGATCGGTTTCAGCAAGGACACGTGGAATGAAGGAGAGATGCGGTAGTTAGCAAGAATCTCTAATCGGTAAGTAACTGGGTTTCTTTGACAGATAATTTTGAATTCCACATATCTTGGACAGAGCTTCCTACAGGGTAGCCGCAGCTTGAGATCCCTTGTGGATAACCAGACCCTCTGTCCAGGCTGATAGTTGGGGTGAGGGCACCTACGCCGGTCAGTCTGAAAGCATTGCACTCAGAATGCTCGCTGTAGCCGGACATGTGCACTGTCCCACACTCTCTTGCTCCACCTAATCCAATCGTCCACCTCTGGCACTGTAGATGGTTCTCCTGGCCAAAGCGAATATTGGGGATTGGTATCCCAGCATGCATTGGAAGGGGGTTTTGTTCGAGGGAATTCTGTGCATATTCAGACCACAGCAAGAAGTCACTCCACTTCTCCTGTTCACAGCTACAGTAACTCTGAAGATATCTGTCAATCTCCTGGTTTAAACATTCCACCAGTCCATTGGCTTGAGGTGATGGCCTGAGATGAGACTCACATTGATATCCAGTTGCTTACAGAATGCCTGCAAAACTCGGGATGTGAACCTCGATCGGACACGATGTCTTCTGGCAATCCAAAGACTCTGAATACTTGGTGGAATAGAGCATTAGCAGCTTCCATAGCCGTGGGTAAACCCTTGAGCAGGACAAGTCTACATTATTTTTAAAATCGGTCGATAATTACCAGTATTGTAGTGTATCTGTTGGAATTTGGCATGTCTGTGACAAAATCGATGGACAGATGGGCAACAGTTCAAAAATGCAGTGGGCTGGGTGAGTGGGATCCAGAATTATTTTTCCAACCATTTTCCTCAATCTGGAAGTGTACAGTTCTTGAAGGTAGGGCAGGGGGCAACCAATAATCCTCTCAGCAGTCCGTACTGTCCTTTGTATTCTTCTAATATCCAATTTTGTAGCTGTACAAAACCAGACAGTTACTGAAGGACAGAGGACTGACTCAATGACTGCTGAGTAGAACTGTATAATCTGTGCCTGTGGCAGGTTGAACTTCCTCAACTGGTGAAGGAAGTTCAACCTCTGTCTGACCTTTTTCACAATGGAATCAGTGTGGGTCTCCCACTTCAGGTCCAGTGAGATGGTAATATCCAGGAACCTGAATGACACCACTGCTTTCACTTTGCTGTTTAGAATGGTGAGGGGGTTCAATGTTGAGTCAATCAATGTAAAGTCCACAATCATCTCCACCATTTTGAGCGTGTTCAGCTCAAGGATGTTTTGACTACACCAGTGAGCCAGCTGTTCAACCTTCCTTCTGTATACAGACTCATCGTCATCTTGGATGAGGCCGATGACAGTAGTGTCGAGTGCAAACTTCAGGAGCTTGACAGAGGAGTCCTTGGCACTGCAGTCATTTGTGTACAGGGAGAAGAATAGTAGGGAGAGCGCACATCCCTGGATGCACCAGTGATTATTGTACATGTGCTGGAAGTGAATTACCCCTGTCTCACTAGCTGCTGCCTGTACATCAGAAAGCTGGTGATCCACTGACAGATAGATGTGGGAACAGAGAGTTGGTGTAATTTACTCTGGAGAATAGCTTGGATGATGTTGTTGAAACCTGATCTGAATTCTACAAAAAAGGATCCTTGCATGTCCCTGGTCTGTCCAGATGTTGCAGGATGTTATCCCACATTGACTGCATCATCCACAGACCTGTTTGCTCGGAAAGCAAATTGAAGGTGGTATCCTTAAGGTGGGACAACCAGTCTCTCAAATGATTTCTTGACCACAGATGTCAGAGCAATGGGTCTATAGTCATTAAGTCCTGTGATTTTGGGTTTCTTTGGGACAGGAATGAGGATTGAGCATTTTAAACAGCATGGAACTTCACACTGCTCCAGTGATCTGTTGAAGATCAGTGTGAAGATGGAGGCCAGCTGCTTAGCACAGGGTTTTAGACAAGTGGGTAAAACACAATCTGGGCCCTGTGCTTTCTTTGTCTTTTGTTTTCGGAGGACATGGCACACCTCTTTACAGATCTTAAGTGTAGGTTGAGTAGCAGGAGGGGGATTGCAGGAGGTGTTGATTTTTGTGTGAAGTGAAGGTCAGAGCAGGTGTGGGGTGTGAGATTGGGCCTTTTAAATCTACAGTAGAACATTTTCAGGTCATCAGCCAGTTGTTGGTCCACTACAGTGTTAGGGGTAGGAGTCCTCTAGTTAGTAAATTGTATCAGGCCACTCCACACTGATGCAGGGTCATTAGCTGAAAACTTGTTTTTCAGCACATCAGAATAGATTCTTTTAACCACTCTGATTTTCTTATTCAGTGTGTTCCTGGCCTGATTGTACAAGATTTTATCCCCACATCTGTAGGCCTTCTCTTTTGCCTGACGAAGCTGCCTGAGCTCTGCTGTAAACCATGTTTTGTCATTGTTGTTTGTTAAATAAGTCCTAGGAAGAATGCACAGTCTCTGTGATCTCGTCCAGATTGGTGTCTGCAGCCTCAAAAACACTCCAAGTGCAGTCAAAGCAGGCTTGTAGTTCCAGCTCTGCTTCACTGGTCCATTTCTTTACAGTCTGTACTACAGGTTTAGCTGATTTTTGTTTATGCCTGTAGGTTGGAAGAATATGAACCAGACAGTGATCAAAGAGTCCCAAACTGCTATAGGGACAGAGCGATATGCATCCTTTATTGCTGTGTAGCAAAATCCAGGAATGGCTTCACTCAGCCAGATTTCTGTGAAACACAAGGCAGCAGAGGTTGAAAAGTCCTTGTTTGTATGGGTGAGGAGATGTAGTTCATTGGTTTTGTTAGGAAGAGAGTGGAGATTCGTTAGATAAATATTCGGCAGCGCTGTTCGGAAGCCACACAAGCTTGACCAGCATGTCGGCCCGCTTCCCTTGCCTGTGGACAACATGCTACGCTTCCAAATAAAATGTTCAGCAAAGCGTCTCAATAGTCAAAAACCGAGAAAAGATTGTCTGGTATGTGTTGCTGAATGTTCAGCAGTTTTTCCCTGGGAAAACTGATTGGAAAAAGATTAATAAACACAGGAGGACAAACAAACAAAAAGAACTGGAGAGCTCAACAGCAAGGCTGCCATCTGTGGCTCATATTGATCTGTAAATGTGCCAGGAAGAACCATAGGATGTTTTGCTGTGATGCCAAAGAATAACTTTTTCTGGTTCCTCTAAGAACCTTTCAGTGATGTGTTCTTTAAATAATCTATCACTCAAAGGTTCTTTGAGGAACCAAAAAAGGTTCTTCTGGCATTACAGCGAAAGACGCCTTTTGGTTCTTCCTGGCACTTTTAGTTTTAAGAGTGAAGAAGCAGGGCACAAGAGAAGAAACAGAAATCAGTTTATTACAAACCTTCACTCTGTAGATTACAATGCTAATGGTTCTTGTTCTTCCTACACCTTAAAGGGTACCTATTATGAAAAATTCACTTTTGCACGGTGTTTGAACATAAATGTGTGTTGGCAGTGTGTGTACACAACCACCCTATAATGATAAGAATCCACCCAGTCCCTTTTTTTAATCCCCATTAATCATAAGCAGTTTGCATATTCTGTACAAAGTATTGGGCTGAACACCACTATTTTTGCTGTCAGTCATATTGCTTATGATTTCTAGTTATCCGAAGCAGACTCGGCAGAGATGTCAAAACTCCACCTATTCTGGATGCAGGGTGGGGAGCACCAGCTCATTTGCTTTTAAAAGGCACACACACAAAAACAGCTCCTTTTTATTCCAATCCAAAAATGGCCATTTTTAACATGGTATAATAAATTATCTGTAGAGTATTTTGAGCTGAAAGACATAATAGGTGCCCTTTAATGAACAATGCCATGGTAAGCTGCTCCTGGTCAGTCTGAGCATAATCTGCATGGCTATCCTAAACTATCGTACAAAAGTTTCAGAGAACTGCTCAGGTTGTACAGATATCATTTGTCTTGTTACCAACCTAACTTATCTGCTTATTTGAACATAACATTTTATAGGACTTTGTTATGTTATTTATAGGACATTATACTGCAAATTGATACAGTTCATATGCCTGCATTCTGGTCTTGCGCCCCAATATATCAATGACCTACTACACCCCTACTCCCCCACCAGAGGGCTCAGGTCTTCTGATCAACTTCTATTGAAGGTTCCTCATTGCCACTCTAGATCTAAGGGTAGATAGATCTAAGGGTGGCCGTGCCTTTTCTGTGATAGGTCCTAATCTATGGAATAGTCTCCCTTTCCACGTAAGGTCAGCTTCATCACTAGCCATTTTTATATCTTCTTTAAAAACATATTTTTATTCTGTGGCTTTTTAATAGATCATTGAAATATGTTGAAGTGGATTAACACATGAAGTTATATTTAAATGTTTTTTTTATTTCATTATGTTTTATATTTAACTTTAAATCAATCACTTTGGGTCAAATTCTGTTGTTTTTAAATCTGCTCTTTAAACAAAGGTTGACTTGACTTGCATAAATATGTAAGAAATGGGCACTCATATTTCCTACTTATTTGAATACCCCGTCTCTGAGTTTTGGAGAAATCACAATGTCTTTGCATGTTTTGCTGATTTTGGACACATTTCACTGCAAATTGCCACAGCAAATGTGCTTCATATTGAGAGTTTAGATAGTGTGGGAGGTCTTTTGCATGAAATTGGCCTTAATTTTTTCTACTTATTTGAATTCATCTTTCTATAGGTCTCAGAGTTCAGGAAACATCTCAATGTCTTTGCACATTTTGGTGAATTTATATGCATTTTACTCTAACATGACAGTAAATATGCTTCACATTGAGTGTCCAGACAGTGTAGGCGGTCCCTTGCAAAAAATGGGCTTTCATTTTTTTTACTTAATTGAATTCACCTTTCTACAGGTCTCTAAAGTTGAGAGAAATTAAGGTTTAGGTTTCTTTGAACCTTGCAATGATTTTGGACACATTTTTCTCCAAATTGCCTCAGTAGATGTGGTCCATATTGAGAGTTTAGCTAGTGTGGGAGGTCCCTTCCAAGAAATGGATCTTCATTTTTTCTACTTTTTTTTAATTCACCTTTCTATAGAAGAATTTGAGAAAAATCACAATGTATTTTAGATATTTTTTTTTGGCGATTTTAGTGATTTTTAGTGATTTTGAATGCACTTTACAAGAAATTGGCCTTTTTTCTACTTAATATAATTCAACTTTCTACAGGTCTCTAAATTTGAGAAAAATATTGATGTCTTTGAGCCTTGTATTGACTTTGGATTTTCTCCAAATCACCACAGTAAATGTGGCCCATCACTTATTCAGCCCTTGGACAGACCTCTGTTTTCTACAGGCAGGAGTCCCCCTACAGCATGTTTTCAGATGCGTCGTAGTTACTACAGATGCATCCCAGTCGGGCTGGGGTGCCGTGTGCAATGGCACGCAGCTGCTGGCTCCAGGATAGGGCCGGAGCTGGGTTGGCATATCAACTGCCTAGAGATGCTGGCGGTATTTCTTGCCCTGTGCAGATTCCTGCCACTGATCCATGGCAAGCATGTGTTGATCAGCTCAGACAACAAAGTGACAGTAGCGTATATAAATCGGCAAGGCTGCATTCGCTCTCATTGCATGTTGCAACTCACCCGCCATCTCCTCCTTTGGAGTCAGCTGTGCGCCACTTATGTCCCGGGCAACCTCAACACCACAGCAGACGAGTTGTCATGGCAGGTATCGCTCAGCAGAGAGTGGAGGCTCCACCCTCAGGTGGTCCAGCTGATTTGAGGTCAGTTCGACAGAGCACAGGTAGATCTGTTTGCCTCCCGAGAATCCATCCACTGCCCGCTCTGGTACTATCTGACGGAAGCCCCCCTCGGCACACAGCTGGTCCCGGGGGGGCTGCAGAAGTAAGCATTTGCCCCAGTGAGCCTACTTGCACTCGTGGCCCCTTACTGGCCCACTCGGACTTGGTTCTCAAAGTGGCGTGTATTGCAAATCTGTGCTTTTCCCGATCTGAAGACCCACAGAGGTGCGCACTAGGGTCAGTGCTCTCTTTCCTGCAGGAGAGGCTGGAGGAGCGGCTGTCCCCCTCCACCTCGAAGGTTTATGTAGCTGCCATACCAGCTCAACACAATGCAGTGGATGGTAAGTTATTAGGGAAGCACGACCTGATCATCAGGTTCCTAAGAGGCGCCCAGAGGCTGAACCCTCTTAGGCCATGCCTGTTCCCCCCATGGGATCTCTCCATGGTCCACTCGCGCCTTCGGAGAGCGCGTTTGAGCCAGTAGAGTCAGTCAAACGAAAGGCCCTCTCCTTGAAGACGGCCCTCCTGATTGTGCTCACTTCCATCAAGAGGGTTGGGGACCTGCAAGTGTTCTCTGTCAGCGACACTTTGGTCCGGCAGATTCTCACGTCATCCTGAGACCCCGACCGGGCTATGTGCCCAAGGTTCCTACGTCACCTTTCATGGATCAGGCAGTGAACCTGCAAGTACTGCCCCAGGAGGAGGCAGACCCAGCCTTGTGGGTTCGAGCACACTCTACAAGGAGTGTGGCATCCTCGTGAGCAGTGGCCAATGGCACCTCTCTAGCAGACATCTGCAGAGCAGCAGGCTAGGCAACACCCAATACCTTCACGAGATTTTGCAATCTCCAGGTTGAGCCGGTTTAATTCCATGTTTTTTCAGGTCCGAACATGTAGAATATGGTAATACGGAACAGCTGGCCGCTGTGTCGCTTGCGCATAGCGCCTTTCTCCTCTCCTGAGGCGAAGATGTGCACTCTACTCCCCCAGTCAAGTCCACAAGTCACAGAACCTGAATGTCATTCCTACCTAGCCCTCTGGCTCCGAATTCAGTGGAGGAGTTCGCAGCCAGACCCACTGCAGACCCCAACTTGCGTGTACTGGAACAGGTGCACCACAGGTACTGATTACTCCTATAATCTTCTGTAATGTATATTCCGCGGTACGATTCCCCTATTGGCGGAGCCGTTTCTCCCTTGGGCAGAGTTGCCTCTGCCCCCCGGTCACTGTGTTTGTAGCGCTCCTCCCCGTCGAGGCGAATGACTTCCCCAATGCATGTTATAGCGTTAGATGTCCCCAGTCACATCTAACACTTTTATTACAAGATACATATTAATGACATGCACAATGAGATATCCTTGGTAGAAATGTTTAATTTGTAATTTTATCTAATTTTAATTCAGTAAACTATGGTTATAAGGCATATACATACCCTATTCAAAAGTCTTAAAAACCATACACCTTTCGCATAGGCTAAATAAATTATATTAATGAACACCAACACCTCACAAACACCTAATAAAAGCTTTTTTATTGTAGTGAGATTCACTATCCTATCCAGTAGGGATGGGTCATTCATGAACGATTTGTTCATTTTGTACGAATCTTTTATGTGTCTCTGAAGAACGAGTAGTCTCAGAGAGTGGTTCGTTCATTTTGTGTTGGCCACACATCCGCATTGCACAACCTTTGTTCGTTTGTTACGTGATAACCGCATAAGCACTGTACAGGAAACAGAAATTATTAGTTCACCTTTCAACTCTTTTGGTCCGAGTCGTTTGTTCTTTTGTAAAATGACAGTCATATATGCTAGCATATCAAAAAGAACTACAAAAGAACGATTCCAGAGGTGAACTAATCTTTCTGTTTCTCATAACTTGTCCTTGGCTGCATTATAATTTTTCAAAGTTTGCATAAGTAGATGTGTTGGGGGGATTTGACTATTGAAATTTTATTGCATTTTAAATGCACTTAATTGCATTTTAAATTAATTCTGCTCAAATGAATGAAATTACTTGAATAAAGATTCATTCATTTTGCTGAAGGAGACTCAAAGATCCAAGTCAGATCTTCCCATCACTACTAGTATCCAGTGACCAGGAATCAGAAAACATGTCCTTCTGTTCCTTGTGCAAATTACCGTAATTATTGCAATAGGCGCATACCCAGATTTGAATTGCGGCTGTCTTGACAGTGAAATTCTGAACCGTGGTTGGCTTGAATGGAGTGCCTTTGGGGACCTGTATCTTTTTTTTTTATCATTTTAAATAAGCAATATTTGACGACGGACCAATATACCACCATGCACATTCAACGGTCTGGAATCAAAGATTATCACATACATTTATTTTAGCAATTCGGATTTTTGTTCTCAAAATGCTCTTTTCGTCAGGGTTTTACTATAGTAAATTGTATGAAAATGTTTTTTTACTTAAGTAAAATTGTAACAAAAATGATTTTACTATTGTAATACTGCAGTATCCATATAGTAACCATGGTTTTAATAAAATAATATTGTAGTAACTATGACTGTAGTAATCATGGTTAATTTTTTGGTTTTGGTTTTACCTCATATACCATGGTTTAATTATACTTACTAAAACCTTGGGTAGTTTTCTTTACTTTGATAAGACGTCTCAGTTTTAATTCTTATTCCACTTCAAAGCTCGATGAGAACTGGATGCCTGTGTTTAAGAACTAGATCCTGCACTTTGGCAACAGAAAGAAGTGGCTCTTCATCTGCTATCCAATTTGGAATCTATGACAGCAGGGATTGGGAATAAGAAACATAATCTGTATTTAAGAGAACAGCAAGACTGTGCTGTCATTCAGGTTTAACTATTTAAATTACATAAAGGATATAGTTTACCCCAAAATTGTCATTAATTACTCACATTCATGCATTACTCACCAAAGGAGAAACTGCTTTTATGTCCATTTTGGTGGTTGAAAGACTGGTCACTATGTCCTGACATTGTATGGAAAAAAATGAATTTGAAGAACATTGAAAGATTTTCCATTTTTTGTTCCACTGGAAAAATAACAACATACGAGTTTAGTACGGCATGAGGTTAAAGTAAATAATAACTAATCAAGAGTAGGATAGAATTTTCATTTTGGGGTGAACTATTCCTTTAAGAACCTTTACATAAATTAATTTCACATTATACATCCAAATGTCATAGTAGTCAAATTTTCTAAACAAGAAAAAAAAAACATTGAACAATTGGACGTCATTGTCATTTTATTTTAGACAAACAAGTTGACATTGCCTTTCTGGTCCCTATTGTGATTTCCTGCACAGTGCAAAAGATGCCAGTTTTCCATACTCACCGATGCTTGGAGAAAACAATCTGTGCTTTCAAGCATTTGTTGTCATTCACTGAGAAGCGCTTCAATAAAATACATGGCGAGGCACAGTGGACATTTGCTTCAAAGTGTTCTACATCTTAAATATTAATTACCCCAAACAGCAAATTTGAGTTAATTTCTAATGACTGGAAACTTGTTTACCCAAACAAACAATACATTTCAAACTTTTAAATTGTTCTTGTTGTCTGCCTGCCTCTCTCTCTCTCTCACTGTGTGTTTGTGGTAAAGTGATTTTGATGACCAAGAATTCTGTTTACAATTTTTATCCCAATTTGGGTATATTTTTACCCAGTATGCTGCAATAACTTTTCAGCAAGTTATTGATGACAACAGTCCAACTGTTGTTATAGTCATTAAGGGGGAGCAGAGGTTTATGATGTTTCAGATTTACCTTTTAGGTTTATTAATGGCCGCCAATGTATATTTTTCTTAAAAATATTACAGATATTGTAATATAGATATTGTTACAGAAAAAAGTATAACTTTTTTATGTTTCTTTTTTTATCAGTCCGAGAGAACGACACCATCTAAAACCTCTGCTGGGCCTTTTTCACAATGGAATCAATGTGGGTCCTCCACTTCAGGTCATGTGAGACGGTAGTGCCCAGGAACCTGAATGAGTCCACTGATGCCACAGTGCTGTTTAGAATGTGGGGGGGGTCCGGAGTCCTGTCCTGTAATTCGTTTCATGCCACTCCACACTGATGCAGGGTCGTTAGCTGAAAACTTTTTTGTTTATTAGTATTTTAGTATTATAATATTATATATTATTCCAATTATTATTAGAATTGCTTGTTTTGACATCTGTAAATTTCTTTTTGTCCTGCCTTGTCTAATCTTTGAAGGACAAGATGCAAGCTCAGATCATTCAGCTGCTTGCCAGTGAAAACGATGAATGGGCAGAAATATATCCAAACCTCTGCCTTCAAGCTGCAGCATCCCCATCTCCAGTGTTAACGTCAAGAGAGATTATTCAACCAAGAACAGGGTAAGTGAATTTTATCTTTCAGTACTAAATGTATTTTGCTTATAATTTCTGTATAGTTAATATAAAGCCAAGTACCTGTTTTTCAGATCAAAACTGACCTATGAAACAGCACCTGGCTGCATGTCTGCAAAAATCGATAAATGGACCAGCACCAGAGGTGTTCCCATATGCACAGGCATTGGAGCTCTTCTTTGAAAAACCTAGAAAGATTAAGTGCCCTGACAAACAGTGCCATCTTTGTACACGCTAAAGAGTGTTTTTTTTTTTTTTTTTTTACTTTGTCTTGCTCTTCCCATGTTGGTAGATGGAGAGGAGGGAGGGTTCACATATATTATTTTAAATTAATATAAATATTCAATAATACAAAATATTGTGTTAAAGGTCACACATTATTTGTTGTTTGTCTTATGTAGTAGACCAATTTTGCCTTATCCACTGGCTACCACCATAAGTGGGAAACACTGATATATATAAATATATATATAAATATATTTGAATTAATTTGTTTTCACAGTCTTCAAGTGTATCACTGTAGTCATGTTTTAATGTATTTAAGTGTGGCGTATTAGTTCAAAATAGTTTCAAACTAATTAAATATGTAGCTAACAATGTTTGCACATTCCACTTCATTATGAAGTTTCCAAAATGCATTTGTCTTTGCTACTGTCATTTTTTTGTTTTTTTTTTAATTCGAATGTGATGTTGATGCAAAATTGTAAACTTTATTTAGTGTTTAACATTAAGTCCAAATGTAACTGTAGACCATGGTGAAATAATATGTACTGTTCCTTTCTTGTACATATTTTAATACCAAACCCATTTCTTTTTACTCTCATTTGAGTCTATATAATTTGGTGTTTTTGTGGTTTTGCATATTTTCATGGATACATTTGTATTGTATACAAATGTATTGCTGTTGAAATGCTTAATGAATTTGTAATATTGTAATATGAATAAATATTTTGAATTTCTTTTGAAACACTTGTTGACTACACTTTTTTATAGTAAATATGCTATATTAGGAAACGGGATCTAAATTAAATCCATTTGAAAATCAAGTGTAACAGACTCAAAAATCTGTGTAGATTATCAGAAAAAATAAGTCAATATTACTTGATAATGCTTGTTCCCACAAGATAAATATTTCCTTTATAACTTAAAACATGGCCTGCAAACTGATAAATTTGTGTTGGCATTACATGTAAAATCTAATATGTCAAACAAAAAATTAAGTTCAAAACACTCAAAAAGCTGATGCAAAAAGTTGTCACAATTGTTCCAAGTGGATAGTCTGACTTACCGCAGGTCATATTATTACAATAAGTCCAATTGTATGAATACAGTCTTCTAAATATCAAAAATTCACCAAAATTACATTTAATATTTCAAAGGTTGTAGTAAGCTCCTAATGGGGTGCATGAATTTTCTACAGGTTTTATTTTTCCAATATGTCGAATGATACTTATAGAGTATCCAATTATTTAAGAAAATAAATAATTAAAATTCATCAAAATCATAGATTCACACTCCAAAGTTTGTTGTAGGTTCCCAAAAGGGAAGGTTGTAGGTGACTTTCTAGAGGTGTGGTACAATATGTCTAAACGTATACACTTTTTGATTTTTTTTAGAAAAAAATACATAAAAATTCACCAAAATTATACTTTTACATTTAAATGGTTGTAGTAGGCTCTTGGGGTGGATACATGACAAGTCATATTCAGCAAGTATATCTAATTATAGATACAGTTTTTAATTATTTTAGAAAAAAAAAAAATCACCTAAATTCACCAAAATTATATTTTCCCATTCTAAGCCACTGAAGTTGGATTTATGGTTGAAGGAGGATCCAAGTGGGTAGACTAACTTACTACAGGTAAAATCTTGCCAGCATGTACAATTATACAGATGCAGTATTTAATTATTAAACACACATTCTAAAGGCTGTTGACGCAGTTGCATTATACATCCTTTTTGAGTTGGGGTTAGGGTTGCGTAAGGGTTGATATAGGGTTAAGTGAGGGCTAGGGTTGTGTTTTCTGGGAGTTTATATTATTTATGTATACTGTTTGTTAGTGTTTGTTTTAGGTTGCAGAACACTGTTATGGTTGCAGTTTTTGTCTCACATAGCAAAAAGAGAACAATGTAATCCTAACTCAAACCTAACCTTAATGCAATCTAATTTCACAATTTTAGTGATTTCATAAATGATGATTTAAAACTGTATATTTGGTATATACACTACCGTTCAAAAGTTTGGGGTCACATTGAAATGTCCTTATTTTTGAAGGAAAAGCACTGTACTTTTCAATGAAGACAACTTTAAACTAGTCTTAACTTTGAAGAAATACACTCTATACATTGCTAATGTGGTAAATGACTATTCTAGCTGCAAATGTCTGGTTTTTGGTGCAATATGTACATAGGTGTATAGAGGCCCATTTCCAGCAACTATCACTCCAGTGTTCTAATGGTACAATGTGTTTGCTCATTGGCTCAGAAGGCTAATTGATGATTAGAAAACCCTTGTGCAATCATGTTCACACATCTGAAAACAGTTTAGGTCGTTACAGAAGCTACAAAACTGACCTTCCTTTGAGCAGATTGAGTTTCTGGAGCATCACATTTGTGGGGTCAATTAAACGCTCAAAATGGCCAGAAAAAGAGAACTTTCATCTGAAACTCGACAGTCTATTCTTGTCCTTAGAAATGAAGGCTATTCCATGCGAGACATTGCTAAGAAATTGAAGATTTCCTACAACGGTGTGTACTACTCCCTTCAGAGGACAGCACAAACAGGCTCTAACCAGAGTAGAAAAAGAAGTGGGAGGCCGCGTTGCACAACTGAGCAAGAAGATAAGTACATTAGAGTCTCTAGTTTGAGAAACAGACGCCTCACAGGTCCCCAACTGGCATCTTCATTAAATAGTACCCGCAAAACACCAGTGTCAACATGTACAGTGAAGAGGCGGCTGCGGGATTCTGGGCTTCAGGGCAGAGTGGCAAAGAAAAAGCCATATCTGAGACTGGCCAATAAAAGAAAAAGATTAAGATGGGCAAAAGAACACAGACATTGGACAGAGGAAGACTGGAAAAAAGTGTTGTGGACAGATGAATCCAAGTTTGAGGTGTTTGGATCACAAAGAAGAACGTTTGTTAGACGCAGAACAAATGAAAAGATGCTGGAAGAATGCCTGACGCCATCTGTTAAGCATGGTGGAGGTAATATAATGGTCTGGGGTTGCTTTGGTGCTGGTAAGGTGGGAGATTTGTACAGGGTAAAAGGGATTCTGAATAAGGAAGGCTATCACTCCATTTTGCAACGCCATGCCATACCCAGTGGACAGCGCTTGATTGGAGCCAATTTCATCCTACAACAGGACAATGACCCTAAACACACCTCCAAATTGTGCAAGAACTATTTAGAGCAGAAGCAGGCAGCTGGTATTCTATCGGTAATGGAGTGGCCAGCGCAGTCACTAGATCTGAACCCCATTGAGCTGTTGTGGGAGCAGCTTGACCGTATGGTACGCAAGAAGTGCCCATCCAACCAATCCAACTTGTGGGAGCTGCTTCTGGAAGCGTGGGGTGCAATTTCACCAGATTACCTCAACAAATTAACAGCTAGAATGCCAAAGGTCTGCAATGCTGTAATTGCTGCAAATGGAGGATTCTTTGACGAAAGCAAAGTTTGATGTAAAAAAAATCTTATTTCAAATACAAATCATTATTTCTAACCTTGTCAATGTCTTGACTCTATTTTCTATTCATTTCACAACGTATGGTGGTGAATAAGTGTGACTTTTCAGGAAAACACAAAATTGTTTGGGTGACCCCAAACTTTTTGAACGGTAGTGTATATCCACTACCGTTTAAGTCAGCGTAAATGAGGAGGTTGTCTGCAGGGAGCTGTTGGGCCACAAGCTGCTCTTCCCCGGAGAGTTACCAGCTGCCCGGACAGTTGGGCCACCCACTGGTCAGACGGCCATTACCACACCTCGCATATCTTCTCGACGAGGTTGAGGTATGCTTCAGGATCGACGGCCGGCCCAATTTTGATGAAGGTGACCGGTTGGATAACCGTGGTGGGCTCCGGGGCTGCAGCAGCAACCCCCTTGTGTCTGATCAGGCTCCAGAACGCCTGTCAGTCCTCCGCTTGGGCCTGAAACAGGAGCTGAAAACATTGCATTTGCTCCAACCGCAGCTCGACAAGGGCCTGATGCTGGATCTGCTGGATGACAGCGAGGGTTTTGATCACCTCGCACAGTGGTGAGGACTCCATGACAACGTTTCTCCTTGCTTCCTGGGATTCAGCACCAGTGTAACAGAACTTCAGGTTTTGGTATGGAAAAGGAGGAGGCTCTTCAGATATTTTATATCTTCATGTGCAGCAGATGCATACTTTTCATGTTTTTCACTCAGTTCAATAATTCACTCTCAAAATTAAACAAACTTCTCACAAACACTCAAGTTTCAACATGTAATGTACACAGTTGGAAATGCTGCAGACTCGTTCTCTCTCTCCCTCTGCCTTCTCTGGCATGCTCAGATGTTTTAAGGAGTCTCTGCTATCACTGTAATGAGAAACAGCAGTTACAAATTATGTCAACCAGCTTGATGAGCTACACCACTCCCTCTCTCCCACTGACAGACACGTGACCACGCCCCCATCACCACAGAATGTTAATTAGAAGTTAATTTGTGTATTTGACCACTGAGGGGTGACTGGTGCCGGTTTCTGGAGCGGGACGTGAGCAGCATATTTTTGTTTCGGCACCAATGTAAACGGATTACATCCTTCACATCGTAAGCGTGATTCAGAGAGTTTCGGTGCTCCCCTATTTTTACTACGTGACTCATGCTGAACTCTGCGACTCTGGGTGCACTAGAAAATGTAAATAATCAGGAAATTATAGAAAAGAAACAAATGCAGATAAAAAAATATTTAAGCCGAACCTACAATACACTACAATTTAAAGGCTGCATGCATTCAAACACAAAATAACTAAATAAAGGTAATAATAAATAAATAAACTACAGGATTTTTGCCCATGTTGCATATATACAGCATCAGTTTAGAAGAGGTGGATTACTGGTATTAAAATGAATGGGAGAAATTCGAACACCAGCTTTACAGTTAAAAGAGCCAATAAATTTTAGATAAAGACATAGTCTGTCAATCAACTCAAGAACGTGCATGCACATTTGCTGATCCAGCCTGAAAAAAGTGTTTTTTAGAGTATTCTGAGGTGAAGCAGCACAATTTATTTTACTATTGTTGTCATATTTTACTAGTGAATTTAAATATATTCTTTGATCGTAATCATGACCAACCATTTTGGAGATTTCAGACTTTTCCCATTGAAGTAGATAGAATCTGTACTTTTATGCCACTTTTGCAAGCTGTCCAGCCTGCCCGAGAGCTTTCCAAAGATGACCGCAGTTGACTGACTTGCCTTGAAAGGGACTTTGATATATTAACTAATCACGACCAAGTACACTAATATACATGTGCAAGTGACTGCCCGCCTTTGCGGTAGGAACCTAGAAAAGAGACACGGCCAATGTGAAAGCCCAAACACGACATATTGCTCATGCCTCACTCAAGCCCAGCTTACGCCCGCTCATGGAGGATGTGTAAATCCGGTGTAAGGTTCTAACCCATGTCAGTAATGCAGTAGCAGTGCTTTCTCATTTAGCCTGGCTCCCTGAGAATGAATATACAAGTTGTAATTAATTCATTGATCAAATTAAGAGATTTATTGTGTTTCAGTTTTTGGTCATTAATGTACCACATGTAATTACTATCACAAATGTATTCTTAGCATTCATCACTAAAAGTATATGTGGTATGGGGGGCGTGTTCATCTGTCGGTCTGCGAGAGAAAGAGATTCATGGAGAGCTGTCTGACACCTTTGTGTGTTTGTCTTTTTGTTTATGTTCAATATTATATATATTGTCAAGCTGGTTCTAGCTCTGTTGCATTTGGAATTATTGTTCTCTCGTCATGATTGTTCCAGCTGGATAAGGCCTGTGTTCCAGTGAGGCCTGACTCAACTTTGAGGGAAAAATAGCCTATGTTGTAATGTGTTAAATGATGCCATTGTTGGGATTGTTTGTAAGAGATTATGTCAGTTAATTAGCATATGCCAATAATTACTGTTGTTTCAGTTATCTGAGTTAGTTTGAGGCTGGATCCTTGACTCATTTTCTGTTTCTGTATTCTGCCTTTGAAAATGTGGAGAAATTTGTAAGTAAACTCTTTCTCAACCAACTGAAACTCAGCTTTTACTCCTGGTCTTAATTTTTCAGGCTGGTCTCTCTGATGGGTCTAACTACATTCCTTTACAAAGGCCAAATGTGAGCTCCAATTTACAGGTGAATTGCCCACTAAAAGGGGTGCCTAAAGCGAGTTGTAAAGGGAGTTGTTTTTAGCTGTAAATGATGTAATACACTGAAGAGGAATGCATATTTTACACATATTTTAAGTCTACCCCAAACCCAAACCTAACACCTATCCATCAGTGGAGTAAAAAGTTAATCTTAGAAGGGAAAAGGGAACCTCTGAATCACGTTTTTGCGAACATGATTACTTCCTAGTATCAATATGAGACAAGAACCCTGGTCTTCCATGCTAGGGACACAGCACACTTCCAGGCATGCCATAAGAAAGGTAAGTCATTTGAACTGATCCAAGAATGTCTGATGGGAGATGGTGCTTGTAAGTAATTCTGCATGATGGGTCCCATGCCAGGTTAATGGAACATTTGAAAGCAACATGCTGAATTCCCATGTGATAATGTTGTTGATACATTAGAAAATTTAAGAATATGATTAACTGCTTCAATACCATTTGCATGCTACTAAGTGTAAGTGTCTACTAAAGCTTAATATTTTTTTTAAAGCTTCAAAGCCTACAAACACTACAAATTTGGCAAATACTGTGATGATGTCTTCCTCAGAATTTCTTATTGTAGTAGCCTAGAACATTGTAAGCAAAACTTCAGAGTGAATCCCAGCTCATCTTCAATCCTCTCTGTCCACAATTCTGAGTTTCCTTATTCTCACAGATATGTTGTAGATTTAGAGCAATGAAGTGAGGTATGATTTTGCTTCTCTGGCTTCTATTCAGGGCTGCTGCACTTTAAAAGACAAATCAATTTAGAGCTGTGACAACTCACAGGGATGAAGAGTGCAGAAATTAAAACTGACACAGTCTGCCTACCTGCACACTAATGGGGCTCAGTTCCCCTTCTGTCACTCACTCGACATTGTGTCGAGTGTAGTGACACAAGGGGTCATTCTTGAGAGCCTCACATACCTCTGAACTTGATAAAAGGCCAATGACAAATTGGTAGACAGAATTTGCATTTGCATTTGCATTGTAGTTCCTGGATGCAGTCGATATCTCTCCAAGACTGACGGTCATAGACGCTGCCTCGTGTGCCTGGGTAGTGATCACACTGAGGCAGCATTTGTGGATGGTTTATGTACTCACTGCAAGAATATGACCATAGCAGGGTTGCGGTCGCGGCTTTCATTTCTCAAAGTGAATGCCACTTCAGCCGCCCCCCCCCCCCCCCCCCCCCACGTCTCTCCTTCTTCCCACGAGATTGAGGATGACCTGGCTGGTGATGGAGGTGATTTGGGGATGGCAGCGGGCTCGGTTTTGCCGGGTAAATCCCCACAAACCACCCGCCCCCCCCCCCCGGCACGGAGAGCGTTAAGGCATCTGACGCAAAGGACTCGATTGGGCTGCCAACTTTGGGTCAGTCCGCCCAGTCTGAGGCCGACGCGCAGATGACTGACATGCTTGCCCGGGCTGCCGTGAGTGTGGGCTTGGACTGAGCTTGACAATTGGTCCCTCGGGTAAGGACGCTGCTCCCCTACTTTATCTTTTTTTCCCGGAAGTGCATGACAAGTTGATGAGGTCGTGGAAGGCACCTTTTACTGCCTGGAACCGGCCTCCTCATTTGTCTACTCTCACTATCCTTGACGATGGGGCTGCCCACAGGTTGCGATCCACCTGTGCCCCAAGAACACCGTCACCTGGCGGGATCACCCAGTACTCCCCTCCAAGGTCTGTAGGATAACGTTGTCGCTGACCTCGAAAGCCCACAGTGCCACCGGGCAGGCGCTCGGGCAGGCGATGGCCACCCTTGTGTGCACCCTGCTGGGTGCACGGAGGCAGGTAAGTGCTTTGAGTCTTTTCTCAGCACCCAAGCCTCAGGACGCGCTTTTGCCACCCGACGCGTTATTACATTACGAATTTAGTGGAGGAATTTGCAACCAGACCCACTACGAGCCGCAAGTACCCTGTACTGAGGTAGGGCTCCACAGGCCTAAGACTAATTCCCTCTTCAGGCAACTCCCTGTGATGTATTTTCTACAGTACAATCCCCTTGTCGGCAGACCCGTGTCTCCCTTGGGCAGTCCCTCTGCCCCAGTCACTGTGTTTGTAGAGCTCCTCCCTCATTCGGTAGGACCTACCACCGCTCCACTCCCACGTGCAGCTTGACAACCCATGTGGTGTATTGGCCACATATCACCTCCCCCTAGCTTGGGCATTTTCCCCCTGAAAGAATAGGATCAGGAAAGATCACCTTCCCCAATGTATTTCATAGCATTCAGCCATTTATGCTCTATGACGAGAAACATAGAAAGAGAAAAGGCTGTTGCTGGCCGGCTTGCTCCCATGATAGTCATGTCACCTGTTCCCCCTTTAAGGGTGCTGGGAACCTTAATGAAGAAGAGGGAGGGTTATATGCAGAGAGGGAGAGAGAGATCTTCATAGAGAAGTACACTTTAAGGGTGTGTGAACCTCTCTCTGAATTAAAAGAACACAGTCATGAGAGTTATGTACAGAGGGTGGACTGATACATTCACTTCAGTAAAAACCTGCACATGTACACACACGACACTGACAAACATAAACTGATTTTTTTTTTCATAAAAATAAAATTAGACACACTAGCAGAAATGCACATAAATGCATGTATATGCAAACATGAACTTGTATTTAACATGTAACTTTTAAATGTACACAAAGAATGTTAACATAAAGATAAATGTGCACTCTTTTAAACTACCAATCAACACATCTCTATACTTCAATGATGCACTGTACTTACCCTGGCTAAGGGTACTTAAGATTATTGTGAGAAACTCTTTGCAATAAAATAGCTGGCGCTGGGTCTGGTAAATGGTTGAGCCATTAAATTGACTGTAATCATTTGTTTAAATCGCATTACAAAGACTCTTGTTTAGAAAAATTTCAAAAAATTTCATTATACTGCAGGTTCATGAAGAGGACAGATTTCATCAGATTTTTAAATACACAGAATGTATTATAGACCTAACTGTGGAGATCACATCAATATTAAAACAAAGCCAATTCCCAGACATTTTAGCAGAATGTATTATAGTCATATCTGTGGAAATCACATCAATATTAAGACAAAGCCAGTTCCTAGACATTTTTAGTCAATTTTGAAATCCCGGCCGGATGCTTTTTTTAGGTTTGAAAAAGAAGAAATGTCCGGGAAAAAGAGGACAAATGGTCAACCTATGTAATATGCACCGGTTATCCTCTATAATTGTACATTAGGATTCATTTTGTGAAAAAAATCCACATAGATGATGAAAAAGTTTTTTTGTATAGAACAACATCGACACTACTGCAAAGATGGGTCTAGAAAAGGGTGGCAGTTCAACACTCATGTGTGTTCATGTTGACTGATCTCGACTGAGTGAAGAAATTAACTAGAAAATGATGTTGGCGTCAAAGTAGGTGGAGCACTGGGTGATGCCAACCTATCATGTGGACTAATGGCCAAAACATTTATTCACTGAAAGTTTGCACTGGCAAGCTGATCAGATATTGTTTTAAATTAAGTCACACCTGTTCTTTTTTAGATTTCACTAGAAGTATGTTGCCACCTTTAGTAGCAAGTCAACAAGATATCCTTGAGCACACCTGTATATCACACTTTGCTCTCAAAATAAGGACTGTGGTTGATCACTTTAAATGTCAGTCAGAAAATCCCTTACTGTCATTCCCAGCTAGAATATGCTGCCATGTGGACCAAACTTTGTGCTGATAGACAAAAGTCTGGCAACCCAAGACTAGTCGATTAAAAACCAGAATGCAATACAATTGTGTCGTAGGACATAGATTGCACACTGTTACAACCAGTTTTATACCAACTACACCCAAGCCGGTCAGACTGATTGCACAGTGAATTTAGAAACAGTAGGTTGGCTTTTCCTGTGCTAAACTCTGTTTGTGCTTACCGAAATTCGATGCACTGCCCCCAGTGTCTGACGTGAGATGTGTTTTTGAATGTAAGGACACATTGGACACATGAGCTCCAGTTTCTGGATGAAATGAACACAGAGGGCGAGTTGTAAAGGGAGATCTTTGCAGCTATAAAGGATGTACAGTAATACACTTGGAATGTATTTTTTATTAAGTCTACCCCTCAACACCAGCCCCACAACTAATAGTCAGTGGAGTAAAAGTGTATTCTTAGTGGGAAAAAGGGAACCTCCGAATCACGTTTTTGCTAATGTAATTACTTCCTGGTTTCAACACGAGACAAGAACAGAGTCTGCCACGCTGCAGATACTAAATGCTTCCAGTTGCGCCACAGAAGAATGTAAACACATATGAACCATCTGATGTGAAATGGCACTTGTCAGTAACTTGACATGATGGGGCCGATGCCAGGGTCCCGGAACATTTGGAAGCAACATGCTGACTTCCTGTGTAATCATTTTGTTGCTACATTAGAAAATGTAAGAATAGGATTAACGTCTAGGTTACGTATGTAACCTCCGTTCCCTAATGTAGGGAACGAGACGTCGTGTCGAAGAAGCGACACTAGGGGTCTCTCTTGAGCACCGAAAGATGCCTCTGATCTATGAAAAAAGGCCAATGAGAGTTGGCGTGGTGGTAGACCAGCTAGATCTTCCGCATCCCGTCCATGGGCTAGACATGGAGGTTCTAAAGGTCTGGGTGCGGATGCCAGAGCGTGCCCCGTCCCTGAGAAAGAAGGTCCTTCCTCAGGTGAATTGCCAGGGAGGGGCTGTTGCGAGGAGTACGAGGTCCGTGAACTGGGCCCGGGTGGGCCAATAAGGAGCCACGAGAGTGACTCGCTCCTCGTCCTCCCTGACCTTGCACAGCACCAGTGCAAGAAGGCTCACTGGGGGGGGGGGGGGGATGCGTACTTGCGCAGCCCCACTGGGCAGCTGTGTGCCAGTGCATCTGCCCCGAGGGGAGCCTCTGAGTGGGCGTACCAGAGCGGGCAGTGGGAGGTCTCTCGGGAGGCAAAGGGGTCTACCTGGGCCTTGCCGAACCATTCCCAAATCAGCTGAACCGAGTGGGGGTGAAGCCTCCACTCTCCGCCAGGCAAGCGTTATCGTGACAGCGTGTCCGTTGTCACATTGAGGTTGCCGGGGATGTGAGTGGGACGCAGTGACTTGAGTCGGTGCTGGCTCCAAAGGAGGAGACGACGGGCAAGTTGTGACATGTGGCGGGAGCATACGCCGCCTTGGCGATTTATGTACGTGACCGCAGTGGTGCTGTCCAACCCGACTAGGATATGTTCGTCCCAAATTAACGGGAGAAACTTCCGCAGGGCAAAAAGGACGGTCAACAACTCGAGGCAGTTGATGTGCCAACGCAGCTGGGCCCCTTTCCAATGGCCTGAGGCTACGTGCCCGTTGCAAACGGTGCCCCAACCCGATCTGGATGCGTCGGTTGTGACCAGGACGCGTCTGGACACCTGCTGTAGGGGTACTCCTGCCCATAAGGAACAGAGGTCTGTCCAGGGGTTGAATGCTTGGCGGCAGGCGGGGGTGATTGATACCCGGTGCGTGCCGTGGCGCCATGCTCGTCTCGGGACTCGGGTCTGACGCCAGTGTTGGAGCGGTGTCATATGTGTCAACCACAGCGGCGCGACCGCCGCGGAGGACGCCATATGCCCCAGGAGCCTCTGGAAAAGTTTTAAAGGGACCGCTGTGCCTGGCCTGAAGGCGGCAAGGCAGTTCAACACTGACTGGGCATGCTCGTTGGTGAGACGTGCCGACATTGAGACCGAGTCCAACTCCATCCCGGAAAAAGAGATGCTCTGAACTGGAGTAAGCTTGCTCTTTTCCCGGTTGACCTGAAGCCCCAAGCGGCTGAGGGCTGAGGTGCCTGAGCACCTGGTCTCTGTGGGCGCATAGTCACTCTCGCGAGCGGGACAGAGACATGCCGAAGGGGAGGACTTGTACTGATACGCCTGGCCATCGAACGTAAACCGCACTTTTAAGGGGCAGTGTCGAGGCAGGATGGAGACGTGGAAGTATGCGTCCTTCAGGTCTACCGCTGCGAACCAATCTAGATGCCGGACGCAGGTTAAGCGTGAGCATTTTGAATGGGAGTTTGTGCAACGCTTGGTTGAGAACTCGCAAGTCCAAGATTGGTCATAAGCCGCCGCCTTTCCTGGGTACGATGAGGTAAGGGCTGTAGAAACCCTCATTCATCTCGGTTGGAGGGACCGGCTCTATCGCGTCTTTGGGCAGAAGAGTTGGACGGATGCCCATGAAGGGGGCGGGGGCCTGGCAAACTGAATTGCGTAACCGAGTCGGATGGTCCGGGCCAGCCAGCGAGACGGGTTGGGAAGTGAAAGCCACGTGTCCAACCTCTGCGCTAGGGGCACCAAAGGGATGATTAATTTTGACTTACCCGGCGGGGCTTCGCAGCGGGGTGGAGCAGGTAGGGCAGCGTTGGGCGGCGACGGGGCGACCCGCGGCAGAGGTGCTGAGAAGAGACTCAAAGCACTTACCTTGCTCCGCACACCCGGCAGGGGGCGGGTTAGCGACTGAGGAGGAGGTCCTGGGTAGGCGTCCTCTGGACTCGTCGGAACCGGCCGGCCGGGGAACAGTCGTGGGGCTGAAGACGGGTGGTCCGTGTCCAGGGGGCCAGGACTGTTGATATCTGGGGGCAAAGTGCCGTGAGAATGGCATTTGCGGGCCAGGTGACCCAGAGACAAAAGGAAATAGCTCATTACAGAGAATATGAGAATGTGAAAATTAATTCGACAAGAAAAAATACTCCTCCCGGCCGTCCACCGGGGACGGAGCGGTCTTACCACCTCCAGAGCTAACATCTTGGTCCCTGGGTCGAACGTCTACGGACAGCCTGGGAGCCTTCTGGGTCCTCGAGGGGGTCTGTGAGACGGGGGCGTCTGCTTCCTGCGGAGTGCTCGACGCTAGGGCTGAGAGCTGGGCCCGGGTTGAGGCGGAGCAGGGTGTTTCATAGCCGCAGGAGGACGCCCTCGGCGAGCAGATGGGGCATGGCCCATGGCGGCAGGCTTGCGGCGGGGCAGGGTGGTGGCCTCCGTCTGCCTCACCGCTGAGGACTGCTGGGCAGAGTCGTCAACGGTGGCGCCGGATGGACGGAGCTGGGAGACAGGGGTGTGGGAGAAGGCGTGCCTTGTCTACCTCCCGCATTTCGACCAGGTCCAGTCCACAGGTGCATTTCTGGACCACAAGGGGTGGCCATCGCCTGTTTGAGTGCCGGCGCTTCTGACCTCCGTGGCCCGGGGGCGCGGTTGGTCATCCAGCGCAGTTCCTGCAGCACATCAAGAACAGGACTACCCAAGGTGCAAGTTTTGAAGTGCCTTGGCCTGGCGTTGGTTGCAGGAAGGGCCGTGGCGAGCAGAGTGGAGGCAGTCTGGGACGTTCCACTGCGAGGGTAGTGAGAGCGGAGGAGTGAGGAAGCCTTGGCTTTGCTCAACTCGTAATGCACGTCCGAGAAGAAAGCAGGGGGGGGGGGGGGGGCGTGGCTGTGAGCGGTGCACCTGCCCGCGGAACCGATCAAGTAGCCCGGGAAAGCATAGCGGATATCCGTGTGTCAGACTCGGGCTGGGCGGCAGACCCGAAGGTGGCGGGCCAAGCGAGTGATCAGCATCCGATGCCACTGTAACGCTCTCCGATGCAGCGGTTATTTCATCCAATTCTGAAGCAAGCAAGCGTGCCGGGGAGGCGGGTGGTTCGAGGGGGTTTACCCGGCGAACAGAGCCCTTCATTGTCCCCAAATGGCCTTCATCGCACGCGGCGCCTGCGTCACTCCCGTAGGAAGGAGGCGAAGCACGGGGGGGCGGCTGAAAGTGGCTTTCTCTCATTACAAAAGAAGCCGTGCGACCGCAATGCTATAACGGCCATGTTCTCAAACTGAGAAGATGAACCATTGGAGAGCATGCTCATCCCGAGCTCAGACGGAAGCAAAACAAGCGTGCCGGGGAGGCGGGTGATTCGAGGGGGTTTACCCGGCGAACAGAGCCCGTCATTGTCCCCAAATCGTGTTCATCGCCCGCGGCGCCTGTGTCAATCCCGTAGGAAGGAGGCAAGGCGCGGGGGGCGGCTGAAGTGGCTTTCTCTCATTACAAAAGAAAAGCCGCACGACCGCAATGTTGCCATGGCTATGTTCTCGGACTGAGAACATGAACCATTCATAAAATGCTGCCTGCGTGTGATTGCAGCCCAGGCATGCCAGACAGCTTTTTATGACCGAGAGAGGTGGGGAGAAACACCGCATCCAGAAACTACACAGGGGCAGAAATCACATCTTTATAAAGACGCGTCCTGAAAAGGACGTTCAACGCCGCTGTGTAATGCTATTTCAGAGAAATAAACTCCTTTACAGAGAAAATCACTCTTTCAACTCTTTTAACTCTGCGCTGTCGAAGCGCTCAGGGGCAGACTGCGCGCCGGCAGTGAAGAGAAAAGCCGCTGAAGTGCGCCGTAAATCCAACAGCAAAGCAGAGCGTCAGAGGATCAGAAGCAGGATCAGTTGTGTTACTCGCAGCTGACAGCATACACACGACCATCAGCTCCGAAGAAAATTACTGAATGAACGAGCGTATTTCCCTCGCCTTTATATCCGTATCCGGAGGCGGGGTATGCAAATACTGTTCGCCAACTCTCATTGGCCTTTTTTCATAGATCAGAGGCATCTTTCGGCGCTCAAGAGAGACCCCTAGTGTCGCTTCTTCGACACGACGTCGAAGTGAGCGACAGACGGGGAACTAAGAGTCTCAAACAAAGTTAAATATTTTTTTAAAGATTCAAAGTCTACAAACACTACATGGAATTGAAAAATACTGTGGCAAATACTAATGACAGCACTTTAACAGCCCGTACTTTTCACACAGGCAAGCTGTGCAAACCACTGCAACACTTCTTTGGCCAGATTTTGTTTGAAATTACTTTGACATTTTTATTTCGCTAGAAGTATGTTTATTTGTATCTTTAGTAGCAATTAAACTAGATGTTGTTGAGTGCACCTGTATATTACACTTTGTTCTCAGAATAAAGGGGGTGTGGGATGTAGGGATGTTCTCAGACAGAATAAGCTGCAATGCAGACCAAAGTCTGTGTTGATAGTCAAAAGTTTCGTAACCCAAGACTAGTTGATTAAAAAACAGCATAAGGAAATGTAATTTAGAGTCATTTTCATTTCAGACACACACAGAGCTCATCTTTTAATTACATCTGTAATGAGATCACAGCCACAGTCGAGTATCGACAGCTCTCAAAGTCTCTTGACACAAGGGCTCTGTGAGGGCCTGATGCGGGCCTCAGGTGTTTGTGCATGATTTAATTTTATAGGCAAAGTGTTCATTCAGCACAGTCTGTGTATATGAAAATAGCATCACTGTAATTAAGTCAGAGATGAAGGCACTGAACAGGAAACACTACACAGAGCAAACCGGAAAATTCTGTGTGAGTGGAGTAGCTTTCATAAACAATCGGACTAATCAGGGCCTATCTTGCACCACACACACAAACTCATCTGAAAAGTGCCTCCTGTGTACTATTCGAGGAGGCAATATACATATGTGTTTGCAGTGTAAAGATATACACACTGGCTGACAGAGGTGGGTAGAGTAGCCAAAAACTGTACTCAAGTAAAAGTACGATTACATCAAAAACATAATTACTGAAGTAGAAGTAAAAGTACTAACATAAATACTTGAGTAAGAGTAAGAAAGTATCTAATTAAAAGAGTACTCAAGTAGTGAGTAACTTGTTACTTTCACAAATGACATAATAGACATTTACTCCCCTATATTCCATTACATAACACACATTGAACATGTACTACAGAATTATTATTATCATTAATGGAAATTCTGTCATCATTCACCATCATGTTGTTCCAAACACATATGACTTTCTTTCTTCCATGCAACACAAGGAGATATTAGACAGAATGTTTGCCTGAGTCATAATTTACTTTCAGTGAATGTTTTATATATATATATATATATATATATATATATATATATATATATATATATATATACACTCACCTAAAGGATTATTAGGAACACCATACTAATACTGTGTTTGACCCCCTTTCGCCTTCAGAACTGCTTTAATTCTACGTGGCATTGATTCAACAAGGTGCTGAAAGCATTCTTTAGAAATGTTGGCCCATATTGATAGGATCGCATCTTGCAGTTGATGGAGATTTGTGGGATGCACATCCAGGGCACGAAGCTCCCGTTCCACCACATCCCAAAGATGCTCTATTGGGTTGAAATCTGGTGACTGTGGGGGCCATTTTAGTACAGTGAACTCATTGTCATCTTCAAGAAACCAATTTGAAATGATTCAAGCTTTGTGACATGGTGCATAATCCTGCTGGAAGTAGCCATCAGAGGATGGGTACATGGTGGCCATAAAGGGATGGACGTGGTCAGAAACAATGCTCAGGTAGGCCGTGGCATTTAAACGATGCCCAATTGGCACTAAGGGGCCTAAAGTGTGCCAAGAAAACATCCCCCACACCATTACACCACCACCACCAGCCTGCACAGTGGTAACAAGGCATGATGGATCCATGTTCTCATTCTGTTTACGCCAAATTCTGACTCTACCATCTGAATGTCTCAACAGAAATCGAGACTCATCAGACCAGGCAACATTTTTCCAGTCTTCAACTGTCCAATTTTGGTGAGCTCTTGCAAATTGTAGCCTCTTTTTCCTATTTGTAGTGGAGATGAGTGGTACCCGGTGGGGTCTTCTGCTGTTGTAGCCCATCCGCCTCAAGGTTGTGCGTGTTGTGGCTTCACAAATGCTTTGCTGCATACCTCGGTTGTAACGAGTGGTTATTTCAGTCAAAGTTGCTCTTCTATCAGCTTGAATCAGTCGGCCCATTCTCCTCTGACCTCTAGCATCAACAAGGCATTTTCACCCACAGGACTGCCGAATACTGGATGTTTTTCCCTTTTCACACCATTCTTTGTAAACCCTAGAAATGGTTGTGTGTGAAAATCCCAGTAACTGAGCAGATTGTGAAATACTCAGACCGGCCCGTCTGGCACCAACAACCATGCCACGCTCAAAATTGCTTAAATCACCTTTCTTTCCCATTCTGACATTCAGTTTGGAGTTCAGGAGATTGTCTTGACCAGGACCACAGCCCTAAATGCATTGAAGCAACTGCCATGTGATTGGTTGATTAGATAATTGCATTAATGAGAAATTGAACAGGTGTTCCTAATAATCCTTTAGGTGAGTGTATATATAGGGCTGTCAATCGATGAAAATTTTTTATCAAATTAATTACATGGTGTCCCGATTAATTAATCACGATTAATCACATATACAAATATTTGCTGAGAAAGCCCTTCATATAACAATAACTCAATATATAATGATTATACATATGTATATCAATATATAATTATACACAGTTATCTTTAAATATTTAAAATTCTCTCTCTCTCTCTCTCTCTCTCTCTCTATATATATATATATATATATATATATATATATATATATATATATATATATATATATATATATATAATTATTCAGCTAATTAAAATGCTTTACATTCAGGCAGAAGAGATACAAAAAGCGGCTTTAGAATACAATGTATTGTTTACTACTACACAGCAGGTGTTGAACATCCTTTTTAGGAAGCATCTTTTTCAAGATGCCCTTCCACCCCTGTGTAGTTCCTGGATGCGGTCAATTTCTCTCCAAGACCGACGGCCACAGATGCTGCTTCGTATGCCTAGATGCTGCCTCGTATGTCAAGGAGAACCACCTCTGGCTGAACATGGTCGAGATGTGCGACATTGACAAATCACTCAACAACCTCGATGACTGGCTCATCCTGGCCCACTCTCGAGATTTACTATGCGCTCACAGAGACCAGTTGCTCTGGCGCCTCAGCCGTCTAGGGCTTCAGGTCAACTGGGAAAAAAGCAAGCTTGCCCCGGTTCAGAGTATCATGGCATCATTTCTCGACATGGAATTAGACTCCGTATCAATGACAGTGCACCTCACCAACGAGCTCGCTCAGTCAGTGCTCAGGTGCCTCACTCTCTTCGAGCCCGGCACAGCGGTTCCTCTAAAACAATTCCAAAGGCTCCTGGGCCATATGGCATCCTCAGCCATGGGTTGATGCATGTGAGACCGCTTCAACACTGGCTACAGACTCGAGTCCCGAGATGGGCATGGAGCCACGGCACATACCGTGTGACAATCACATCCTCCTGCCAACAGACTTTCAACCCTTGGACAGACCTCTGCTTCCTGCGGACCGGAGTCCCCCTGCAGCAGCCACTCACATCCCTGGCAACTGCAACACGACGGGGGATGTGCTATTGCGGCATGTTTCTTCCAGGGGAGAGTGGAGGTTCCACCCCCAGGCAGTCCAGCTGATTTGGGACCGATTCGGCACGGCACAGATAGATCTCTTTGCCTCCCAGGACAACTCCTAATGCCCGCTCTGGTACTCCCTGACAGAAGCTCCTCCCAGGACAGACGCGCTGGCACACAGCTTGCCCCGGGGGCTGCGCAAGTTCACATTTACCCCATTGAGCCTCCTTGCACTGGTGCTGTGTATGATCAGCGAGGACGAAGAACAGGTCACCTTGGTGGCTCCTTACTTGCCCACCCGGACCTGGTTCTCGGATCTTACGCTCCTCGCGACAGCACCTCCCTGGAAAATTCTCCTGAGGAAGGACCTTCTTTCTCAGGGACGGGGAACCCTCTGGTACCCGCGCCCAGACCTCTGGAATCTCCACGTCTGGCCCCTGGATGGGACACGGAAGATCTAGTGGATCTACCACCTGCAGTAGTAGACACGATCAACTAAGCCAGAGCTCCCTCCACCAGTCAACTTTACGCCCTGAAGTGGCACTTGTTCGTGAATTGGAGTTCTTCCCGGGCTGAAGACCCGCAGAGATGCGCAGTTCGGTCAGTGCTTTCATTCCTGCAGGAGAGGCTGGAGGGGAGGCTGTACCCCTCCACCTTGAAGGTGTATGTATCTGCTATCGCAGCCCACCACGACGCAGTAGATGGCAAGTCCCTATTTAAGCATGACTTGATTATCAGGTTCCTGAAAGGCGTCCGGAGACTGAACCCTCCCCGGACTTACCTGTTCCCCTCCTGAGATCTCTCAGTGGTCCTCATGGGCCTTCAGAGTCCCCCCTTCGAGACGCTTGATTCAGTTGAGCTCAAGGCCCTCTCCCTAAAGATGGCCCTCCTGATCGTGTTAGCCTCCATCAAGAGAGTCGGTGACCTGCAAGCATTCTCTGTCAGTGACACCTGCCTGGAGTTCATTCCGGCACATTCTCACGTTATCCTGAGGCCGTGACCGGGCTACGTGCCCAAAGTTCCTACGACCCACTTCAGAGATCAGGTTGTGAACCTGCAAGCGCTGCCCCGGGAGGAGGCAGACCCAGCCCTTTCGTTCCTGTGTCTGGTACGTGCTTTGCTTGGGATAGCTTTTGCTATTTATTCGGACCGCACGCAGTGCTTTAGATGTTCCGAACAGCTCTTTGTTTGCTTTGGCGGATGGCGGAAAGGGAACGCCAACTCAAAGTAGAGGCTAGTCCATCTTATTGGCCCATTGTGGGTCCGAGCACACTCGACAAGAAGTGTGGCATCCTCATTGGCACTGGCCAACGGCACCTCCCTAGCAGACATCTGCAGAGCAGCGGGCTGGGCAACAACCAATACCTTCGCCAGATTTTAAAATCTCAGGGTTGAGTCAGTCTTGTCCCCTGTTTTGTCGGGTCTGAGCCGGTAGAAACTCAGTAACGCGGCACAACCGACCGTGTGTTCATTGGCCTTTTCTCAAGTTCAGAGTTACGTTTGGTATCCCAAGAAGACCCCTTGTGTCACTTCATTTGACACAACGTCTCGTTCCCTCCCTCAGGGAACAGAGGTTACGACAGTAACATGACGTTCAGCAGAAAGAAAGTCATACACATCTGGGGTTGCATGAGGGTGAGTAAATAAAGAGAATTGTATTTTTTGGGTGAACTAACCCTTTAAGGGCTTTCATCAGATCTGGATGAATTTGTCAATAAGAAGAGAGTTTTGGAAACATTTCTAGTAATTATTGCAGTGAAAACCTGAAAAAGTCCCACAAGGACATTATATATAATGCTGAAATATAATGCCTTCTTTCACTATTTCATAGCTTTTAAAGTCCTGTGCAACTCCGGTCGTGGAACACTCGCTGTGTCTGAAACCACCCCCTATCCACTATATAGTGCACTATTTCAAGTTTTCGCTATTTTGTAGGAGTGTCTGAATTCTGAGTCAGCCACTTGTTCCCTACTTTTGTTCACTCATTCTTACAGACAATGCACTCTAATTTCAAGTGTACATTTCAAGTACACTCGATGACTGTTAATTTCCCACAATCCACCACGGGGAAGATGTACGAGGTAGGAGTTTACTGCTTCCTTCACTCCTGCAAATTTATTTCATGATGAATGTAGTAAATTACTATTTGACTAATCATTACTGGATTAAAATAACAACATATTGAGAGACAAAACATACAGATACATTGTCCTCTTTATTTGATCAAATGGGTATAATCTTTATATTAACACAGTATATAATAAAAATGACAAACAGAATGAAGATTTATTGTATTAATATATTATTTAATAAGAATAACAAGTAAGGCCCAAGTATTTTAAAATTTCATATGTGACGTTTCTGCACCAGACCCAGAGCTCTGACACTCGTGTCCGAATTCACTCATTTCGTTCACTTACTGCTGAGATATAGTGCACTAACTGCCATTCACTATATAAGAAATAGTAAATGAGTGAACGATTGCGGACACAGCCATACACTCTCGTTGCCACAATTGCCTCGCGGCACTGTGCATACGTAGAAATGCTGTCTGTTCGAGCTCCAATTGTCGATCACGTGAATGGCAGTGATTTACAATTAACTTGGATGTTTACATGGATTTATACAGTTAATCCACTTGAAGTAGCTGCGATAGTTTCCAGGACCCCCGCGAGGGCATGGAGTAAATACATAAATACTTAAAAATGTACACTTAAAAGCTGAAGTCATAAGAGCCCAGTTGCATTATCACCCTGAAAATGACCATCTCATTACACAAAAAACCTGCGTTAGAATTAGATCCAAAATTTACCTCAGCGTGCTGTCTTAAATTGGAGCTATGATTATAATCTTGAAATATCAGGTTGTCTTGGTGTTAAATGAAGGCATTGCATGATGAAACTATTCTTTTTTTCACTGTGTGGAGCAAAGAAAGTTTTTCACTTTGAAGAGCTTGATGCCGCTGCAGTGATTGAGTGACAGTCTGCGAGAGCGTCTCATCGCGCGTAGCTGTGAACTTCCGCTCTTGTAAAAGTACCATTCAATAATCTCTCAATAAATTACACATTAATTCATATTAAACACAGTAATATATTGACAGAAGTGCAACATATTATAAAGAAGTAAAAGTAAAAATAAATCAGTAGAAATTTACTTGAGTAATATAGTAAAAAGTACACACTTTTAAACCTCCTCTAAAAGTAATTTTTTCCCCAAAAAGTTACTCAAGTAAATGTATGTAGTAAATGTAACACATTACTACCCATCTCTGCTGGCCGATGATACACCAGATTGTGAGAAGCTCTTTGCAACAAAAACACCGAATAGTTGTTAGATGTGCAGAAATGACAAACAATCAAAAATTACCCTTTGAATACTATTGGCTCTTGCGTGTCTTGTGGCCTATTGTAACATGCTTATGTTTAAATTCATATTTTCAACTGAGATATGACTGCCTTCACTGAGAGAAAGATTCCAGCAATTAACACCTACAGTTTTACTGTAATTTTGGAGAACTTGAACCATGAGTCATTTAGAATAATTTAAAAGAATATTTTTTTTTTCCCAAAAAGTTACTCAAGTAAATGTATGGAGTAAATGTAACACGTTACTACCCACCTCTGCTGGCTGATGATACACCAGATTGTGAGAAGCTCTTTGCAACAAAAACACCAGTATTTGGTAAACCGAATAGTTGTTAGATGTGCAGAAATTACCTATTAAAAAAAAGAAGACATAAAGACTGAAAATAGACTGCAGGGCCAGGGCTGGATTTATGCTATTTTGGAAGACTTGGAAAGACACAAACAAACAAATGACAAAGAGAAGATTATTTTGATCCAAGAAGCATGTAATCACTTAATCAGGTCTGACAAAGTTAGCATGCCATATATAATAAAATTAATGATTTTGTAAAATTTTTGTAACTTTTTTGACACCACAACAATCCTGTAACCTGATGCTGAACATGTCATGTTCAGGTTCTTGTTTAACATATTTGGGAATTTTGGAGAAAAACCCTTTTCAACTGCAAATTTCTTAAAAAAATTGAAATTAATGTGGTTTAGACTGCTAACAAATGTCATTTGCAGCCTCTGTAAGGCACAATTTAATTACCATTAAAGCTCATAGTCTAAAATGTGATCTAGTCAAACTCACGATTAGTGATATTAATGTTTCTGAGAAGGCCACTAGAGATTTTGGGAATTTTCACATGAGAGAAATGAATGATAAAACAGTTTGTGATATGTTTAATAAAGTAGTAAGCCAAGAGAGGCTGCATTTGGTTAGGAGTGTTGTTAGGCATGACATGATGCAGAGTGGTAAAATCACTGTAACTCATGGCCTCAAGCAACACACTCTCAAAAAGATACGTCACTTCAGCAGCTTTTTGCATGCACCACCAATATGTCATCATTGATTAATATTTTAAATGACACTCTGATGCCGTATTTAAGGATCTGAATTGTTTATCCATTGCGCAGATTCCCATGGAGATGACTGTAATTTGCCTGCTGAATTTAGCCATGCAATTTAAATGTGACCCAAATAGTCCTGTAAGATAATGCTGAATGCGATTCTCTTGATCGTGCACCACAATCGCTGTCGCCTCTGCTCTGCCACCAGCTGCCTCTCTCCCATTGAAAATATTTAGTAGGTTCACTATTACCAAATACTGTGCAAAACGTCACGGTTACTGTTGTAACCTCCATTCCCTGAGGGAGGGAACGAGACATTGTGTCCAATGAAGTAACACAAGGGGTCTTCCTTGGGAGCATCGCGTACCTCTGAACTTGAGAATTGGCCAATGAGAAATTGCAGACAGAATTTGCATGTCCCGAGGGAAGCGGGCGTGTGTCTGTCATGTTTTCTGCCAAGGTGTCTGCCAGTGTCTTGGCAGAAGTGACACAACATCTCATTCCCTCCCTCAGGGAACGGAGGTTACAACAGTAACCGTGATGTTCCCCTTCTGTCACTCACTCGACGTTGTGTTGAATAAAGTTGACACAAGGTGTCCCATTCAAAAGCGCCATGCACTAGATCATGTTACGTGAACTGTTGACACAGGTGCAAACAGGCTGCTGCATGCTAGAAGCAACTGTATCGGGCACACGTAACCCTCCCCAACTCCCCCATAAAAGGTGTCATATACAGACCTAAGGTTCCCAGCAGCCCTGAGGGGGGAACAGGTGCTACATGACCAGCATGGGAGCAAGCCCAGCAGCTGCGGCCTTTTCTCTCTTTATGTCTCTCGCATAGAGTGTAAAGCAGCTGGGGCCGCATCTTAATGCTATGAAATGCATCGGGGAAGGCGGTATTTCCAGATCCTATTTTTTCAGGGGGAAAAGACCCTGTGGAGGCCACATCCTGTCAAGACTAGGGGGAGGTGATATGTGGCCAATACACCACGTGGGTTGTCAAGTCACACGTGGGAGCGGCGCGGTGGTAGGTTCTACCTGATGAGGGAGGAGCTCTACAAACACATGCAAATTCTGTCTGCCAATTTCTCATTGGCCTTTTCTCAAGTTCAGAGGTATGCGAGGATACCAAGGAAGACCCCTTGTGTCACTTCATTCGACAAAACATCAAGTGAGTGACATAAAGGGAACTGCCTTTTATACTGTACACTTAATATAATGTAAATAGTAAATATGAGCATAGTTTTTAAATTCTGTGACACTGCTTGATTTATACATGGATCATCTGTCTGTACATTACATATTTGACTTATAATTATCGGTGCAATAAATGTCTGTTTGTGTGTTGGCCATTATGTTGCATCTGACAATATGTTATATTTTATTTATATTGGATCTATAATGTATGTAACATTACTATTATTTTTCTGTTTTTATATGCAGCCACACATAAGGCAACCATCTTTATTCATCTTTGTGTCTGTGACACTAGTGCTCAACTAGAGCACATCATGCTGTCTAAATTAGGAATGTTCAGTAAAATCTTTGAATACTTTTTCTGAAGGTGCTCTACAAACACAGTGACCGGGGGCAGTGGACCTGCCCGAAGGAGAAGCGGGTCCGCTGACAGGGAGACCGTATCACGGAAAATACATCACAGGGAGATGCCTGAAGAGGGAATTAAGCCTGTGGAGCCCTACCCCAGTACAGAACACCTGTGGCTCATAGTGGGGCTGTCGCAAATTCCTCAGATAAATTCACAGGCCAGAAGGCTAGGGAGGAAGAACATCCAGGAAGCGAAAGCTTAGTGAGTGAAAACTGGGAGTGAAATCGCACTGGATCAACTTGGTGAAGGGCGTTAGGTGCTACCGGGTTCTACCGGCTCGGACCTGACAAAACACGGGGACGAGACCGACTCAACTAGGAGATTGTAGAACCTTGCAAAGGTGTTGGGTGTTGCCCAGCCCACTGCTCTAGAGATGTCTGCTAGGGAGGTGCCATTGGCCAATGCTCACGAGGATGCCACATTTCTTGTCGAGTGTGCTCAATCCTACAAGGGGGCGGGCACGGCCTGGGTCTGGTAGGCCAGAGAGATGGCGTCGACGACCCAGTGAGCTAGCCTCTGTTTGGAGACGGTGTTTCCACCATCTGCCAAAGCATACAAAGTGCTGCTCAGAACATCTAGAGCTCTGCGTGCGGTCCAAATACAGTGCATCCAGAAAGTATTCACAGCGCTTCACTTTTTCCACATTTTGTTATATTACAGCCTTATTCCAAAATGTATTAAATTAATTATTTTCCAAAAAATTCTACAAGCAATACCCCATAATGACAGCATGAAAGAAGTTTGTTTGAAATCTTTGCAAGTCAAGTCAATTTTATTTGTACTGTGCCTTTCACAACACACATCGTTTCAAAGCAGCATTACAGAAGATCAGGCATTAACAGACGATAAAACCATAATGTCTATTATTGTGTAATTAGATAAAATACATTTGTTAATCGTGTTTAAAAATAAGTAATTAAATAATAATTGTATTAATAACCCCAGTGAGCAAGCTGAAAGCGACTGTGGCAAGGAACACAAAACTCCATAAGATGTTGATTAAAGGAGAAAAATAACCTTGGGAGAAACCAGACTCACTGTGTGGGCCATTCAACATCATGAATATAATGTAAATATTACTTATGTATAGTTAAAGTCATTGTTTAAAATGATTAAACTAAGTAAGTGTTAAGGGTCAGTGTTTAAACAAAGATTTTGTTTGAACTGTAAGATTAATGACCAATGTCTTTGAAGTCCATCCTGGATTAACTGCATAAGTTCACATAGATGCAATAGTCCTTGTTATTTGGCTGATGAAGGCTTTTGTTGGCAATTGTTAGTCTATGCATTCCATTTCAAGATCATAGTCCATCAATAGACTGATGGTGCGTTCACGTGCTATGGTAAATATGATATTTTCCACTTGTGAACTGGTATTTACCAGTGTGTTGTGTTCAAGTGCTTTTGTTGTCGTAATGTGGTAAAAAGATGGAGATACACACACACACACACACACACACACATACACAATTGCAATCTTGACATCGCAGCCTGTTCATTATGCTGCGTTCACACCAAACGCGAATAGAGCGTAGTATAATAGTATCGCTATTTAGAGTTTTATTTATTTTTATAACGTGTATTCTCCGTGTAAATTCGTGCACCGGACCGCGCCGTTTCGATTCAATACGAAACTAACTAACAGTAGCAAAAAAGGTTTGGTTTTGTACAATGCTTACCATTCAACACTCTCGCGATGCTCTCCGCCATTTTGAAAAGGTCAAAGGTTATCTCATCTCGGCAACTCGGGCATCAAAATATTCTACGAGTTGCCCAGTGGAAAATACCACATGAGGGGGTGTTCATGTGCATTTTCCACGTCGGCTTTTGGTATTTACCATAATTACCATAGCACATGAACGCACCATGAGATGATGCAGGTATCAGGAAGATCAGGGATGTGAAACACAGTTCAAACTGGCCGGTAATTTCGGTGAGGTTCGGTGTGGTCCATCCTAAATCCAAGGTTCAGACAATGGCATATGATGTCTTATGGTTGGAGTTGGCATCGGTTCATCCTCTGAAGTCCATCATAATACACTGAAGTGATGTTTGGCTGGCACCAGCTGCATTTAGTCATCATCATTCAGCGACACGTAGCAGTGGAGTCCAACACGAAGCAGGAATGGTGCTGGATCCAGCCGGTTCTGGTGACCTCAGGATAGGAATCCCGAGGTTGAGACATGGAAACAAATAAAATAATATTAGCATAGATGCTATTCAATTTTTGAGTCAATGTTTCTGGATTCTGGTTCTGGCAGACCCAACTAAAGCAGCCTAATTGTGGGTTTGAGGATAAATCTTTAGTCTAGACTTAAACAGAGGGAGTGTGTCTGCATCTCGAACAGTATTAGGGAGACTATTCCATAGTTTGGGAGCTAAATATGAAAAGGATCTACCTCCTTTTGTGGTTTTTGATATTCTAGGAACTATTAACAGGCCAGAATTTTGCGATCCTAATGAACGTGATGGAATATAGTGTGGTAGAAGTTCACTTAAGTACTGCAAACCCAGACCATTCAAAGCTTTGTAAGTAGTTAACAGAATTGTAAAATTAATTCGGAATTTAACAGGTAGCCAATTTTAAAACGATGATAAAATGGGGCTAATATGATCATATTTCTTGGTTCTCGTTAGCACTCTGGCTGCTGCATTTTGAACCAATTTAAGTTTATTTATTGATCTTGCTGGACATCCTCCCAGTAATGCATTACAATAATCTAGTCTTGAGGTCATGAATGCATGAATTAGATTTTCGTAGGACTGATTGGTATCAAATATAACACCTAAGTTCTTCGCTGTTGAAGATGATGTAACAGTACATCCATCGAGAGTCAAATTATATTGTAGTGGCTTATTTTTAGAGTTTTTTTAGGTCCAATAATTAGTACCTCTGTTTTGTCAAAACTGAGTAGAAGGACATTTCTGGCCATCAAATCTTTTATGTCATTGATACACTCTGCTAATTTTGAGAATTGTGAAATCTCATCAGGTTTTCAAGAAATATAAAGTTGTGTATCGTCGGCATAGCTGTGGAAACTTATTCCATGATTCCTGATAATATCTCCCAGGGATAGCATATACATGGAGAAAAGCAGAGGCCCTAAAACTGATCCCTGTGGCACTCCATATTTTCCTCATTTACATAGACAAAGTTCTGCTAAATATGGCCTAAACCATGCTAATGCAACTCCACATATTCCTACATAATTCTCCAGCCTATTCAAGAGTATGTCGTGATCTATCGTGTCGAATGCAGCACTAATATCTAAAAGCACTAGAAGAGAAATGCATCAGTCATTTGTAACTCTGTACTGTGATGAGGCCTAAATCCTGACTGAAATTCTTTGTATACTATTTCTCTGTAGAAATGAACATATTTGGGAGGATACTACCTTTTCTAGTATTTTTGACATAAATGGGAGATTTATGTCAGTTTTCCAGGATCAAGTTGTGGCTTCTTAATAAGCGGTTTGATAACTGCCATTTTAAAGTTTCTTGGGACATGTCCTAAGGATAGCGATGAGTTAATAATATTAAGAAGAGGTTCTGAAATGTGCTAATTTATTAAAAATAAAAACATCACATGTACATAAGTATTCACAGCCTTTGCCATGACATTCAAAATTGAGCTCACATGCATCCTGTTTCCACTGATCATCCTTGAGATGTTTCTACAACTTGATTGGAGTCCACCTGTGGTAAATTCAGTTGATTGGACATGATTTGGAAAGGCACACACCTGTCTATATAAGGTCCCACAGTTAACAGTGCATGTCAGAGTACAAACCAAGCCATGAAATCCAAGGAATTGTCTGAAGACCTCCAAGACATGATTGTATCGAGGCACAGATCCGGGGAAGGGTACAGAAAAATTTCTGCAGCATCGAAGGTCCCAATGAGCACAGTGGCCTCCATCATCGTAAATAGAAGAAGTTTGGAACCACCAGGACTCTTCCTAGAGCTGGCCGCCCGGCCAAACTGAGAGATCGGGGGAGAAGGGCCTTAGTCAGGAAGGTGACCAAGAACCCCATGGTCACTCTGACATAGCTCCAGTGTTTCTCTGTGGAGAGAGGAGAACCTTCTAGAAGAACAACCATCTCTGCAGCACTCCACCAATCAGGTCTGTATGGCAGAGTGGCCAGACGGAAGCCACTACTCAGTAAAAGGCACAAGACAGCCCACCTGGAGTTTGCCAAAAGCCTCCTGAAGGACCCTCAGTCACTTAAAGGACAACTCTGTGAATGTCTTTGAGTGACCCAGCCAGAGCCAGACTTGAACCCGATTGAACATCTCTGGATAGATCTTAAAATGGCTGTGCATCGAAGCTCCCCATCCAACCTGATGGTGCTTGAGAGGTCCTGCAAAGAAGAATGGGAGAAACTGCCCAAAAATAGGTTTGCCAAGCCTGTAGTATCATACACAAAAAGACTTGAAGCTGTAATTGGTGCCAAAGGTGCTTCAACATAGTATTGAGCAAAGGCTGTGAATAGTTATGTACGTGATTTTTTTCGTTTTTTATTTTTAATACATTTGCAAAGATTTCAAACTCACGATATCATTATGGGGTATTGTTTGTACAATTTTGAGGAAAATAATAAATGTAATACATTTTGGAATAAGGCTGTAAAATGTTGAAAAAGTGAAGCACTGTGAATACTTTCTGGATGCAATGTAGATACGCAAAGCATGTACCGGACACAGCAACGAAAAGGCTGGAGTATGCAGCTGTATGACCCAGGAAGTGGGGAAATCGATTGGGAGTGCAGGGTGCGGCTGAAGTAGCTTTCTAGTGTGTAAAGAATGCCGCGACCACAACGTTGCCATTGCTATCTTCTTGCACTAAGGAGATGAAACATTCATATAACGCTGCCTGCGTGTGATCGCAGCCCAGGCATGCGAGGCAGCTCTTATGGCTGTCAGAAGCGAAGAGAAATCGACCGCATCCAGGAACTACACAGAGGCGGAAAGACATCTTTAAAAAGACGTGTCATGCAAAGGACGTTCAACGCTTGCTGAGTATTGCTCTTTTGTGAGTGAAAATAAACTCTTTTAGAGAAATAAAACTCTTTTAGGAGGGTGAAGACAGAAAAGACAGAAAAGCTGTCAAAGCACCCAGGGGCTTGGAGTGCACAGCGTGCAGAGAGAGAGAGAACGCTGCTGGAAATGTGCCGTAGATCCAACAGCAGTGCTTTGCAAACAGAGGTAAGTGGAACAGAAGTGAGACTCATCATGCTGCTGCACAACTGCTCAGCTCCGAAGAAAAAATCTGACTGACAGACACACACCCGCTTCCCTTTATACCCTTATGTCCATTATGTCCCTTATTTAGAAAAAAATAACTATGAATCGTCAAAAAAAAATTTATTTTACGATATGCATCGAATCAAAGAATCGTAATGGAATCAAATCATTGTCATTGAAAATATTGACACCCCTATTAAATATCTGTAAATTAATGTAATGTAACTACAATTATTGTGACTGTAAATGTATCTGCTCTTTACATGCTTTATATTGTTGAAAAAAGTGGTCAGGTTTGGGGTTTGGGGTTGGGTTACGTGTTTAAAAGTATCAGAATGATTAGTTATGATGTAACTAAACTCAAGTATTTACAAGTATGATAAAATGTGATTAAAAATGTGATATTATCCACAGATTGCTGAGCCTATGACAAAATCTTATGACGAATATGAGGAAAGACCATTCTTTCCGTTTTCATGGTGCAGGTAAAATTTCTTATGGTGATGCTTCCCTAATGAGACTGCCCTCTCGTGTGGTTTACTGATGTTTTAGAACAGCAATGTGATAAAATACACCATTGATTTAGTTTTATTTTGTACTTGCGATCATCATGCTAATCAAAACATTTTTTATAGAAAAATATATTTTTTTAAATCTCCCCTTACTATCACTATCAATCTCAATCTCAACTCAATCTCTTATACTATATGGCATCACACCTATCCCTCTCTATATATATTTATTGCTTTACTTCCCTATTTGTGTCATTCTTTCCCAGTAGATGTCATGTACCTGGCTGCTCTGGGCTGTCTCAGGCCTTGCTGAACCATTTAAGAGTAGTCAGCAGGTAAATGTGGAGCAGATATTGTGCCCACCCTGCAGCTCCCTAGAGCTTGACGCTTGCTGTAAACCACCAAGCATGTGTGTGTGATAAAAGATTGAAAGAAACGTGTGTTCAAAGACTATGACCATGCCTTTCAATGTTTCCAACTTTCAAAAAATTGCAGTGATTATTGAGTGCTTATTGATATGGGCAAACATTTAGCTAATTTAAAAGGGTCATACCATGAGAAATACAATTCCTTGACAAAAGAGTTTATTGTACTATGAAAATGTAAGGTCACTTTCAGAGCTCAGAACTTCTTCCCCTGTCAAAAAAGACATTTTATTAAAACAGCTGAAAAAAAGACTTATTCCAAACTTTCTGACGTCAGAAAAAAGAATACAATACATTAACAGACCTCTCACAGTTACATGTCAACAGTGCATACTGTATTTGCTATTCAGCAACTATTATTAGGAAATCTGCTATTACAGGACAGATACCATTATTCCAAGACACACACACAATAAATTCTGAACAGAAGAAGAACTAACTATAGGAGTAAATAATGCTAAAATCTGGCAAACATTGTGCTGTTCCTGGCTGTGTGCAGTACCTGCAACTCTGCATATCCTTCATCAGAATAGATGTACATTTTTAACAAGGTTTTGATCATTTCAGTCTGCTCTTAACAGTTTGTGTGGCACATTACATCATGTATTGTTTTGTGAACCTGGGGCTCGGCTGGATGTAGACCGGCAGCGAGGTAGAATGTGTGACCATCGCCTGTGCCTGCGCTGTGACCTTTGTGGAGGTCGGTAGCTGAGCACATTTGCTGCAGCACATCAGGATCAGGACTACCCATGTACCCATGTAGTGCCTTGGCCTGGTGAACTTGCAGGAGGGCCATGGCATGCAGGGCGGAGGCGGCCTGTCTGGAGGGCCATGTAGGCTTTCGCTTTCAGCGACGACGTAATCCTACAGGCCTTGGAGGGGAGTGCGGGGTTATCCCGCCAAGTGGTTGCGCTTTGTGGGCACAGGTACACCGCAACCGCTTTGTCCACCTGGGGCAAGCATATCGGACATCTGGGCGTCAGCCTCGAACTGGGCGGGCAAACCCGAAGGCGGCAGCCCAACTGAGTCCTCCTCATCAGACACTGCATCACTCTCCGATGCAGTGGCGAAGTCATCATCCTGCTCCATGGTGCCAACGGAGACATCAGACTGGCCATGAGGCGAGCCGGTCTCACGACGAGCCTAGATGGAAGCAATCGAGCATGCTGTGGGGGGGGGGGGGGTTCGTGGGGATTTACCCGGCGAAACCGCGTCGGCTGAATCCACCAAATCGCCTCCATCGCCAGTCAGGTCGTCTTCAATCCCGTGGGAAGAAGGAGCAATGCGTGGGGCAGCTGGAGTGGTGTAACCCTTGAGAAAGGAAAGCCACGACCGCAGTGATGCCTTGGTCATGTTCTCGCAATGAGTACATGAGCCATCCACAAACTCTGCCACAGTGTGAACGCAACCCAGACACACAAGGCAGTGCCTTTGACCGTCAGAAGCGGAGAGATATCTGTCGCATCCAGGAACAATGCAAAAGCGGAAGGGCATCTTGACAAAGATGCGTCTTTAAAAAGACGTTCGATGCCGATGCGTTAACACTTTTAGAGAAAATAATGCTCTTTTAGAGGAGTTGTTTGCTCTTTTAGGAAGCTGTCAAAGCGCCCAGGGGCGTGGACTGCACTGGCGTGTAGAGGAGGGAGAAAGCCGCTGGCACCATAGATACAACAGCAAAGCTCTCTTAGATGTAAGTGGAACGGTAGTGAGTTTTCCAGCTTGCTGAACACACAACCGCTTGGCTCCAAAGAAAGAATCTGACTGAAGAGAAGCACGATCCCTACCTTTTATACCTGTATGTCCGGGGGCGGGACATACAAATTCTGTTCGCCAATTTGGCATTGGCCTTTTTCATATTCAGAGGTATCCTAGGATCCCGAAAGAAGCCCCTTGTATCACTACAATCTCCACAACGTCGAGTGACAGAAGGGGAATGATAATTTTAGGAATACAGTATGTAACAATTGGAAAATAATACCGTCTGATCGTTATACTTTATTGTAAACTTGTGAACAATGTAACATAATGTAACTTGACTTGAACAGTGAAAGTCGACAAGTTGAAAGTAAAGATTATAAAACATGTATGATATGTCCTCTTCACGAAACAGGAAGAATATGGAATGGTGAAGTATTCAATGTTAAAAAAAGACAAGCACATACACTGATGAGCCAAAACATTATGACAAATCTGTTGGTTCTTGCTGCCAAAACAGCACCAACCCGCAAATGCATGGACTCTACAAGACCCCTGAAGTTGTCCTGTGTTATCTGGTACCAAGACATTAGCAGCAGATCCTTTAAGTCCTGTAAGTTACGAGGTGCTGTCGCCATGGATCGGACTCGTTGGCCCAGCACATCCCACAGATGTTCAATCAGAATGAGAACTGGGGAATTTGGAGGCCAGGGCCACACCATGAACTCTTCCAAACAATGTGTGCAGTGTGGCAGGGTGAATTATCCTGCTGAAAGAGGACACTGCAATTAGGGAATACCATTGCCATGAAGAGGTGTACCTTGTCTGCAATGATGTTTAGATAGGTGGCACATGTCAAATTGACGTCCACGTGAATGGATGACAATTTGACCCAGGACCCAGGGATCCAGGGTTTCCATCAGAACATCGCTCAGATTATCACACTCCCTCCACCATCTTGACATCTTCCTACAGTGCATCCTGTTGCCATCACTTCCTCAGATAAACGATGCACACATACACGGCCATCCACATGATGAAAAAGAAATCAGGACTCATCGGACCAGGTGACCTTCCTTCACTTCTCCAAGGTCCAGTTCTGATGCTGGCATTCCCATTGTAGGTGCTTTCAACAGTGAACAGGGGTCATGGGCACTCTGACCAGTATGTGGCTACCCAGCCCCGTACACAGAAGTGTGATGCACTGTATGTTGTGATACATTCCTCCCAAAAGCATAATTAAACTTTTCTGTGATTGTGCCACAGTCTGACGGTTCGGACCAGAAAGGATAGCTTTTGTTGCCCTCGTGCATCGATGAGCTTTGGGCGCCCAACACCTCCTCGGACCACTGTCAGTATGTACACACCACTGCTGACCAGGAGCACCCCACAAGCCTTGCCGTTTCAGAGATGCTCTGATCCAGTTCTAGCCATAACAATTTAGCCCTTGTCAAAGTCAATCAGGTCTTTACTCCTGAACATTTTTCCTGCATTTAGCATATTGACAACGAGAACAGATTGTTCACTTACCATCTAATCTACCCAGTCCTTGACATGTGGGCTTGTTAGGAGATGATCAACATTATTCACTTCATATGTGAGTGGTCATAATGTTTTGGCTTATTAGTGTATTTCCATGTCTCCTCAGTTAAAAGGTCATGATTTTGCATCCTAAAACCCTACAAAAAGCTGATAAAAATGTCTCTTTTGACAAACTAACATCAAAGCTAAACTCTTATGTCATGTGTTTATGAAGCAGAATTCTGTTCTTGCAGCAAAGCTCCTTCATACGGTTTACCCCATTTTTTATGTCAAAAGATTATTTCAGCTCTGTAAAGGTGTTGCATGTTAAATAAACAGCATGAGCAGAGGATGAATCAATCGAGGCCAGCACAGAGCACGGACAAATCTAAATAGACCTTTTTGTTGGTGAGTATTTCACATTTTAAATTTACTGAAAATATACAGGCCATTTATACCAAGTTCAGGCTCTGGTAATGGCCATGTCAGATCATGTAAATGAGCTTGTTAACTGTGTCTATCTCTAGACTTTGCTGAGCATGGCATAAACCTGCCTCCTCTCCAAGGGTCATATTCTCTACAATGGTGCATTTGAGAGTCTGAGTCTGCTCCCATTCACATCTCAGGGAAATGGCAATAATCTCCTGAGATTTAAAATGTTTCAATTACACAGACATATGAAAAAACTCGCTCCCTTGATTACTGAGGTTTGTTACTGCAACAATAATACAAGAATGCACTTGAAAAGACATAATATACTCAAAAGTTATTTTGAACACAAAAATGTTAGATATAATGGCAGCGTTTTGTCACCATTCACTTTTATTTATTTTTTTTTTTTTTACCCACACAATGAAAGTGAATGGAAAATGTATCCTCATGTATTTCATGAAAGAAAGTTGCAAGGGTTAAAAACAACATGGGGATGAGTATATTATGACAGAATTGTTATTTTATGGTGAACTATTGCTTTAAGAATATAATTTTTATTGATATTGAAAAAAAAAATGTATGAGATTTTTAACCAACCTTTATGATGCACGTGGATAACTTGAAATTTTTTCAGAAGCACAGAGTGTAACTTCCTAATATCCCCCATAATAGAGTCAAATTAGTGCTGCCAGTATTTTTCAGACAGTTTTGATTTGATCAATCATGTTCTTGATAAGAATCACACGCAGGCTGTTGATGGGACTCATATTAGCCACATGGTGTCTCATCAGAGCTGAGCTGAGTTGAGAGAGAACAGCATGTCTGTTTTTGACAAACCAGACTGTGGCTTCTCTCACAGCTGTGCTGCCTGAGGTACAAGTCATATGAACTCTGTCAGGCGGCTTCAAACAAATCAAATTTTCCTCAGAAAGAGAGGAATGAAAGCCATAGTGAGTGCGTGAGATAGAGAGAAAGAGAGAGAGTGAGAGAGAGAGAGAGAGAGAGAGAGAGAGTCACAGGGAAGAGAAAAGTCATATGAGAGTAAGCACATTAGAAAGGGCAAGAGCCTAAAATGAACCTAAAATGAGTCCAAATGTGTCAACATAACTCTCAATATCACAACACACATACTCTCTCTGTTCCAAAACCTAGTGAGCTATCTAATTAGAAAGCATTAAAGGTGCACTCCCATTGCAATGTCTGTTCCAAAAGGTAGGCAGCCTGATTATGCTGGATTCTAAAACCCTTTCACACCAAAGGAATTTTTCACAGCGACTTCTTGCTTGATGAAGATTTTGAATAGAAACAATGGATTCCTGTAGAGCCTCTCACAATGGGAGTGAAAATTTGCATGGAAAATTTCCAAAAAATCAGGTTTTTCTCCTACTCAGCATGTGTTGATTTTGTCCCTCCTAGCCCAGTGATGAAATGTCCCAACCAATCAATTTGAGCATTGGATCATTTGGCAGGAGCTGTTCAGTTATCAAAACCATCTTAATTAGTGGTGCTAAAGCACATAAAGCTTTTTGCCCACCGACATTAACTTTAAATTAACTCAAGGAAGTTATTCTGAACCAGCATTGAGTATGTGTATCTTTTTCCATCAAAAACAAAACCACCTTTTCTCATATGGGATCTCGTAACATGTTAATGATATTACCGCATTTCTGCCTTGCATCAGAGAGTTAAAAATGTTATGATATTATGTGGATTCCCCTTTATGCTTTTGGTGGTTTTGTCATCTTTTGGTGTTAATGTCAGTAATCAGTCTCGCTTTTTTGTGTCACGTTTGGTGTGAAAGGGCCTTAAAACAGCTTTTTTCAATTGTGGAGAAGACAATTCCCATTGTGACAATCCTAGTGAAAAAACCTATCCGAGATTGATTAACTTGGACCATCAAATTAGTTCATGTGCATATTGATTGTAGATTATATAATAATCATGACATCATTGAAATCCTTTCTGAGTTGAAAAAGTCAGTAACCATTGACAGTGACAACTGAAATGGATGTTTGATGATATAAATAAATACATTTGTGCTTTTCATATAAAACAACTACATTTTCCTCCCTCCCTGGGAGAGGGACTCTAGTATTGCATTAGCTTATCATGCTAACACCAAACAATATTGAAATCAATTGTGAGTTTGGTCTCCCATACGCTTCACACGTGGAGCGCTATTTACCCCTTGAGCTGTTGCCTAAGTAGTGTTTCAAATCAATTACTTATGAGTTTCCATGTCAATTTTCCATTGGGGTAACAGCAAAGATAATCAATAGTGTAAATAATATATTTTATGCCTCATTCTATGAAGAGAACTCACATACACCAACAGAAGGGTTACCCGGTTTATGGATTGTACACCTCTTCTCTGTGGTGTTTTGAAGTAAGTTAAATACAGAAGAGAGTCCTGTTGCGCATGCTATTTCACCAATCCACTTACGCCTAGACTTAGAGCATCCTTGCTACAAAAATTCCAAACCTCCTTGGACATGCTTACTGACTGTGCATATGATGCATATAATAGCACTGTGCTTAAGATGTTGTGCTCTTAAAATAAGGCTGTACATTTCCTATTTATTTCCTAAGTTGTTTTTTTTTTTATTTTAATCTTAAATTTCTTAAAAGGTATAAAGTTTAAGAAATTGATAGCACAACTAAGACTACAACTATCTACAAAACAAAATCTATCCTTTAAGTGGTTTAGCTCACCTTGCAAGCACTGTCAAAAAATAGACCTTATAGAATCAGTACATTCACTAGTAAATACATTTTTCTTTACCCAAGTCGAAGTACTTATACTAGAGAAATATTTCATGTGTATCTGAACTTGAACTCATGTACAGAACTTAGGTACTTCATCCAGCATTGATCTTTCTTCCTTTTTTATTCTCCCCCTCTCCATCTCTTTTTCATCCTTCTGTTCGCTCGTCCTGAGTTATGGTGCTTTCTAGGTTTGAGAGATGAGGTGTTGGGAGTTTTTAATTGCCAAAATAAAAAACACATAGCAGTTCTGAGAGTCAATCTGGACATAATGGCTGCAACTCTGTTCTTATTAGAAAGAATAGTGGTATGCAGATAGGTTTTTTATCCCATTGAGCATCTAACAATGAGGGAAGAGTACAATAAATAAAGGATAGTTAGGCAAACCAAAGAGATCAAAGCCTCACCCTCCGTTTCTTTCTTTGGATGGAAAAGTGCAGTGGGGAAAGAAGAATTACATATATTGGCAGACACATTTCCCATCTTGACAAACAGTATATGGTAAGTTACAAGCATTAGCCTACTGCCCTTTGCCAGATAAAGTGTCATTTGAGAAGTTAGAATGAAACATACTCTAAAAATGCATGGGTTTCTAGGTACACTAGCTTGAATTCAAACATTGTGAAGACATTTTTAAGGATGTATGATGTGTTTTTGTCCACACAATGTACAGTAAGCCAATGGGGTCCAAAACTTTTAAACTTCAAAAAGGACATAAAAGCATCCATATGGCTTGAGGGGTTTGATACATGTCTTCTGAAGTGATAGTAATGCTTTGGCTGAGAAACAGACCAGTCCTTATTCACTATATATTTTTATATCTGCAGTCTCCTTTGCACGTTCATGTGAGAAGCTCGTTCACACACTTCCAAACGCTTGATGCATATGCACACGAGTGCTATACACAAACAATACACAATATTGTCAGGTTTGTGTTTTTCATGCTGAGATGGCGTATTTTGAAAACGTAGATGCGAGTTCAGCATCAACGTCCTAAAGCCGGCACTGTGTTCAAATTGGGCTGGATGTCAAGATTTATAGTATAAATAAGGACTTACATTTTGGTCTGTTTCTCTCCCTAAGCGATTGAATGACTTCAGAAGACACAACATAGCAAAAGATGAGTATAAACTCTGTGGTCAGAATTTCTGACTGTCCAGTAGTAATAAGTTTTATTCACAGACAAACAAAGTGGAACAGTTCTGCTCATGGATAGTTAACTTACAACTAAAGCCACTTTTCCACCATCAGGCTGAATGGATTTTTTTGCAAAATCTTGCCATTCCTTGCTGATCTTGGACAGCTGGCACAGTTACAGTTTCTTTTTCCACTGTGGTGCTTGAATGTATGTAACAAATTTGTCAGTCGGTGATGGTGTGAGAGGTAAACAATGGAGCGAGTGCACAATAGAGGATGATTGCATATTCCATATATTTTTAGGACTGCTTTTCCCCCTGGTTTATACTCTGCGAAAGCATAGGAAAGACATGTCACAGGAAAGCAAAGAGAAAATGTGAGAGGTTTACCATAATTTACTTATGGGTTGTGCATGCTACCGGACATGAACACACTAGTTAAAAAGGACATTTACTGACAAAATATTATATGAGTAATAAGCTCACTGAGCACTTTATTAGGAACACTATAGTCCTAATGAAGTGCCCAATGTGGTCTTCTGCTGTTGTAGCCCATCTGCATCAAGGTTCGACGTGTTGTGCATTCTGAGATGCTATTCTGCTTTCTGCTATTTTACAGAGTGGTTATCTGAGTTACCTCAGCCTTTCTGTCAGCTCAAACCAGTCTGGCCATTCAACCTTGAACTCTCACATTAACAAGGCATTTTCATCTGCAGAACTGTTGCTCACTGGATGTTTTTTGTTTTTGGTGTTTTGAGTAAACACTAGGGACTGTTGTGCATGAAAATCACACAAGATCAGCAGTTATAGAAATACTCAAACTACTCTGTCTGGTATCAACAACCATGCCATGGTCGAAATCACTGAGATTTTATGCATTGCACTGCTGCCACACAATTGGCAGATTAGATAATTTCATGAATAAGTAGGTGTTCCTAATAAAGTGCTCAGTGAGTGTATAATGATATATAAGAGTTCTAATGAGCTAGTAAGCGTGTTAAACCTTACTGACGAAAAAGGCATGTAGAAAAATAATGTGCTATACTAGTTGAACTATCATCATAAAATCATGAAAGTCATACACTAAACATCCACTATTTTTTATGAAATTTTATTAACCACACCAGAGTGAAGATAGCTACCTAAAAACAAATGAGATACTTTGGCATTGGCAAATTGACAATCGTGAGCAGCCATGTAGAAAAAAAACACCAGCATGTTTGAGCACGGTTAGCCAACCGTGTAGAGAAAACAAGGTTGAGAAAGGTTTGTAACTGTACCATGCCAAACTGTGCTCAAGTGGAAATGATACTGGAACTGCTCCTCACTGTGCTCAGAATCATTTGGCCATATGGTGGAAAACAAGCTTATGTGTCCCAAAAAAAATTAATTCAAAGCTTTGATGCCCTCCTCAACAGTGCTCATTTTATTAGCACTGTACTCTGTAAATACAACTTTGTTTTCAAGCCGATAAAAAAGCTGTGTATTCTTACTTCCAGAAGTTGCGTAAAGCCAGCCAACAAGATTAGAGTTTGCAAGCTTTTCAGAAAAGATTTTCAGTTTTGTGTGCAATATGCATCAGGTGGTCAGTGAATGGACTGTGGGAGGTCAGCTGACATAACATCTAAAACTGAGACTACCACAATTTAAGAACACATGTTAAGTATGCGCAATGAGACTGTGCACTTGTTATGTGTTGGCCTTCATGTTTGTGAACTTTTGTACATTTCGGAACTTCTGTACATTTCTGGCCTCATCCTCCTTCCCAGCTTGCAAAAGGTGTTACCAAAAGTGATCAAAATTCGAATATGTATTCAATATTGTCGCTTCAGTAAGTTTATGCAATGTTTTTTATTTCCAAATCTCTCTCACTTGTTTACTGTATTAAGGCAGGGTTTTGAATGTGTCCATCCCTGGGGCTGGTGATGTGATCCCTTTTCATATAACTCATTAGGCCAGTTCCAAACGACCTGTTCCAATCACAGCAGAGGAGATGGTGACATACGAGCCTCCCACACCCACCCAGACGCCCAAACGCACAGCCAAATCAGATGACACCATGACTATGGGGCTACACTTCCTGAGATTGTTTGCAATGTTTATGCGGCTTGAAGTAAGCTCTCAAAGGCATTTGTTTAATTGGGTGTCACACTTCAGATGTACTGAAATTTTGGGTCGCTTTCCAGCACAGTATGTGTAATAACATTGTATGCAGTGTTGCTTAATACAGCCTCCTTAAAGAAGCTGAACCTATTTCCCGTTGGTCTGAATGACAAAGACAGTAAATAAGAACATAATACGACAAACATATGAATGAAAGGAAAAATACATATGAAAATGTGATTCTATATTGAGGTTAAAGCTGAAGTGTGTAATTTCTTCGACACAAGCATTATGAAATGGAATTGAAGAAATAAACACTGTTTTCAAACAGATATCTAAATAAACCCTCTATCTGCCATTGGTTGATCAAATCATAGAGTCCCATCCCAAACTCACACCATTGGTTGTGCCAATTTTGCTGTGTAGGGCTGACTATGCCGCATAAACAGATTCATGTTTGAAAGCACCAAAGAGTCACTGTGTTTACATTTTTCGTAGAAATCAGCCAACAAATTGTTTACTTACAGTTGTCTCTGCATACTGTAGTCAAGTGTTGCAGTGTTGTTGTCAAGACTAGCTCATCTGAGTCCAAATCCTGTCCGAGACCAGAGTAGGTAGAGTTTGAGTCAAGACAGAGATCAAAAGAGGGTTGAGTCTGAGTCAAGAAAAGGCAGAGTCTGAGACAAGACATTTTGTATATGTATTCAATGTACAGTTTTTAAACAACTATTGACTCTAGGCTCAAAAAAAAAATCAAATAAACCTCATTTATTTTTTGCTTATGCTTATGTTGATTAAATTATATTACCAGTTGAGAATAAAAGTGAAATAAACGCCACATCCTAGGTTTAGTAAACACAATGTTCTTACAATTATAACATGTCAGAATTAAAGGGATAGTTCACTCAAAGAGTGAGGGGAGGCTGGGGAGACTGTGTTGTTCCTTTGCGGAAAACTGCATTCAGCCAGCATGCTTTTTCAGTCTCAGCAGCACAGGATTGGAACTCTGTTCCTCAGAATATTAGAGAACTCACTACATACACTTTGTTTAAAAAGCACTTTAAAAACTGGTTCATAATACACCAGTCATGTCAGCATTAATAAGTATATATAATTTCCCTCATCCCGATCGTGCTGCCATCTGTGTCCCTGTTGGGTAACTGTGTTCAACATTATTATATTTAATTTTAACCTAATGTTGAAAATATAGTGAATCTGAACACTGTATTCATCTAAAGGACTTAACAAGTTTTATTGTTTTTATATTTTGTATTTTCCTTGTATTGTTTTAATGCTGTTTTTCTTTTTAAGGTAGACAATATTAAGATTCTGTCTAGGGACAATGGATGAAAAATAGCCTTTTGGCTAATTCTGGTGCATTTGCAGCAATGCTAATTAATGTACACTGTCCCTGTCAAATAAATTAATTAAATAAAATAAATAAATAAAATAAATAAATAAAAATCGAAATGTTCTCGTCATTTACTCATTTACTTTTTTCTTCTACAGAACACAAACGAAGAGTTTTGGAAGACTATTTCAGCTCTGCTAGTACTTACAATGCAAGTGAATGGTGACCAGACTTTTGAAGTGCAAAAAATCACACAAAGGCCACATAAAAGTAATATGACACTAGTGGTTAAACCCATATCTTCAGAAGTGATATGATAGGTTTGGGTGAGAAACAAATCAATATTTAAGTCCTTTTTTAACTATAAATGTCCACTTTCACATTCTTTCACATCTTGAAAGTGAATGTGGAGATTGATGATTGATATTGATCTGTTTCTCATCCACACCTATCATATCGCTATGAGATGCTGAAAACACAGAAGTACCTGGTTCAATAGTCAAAGACATCCGTTTATCATATTTACATAGAAAAGCAACTGAAAAACAATATGGATGGATGCAAAAACACATTTGGTATGAACTGCCCATTATTAACATGACACAGCAACAATGGAAGTTTCTCAAAGTTACTTCTCCAAAAAGCAGTCTTTTGTTTCAAATAGACTGGAGGTAAACATCCACTTTATCCAACAATTGGTTTGTTCTCCATTTTCTGAAATATCCTAATGCTTTTTACTGAGTGAGGAACTGCGCAAATAATCGGACTGAATAACGAATAGATACAGACTCCATTTGGCCAATCCGCTGAAAAGGACTGACACAATAGAATAATTTTTTTGTGAATTGGGCATCACTAGTTCTGATTCTACGCAGTCGCCTAATATATAGGACACACGTCATAATCGTTGATATTGTCAGTCAAAAAATTTTAGTCATAAATCTAAGCTGTCATTTTCACTACACATGAACACAGCATATGGCGAATGACACTTGTGTTGACATCCTGACTGTAGCCATGTGAAAGAACCACGTCTAATCATTGTTTGGTGGACGTGACCTCAACTATGCAGGGCTTTCATAACATTGTCCAGTCGTTCAGACAACCTACCAACTATTTAAATATTTTGTACATCCCTTATTACAGTAGTCTTTTCTTAAGCTTGAAGTTTTGTTTATTTCCTATTCTATGCTTTAGGCTCTGCAAACAACAGTGCAAAATAAAAAAACAAACTTTAATATAGAGGGGGAAATGACTATACATATTTGTGTTTATTTATAAATTTAGTCAGGGTAACATCTAACTCCTCCATAGATTGCCATCTGTAGTCCTTTCCAAAGAAAAGAGCTTTGAAGAGATTTTTACAATACTTTCTGCTAAAGCCATTCTAAGCTCTTATATGAGATGAAATTCTTTTATCCTGAGCATACGTATGCTCAACAAGAGGTCTGTGCATGTCTCTCAGAAACAGTCTATGGTGCACACAATTTAGTTTAACATTGCTTAAAATTGCGACACCTAGAATGTAACCAGGGCTGTGTTTCCCAAAAACATTGTTTGCCTAATTCGATTTTAGAAATCATTGGTGCCAGGGGTCTCTCTGAACCACTTAAGCTTGCAATGCTTTTGGAAAATGCAGCCGAGAATAATTATTCTGTGAATTTGGCAACAGAAGAAAGTTCTGCTGCTGAAATCGGAATGTGCTTACTGAAATTCCAACCACTGCCCCCAATGGCCGACACTGGAAGTGTTGTTGAATATATGGGCATGTGTGAGCTCCAGTTTTCAGGTTAAATGTCCACAGCATCGCAACAAAAGAAAGTTGGATTTTTAGTTACCCAAACACCAACCCAACCCTAACCCTAATTGTCAGTGGAGTAAAAATTACATTTAGTACAAAAAAGCAACCTGGTTTCCATGTGACCAGAATCCGTGTCTTGGAAGTTGCTTGCGCAATATGCTAACTTAGGGTGCTTTCACATTTGGTTCAACTGCTTGGATAGAACCAGAGTTAATTTCCTCTCCCCTCCCCACTGGTCTCTGTTCATATAATATTATTTTGGTCCAAACCACAGCACGATTACATCATCAACGCAAGTACAATTGACAGCTGTTTACAACTGTAACTAGGTAACAACTTGAGAAGACATCAGCTTTACTGTGCTATTAAAGTATTAGTCTCTTGCATTTACCACCAAAACATTCCATGCATGGAACAACACTTTTGTTTCTCTGCCTCAGATGCATTGAATGTGCAGTGATGTGAAGAATGTTAGTATTTGTCTGTCGCAAGCTCGCAGATGCGTTGCAAGAGATGGGAAGGCTGTGAGCTGCTCTATAAAGGCGATTTATTTGGAGATAAGAAATGCATTATATCATATAATTGATGACAAAAAGATGTGAATTACTGTATTTGGTATAATTCCATTTATATCAGTAGTGAACCGCCCCAGAGTTCACATGAGCCAAACTTTGATGTCATTCGAACACTTTTTTTTCTAATGAATTTTATTTTAATTAGTTTACATTTTTTCATTAATTTTATTTTTTTAATTTGATACATTATGTCAGTTTGATTTTAACATGACTGCTGAATGTTTATTGCTAGAAACAAACAAAATCAAACAAATCAGGGTTTAAACTGTATTAAGCTAAAAATTGTACACCTCAAATTTCTCAAAAAAAAAAAAAAAAATGTTAAGCACCTCCTTTCACTGACCATAGTTGGAAAAAAAGGACAAGCCCCTTTCAGTCTATGTGCCAGGCTTTCAGCAGTCATTTTTCAAAGCTAAAGCAGGTGAGTCAGATTTCTTCTGCATGTTGTGGATGGTGCAGCTGTTTTATTATTGTTGAAAGACTGTGAAATGTTCTATGCTGCTATGAAGATTCACGTTTAATAGCCACACAGGGCTACAGAAGCTGAAAGACCAGTCATTTTACAGCGAATTGTCTCAAGTGACAGCATGATTTCTCTCTGATAATTCTTTGCTTTTTTTTATTTTATTTTCACCCACCACTAAAATGGCATTTAAACAGTTCTATGAGACAGGTCCTCTAACCTTCTCTCTTACACACACACACACACACACACACACACACACACACACAAACTTATTTTTATAACATTGTGAGAACTCTGATCTAACGATAATTTCGATCCACTAGCCCTAACCCTACCCCTAAACCTAACTCTCACAGAAACCTTTTTGCATTTTTAAATTTTCAAAAAACATTGTTTGGTATGTTTAATAAGCCATTTCCCTCATGGGTCTGCTGGCTGGGCCACACAAGGCAGGTGGTCTCACGTTTTACTATCCTTGTGGGGACATTTGGTCAATATAATGTAGTATAAACATGCACACACACACACACACACACACACACACACATATGCTGGTGCGGCTATTCTCATGAGGACACTCCATATACATAATGATTTATAAACTGTATGAACTATAGATTCTATTCCCTACCCCTAACCCTAGCCCTAACAAAAAAAAAAAAAAAAACTTTCTGAATTTTTACATTTAAAAAAAAAAAAAAATAGTTTAGTATTTTAAGCGATTTAAATTATGGGGAAACTAGAAATGTCATAATCCACATTTATATAATAATACCCTTGTAATTACCTGTTTGTAACCTAAAAAGAAATCCTTGTAAACCACCCAAACCTACACATGCAGGCACACACACACACACACACACACACACACACAAACACACAAACACAAATACTCACAAACATAAACACACACTTCTTTTCCCTAAAGAAACTCAGGGAGGAGGAATTGTCTTTTTTCTGAGGAAAGATGAGATGGGCAAAGAAGAAAACAAGAGAAAATTCTTCGCCTTCTGTTTTCAGATAATGGCACATGAATCTGTTAATGTATTCAGCCCTAAAAGGTTATGCATATTAATGTTCTGTTTTTCATGCTGGTTGTGTACGTGAGTATATCCAGAAGAGTGTCGGAGGATCCTGGTAGGATTTAAATCTTTCTACATCGCTCTCATGTAGGCTTTTTGACCTTATTTTACCTTGCAGACTGGAAACAGTCTCTGCAACTCTTAAGGTCAGTTAAAAGTCAGATTGCTTAACATATACTGTGTTTGATAGCACACAGAAACTTTCCAAAAAGACAGACAGACAGACAGACAGACAGACAGACAGATAGATAGATAGATAGATAGATAGATAGATAGATAGATAGATAGATAGATAGATAGATAGATAGATAGATAGATAGATAGATAGATAGATAGATATGCAGACAGAAAGGAAGTGAACGCTATAGAATAGAAATACTTTTGGACTTGTACTATGTTGGCCTCAGTAGAAAGGACCTCAGAAGAGAATCTTACTTATTTAAACACTGAGGGCTAATTTTTGTTTGTTAAATGTGTGAAAACTCTCTCCCATTGATTCCCTTCAGGAAACTTAGGTCGCTAAACTGTCATTTTGACCTTCTGAAAAAAATTGCTAATTTTCTATATTTTCTTGCACTTGTGCTTTAGTTCGGCTGTTTAGATTGGTTTGAATGTATTATTACTATTGTAACAACAAGTGTTACAAAAAAGTTGTTAGAATAGTAATGTTAAATGTGAAGTGTACTGTATAATTTCCATGCAATTAGCATCACCAAACGGAACACACCAAGTAATGATTTTACAGTGCCTCAGAGCCACAGTGATTAAACTTTCTAAGGGGAATTTAACCTACCAATTATACTTACTTATTAGCAGTGATAGCAGATAGTAATAGAATGAACATTGAAAAAAAAATTAAACATGTTACTTGTAAAAATTATTTTATACAAATAAAAATCCTTGTTGCGCAGCTGAGGTTAAAATGAAAATTAAGTAGTGTTCCATTTCTCATGTGTAGACGCCAATGAAGTATTCCTGAAAATGAGATGGCTTTTGTTAAATTGTGTGCAAAGATAACTGTTATGAAGTTCAGGAAGTTTATAAAGGTCTAAAATAACTTTCTCTTTGTTTATTTTTCTGCAAAACTGAAGTTGTTGAAAGGCAGCAAAGTCTGTAAATCCAGGCTGCCTACAACTCATGAGTCAGTGATAGAGGGAAGCATCCTAGGTGCTTATTATTTGGTTAGGTAAAGTTTTATGGATATACGCTGAATGTTTGTATTGATGTGGATGCTCTGATTGCTTTCTATTTCTGACTTTTAGTTGCCCTGTGCCAGCCTTCACACATGGAGGGAGAAAAGAAAGAAAGATGTTCAGAAAAAGAGTATCTATAATATAATCCTTTATTTTGGTCACACATTATATACACAGTTTTTGCATATATACAGTAAAATTTATTAGTTTCCACATATCCCAGCTAAGCTGGGGTCAGAGTGCAGGGTCAGCCATGATACAGCGCCCCTAGAGCAGATAGGGTAAAGGGCTTGCTCAAGAGCCCAACAGTGGCATCTTGGTGGTGCTGGGGCTTGAACCCCCAACCTTCTGGTCAGTAACCCTGAGCCTCAACCACTGAGCCACCACTGCCCCCAAAACCCTGAAATAATAAAAAATAATAACAAAATAAATAAATAAAAAACATTTGCAGGGTGTTTTTACAGTTTGTTGTTGTCCTCTGAATCCTTACTCTCATTATTTTTTATTTTTTTTGTCTCGTTCCCCCTTTCTCCTGAGAAGATCAATCACCTGGGCATTCAACAGCACACTTTTTATTATTATATTCGGCCATGACTAGGGCTTATCCATGTTGATTACTTTTCTTTTTTGGTTCCCCTTGGATGAAATAATAGCTCCTTTTTTGTTCCACTGGAAAAAAAAGTCATAAGAGTCATGAGTGATAGGAGGGGTAGACAATGAAAAAATTATCTTTGGAAGATGCGACCCGATTTGTACTGACCAAATATAGCCACAGCCTTTTAGATAAACATATTCCAACAACAATAGTGCAACTAATCAAACACACACACACACACACACACACACACATATATATATATATATATATATATATATATATATATTTTTTTTTTTTTTTTTTTTTTTTTTTTTTTTTTTGTATTTTCAAAATACCAAGTGTACGATTGGAAGTGACACTTCTGAGTTCATTAGTTACCATTTTCAGAACAATCTGGAAGACATGAAATAAAATTACTTCAGAGCTCTTAAAATGTCCCCACTTCAAGACTTGAGTGTTTGCAAGGACATCTAAATACAAAAAAGTATTTTCTCATCTAATCTCCTTTTAATGACTTAAGCTACATTTAGCTTGGATGAAAAAGTCTTTGGAACTCCCCCATCTCTCTGACACCTCTACAGTTGCATTTTGTTTTCTTTACCATGCACATTGCCTACAGATATTGGTAACATGACTAATGTATAATAACAGCAGCTGAAGGACTTCAGTATTTGATCAAACCTGAGCAGAGAATGAAGGAAAACATTTAAATAACTGGCAATTAAGACCAAATTCTGTCATGAAAATGGAAAGAGAGGGCAATATTTAATGGCAATATTTAGTCAACAGTGCTTAGTCACTGTCCATGGTCCTGAAAGAAGACACTTTTTGACATTTAACAGGCATATATGTCTTGCACACAAGGGCAGAGAAAGTCAACATTCAATATTTGTAACTTCAAGAGGAAAATGGTTAATTTATGGTTAATTTAGGGATTTTTCTGTCTATTTTTATCTTCCGGGTTTGAAATGAACATCGAGTTAATGTCACAGGTCATGACATATGTGGTTTAGGCTTTCCTTTGAATTTCAGAAAAAATACGTCATCAGTCAGTTAAGAGAGTTGATGGTACTGTGACACAAGTACTCCCCACCCCCCGCACCCTTCACTGCTGACAGAGAGACAGGACAGACATTCATTCAAAGGCAACACCTTTAAAATGTTCGCGCAGCACACATTTATTAATGTGAGTGTTTTGAGATATGCGTGATGTGCTGTGTCTCTGATTGGGACTCGTTAGAGACGCGGTTTACGTTGATTGTCCCAGACACAAACACTATACATTCATCCATGATCCATCCATCCATGATCCATCCATATATCCATTCATTTGAGGGTGGACTGGGAAGAGAAATTGGCCATGGATTTTACATAGAAACAGGCTCAAAATTAGTTGAGCATGGGTTGTCGCTGTTCTTTTCTGCATATCGCGGCCCCCTTTAGCATATCATGGCGCTGTTTTGTGGCCCTCTTCAACCAGTCGTGGCCCGTTCGGCATAATGCGGCAGCCTGTTTCAGCTTAATGCTGCCCGTTCTGCCATGTTTTGTGGCCAGCACACAAGGAAAAATTCTGGTTCTCCCTATGGCCAGTCTGCCCCTGCATCCATCCATCCCTAAAAGTTTCAAAAGTTATTAGTGTAAAAAACATTAGCAAATTTACTATACAGAGTACATGGCTTGGCATTTTTTTTTTGCATATTAAATTACAGATATAAATTGCCAGTGTGAGTAATGTATTGTAAGCTTACAAAACAGTGTATAATGTATTTGTGCATAATGTTACAAGCAAATATGAGAATCTTTGATGCTGTTAACTGCATTATTAAAATAAAGTTGAGTGACTGGATCAGACAGTTGTTGGGTTCACTCCCCCTTCTCCCCTCACTCTGCTGCTGATCATGCCTACTTTGAATGCATCATTTAAAAATGTGTTGAGAGATCAACTGGGGGTGTTGCAACCCTTTAAACATGAACATGCCAACCATATACCAAAGGAAAATAAACCTACTAATTTTAAGGAAATTAAAATTCTGTCATCATTTACTCATGTTATACCAATCCAAATATGTCTTGGAATATAGTGTACAATTCATATGGCAGTCTTTTATGGTGTTTTTTTTTTTTTTTTTTTTGCATTAAAGTCTACTGAGCAATGCAGGTGGATGTGTATTTCAGTGACTCCTGGCAGCCCATGGGAGCTTTAGTCACCATAGAAAGAATAATGAGGAAGAGATCAAACCGGGACAGAACAAGATCAGAATGGGGCCTTTGGGACAGCTTTAAAGTATGGCAATGTACAGAACATAAAGCATGGGATTTCACCCAGCTCAAACTTCTAGCAGCCAAAATACAGACACTGAGAAATATCATCTCTGTCACAAAACAGATTCAAGATTGATAAACCTCAAGAAAACAATAGCATTGAGTACAGCATATGATTCCATATACTGAGTGTTATGATGTTATTTTATTACGCCTGCAAAACCAAACATGAAATCTAACGGTTCAGCTAACGTATCATCAGGTTTGCAGATGACACCATAGTGGGTAGAGCTCATTAGCAATAATGATGACAGTGCACAGAGACGAGGCGTGAAGCATTGAAATATGCGGCAAAATTAACATCCTGTCTCTGAACATCAACAAGACCAAAGAGATCATTGCTGACTTCGGGATATCTCATGCAACGTACTCACCTCAGCATGCCAGCAGGGTAGAGGTGTAAACAGTCAACAGCTTGAAGATTATAAGGGATTTCTCTTGGAACTCAAACATTTCCTCCTTAGGAATGCACAATGTCTTTGCTTTAAAAAAAAAGGCATAAAAATGCCAGCATGAACAACCTTGTCATCACTGATTTTTCCTGGTGCATTTGAAGACTTAAGACTTGAAAGCTACTTCAACTCTTATAGCATGTCCTACTGCGGGTGGTGAAGACTCCAATGCATATAATGAACATCTCCATACACCAAGAGGTGCATAAAGAATGACAATATTATTGTAGAAGGCAGTGTTCACCCCTCCTTCAAGGTTCTCTTCAGAACCATGAGACTGAACACTGGACAATATTCAGCCTGATCTCATCAGCCTGCTCTCATGATAATAATGTGGCTGTGGTGACATTTTTGCAAAATGACATAACATTGTTTCAGGCCCGGTTCTACGGGGTGCGTGAGGGTGCTATTAAGCATTGTTCATATCGTTAGAGCATCCTCAATTCAATATGTAAGCCTAATAATACTTTATATTGGCAAAGCAGATTTCCTTGAATCCTGGCAAACACAGCACTCACAAAATCCCTGCACAAAAACATGCAGGATGTTGCAAATCAGTGTGTCCTAATTTGCAGGTGCAGCATTCTGCTTTAATGCCTGTAACATACACATGCTCTTCTTCCACACTGTTTCTTCCACACTTCTGAAAACGCTGTTTTCAAGAGTTTTCAAAATTTTGTTCATACACACTGAGCTTGGGGGCATGGCTCAGAGATGCAATAAACGCGATGGTGCAATAGAGCCTGTTCCCCCAGATGAGATGAAGAAGGGGTTTTACAGCCCCTACATCATCGTACCCAAAAAAGGCGGCTGTTTGCGGCCAGTCTTGGACCTGCGATTTCTGAACTGGGCATTGCACAGACTCCCATTCAAGATGCTGATGCAAAAAAAAAACGCATCTTAGCAAGCTTCTGGCATCAAGATTGGTTTGCGGCAGTAGACCGGAAGAACGAGTACTTCTATGTCTCGATCCTTCCTCAACACAGACCGTTCCTTCGGTTTGCTTTTGAGGGCCAGGCATAACAGTACAAGGTCCTCCCCTTCGGTCTGTCCCTGGCACCTCGTGCCTTCATGAAGGTCGCAGAGGCAGCCCTTGCCCCATTAAGGGAAGTGGGCATTCGCATCCTCAACTATCACAACGACTAGCTGATTCTAGCCCACTCGCTGGACCTGTTGTGTGCACACAGGGACCTGGTGTATAGAGGGACTATTGAGAGCATCCTGAGCAGCTGCATCACTGCCTGGTTTGGGACTTGCACCGTTTCGGTCCGCAAAGCCCTGTAGAGGATAGTGAGAACAGCTGAGAAGATCATCGGGGTCTCTCTTCCCTCCATCAAAGACATTTACATAAAACACTGTATCCGCAAAGCAACCAGCATTGTGAGCAACCCCGCACACCCCTCACACAAACTCTTTACCCTCCTGCTGTCTGAAAGAGGTACCGAAGCATTCGGGCCCTCACGACCAGACTGTGTAACAGCTTCTTCCCCCAAGCCATAAGACTCCTCAATACTCAGAGACTGGTTTGACACACACACACATGTGTCCTGAGTTGCACTTTAATAACTGTCACTTTATAACTGTATAACTGTCTGCTACCTCAATAACTGCTATGTGCATAGAATACTATATCATAGTATGTTATGTTTACATTTGGCATTTTTAGTAACTGTCATCTTTTTGCACTACTGTATACTGGTCGGCGCTGCACTGTGTATCACTGTGCCTATTGTAATGTTCATTGTTAGAAATTTATTGTACTGTCCCGTACTTTTGCACACGTTTTTGCACGTGCACTTTATATAGGTATTATATAGGTATTTTATATAAGTATTTTGTTTAGTCTGTGTAGTCTCATGTGATTCTGTGTTTGTCCTATGTTGTTTTATGTAGCACCATGGTCCTGGAGGAACATTGTCTCATTTCACTGTGTACTATACTAACTGCATATGGTTGAAACGATAATAAAAACCACTTGACTTGACTTGACTTGATGCTCATGCACCTGAGCCGGCTGGGGCTTCGGGTCAACTGGGAAAAGAGCAAGCTCTCCCTGGTTCAGAGCATCTCTTTTCTTGGTATGGAGTTGGACTCAGTCACAATGAAGGCACGGTTCACAGACGAGAGCAAGCAGTCGATGCTGAATGGTCTTCGTATGTTCAGGCAGAACACATTGGTTCCACTTCATCTTCAACGGCTGTCATGCTGCTCGGGTTGATGCATATAAGACCGCTTTAGCACTGGCTTCAGATCCGAGTGGCGAGATGGGCTTGGAGCCACGGCACACACCACGTGCTCATCACGCAAGTCTGCTGTCATCTGTTCATCCGTTGGTCCGAACAAGCATTCCTATGGGCAGGAGTTCCCCTAGGCCAGGTCTCCAAGCACTTCATGGAGGAAGGAACGACCTTCTTTCTCAGGGACGGGGCACCATCTGGCACCCGAAACCAGACCTCTGGAATCTCCACGTCTGGCCCTTGGACGGGATGTGGAAGACTTAAGTGGCCTACCACCTGCAGACACGATCACTCAGGCCGGGTTACTCTCACACCCCAGTAGGTGGCAGACCCAGCCTTGGCATTGCTGTGTCCGGTGCTTGATTTGTGCAGCAACTTGGATTGCACACAAAGCTTTAGAAGCTCCTTGCACCTCTTTGTCTGCTTTGGTGGACAGCGGAAAGGAAGTGCTGTCTCCAAACAGAGGATTGCCCACTGGGTCATTGATGCCATCGCTATGGCATATAATGCCCAGGATTTTTTGCCCCCTGCTGGGCTGCACGCCCATTCTACTGGGGTGTAGCGGCCTCCTGGGCTCTGACCAATGGCGCCTCTCTAGCAGACATTTGTAGAGTAGTGGGCTGGGCAACACCTAACACCTTTGCGAGGTTCTACAACCTCCGGTTTTAGTCGGTTTCTTCCCGTGTGTTGTCAGTGTTTACCAAACAGGTAAGTTTCAGGATAGCTGGCCGGGTGTACTACATGCATATAATGCCATTCCCCTCCCTTGAGGCGAAAACGTGTGCTCCTTCTCCCAGTCACGTTCACAAAAGTGTGGACCCTTGATGTCCTTCCTCCTCAGCCCTGTGGCTGCTGAGTTTTTGGTGAAACTCGCCACCGGGTCAGTACATGTATCAATTAGTTCCTGTACTGGGGTAGGTGCTCCACAACATTGGTTATCCCGTTGATTACCCTGTGGGATGTAAAAGGGTTTCCCAATTGGTAAACCGCGTCTTCCTCGGACAGAGGCCTCTCTGTCTCAGGTCACCGTGTTTGTAGTGATCCCTCTTCCTTCGGGTACGATCTACCATGGGACCCTTTTACATGACGTGCTTCTGACCGTGTGACGTATTCCCACTCTAACCATTCATTTGAATAAAAATAGAATTAAGAGTGATGTTTATCTTCCATAAAGTAAGTGATATATCGGTTATACATTTTTAAGCAAATAACATAATATCAACATGAAAATAGCTCCATATGACTCCGCTCTCCAGGTAATCTCTGAGTCCTCAAACCATGAGATTCATCCACCAGAAGAGCAGTGCCTAATCGCAACCCAAGTAAAATGTTCCTCCACATAACTTGCAGATTTATGCTTCAACCGCTAGAGGGGTGAACATACGGTGAATTTCCAAACTAAAGTAAACATCCTTTGGACCTACTCACTGTGAAGGACAGAGCTCTTGATGAGCGTACTCTGAATTGAGCATGGCGTTACACTAGCTTGTCATGTTACCAATTGTGACATGCTATATTCAAAATTATGTATTTGTTAAATGAGATAACTGCCTTCATGAAGTGAATCGGGAAGATTTTCTGCTAATAACTTAAATTCCATTCTCTATCGCACACAAATGTATTGTATGGACTACTTTTGTACAACTTTTTTGCCATTTATCTAAATACATTAATTGTGATTTAATTTAGTTTACTGTTACATATATATATATATATATATATATATATATATATATATATATATATATATATATACACTCACCTAAAGGATTATTAGGAACACCTGTTCAATTTCTCATTAATGCAATTATCTAATCAACCAATCACATGGCAGTTGCTTCAATGCATTTAGGGGTGTGGTCCTGGTCAAGACAATCTCCTGAACTCCAAACTGAATGTCAGAATGGGAAAGAAAGGTGATTTAAGCAATTTTGAGCGTGGCATGGTTGTTGGTGCCAGACGGGCCGGTCTGAGTATTTCACAATCTGCTCAGTTACTGGGATTTTCACGCACAACCATTTCTAGGGTTTACAAAGAATGGTGTGAAAAGGGAAAAACATCCAGTATTCGGCAGTCCTGTGGGTGAAAATGCCTTGTTGATGCTAGAGGTCAGAGGAGAATGGGCCGACTGATTCAAGCTGATAGAAGAGCAACTTTGACTGAAATAACCACTCGTTACAACCGAGGTATGCAGCAAAGCATTTGTGAAGCCACAACACGCACAACCTTGAGGCGGATGGGCTACAACAGCAGAAGACCCCACCGGGTACCACTCATCTCCACTACAAATAGGAAAAAGAGGCTACAATTTGCAAGAGCTCACCAAAATTGGACAGTTGAAGACTGGAAAAATGTTGCCTGGTCTGATGAGTCTCGATTTCTGTTGAGACATTCAGATGGTAGAGTCAGAATTTGGCGTAAACAGAATGAGAACATGGATCCATCATGCCTTGTTACCACTGTGCAGGCTGGTGGTGGTGGTGTAATGGTGTGGGGGATGTTTTCTTGGCACACTTTAGGCCCCTTAGTGCCAATTGGGCATATATATATATACACTCACCTAAAGGATCATTTAGGTGAGTGTATATATATATATATATACACTCACCTAAAGGATTATTAGGAACACCATACTAATACTGTGTTTGACCCCCTTTCGCCTTCAGAACTGCCTTAATTCTACGTGGCATTGATTCAACAAGGTGCTGAAAGCATTCTTTAGAAATGTTGGCCCATATTGATAGGATAGCATCTTGCAGTTGATGGAGATTTGTGGGATGCACATCCAGGGCACGAAGCTCCCGTTCTACCACATCCCAAAGATGCTCTATTGGGTTGAGATCTGGTGACTGTGGGGGCCATTTTAGTACAGTGAACTCATTGTCATGTTCAAGAAACCAATTTGAAATGATTCAAGCTTTGTGACATGGTGCATTATCCTGCTGGAAGTAGCCATCAGAGGATGGGTACATGGTGGCCATAAAGGGATGGACATGGTCAGAAACAATGCTCAGGTAGGCCGTGGCATTTAAACGATGCCCAATTGGCACTAAGGGGCCTAAAGTGTGCCAAGAAAACATCCCCCACACCATTACACCACCACCACCAGCCTGCACAATGGTAACAAGGCATGATGGATCCATGTTCTCATTCTGTTTACGCCAAATTCTGACTCTACCATCTGAATGTCTCAACAGAAATCGAGACTCATCAGACCAGGCAACATTTTTCCAGTCTTCAACTGTCCAATTTTGGTGAGCTCTTGCAAATTGTAGCCTCTTTTTCCTATTTGTAGTGGAGATGAGTGGTACCCGGTGGGGTCTTCTGCTGTTGTAGCTCATCCGCCTCAAGGTTGTGCGTGTTGTGGCTTCACAAATGCTTTGCTGCATACCTCGGTTGTAACGAGTGGTTATTTCAGTCAAAGTTGCTCTTCTATCAGCTTGAATCAGTCGGCCCATTCTCCTCTGACCTCTAGCATCAACAAGGCATTTTCGCCCACAGGACTGCCGCATACTGGATGTTTTTCCCTTTTCACACCATTCTTTGTAAACCCTAGAAATGGTTGTGCGTTAAAATCCCAGTAACTGAGCAGATTGTGAAATACTCAGACCGGCCCGTCTGGCACCAACAACCATGCCACGCTCAAAATTGCTTAAATCACCTTTCTTTCCCATTCTGACATTCAGTTTGGAGTTCAGGAGATTGTCTTGACCGGGACCACACCCCTAAATGCATTGAAGCAACTACCATGTGACTGGTTGATTAGATAATTGCATTAATGAGAAATTGAACAGGTGTTCCTAATAATCCTTTAGGTGAGTGTATATATATATATACATTGTTATGAAATTGTTAGGGTTATAGTAGGTTTAGGGGTAGGGGTTAAGGGATCTTAAATATCTATAAAACAGTAAAAGTTTTACTATAGACATATTTATATCATACGCGATTTGTAAATATTTTTACATTTTTCAGAACATGTAACTATGTTCATGTTTCAGATGCTGCCAATATGTCCATATTCTCCATTTCAGGGTCTATACAAACGTGCAATAATGTTTGTTTAAATTTTATACAAATAGCTATTAGATCAGGCTGTAGAATAAAGATGCTTTTACAGCCTAAATGGTGTAGTTATGGCATCTAAGAGCAGTGGCTAACCATGCCGAAAACAAGCCGAAAAACATCACAAAATGTTAACTCCCACATTTCTTGATTCAGTCAATTGTATAAAATCAAGTTCCACCCTACATTTTGTCTCGCTGAATATCATTTTTAACTCTGAAATACATCTGATTATGGAAGTAAAGTGGGTTGTGCACTATGTTTCATGTTGACTTCAATCCAGGCAGCTCATTTCGCTGTGAAACAGCAAAATGTAATAATAATAAAAAAAAACTGGAAATGTAAATGAAAGTGATTCACTATAGTCATTTAAAAGGTAATGAAACAAAAACAGCTCATCATAAACAGTGAGCTAAATGTCTCCAGGCCAGCCATGTCTGCATCTTTATGATTTTCCAGTAATATTTTATTATATTTTTTGCTTACGTAAAATACTATTTTAGCTACACTTAGTTACACTTACACTTTAGTTAATGACATGCAACACACACCTACAAAATGAAGTGAAGGCGGATTAGAGAGAGAGTAGAAAAAGAAAGGGATGGAGGAGTGAAAAGGTTACTGCTGTTTACGACTGTTGTGGTCATTATTTCAAAATGTTGATGTAAAACACTCTTTTCACTGAATCTGTGAGCACAATTATTAAGTAAGTACAGTACTTAATACTTTAAAAAAAAATTCCAATTCCAAACCATATCTATTAAGTGCTAATTCTTGTTGAGGTAGGGTGAGGCTTAAAGCAACTAACGTTGAGGTTACTGTTGTACCCTCCATTCCCTGAAGGAGGGAACGAGTCGTTGTGTTGAATGAAGTGACACTAGGGGACTGCTTTGAAGGATACAGATGAACTTGAGAAAAGGCAGAAGGGGGGAAAAAACAACGTGACAAGCATGGGAGCAGGCCGCGCAAGCCGCGCCTTTTCTCTCTCTATGTTTTGTCGCATAGAGTTAAAGTGGCTGGGGCCACCTTAACACTATCACACACATCGGGGAAGGCGTTATTTTCCAACTCCTATTCTTTCGGATGAATAGACCCCATGGAGACCACCACCTGCCCAGGTTGGAGGGAGGTAAAGAGTGGTGAAATACGTCACATGGGTTTTCAGGCCACATGTGGGAATGGAGCAGTGGTAGATCCTACCTGCTGCGAGGGAGGAGTTGCTACAAACACGGTGAATGGGGGGCAGTGTGGACTGCCCAAGGGAGATGCGTGTCCGCAGGTAGGGGGACCGTACTACAGACAATACACACAGGGGGATTAAACCACACAAGGGCACATCCTGTGGAGCACCTATTTCAGTACAGAGTAATTTTAGTACCCGTAGTGGGTCTGGTCGGAATTCCTCTGCCGAATTCACGGACCAGAGGGCTAGGGAGGAACTCACGGACCAGAGGGCTAGGGAGGAGTCATCCAGGGAGCCGAGTTAGTGGGATCTCCTGGGATAAGAGCACACGTGTTCGCCTTGGTGGAGGGGAAAGTCCATAGTTGCAAGCGGTACACAAATTGTTCCACGTTACCAAGTTCTACCGGCTCGTATCTAACAAAACACAGGACGAGACCTACTCAACCTTGAGATTGTAAAATCTCGTAAAGGTATTGGGTGTTGCCAGCCTACTGCTCTGTATATGTCAGCAAGAGAGGTGCCGTTGGCCAGTGTCCACGAGGATATTTTCATTTGCCACACCCATATTCTCAATAAAAGAGCTATTTCCTTTGTCTCTGAGTCACCTGGCCCACAAATGCCGTTCTCACGGCACTCTGCCGCCAGATTTCAACAGTCCCGGCCTCCTGGACACAGACCACCCATCTCCAGCCCCACGACTGTTACCCGGCCGGCAAGTTCCGACGAGTCTAGAGGACGCCTACCCTGGACCTCCTCCTCAGTCGCTAACCAGCCCCCTGCTGGGTGTGCGGAGCAAGGTAAGTGCTTTGAGACTTTTCTCAGCACCAACGCCTCGGGATGCGTCATCTCCTCCCGACACTGCCTTACCTGCTCCGCCCCGCTGCTCCGCCCCGCCGGGTATGTCAAAAATAATAGTCTCTTTGGTGCCCCTAGCACGGAGTTTGGATGCGTGGCTCTCACTTCCCAACCCGTCTCGCTGGCTGGCACGGACCATTTGACTCGGTTACGCAATTCAGTTTGCCAGGCCCCCGCCCCCCTTCATGGGCGTCCGCTTTTCCGCAGTACACGGCGAACATGTCCAGTCCCTGCGCACAGAAACCGCCACTCTTTTACTCAAAGACGCGCTAGAGCCTGTCCCTCCAACTGAGATGAAGAAGGGTTCCTACAGCCCTTACTTCATCGTACCCAAGAAAGGCGTGGCTTACGACCAATCTTGGACTTGCGAGTTTTCAACCAAGCGTTGCACAAACTCCCGTTCAAAATGCTCACGCAGAAACACATCTTAACCTGCGTTCGACATCTAGATTGGTTCGCAGCGGTAGACCTGAAGGACGCGTACTTCCATGTCTCAATTTTGCCTCGACACCGCCCCTTTCTGCAGTTCGTGTTGGATGGCCATGTGTTTCAGTACAAAGTCCTCCCCTTCGGCATGTCTCTGTCCCCTCGCGTCTTCACGAAAGTCGCAGAGGCAGCTCTTGCCCCGCTCCGAGAAGCCAGCATCCGCATTCTCAATTATCTCGACGACTGGCTCATCCTGGCCCACTTGCGACAGTTACTATGCACTCACAGAGACCAGGTGCTCAGGCACCTCAGCTGTTTGGGGCTTCAGGTCAACTGGGAAAAGAGCAAGCTTACTCCGGTTCAGAGCATCTCTTTTCTCGGCATGGAGTTAGACTCGGTCTCAATGTCAGCACGTCTCACCAACGAGCATGCGCAGTCAGTGTTGAGGTGCCTTGCCGCTTTCAGGTCAGGCACGATGGTCCCCTTAAAACTTTTCCAGAGGCTCCTGGGGGCTCCTGAGGCATATGCATGATCGCGCCATTGGGGTTGATGCATATGAGAGCACTTCAGCACTGGCTTCAGACTCGAGTCCCGAGACGAGCATGGCGCCACGGCACGCACCGTGTGATGATCACCCCCGCCTGCCACCGAACACTCAAACCCTGGACAGACCTCTGTTTTCTACGGGCAGGAGTACCCTTACAGCAGGTGTCCCAACGCGCCCTGGTCACGACCGACACCTCCAGATTGGGTTGGGGCGCCGTGTGCATTTGAAAGGGGCCCCACTGTGTTGGCACATCAACTGCCTGGAGTTGTTGACTGTCTTTTTTGCCCTGTGGAAGTTTCTCCCGTTAGTTCGAGACAAACATGTCCTGGTCAGGTCAGACAGCACCACTGTGATAGCGTACATAAATCGCCAAGGCGGCGTACACTCCCGCCACATGTCACGACTTACTCAAGTCGCTGCGTGCCACTCACATCCCCGGCAACCTCAATGTGATAGCGGACGTGCTGTCACGACAACGCTTGCCTGGCGGAGAGTGGAGGCTTCAGCCCCAGTCGGTCCAGCTGATCTGGGAACGGTTCGGCAAGGCCCAGGTAGACCTGTTCGCCTCCCGAGAGACCTCCCACTGCCCACTCTGCTACGCCCATTCAGAGGCTCCCCTCGGGGCAGAAGCACTGGCACACAGCTGGCCGGCGTGGCTGCGCAAGTACGCATTTCCTCCAGTGAGCCTTCTTGCACAGGTGCTGTGCAAGGTCAGGGAGGACGAGGAACAAGTCACTCTTGTGGCTCCTTATTGGCCCACCTTATTGGGACCTCGTACTCCTCACGACAGCCCCTCCCTGGCAAATTCCCCTGAGGAAGGACCTACTGTTGATTAAATACTTTAATCAACATTATTCCACAAAACACTTTCCCGGACTTTCAGTTTTATCATATCACGTTGGTGGAATGACCTCCCTAACTCAGTCCGTGAAGCTGACTCACACTCTATCTTCAAAAAAGAGCATTTAACCAGTCACTAAAAAAATAAAAAATAAATAAAAATAAATAAAATTTACAGTTCTTGTTGCACTTAAATCGGTTTTGTATACTATTCTGATGATAGTGAAACTTTGTAGTATGGCACTTTTCATACCACTGTCTCCTTTGGATAAAATCGTCTGCCAAATGAATAAATGTAAATGTAAATGTAAATGTTGATTGAACTTAACTTGAAACCGAAACATTACCTCTAATGCACAGCAGCAATTTTCTTTTTTTATGATATGATTCTATTCCCATTTAGTTCTGTTCCCATTTAATTCTAAGGGTCAGAAAGCAGGTGAAAAATTATTATGAAAGAGTATTTTTGGCACAAAGACGTCAGGGGAATAAATTAAATGATACAGTAAGTTATAACTTGACCTCTTTAAAATAGCATGTGTTCTCGCCGGTAACACTTTACAATAAGATTGTATACGTTAACATTCTTATAATGCATTAGGTATCATGAATTAATAAACAATAATTTTACAACATTTATACATCTTGGTTAATGTTAATTTATAAATACATTGTTAGTTTGCATTGGCTATTGGTTTTGGCTATTGCTTTAACTAATGTTAATGTATACAACCATATTGTGAAGCATTAATGTTCACAACATTTCTTTGAAAGCAATTCAAAGTTGTCACAGCTCGTCTTCAAAGCTAAGGGGCGTTTTTATAGGGAGAGAAAAATAGTGAGAGAACTGATCAGTGAAATCTTTGTATATCCAGAATATCCAGAACTTTGCATATCCTTATTTCCTGCACCTGCTGTGCCCTTCTGACCTTCCTTCACTGATGCCTGCAGGAACAGAATACTCAGACCAATGTTTTAATTCTCAAGTGAATACTGGTCTTTAAACCAGACGGGTCCTGATTGGGTTTGTGATAGCCCAAAGCCATCTTAATCACTGCCAAACACACATGATGATGAGTAGTATAGGCTTCTGAGAGAGATAATGACCACTGAAAGAGGAGAACAATGATATACAATCACACCACCAGAAATTAGCCATAATCCATATCCTGATTAGCTGCTCTCCCTCTTCAAAATTATGAAATCTATTCTGCACTTCTATGCACCTGGACCTGGTCAAATTGCATTTAGATGTTAATGATGATATGCATAAAAAAAGAAGTCAACTTGCTCAGCATGTTAGTGGTGTATAAAATGGAAGCAAATCAAAAGTAACTCACCAACAATTTATTTAGCAGTTTATTCCCTCAACAAGCTGTCAGACTGTGTTTTAGAGGCCATTTATCCATCAAATTATGGGCTGATGGAGGTGAGGGGCAAGTATGTGTGTGTGTGAGTGTGTGTGTGTGTCTCTCTCTCTCTCTCTCTCTCTCTCTCTCGCTCTCTCTGTGTGTGTGTGATTGTGTGTGTGTGTGTGTGTGTGTGTGTGTGTGTGTGTGTTTGTGTGTGTGCTTTAGAATAAATCGTTGTGTTTGAAAATACTAAAGATTGCTGAGGTAACATGTCCTGTCAGTGCTGTGCCACTGTGCAGTTTTGCCAACGCAATGCAGCTTTCACAGTAATTAAACACACACCCACGAACAAACAGACACTGCACACGAGGTAGACAGGTAAATGCATTTATAGCAGGATAAAAGGAAAAGGCTGATGCAGACCTTAAAGAGCGGAAAACCCTTTGAGTTTTGTGGAAAATCATTTTGAAAACTTTCATCTCAATTAACATGTCTACAGTGCATATGTAAAATCCACATCCACCTCCTCCTCTCTCTGATAGGACTCAGAAACAACAAAGTAAGCGTTGAAAACAACCATTTCTGATTTGAATGTCTAAGATTGTCTCATCTGTTCTCAGGGTTTCAAGATGTATTTTTATGCAGGTGGTGTTTGTGCATATCTAACATTTATTTACACTATAAACACATTGTCCCTATTCTCATTCTTGTACTACACACTTACACTATCACTGAAGTTTTAAATTTGTACTTCACTGGGGATGGGAAAGTACATACTTTTGAGTACATCGCAAATTATGGCTGGGTATTGCTACAGATATTCTGGTTCGATTGTGATGCACAAGCTTTCGATTTAATTCAGAAAAAATACTGTTAATTACACAAGGGCCCTTCTTTACATCTTATCTTTCGTTTTTCATAATTTTGGTCACATTTTAGCCTTTTAACATGTAAAAATGTTATGAATTACATCAATAAATATGATGTCTTGAAACTGCATATTTTCAATGTACTGTATATATGCAGGGATGGGGAGTAATATCAGGGTTACTGTTGTAACCTCCATTCCCCGAGGGAAGGAACGAGATGTTGTGTCGAATGAATTGACACAAGGAGTCTTCCTGGGATGCCAAACGTACCTCTGAACCTGAGAAAAGGCCAATGTCAAGTTGGCAGACAGAATTTGCATGCCCCACCCCGGACATACTGGTATAAAGGGAAGCGGGGCAGCAAGTGCCAGTCAGGATTTTGCACTGAGGAGATGAAAATAAGGTACGGCCGTTTACAGTGGTAGGTCTAGTGCTGTGGCAGGAGGGACACAACGTCTCGTTCCTTCCCTCGGGGTACGGAGGTTACAACAGTAACCATGATGTTCCCCTTCTGTCACTCACTCGACGTTGTGTCGAATGAAGTGACACAAGGGGTCCCATATAAAAACGCCACGCACTGACCTTGTAACGTGAACTGTCTAGACAGGTGCAATCAGGCTACTGTGTGCTAGAGACAACTGTGTCGGCTGCACGTTGCCCTCCCCAATGCACCCAAAGAGATGTCACATACAGACCTTAGGTTCCCCACACCCCTGAGGGGAGAAACTGGAGCTACATGACTAGCATGGGATCAAGCCCGTCCGCCGCGGCCTTCTCTCTTACTATGTCTCTCATATAGGACGTGAACTCTTAACGCTAGGAAATGCTTCAGGGAAGGTGGTCTTTACCGGTCCTATTCTTTCAGGGGGAAAAGACCCTGCAGAGGCCACATCCTGCCCAGTCTAGGGGGAAGTTACATGTGGCAAATACACCATGAGGGTTGTGAAGCCATACGTGGGAAATGGCGCTGTGGTAGGTCCAGCCTAATGAGGGGGGACTCCACAAGCACAGCGACCGGGGCAGCGGGGCTGCCCAAGGGAAACGTGAGTCCGCTGACAGGGGGACCATACCACGGGAACAACATCACATGGATTTTGCCTGAAAAAGGAACTAAGCCCGTGGAGCCCGACCCCAGTACAGAGCACCAGTGACTCGTAGTGGGACTGGACGTGAATTGCTCCACTGAATTCACAGGCCAGAAGGCTAGGGAGGTAAACATCCAGGGAGCGACACTTAGTGGCTAACCTGGGATAGAAGGCGCACTGGATCAACTTGGTGAAGGGCGCTGTGTGCAAGCGGAACACTCGGTTGGTTGTGCCACGAGTTCTACCAGCTCGGACCTGACAAAACATGGGACGAGACCAACTCAACCCTGAGATTGTAAAATCTGGCAAAGGTATTGGGTGTTGCCCAGCCTGCTGCTCTGCAGATGTCTGTTAAAAAGGTGCCATGGGCCAGTGCCCACAAGGATGCCACACTTCTTGTAGAGTGTGCTCGAACCCGCAAGGGGGCGGGCACAGCCTGGGTGTGATAAGCTAAAGTAATAGCATCAACGACCCAGTGAGCTAACCTCTGTTTGGAGACGGCGTTCCGTTTCCGCCATCCGCAAAGCAGACAAAGAGCTGCTCAGAACATCTAAATCTCTGTGTGCAGTCCAAATAGACATGCAAAGCACATACCGGACACAACAACGAAAGGGCTGGGTCTGCCTCCTCCCGGGGCAGTGCTTGCAGGTTCACGACCTGGTCCCTGAAGGGGGTCGTAGGAACCTTGGGCACATAGCCCGTTCGCGGCCTCAGGATAACGTGAGAATGTGCTGAATCAAACTCCAGGCAGGTGTCACTGACAGAGAATGCTTGCAGGTCCCCAACCCTCTTGATGGAGGCTAAAGCAATCAGGAGGGCCGTCTTCAGGGAGAGGGCCTTGAGCTCAACTGAATCAAGCGGCTCGAAGGGGGGTCTCTGAAATGTCCAAGAGGACCACTGAGAGATCCCAGGAGGGGAATAGGCTAGGCCGGGGAGGGTTCAGTCGCTGGGCGCCTTTCAGGAACCTGATAATCAAGTCATGCTCACCTACTTGCCATCTACTGCATCGTGGTGGGCTGCAATAGCAGCTACATACACCTTCAAGGTGGAGGGGAACAGCCTCCCATCCAGCCTCTCCTGCAAGAATGAAATCTCTGACCGTACTGTGCACCTCTGCAGGTCTTCGGCTCGGGAAGAACACCAATTCGCAAACAAGCACCACTTTAGAGCGTAAAGTTGCCAGGTGGAGGGAGCTCTAGCTTGGTTGATCGTGTCTATGATTGCAGGTGGTAAATCCACTAGATCTTCCGCATCCCATCCAGGGGCCAGACATGGAGGTTCCAGAGGTCTGAGTGTGGGTGCCACAGGGTGCCCCATCTCTAAGAAAGAAGATCCTTCCTCAGGGGAATTTTCCAGGCAGGTGCTGTCGCAAGGAGCGTAAGATCCGAGAACCAAGCCCAGATGGGCCAGTAAGGGGCCACCAGGATGACATGTTCCTCGTCCTCCCTGGAGGCCAGATGTGTGCCAGATGTGTGCCAGTGCGTCTGTACTGAGAGGAGCTCCTGTCAGGGAGTACCAGAGCGGGCAATAGGAGTTGTCTTGGGAGGCAAAGAGATCATCTTTACCCTGCCGAATTGGCCCATATCAACTGGACCACCTGGGGGTGGAGCCTCCACTCTCTGCTGGGCGAAACCTGCCGCGACAGCGCGTCCACCATCATGTTGTAGTTGCCAGGGATGTGAGTGGCGCGCAGCGACCTGAGTCATGGCTGACTCCAAAGGAGGAGATGGCGGGCGAGTTGTGACATATGACGAGAGCGTACGCCGCCTTGGCAATTTATGTATACTACCATCGCGGTGCTGTCTGAACGGATCAAGACGTGCTTGTCCCTGATTAGTGGGAGAAACCTCCGTAGGCCAAAAGATACAGCCAACAACTCTAGGCAGTTGATGTGCCAACACTGTTGGGGTCCTGTCCACGGGCCAGCGGCAGCGTGCCCATTGCACACTGCGCCCCAACACTGATGAGAGGCATCGGTGGCCACCACAACACGTCTGGACACCTGCTGCAAGGGGACTCTGATCCACAGAAACCAGAGGTCTGTCCAAGAGTTGAAAGTTTGACGGCAAAAAGGGGTGAATGTCACACGGTATGTGCCGTGGCGCCATGCCCATCTCGGGATTCGAGTCTGTAGCCAGTGCTGAAGCGGTCTCACCCGATCGGCGTGGCTGCAGATGCCATATGCCCCAGCAACCACTGGAATTGTTTTAGAGGAACTGCTGTGCCAGGCTCGAAGAGAGCGAGGAACCTGAGCACTGACTGAGCGCACTCGTTGGTGAGACGCGCTGTCATTGAGACTGAGTCTAACTCTATGCCGAGAAAAGAGATGCTCTGAACCGGGACGAGCTTGCTCGTTTCACAATTGACCTGAAGCCCTAGATGGCAAAGGTGCCTGAGCACCTGGTCCCTGTGAGCGTACAGTAACTCTCAAGAGTGAGCCAGGATGAGCCAGTAATCAAGGTAGTTGAGTATGCGGATGCCCACTTCCCTTAGCGGGGCAAGAGCTGCCACTGCGATCTTCGTGAAGACGCGAGGGGACAGGGACAGGCAGAAAGGGAGGACCTTGTACTGATATGCCTGGCCGTCGAGCACGAACCGTAAGAAGGGTTGGTGTCGAGGCAGAATGGATATGTGGAAGTACGCGTCCTTCAGGTCACGAACGCCGCCTCAGTCACCACCCAGGCACACAAGGCAGTGTCTGTGGCCGTCAGTCTTGGAGAGAAATCGACCGCATCCAGGAACAACACAGGGTGGAAAGGCATCTTGAAAAAGATGTATCACTTAAACAATTACAATCAGGTAAATCCGAAACCAAATAATTTAAGATACTCTTAAATTAATTTAGAGAGACCAACTCTTTAAAACATAATTTATCTTGTAACTGGTTCCAATTAAATGGACCAGCATAACTAATTGCCCTTTTATACATATTTGTACAGACTTTCGGGATATTTAAAGATAATAATCTTGTGAACAAAGACCATAATTCTTAACACCTTTTTGAATGATATACTGCTGAACATGTAACAGGATTACGTATTTAAAATACAAAATATAAATAACTGTATTCCACTACAGTTACAATTTAAATGATTGGTAATTAGAATAAAGTTACATTCCAAAAGTATATAGATTACTGAAGAGATTACTTTAAAAAATGTTGTCATCTGTTTAATTTTATATTTAGTAGGGCTGTCGATTTAACACGTTAATTCAGTGCGATTAATTGTATTAAAAATAACGCGTTAAAAAAAATTAACGCAATTAATTGCAATGTCCCCGGATTGTAATAAGTAAGATTCCTGAGAAATGCAAGCTTGTAGTACCACCTGTTTACTCCAGAGGGCAGTAATTGAAATTTCAGCTGTGTGGCAATGCGCAGTTTATACAGTGAACAAAACAACACTTCATCAGACAGAAGAACACAAACATGTGTCACGTTCTGGCATTCACTTGATGGAGTGCAAATTCGAACTATGGGATCTTAAGATGTGTCTTAAGTATTAAACTTTTTAAACTTTTGTCTTACTGTACTGGCAGAGTTTTTATAGTCAAAACAATTGAAAAAAATCTAACAGTGCTGAAGAAGTAATCCAAAGTATTTATAATACGTTACTGACCTTGTGTAATCTAACGGAATACGTTGCAAATCAATTTTTAAAGCATGTATTCTGTAATCTGTAGTGGAATACATTTTAAAAGTAACTCTCCCAACCCTGCATATCTGTATATATAGACTACAGTGCAAAAGTGTTTAGGCAGTTTTGAAAAATTGGTATAGTGAGGAAGTTTGTTTGTTTTTTAAAATAATGCCAAGAATATGCTTAATTGATCAGATAACTTCATAAACAGTTCAGAAAACATAAAACAACTAAATAAATACTTGATGTGACCACCTTTGCCTTAAGAACAGAACCAGTTTTTCTTTAGAGATACACTTGTGCACAAATTTTCAAGGTAGTTGGCAGATAGGTTGTTCTAAGCATATTGGAGAACTTGTCAGTTCTATGTATTAAGGCCAGTGGTTCCCAAACTTTTTTAAACTACTACTAAACCCTTTATAGTTTGTTTGTTATATATATATATATATATATATATATATATATATATATATATATAGTTCCCAATATGGTCTTCTGCTGTTGTAGGCCATCACCTCAAGGTTGGACGTGTTTTGCATTCTGTGATGCTATTCTTCTAACCACAATTGTACAGAGTGGTAATCTGAGTTACCGTAGCCTTTCTGTAAACTCAAACCAGTCTGACCATTCTACATTGACCTCTCTCATCAAAGCTATATTAGAAAAGGTAATGGTCTGATAGCTACAAAGAACAAAGATGAAAGGAGAGGAAGAACTATGGTTAGGGTTAGTAGGAATCAGCTTTCATCATGAAAATTTACTGAAAGAGGAGAAATCAGCACAGATGAGAACAAATCTGAACAAATATAGGTATAAAACGAGAGCAAAAAAAAAAAAAAGTTTTTGCAAACATATTTTGTCATGTTTTCGAGTATACTTTTTATTTTTTATAAATTATGTACATGTTAGTTTTTTGGAAGTGCGAGTTAAAGCTTTATTCTTTATAAAGTATGTTATAAAGTATGAGCACTTAGTATGTAATAATATTTTTTTTTTTTAAAGTTGTCAAGGAAAAATCCTATCTGAAAAATGTTCTCTCTCTCTCTCTCTCTCTCTCTCTCTCGCTCTCTCTCTCACACTCTCAAGCTATTTCAGGTCAATCTCGAATATTTGACAGCAACCATGTTTGAGCATGACGGAATTATGAACCCTGAAAATCAATCAGAAAATCACTCTCCCCTGCAGTACAAATACATGATGTAGCATCCACCAGAGCTAAGAAACTGCAGCCAGAGAAAGCCAGAAATGGAAAGATGGGGAGGTTGTAGAAATTGAACAGAACAAATGTACACCACCATGTCCTTCACCATGAGGAAATACAAACAATCTAACAGAGAGAGTGAGGGAAAGAATGAGAATTGAGAAATATCTGAGAGTTTCAGAGTAAAGAATGACATCCAAAACAGGGCTCAGTTCAGCAAACAGATAGCTAGAGAACATTACACTGTTGCTCTGTTCCAAAACTAGGGACGGGCGATACCACTTATTTTATTTCGAAGCAATACCAATAAGGTCAAGTCCAATGTCCTTGATACAATACTAAAATTGAGATGTATCTAGTATGGGAACAGGCAGCGCCAGCCGCCCGAAGGGGAGGAGCTCTACAAACACTGCGACCGGAGGCAAAGAGAGCTCTGCACAAGGGTGATGCGGGTCTACTGATAGGGAAACCGTACCATGGAATATACATCACAGGGGATTACCGCAGGTAACCAGCACCTGTGGAGCACCAACCACAGTACAGGCCATACTAGCACACGTACTGGGTCTGGCTACTAATTCCTCCACTGAATTTGCTAGCCACAGGGCTAGGGAGGAAGGACATCTAGAGTCCACAGACTTGTGAACTCGCATGGGAATAGAAAGTGCACATCTTCGACTCATGGAGGGGAAATGCGCTGTATGCAAGCGGTATACCCAGCCAACTGTCCTGTAAATGTACCTGTTCGTACCTGACAATACACGGGATGAAACTAACTCAACCCGGAGATCATAAAATCTTGCGAAGGTATTCGATGTTGCCCAGCTTGCTGCCCTACATATATATGCTAGAGAGGTGCCATTGGCAAGTGCCCAAAAGGATGCCACACTCCGTAGAGTTTGCTCTTAATCCCAAAGGGGCAGGCACTTTGCCCTGGGTCTGGTATGCCTACACGATGGCATCCACGGTGCAGTGGAAAAGCCTCTGTTTGGAGACAGCATTCCCTTTCTACTGTCTGCCAAAGCAGACAAAGACCTGCTCAGAGCATCTAGATTTAGATGTGTAAAGTACGCATCAGACACAGCAATGATAAGGCTGGGTCTGCCTCCTACCAGGGCAGCTTCACTTGCAGGCTCACCACCTGATCCCTAAAAGGGGTCGTGGGATACTTGGGCACATAGTCAGGTCAGGGTCTCAAGACCATGTGAGAACAATCCGGACCGAACTCCAGGCAGGTGTCGCTGCCAGAGGATGACTGCAGGTCCCCAGACAATCATGTCTGACATACCTGGGGGTTGGGCCTTGCAGCAGGGGGGGCATGAGATACCACATCGAGGAGCCTTGCTTCGTCCCGATGGCGATTGAGCGATCGTGGCCATCAGAGGCGGAGAAATAGTGACCGCAACCAGGAATTACACACAGATGGAAAGGTGTCTTTAAAAAGACGCTGTCCATCAGTGTGCACTCTTTTAGAGGAAATATACTCTTTTTTTTTTGTTTTTGCAAGAATATATACTCTTTTAGCTGTCAAAGTGCCCAGGGGTGTACTCTGCATCAATCGCGCAGAGGGAGAGAAAGTCGCTGAAATGCGCCTTATATCCAACAGCATATGCTTCTTAGTGAGGTGAAAGGACCGGCAGTAGAATTCAGCTCTCTGTGAATCAATTGCTCGGCTCCGAAGAAAAAATCAGAATGAGAGCCAGCTCCTTTCATACTCCTTTTATTGGCATGCAAATTCCACTTGCCAATTCTCATTGGCCTTTTCTCAAAGATCAGAGGTTTTTGGGGGTCCCATGAGCAACCCCTAGTGTCACTACATTGATACAACGTTGAATGACAGATAGTGAATTTTGGTTTTAAAAACCATGGTCAGTGAGGGGATTTACTCATTCAAAACATCTGCATTGTTTCTAATGAAGCCTTCACGTGCTATCGGAATGATCAGGTTTACTTGGAAGACACACATATATAGCCCCTCAAGTCATAGGCAGAAATAAATGTGATACCTGAGTTTGCGAGTTGAGAGGAAACTTTCATCATGGCATGAGGGTATGGTTTCTGTGTCATGACAAAATAAGAGTTCCCCAAGAAATATGCAAGAATGAGCCTGGCACCCATCATGTTTTCCAACAACAAAACAGTTTAATGTGACTTCTGAAGTGGGAGTAGGTAAATTCTGATGGCACTACCACTTCACGATGGCTCTGAGTGGATTACTACTACATCACAGTTAAGGAGTCAAACTAACATTGCGTGCAGGTAATCACACACGTTCAGTCATTCTCTCTCTCTATCTCAATTCAATTCAATCTCTCTCTCTTTCTCACACACACACACACACACACGTCTTTGTTACTATAACTTGATAGAAACAGCCCAAGCCCATGTTATTAGTTCTAAAGTGGCACCTTTCAAACTAGCATTAGCTGATTATGATCTGGGGCATAAGAAAGTGTGATATTGCTTTATCATTCTATACAAATGCTGGGTTTATACTTTGAATGGTTAGCTAAATGTTAATACTGACATTGCAGTATATGAACACATTTATCAGTAAATGCTCATTTTCATATATTTTAGCCGTTAGATCCTAACCCTAATTGAACACATTACACGTATCACCTAGATGTCAATTTGATGTTTGTATACATCTGGAAGACATAATTTTTAGGTTGTTTGAGATGAACAATCAAATAATCTGCAAAAGAATACAATACAAAACTGATAAAAACAATAAATGTACAAAATTCTAAACAGAAAATGTACAAGTTTGCAAGTCATTCAAAATGACTGTTTTGATATTAGAGTTTTCCCATATATGCTCACATGCTGTTTATTGTATAGTGCGTGTTTCCGGTCTGCTTCTTTATATTTACATTTATTAATTTGGCCAACACTTTAAGCCAAAGCAATTTTCAAATTAAGAATACAGCAAAAGTGACTTTTAACATTTGTTAAATAAATCACTTGATTATGAAAAGTATATTTATACATACTGTACTGGCGTTTATAAGTACACATGACTTTTGTTACAAGTCCAAAGTTTTTTTTTGCCACATGAAATGCTTCAATTTTATATGGAGGCCAGAAGCACACACCATCTTTACCAGGGTCACCTGTCTCAGGGGCGCTTAGAGATCTTCTTTGCCGCAAGATGGGTGGCGTCTACTTCCTGCAGGGGGCTCGACGCCAGGACATGGCCGCAGGGGTGGGCCAAGGCGGAGCTGGTGCAGCCGTCGCAGGTGGACACCCTTGGTGACGTGCTGAGAGGGTGCGGGATCTTGAGCTGCACCGGGGCAGGATATGTTGAGTAGCCTCCGTCTGCTGCTTCACCACTGAAAACTGCTTTGCAAAGTCCCCGACGGTGTCGCCGAATTGGCCAGCCTGGGAAATGTGGGCATTCAGGAATCGTGTCTTGTCGGACTCTCGCATCTCGACCAGTTTGAGCCATACATGGCGCTCCAGGACCAACAAAGTGGATATCGTCCGCCCAAGAGACCTTCGTCACCCGAAGGGTAAGGTTGGTTGGCGATCGCAGCTACTGCATCAATCAAGGTGTGGAACTACCCTTGTGCAGTTCTTTCAGCAACTTGGCTTGTTGTACTTGCAGGAGAGCCATTCCGTGCAGGGTGGAGGTGGCTTGTCCAGCGGCAATCCATGGCCGTCCATTCATGGCTTGACCATCCATAGCCGTCATGGATGGTGTGAACCTACATTCTCTGGGTGGGAGCTTCGAGCGCCCACGCCAGGTGGTGGCGCTCTGCGGGCATAGGTGCACCACGAGCACCTTATCCACTGGGGGCATTGCCGAGTAGACCCTGGCTGCCCCACCATCGAGGCTAGTGAGAGCAGGGGAGCTGAAAGATCGGGACCGGGCAGTGAAAGCCTCCCACGACATTGTCTGCTCCTCATGCACCTCTGGGAAGAAAGGAACTGGGGTGGGGTGTGGCTGCGAGCAGTGTCGCGAGCCCAGAAACCAACCGTTGAGCCGATATGGTTCAGGGGAGAGAAGAGGGTTCAACTCTGGCCCAACACACGCGGCTGCCCGGGAAAGTATGTCCGTCATCTCCGCAACCACGCCCGAAGGGTGAAGCCCAGTTGAGGTTTCCGCGTCTGACTGGGTGAGACCGCTCTCCGATGCTATGCTCGAAAGCTCATCACTTTTGCGGGCACCGAACAAGAGATCGAACTCGCCCTGAGACGAGTCTGCGTACTCATTCGGAAGCCTACCCGGAGCAAACGAGCATGCTGGGGAATGGGAGGTCCGCGGGGATTTACCCGGCAGAGGTGGTCACACTGGGGTCCCCAAATTGCCCCCAGTGCTAGCTGCGCTGGCCTCATACCCATAGGAAGGGCAAACGGAAAGGCATCTTTAAAAAGACTTTCCATTGTGTGCCGCTCTTTTAGAATATACTCTTTTAGTTTTGGAAAATACTCTTTTAGAATATATTCTGGTTTCTGCCCAAGCGCCCAGGGGCATTTCTCACTTTGTGCTCATAGTTTTGAACGAATACATCATATTCAGTCAGGCGGTCACTTAATTTAAAAGTATCCGAATGAGCCGAAGCTCAAATCAGATCTGAAATTCTGCCTCTTCAGATGGTCAAAACTCCACACAGCTGCTGTGCGACTCTCTGCCGTTTTGTCTGATGCAGTAAAAGGGCGGCTTCAGTCCAGTAAGATGTAAGAAAATGAGCTGAAAAAATATAGTGTGTACTTTTCAAGTTTAAATAAAATTGTAAGTATTAAAAAGGAAAAAAAATTCATTCGAAATGTAATTAAGTGCAAGTGCAAGTATTCAGTTTAAATTGCACTCAAGTAATGTAAATATCAAAAAAAATAATAGTAAGTAAATAAGTATTTTTACTCAGTTATTTACACCGCTGCCAGATTATAAAATCAAAAATACACTGATTTTAAACTGACCCCCCATATCTTTAGTTCCATTCTCTTTTTATTAATTACCAAATCACCATTAATAATGCTTGAGTTAAAGGAATGTTCCAGGTTCAATACAAGTTAAGCTCAATCGAAAGCATTTGTGGCATAATGTTGATTACCACAATAATCAAGTACAGTCTTTCTCTAATAATTGGACTATATATAATTAATAATATACTGTATTTTTAAATGCTTTGGGCCATTACTTAAAAGGACCTGTAGTGAAGTATTGTTAAATTCACAATGATCTTATTGCCTGAATTTGTTGAAATATTTCTCTTTTATATGCACTACAGTTTAGAAGTACATGCTCTACTGTCTCTGGTCGACCACTGTTTCCACAATCACTAGACTCTTGCTATACAATTATGTACAAATTATGTTTTAAGCCAGAATTTCCAATACGCAGTCAAGGTATATTAATGTCCATTCGTCTGTTGCCATATTTAACCCTCTCAGCACCAACCTGTTTTTGAATATTATACAGATGTCTCCCGCTTTATTCTCTATCCCAGAGCTGCTGACAAATACAAAAGTGTTTCGTTTTCACAACTTATGAAATATGATTATTTACTCCACCATACTGTCAAACATATGGTCAAAACGTCATACAGATCTGAAAGTTCTCAAGTAGAATACAATAAGTATTGTTTTGCTCACATACCAGATATATAACATAAAATACCTGGAAAAAGCTGATAAAAAAAGAGTTTATAAGTTGTAATCAGATGTTGTCAAGTTTTTGCTTGTTCTTGAAATAAACAAAATATAAAAACAGCAGATGCTCAAAAAAAAGAAAACGAGATTAAAAACGATACGAGATGAGACAAGTCCAAAAACAATATAACACAATCACTGATCAGTGGATACATACAATGCATAGATAAAATAATTTTAGAGATAATACAGTCTCTGGTAAAACAGTCAAAGCACACTAATAACAGCTGTTCTTGTCTGTGTGGTCTTGACACGACGCACAGTAAAATTTTTGAAGAGGTGCACATAGCTACTTGTAACCTATGGCGTAGGTTTGACGCAGAAGTATAAATTGGCATTAAGTGCCATGATCTAAACAGACTCTGTAGGACTACATACTTGTCTTGTCTTGATGTTGATTGGCATGCTTCTTAGTGCTGATAATGAGTCTGTCCTTACTTTATTGCTGTTCTCATTGTTGTATTTCTACTCATTCAAGAGCTAGAAGAATGACAATTCTGTAGTGAATACTGATATATGATCAGCTGTCCATTTTGTGATTTTAACTTTAAAATAAAATAAAAACAGTGGGCACTGTACATCCAGAATCTGGGTCTTTTGAACAGCCTGTACTATATATATCTACAAATATTGTTGAACCAATATTTATAGAAAGGCATCTATGTTATAAATTTCACCTTTTAGCTGGAGATCAATTGAGGCCATTGTAAGGTTGAATATGATCAGATTCTCGTCTTTTGTAAATACAGACTCAAGCCAGCATGAAATAGACGAAAGCATGTCTTGTGTTTATCCACACTCATGCCACAATTCAGCTGACTGCATGTCTTTCTCTTCATTTGACACGTGGCCGACTTTTACAACAAAGTGACGAATGTTAAATTCATTGTGTTAAATGCCAGGGCCAGGGCTGCTCAGAACGTCTAAAGCTCTGCGTGCGGTCCAAGTAGATATGCAAAGCATGTACCGGACACAGCAACGAAGGGGCTGGGCCTGACTCCTCCCGGGGCAGCGCTTGCAGGTTCACAACCTGGTGCCTGAAGGGAGTGGTAGGAACCTTGGGCACGTAGCCCGGTCACAGTCTTAGGAACATATGAGTGTCTGCCGGACCAAACACCAGGCAAGTGTCGCTGACAGAGAACGCTTGCAGGTCCCCGACCCTCTTGATGGAGGCGAGTGCGATCAGGAGGGCCGTCTTTAGGGAGAGGGCCCTGAGTCTGACCGATTCTAGCAGCTCGAAGGGGGGTCTCTGAAGGCCCGAGAGGACCTCTGAGAGATCCCATGAGGGGAACAGGCTTGGCAGGGAGGGATTTAACCTCTGCTTGCCTTTTAGGAACCGTCCGCCACCACGTTGAGGTTGCCTGGGATGTGAGTGGCATTCAGCGACTTGAGCCTGAGCCTTGATTGCTCTGAACCGGGGCGAGCTTGCTCTTTTCCCAGTTGACCTGAAGCCCTAAATGGCTGAGGTTCCTGAGCACCTGGTCCCTGTGGGCGCATAGTAACTCTCAGGAGTGGGCCAGGACTGAGACAGTCGTCGAGGTAGTTGAGTATGCGGATGCCGGCTTCCCGAAGCGGGGCAAAGGCTGCCTCTGCGACCTTCATAAAGACGCGATGGGACAGGGACATGCCGAAGGGGGGAACCTTGTACTGAAACGCCTGGCTGTCGAACGTGAACCATAGGAAGGGTCGATGTCGAGGCAATATTGAGAAGTGGGAGTATGCGTCCTTCAGGTCTACCGCTGCGAACCAATCTAGATGCCGGATGCAAGTTAAAATGTGTTTTTGCCTGAGCATTTTGAACGGGAGTTTTTGTAAGGCCCGGTTGAAAACTCGCAAGTCCAAGATCAGTCGTAAGCTACCGCCTTTCTTGGGTATGATGAAGTAAGGCTGTAGAGACCCTTCTTCATCTCGGTTGGAGGGACAGATGCTGAGAGAACACTCAAAGCACTTACCTTGCTCTGCACACCCGGCAGAGGGCGGGTTAGTGACTGAGGAGGAGGTCCCGTGGAGGCGTCCTCTGGACTCATCAGAACCGGCCGGCCGGGAAACAGTCGTGGGGCTGAAGGCGAGAGGTCTGCTTCCAGCATGCCGGGACTGTTGAGGTATGGCGGCAGAGTGCATTTGCGGGCCAGGTGACCCAGAGACAAAGGAAATAGCTCTTTTATTGAGAATGTGTGAGTTACTGCATTTCTTTATTGAGGTGGAAAATGAAATAAATTCAGCAAAGAATTCTCCTCCCGGCCCTCCACTAGGAAACGGAGAGGTCTTCTTACCAGCTCCGGAGCAGACGGAGCGTGGCCCGTGGCGGCAGGTTTGCGGTGGGGCAGGGTGTGTGATATGGCCTCCGTCTGCTTCTTCACCGCAGAGAACTGTTGGGCGAAGGCCACTTCGCGCCAAGTCTCGACCAAGTTCAGCCACAGATGATGTTCCTGAACCACGAGAGTGGCCATCGCCTGTCCGAGTGATCGCGCTGTGACCTTCGTGGCCCTGAGGCGCAGTTCCTGCAGCACGTTGGGATCAGGACTACCCAAGTGCAGATCTTTAAGTGCCTTGGCCTGGTGGACTTGCAGGAGGGCCATGGCATGCAAGGCGGAAGCGGCCTGTCTGGTAGTGCTGTAGGCTTTGGAGGTCAGTGAAGATGTGATCCTACAGGCGTTTTCGAGGCACAGGTGGATCGCAACCGCTCTATCCACCTGGGGGACCGCCGTGTACCCATGAACCGCTCTGCCGTTGAAGTGAGCGACAGACGGGGAACCGTTGTTTATATTAACAATTATATTTAAACATTTATAGTGTCATTTTTATTTTCACCTGTCTGTTAGGTAAGCACTGCTTACCTTGCTTATATGTACGGCACATCCCTGGTCTATAACACGTTTCCTGTAGGATGTCAATAAGACATTCAACAGATGTCTTTTAGACATTAATGATTTAGAATATTTGTAAATCTGCTTTTTTTTTTAAAGATGTTTATCAGATGTTCATTAGACTGTGATGATTTTCATGTGAAACACTCCTTAAAAGACATCTCAGAGATGTACGTGTGCAATCTGGGTAAGCACGTACATGTAAATTATAAAGCCTTTTGTTACCTATTTTTTATTTCAGATATCAAAATATAAATGAGTAAATGAACAAAACATCAATAAAACAAACCGCAATAAACCGATATGAACAGCAATGAACAATTTGTGTAGAAACAGAAGACTTGGCAATGACAAACCTGCTATTTTTTGCACATATCAAAATTCAAATCAGTGACGTCAACAGCAATAATTTTGGGTCAGACTCTGACTTTGATCTGTATGTGCGAGTGTGTGTGTGTGCTGCATTTTTTTTTTTTTACAAATCTTGCTCTGCATTGCAGTCTCACAAATTTCTCTCTTTGTGTGCATGTGTGTGTGTGTGTGTGTGTGTGTGTTCAGATGGAAAGTGGAGGAAAAGTAGCCAAGCCTTGTACTGCTCTGACAAAGTAAACAATTTTTTATAAAAAAAATACAATAAAAAATCAGATGGGTCAAAAATGACCCAAACAGAAAAGGAGGGTTAGTGTAATGTAAATGGTAAAATAAAAGTGTGGAGTGGAGGGGCGGGGCCGGGCTGGAATGTTGCACGCCCGGTCCCCAATCGAGCTGATGGGGCGCGCAAGGGATAAAGGCGGCAGGTGACGACGGTTCAAGAGAGAGAGCTCAATCAGACATGTCCGTTGTGTGTTTGTTTGTGCTTTTGTTTTAAGTTCTTCATTAAAATATTATTTATATTGACAAGCCAGTTCTCGCCTCCTCCCTCCCGGGTTTCGGCACCAATGTAGAACAGATCAAGTTCACGGGCAAGGAAGAGGAGAGAAACCGGCTTGACATATAAAATAATAGGTTTAATAAAGAACTTAAAACAAAAGCACAAACACACAGCGGACATGTCCGTGATTGAGCTCTCTCTCTCGAACCGTCGTCACCGGCCGCCTTTATCCCTTGCGCGTCCCATCAGGCCGATTGGGGACCGGGCGTGCAACATTCCAGCCCGGCCCCGCCCCCCTCCACTCCATAAAAACATGTTAATATCTTAGAGTCAAGGAAAGAGTGTACTTTGTAGTGTACTTGAAAGCTTGCATGTGTTCATGTATAACTTCATACCGCAGTGACTGGGTGTATTTATTTAATTTCCTTTGTACCAGTCAATAAATATCTATTTCATGAAATATAACAAAAAAATGATTAATGATGTTATTTATGCCCCAAACAGAAGATAAATGAAGACATTATCTCCTCATTTGAGGAGCTGACAGAACGAGAGACTGCTTTCGATTTTGTTCTCGCTTTCTCTCGTTCCCTTTGTTTTTTGTTCAAATCAAGTTAGTTTCACAAGCTTAAATGAAATGTAAATAACATCTAGTGTATAACAGCCCTCTGTGCATCAAATAACTACTATCTTTGCTCTGTACAGAATATAATACCATTTTCGCATAGAAATTCTGGTTCACCTGTCCACAAGTACAGTAATATATTGATAGATGTATAAATGTATAGGTATACATGAAAAAAATCTGCTGTGAATAATGCAGCTGTCATTCTCTGTTGTACATAATGATGGAGTGAACAGAAAGAGTTATATGAAGGTGGGATGAATAATGAGGCAAATGAAATGAATGAGGCAGGCAATTGTTTGTATACACAATTTTTTGTAAAAAAAAGTGGAATTTTATTAACTTGCTCCATGCTAACTTTTATTCCAAATTAAAATTATATGAATAATAACACTGTGAGTTTCAAGCAACATGCAGGGTAAGCAGTCGATAACAGAATTTTTAGAATATTGCAAATGATCTGCAGACTGTGCTACTCGATTTGACTGACCAAATTTAAACATGAGAACTGGTGCTTTCTGTCACAGTGTTTTGACTTTGTTTTACCTATACTAATTGTGCAATTTAATTATTGAAGATACTTTTTCAAAAGTCAAAAAATCCACGGTGGCATGTTAAATAGGCTAAAAATTCAAGATTTGAAAGAGAGAGGAGGGACGCATGTATAGCATGCATTTATCCACTTTATGATAGTGTAAAATGTAACATTACAGCCATCTGTCATTTTGACAACACAGGGAGTCAAACTCCTCTGTATGAGGAAAAGTTCTTTAGTAATATGATTATAAAACAGATCCAGCATAAGCCCACCTGTTTTCTCTTTACAACCAGTTATTTTGTGATTTATGTTCAAGGACTCCATATCATTCTTTTGGAGTGATTTTGAAAATGCTCTGAAGATACTAAGTTTCAGTGCTTAGTAAAAGTAGCATCAATTCCCCTTCTGTTACTCACTCGACTTTGTGTTAATAAAGTGACACAAGGGGTCTTCCTTGGGAGCCTTGTGTACCTATGAACTTGAGAAAAGGCCAATGTAAAATTGGCAGACAGAATTTGCATGTCCCGCCCCGAGACATACGGGTATAAAGGGAAGCGGGCGTGCATATGGAATCCTCAGCCAAGGTGGCGCTGCTCGGTTTGATGCATATGAGACCGCTTCAGCACTGGCTACAGTCTCGAGTCCTGAGATGGGCATGGCACTGCGGCACATACCGTGTGACAATCACCCCCTCCTGCCCTCAGACTTTCAACCCTTGGACTGACCTCTGCTTTCTGCTGACCGGAGTCCCCTTGCAGCAGGTGTCCAGATGGTTTGTGGTAACCACAGATGCCTCTCAACAGGGTTGGGGCGTCATGTGCAACAGGCATGCTGCCGCTGGCTCCTGGACAGGACCCTGGCTGCATTGGCACATCAACTGCCTAGAGTTGCTGGCTGTATCTCTTGCCCTGTGGAGGTTTCTCCCGCTAATTCGGGGCAAGCACGTCTTGATCCATTCAGACAGCACCGCAACGGTAGCATACATAAATTTTCAAGGCGCCATGCGCTCTTGTCATATGTCACAACTCACCCGCCATCTCCTCCTTTGGAGTCAGCCGCAACTCAGGTCGCTGCACGCCACTCACATCCCTGGCAACCGCAACACAATGGTGGACACACTGTCACAACAGGTTTTGCCCAGGGAAGAGTGGAGGCTCCACTCCCAGGTGGTCCAGCTGATTTGGAACCGATTCGGCACAGCACAGATAGATCTCTTTGCATCCCAGGACAACTCCCACTGCCAGCTCCTCTCGGGACAGATGTGCTGGCACAGCTGGCCACGGGGGCTGTGCAATTATGCATTTCCCCCAGTGAACCTCCTTGCACTGGTGCTGTGCAAGATCAGGGAGGATGAGGATCAGGTCACCATGGTGGCTCCTTACTGGCCCACCCGGACCCGATTCTCGGATCTTACGCTCCTCACGGCAGCACATCCCTGGAAAATTCCACTGAGGAAGGACCTTCTTTCTCAGGGACGGGGCACCCTCTGGCACCCGCGTCCAGACCTCTGGAATCTCCATGTCTGGCCCCTGGACAGGACGCGGAAGCTCTAAGTGATCTACCACCTGCAGTCGTAGACATGATCTGATCAACAAAGCCAGAGCTCCCTCCACCAGGCAACTTTATGCCCTAAGGTAGTGCTATATTGCGAATTGGTGTTCTTCCTGAGCCGAAGACCTGCAGAGATGTGCAGTTTGGTCAGTGCTTTCATTCCTGCAGGAGAGGCTGGAGGGGAGGCTGTTTCCCCTCCACCTTGAAGGTGTATGTAGCTACTATCGTGGACCGATGGCAAGTCTGACGCAGTAGATGGCATGTCCTTGGGGAAGATTATCAGGTTCCTTAGAGGAGCCCGGAGACTGAACTCTCCCTGGCCAAGCCTGTTCCCCTCCTGGGATCTTTCAGTGGTCCTCACAGGCCTTCATAGACCCCCCTTTGAGCCGCTTGATTCAGTTGAGCTCAAGGCCCTATCCCTGAAGACGGCACTCCTGATTGCGTTAGCCTCCATCAAGAGGGATGGGGAGCTGCAAGCGTTCTCTGTCAGTGATACCTGCCTGGAGTTTGGTCCGGCACATACTCACGTTATCCTGAGGCTGCAACCGGGCTACTTGCCCAAGGTTCCTCTGACCCCCTTCAGGGACCAGGTCTTGAACCCACAAGCAAGCTGCCCCGGGAGGAGGCAGACCCAGCCTTCTCATTGCTGTGTCCGGTACTTGTTTTGCGTATCTGTTTGGACCGCATGCAGAACTCTAGATGTTCTTAGCAGCTCTTTGTCTTCTTCGGCGGATGGCGGAAAGGGAACGCCGTCTCCAAACTGAGGCTGCCCGCTGGGTCATCGAGGCCATTTCCCTGGCCTTCCAGACTCAGGCCATGCCCGCCCCCTTGAGGGTTCGAGCACACTAAACAAGAAGTGTGGCATCCCCGTGGGCACTGGCCAATGGCACCTCCCTAGCAGACATCTGCAGCACAGCAGGCTGGGCAACACCCAATACCTCTGCGAGATTTTACAATCTCAGGGTTGAGTCGGACTCATCCCGTGTTTTGTCAGGTCCGAGCTGGTAGAACTCGGTAATGCGGAACAGCCGACCGGGTGTTCTGCTTGCACACAGCACACTTCATCAAGTTGATCCAGTGTGCCTTTTCTCCCAAGTTAGCCACTAAGCGTCGCTTCCTGGATGTTCTCCTCCATAGCCTTCTGGCCTGCGAATTCAGTGGAGCAATTTGCGTCCAGACCCACTACAAGCCACAGGTGGTCTGTACTGGGGTAGGGCTCCAAGGGCCCTACCCCAGCTCCACAGGCCCTTCCCTCCTAAGGCAATTGGCCGTGAAGTATTTTCCGTGGTACGGTCCCCCTGTCGGTGGATCCACGTCTCCCTTGGACAGTCCCACTTCCCCCGGTCACCGTGCTTATAGAGCTTGTCTGCCAAAATCACAGTGGCCTTTTCTCAAGTTCAGAGGTACATGAGGCTCCTAAGGAAGACCCCTTGTGTCACTTCATTCGACACAACGTCTCGATCCCTCCCTCAGGGAACAGAGGTTATGACAGCAACCATGACGTTTGGAAGTTGCACAGTTAGTTAGTTTTACTATCAACTGAAAAGTGAAGGCAAGCTGAGATTTATTTAAAAAAAATTATAATAATTTATGTTTTTTGAGAAGTGAAGCCAGGATCAGCAGACAGTGCCAGTTGCACCATTAACTTGCCAGTGTAAATATGGAAACGTGCAGTACCAAGGCTATCCCTGTGGTATTTCTCTTTTCCAAAGTGTACCATTCTGGGATTTTAGGACTAGGGAGGGTTGTTTTTTTAATAGTTTGTGCTCTGTGAAAATGTTAGTTTGATTACAGACTGCACCACCACACAGTTTTTAATGCATCTGCAAATTAATATCGCATACAAAATATAATTACATTTCTTTACAGTTTTATGCAAGTTTATAATAACATCAATATTTTGCTTGCAATGGCTTTTTCTTTTTTCTCAGGACACACTGTGTCAGCACACCTAGAAAGGTTTAATAATTTTAAATGCCATTAAAAAATTCCCTGCCCTTTTGCATAGAAGTTTTTCTTGTGAAAGAGAAAGAGACTCTGCTTTAAATAAAGTGGGGCACAGAGCCAACAATATAGCTATTTGAACAACAGATGCTTTGCCACAATTTGAGCACTGATTTCTCAGCTTTGATTTGCACTTTTTTTTTGGTAAAAAGTTTTTTTTTTAACCAGGGCCATAAATCAAAATATTTCAGGGGCCAGAAATTCACCATAAGGACCTGATAATTAGTGGTGCTTGCTAAAGCCAACAACACTATTACTATTGCTTATACTTAGGGATAGAGATTTTAACAAACTGTTTGCGATCCGGACATGAATTAATTCACAAATCATGTAACTTGTAACTTGAGGGGTGTGCTATTACTTTTCCAAGCAATCTGACATTTTTGCCTGGCGGAGCACACAACATGCAAACAAATCCCATCTACTGGCAATGAAAGATGGACCCGAGCCATATCAAGACAATACAGAGACTTAAGGATTTTTTTTTTTCTTTTTTACTTTAACCAATAAGCAACCTCCCAGACCCTAGCAATACCTAGCAACCACCCAGAACACCCTAGCAACTGCATAGTAATGACTAAAAACACTCTGTCTCACCATCTTTTACACACACAAAGGTTTATTTTCTCTCACGGAATGTTATAAATGAAACAAGTCTCAAAATGAACATAAATAACTAAAAAATATCTTTGATCAGCATTGTAAAGAATATCACTCTATAAACAAAAAATCTGTGTTCAGTTAGTCTCATAATTCTTGTTAAAGAGCATTGGAACTGAGAAAGTGTGGTAAGTTAAATCTCTTCATCTTTGACCTCTGACTATCACAGCCTAGCTATGTTATAAAGTGATGCTTTTCAACTCTTGATGTCTTCCTCTACACATTCAGCAAATACCCATTTCTCTCTGGCTGAGCTACACCACATTTAAGGAAAAAAGTTGTGCTGCAATGTACTATGGAATTCATAGACACAAACATTTCTGTCTGTCTGTCTGTCTCTCTCTCTCTCTCTCTATATATATATATATATATATATATACACATGTCTGTCTGCCTGTCTGTCTGTCTGTCTGTCTGTCTTTGTCCTTTCTACCCAAAAGACAGCATGTAAATAATTCTATTCATCCTTAATGTGTTGCCAACGAACACTGTTAGAATAGAGGCCTTTGGAAAAGAGAAAACAAAAGCAAATTGTGTTGATTTTGGTCCAACTTCAGTTTAAATAGAACACGACAGCACACAAATGCATGATGAATCTGAGGCCTGTATTGATTAAGTAGAAAACGGTCTGGTTTGCTGTGAAAATGCTTGGCACTCTGTTGACTGTCATTGAGAGAAAAGGAGAGAGAAAGTGAGTGCGTGAGAGGGGGGGGGGGGGGGTGCATTTTGTTTTTACAAGTATAAGCCCTGTGTACAGCCTCTTTTTGATCTCAATATACACTGGTGGCCAAAAGTTTGGAATAATGTACAGATTTTCACCAAAGCGGCATTCAACTGATCATAATGTATAGTCAGGACATTAAGAACTTGAAAAATTACTTACTATTATTAACAGAAACAAATGTTCAGAACTTCTTAAACTACTTCAAAGATTTTTCATCAAAAAAACAATTTGACAACATGTGCAGCAATGACAGCTTTGCAGATCCTTGGCATTCCAGCTGTCTGTTTGTCCAGATACTCAGGTGACATTTCACCCACACTTCCTGTAGCAATGGAACTGTGTCGGGAACTTCGGGAACTTGTCGGGAACTTCTCACACACCTTACAGTCTAGCTGATCCCACAAAAGTTCAATGGGTTTAAGATCCATAACACTCTTTTCCAATTATCTGTTGTCCAATGTCTGTTTCTTTGCCCACTCTAACCTTTTCTTTTTGTTTCAAAAGTGGCTTATTCTTTGCAATTCTTCCAATAAGGCTGGCACCCCTGAGTCTCCTCTTTACTGTTGTACATGAAACTGGTGTTGAGTGGGTAGAAATCAATGAAGCTGTCAGCTGAGGAAATGTGAGGCATCTATTTCTCAAACTAGAGACTCTGATGTATGTATTTTCTATTTTAGTTGTACATCTGACCTTCCACATCTCTTTCTCTCCTTGTTTGAGCCAGTTGTCCTTTGTCTTTGAAGACTGTAGTGTACACCTTTGTATGAAATCCTCAGTTTTTGGCAAATTTTTGACCTAAAATTGACCTAAAGTCATACCAGTCTATTGCATACTGTGGCAACTCAAAAAAAAAATACGAAGACAATGTTGAGCTTAATTTAACGAATCAAATTGCTTTCAACTGTTTTTGATATAATGGCAAGTGATTTTCTAGTACTAAATAAGCAATTTAGCATGATTACAAAAATCAAAAATTACTTTTTTCAAATAGTGATGGTGTTTTGTCGAAGAAGCGACACTAGGGGTCTCTCTTGAGAGCCTTATGCATCTCTGAACTTTGAGAAAAGGCCAATGAGAAATTGGCAGACAGAATTTGCATGTCCCACTCCCAGACATAAGGGTATAAAGGGAGGGAAATGCGTCTGTTTATTCAGAAATTTTTTTCGGAGCCGACCGGCTGCGAGTCACAGTGTGTTTCCTCTTATCTCTGAGCGTATGCTGTTGGATCTATGGCAAAATTTTACCTAAAAGAGTGTTTTTCTCTAAAAGAGCAATACACAGCGGCGTTGAACGTACTTTTCAGGACGTGTCTTTATAAAGATGCCTTTCCGCCCCTGTGCAGTTCCTGGATGCGGTCACAGGGCTGCCTCGTGTGCCTGGGCCGCGATCACACCGAGGCAGCGTTTGTGGATGGTTCGTGTAACTTTGCAGTCGTGGCTTTCCTTCCTAAAAAGGAACACCACTCCAGCTGCCCCCCACATCTCTCCTTCTTCCCACGGGATTGAGGACGACCCGGCTGGCAATGGAGGCGATTTGGGAATGGCAGTGTGCTCAGTTTCGCCAGGTAGGTCACCACAAACCATCCCCCCCCCACGACACGCTAGTTGACTTCGGCCCGGGCTCAGGGTGACAGCGGCTCGCCACACAGCCAGTGCATTGGAGAGTGTTCCGGCATCTGTCGCGGAAGACTCGATTGGGCTGCCACCTTTGGGTAGGCATGCCCAGTCAGAGGCTGACGCCCAGATGGCTGACATGCTTGCCCGGGCCGCCGCCAGCGTGGGGTTGGACTGGAATCCACCGTCCTCCCCACAGCCTTCACGGCTGGATTATTGGTTCCTCAGGTCTGCACGCCGCTCACAGCCACCCCCCCCCCCCCCCATTTCCTTTATTCCTGGAAGTGCATGATGATCTGACGAGGTCGTGGAGGGCACCTTTCACTGCCCGTAAATGATCATCTTGCTCATCCGCTCTCACTACCCTCAACGGCGGAGCGGTCCACGGGTACACGGTGGTCCCCCAGGTGGACAGAGCGGTTGCGATCCACCTGTGTCCCGAAAACGCCACCACCTGGCGGGATCGCCTTGTGCTCTCCTTCAGGGCCTGTAGGGTGACGTCCTCACTGACCTCAAAGCCTACAGCGCCACCGAACATGGCCCTCCTGCAAATCCACCAGGCAAAGGCACTTCACAAAGCACGCTTTCTCAATGCGCCTGTCTCCCACTTCGGCCTTTTCGGTGACACCGTCGAGGACTTCGCCCAGCAAATCTCAGCGGTGAAGAAGCAGGCGGAGGCCATCTCTCACATCATGCCCCATCGCACTTCCAGCACGGGCCGTGCCCCGTCTGCCCACTGAAGGCGTCCCCCTCAGACTCCCAAGAAATGTGAAGCTCCGCCTCACCTTGGGCCCAGCTCTCAGCCCAAGCGTTGTGCGCTCCGCAGGAAGCACACACCCCCCGTCTCACGAACCCCCTCTAGGACCTGGAAGGTTCCCAAGCATTCCTGAGACGGATGACCCAGAGACCGAGATGTTTGCTCCGGAGCTAGTAAACAGACCACTCCGTCCCCTGGTGGAGGGCCAGGAGGAGAATCTTCAGTTAAGTTTATTTACTTTGCTGCACCCCCTGCTGTACGCACATTCTCAATTAAAGAGAAATTTCCTCTGTCTCTGGGTCACCTGGCCTGCAAATACCATTCTCACAGCACGCAGTTGCCACACCTCAACAGTCTCGGCACACTTGACGCAGACCTTTTGCCTCCAGCCCCATGAGTGTTGTCCCCCGGCCAGCCGGTTCTGACGAGTCTAGAGGACGCCTTCATGGGACCTCCTCCTCAGTCTCTAAACCACCCCCTGCATCCGTCATGCTGGCTGGCCAGGACCATCCGATTCATTACGCTATTCAGTTTGTTAGGCCTCCTCCCCCCTTCGGGGGCGTCCACTTTACCACAGTGCACGGCGAAGATGCCAAATCCCTGTACGCGGAAATCGCGACTCTTTTATTCAAAGGTGCGATAGAGCCTGTCCCTCCAGCCGACATGAAGAAGGGTTCCTACAGCCCTTACTTCATCGTACCCAAAAAAGGCGGCGGGTTACGACAGAGCTTGGAATTGCACGTTTTCAACCGGGCCTTGCACAAACTCCCGTTCAAAATGCTCACGCAAAGACACATCCTAACTTGCGTCCGGCATCTAGATTGGTTTGCAGCGGTAGATCTGAAGGACGCGTACTTCCACGTCTCAATCTTGCCTCGACATCTACCCTTTCTACGGTTCGCGTTCGATGGCCAGGCATATCAGTACAAATTCCAGTTCAGAAGCCCTTGCCCCGCTTCGGGAAGCAGGTGTTTGTATAATCAACTACCTTGATGACTGGCTCATCCTGGCCCACTCCCGAGAGTTACTATGCGCCCACAGGGACCAGGTGCTGAGGCACCTCAGTCAATTGGGAAAAGAGCAACCTCGCCCCGGTTCAGAAAAACTCTTAGTTAGACTCGGTCTCAATGTCAGCACACCTCACCAACAAGGGCGCGCAGTCGGTACTGAAATGCCTCACCTAGTTCAGGCCAGGCACGTGGGTCCCCCTAAAACATTTCCAAAAGCTCCTGGGGCATATGGCATCCTCCACAGCAGTCGCACCGCTGGGGTTGATGCATATGTGACCGATTCAGCACTGGCTCCAGACTCGAGTCCCAAGACGAGCATGGCGCTGCGGCATGCACTGTGTATCTATCACCCCCGCCTGCCGCCAAACTTTCAAACCCTGGACAGACGTCTGTTTTTTACAGGCAGGAGTCCCTTTGCAGCAGATGTCCCGATGCGTCCTGATCACCACAGACGCTTTCAAACAGGGTTGGGGCACCGTGTGCAATGGGCACGCAGCCGCTGGCCATTGGAAAGGGCCCCTGCTGCGCTGGCACATCAATTGCCTAGAGTTGTTGGCTGTACTTCTTGCCCTGCAGAGGTTTCTCCTGCTAGATCGGGGGAAGCACGTCTTGTTCCAATCAGACAGCACCACCACGGTAGCGTACATAAACCGCCAAGGCAGCGTACCCTCCCGTCACATGTCACAACTCGCCCGTCGTCTCCTAGTTTGGAGCCAGCAGCGACTCAAATTGCTGCGTGCCACTCAAATCCGGGGCAACCTCAACGTGGTAGCGGACACACTATCATGACAGCGTTCGCCCAGCGGAGAGTGGAGACTTCATCCCCAGTCAGATCAGCTGATTTGGGAACGGTTCGGCTAGGCACAGGTAGACATATTCGCATCCCGAGAGAGCTCCCACTGCACGCTCTGGTACACCCGAACGGAGGCTCACCTCTGGACAGACAAGCTGGCACACAGCTTGCCCACGGGGCTGCGCAAGTACGCACTTCCCCCAGTGAGCCTTCTTGCACAGGTGCTATACAAGGTCAAGTAGGATGAGGAAAAAGTCACTCTGGTGGCCCCTTATTGGCTCCTCGCGACAGCCCCTCTTTGACGAATTCCCCTGAGGAAGGACCTTCTTTCTCAGGGACGGGGCACTCTCTGGCATCCGCACCCAGATCCCTGGAACCTCCACGTCTGGCCCCTGGATGGGATGTGGAAGATCTAGCTGGCCACCTGCTGTTGTAGACACGATCAACCAAGCCAGAGCTCCCTCTACCAGGCATTTTTACACCCTGAAGTGGCGCTTGATCGCGAATTGGTGCTCTTCCCGGGCTGAAGACCCACAGAGGTGCGCAATCGGGTCAGTGCAAAGCTTTAGTAGTTCTGAGCAGCTCTTTGTCTGCTTTGGTGGACTGTTGAAAGGGAATGCTGTCTCCAAACAGAGGCTTTCCCACTGGGTGGTTGATGCCATAGCATTGGCCTATCACACCCAGGCAGTGCCCACCCCCTTGCAGGTTCGAGCACACTCAACGCGAAGTGTGGCATCCTCGTGGGCACTGGCCAAAGGAACCTCTCTAGCAGACATATGCAGAGCAGTGGCTTGGGCAACACCCAATACCTTTACGAGATTTTACAATCTCAGGGTTGAGTCGGTTTCATCCTGTGTTTTCTCAGGTCCGAGCCGGTAGAACTCAGTAACGTGGTAAAAACTGACCGGGTGTACCGCTTGCACCTAGTGCCCTTTCCCTCTGCTGAGGCAATACCGTGCGCTCTTATCCCAGGAGAACTTTTTGGGGGCGTTGGGGAAGGGTACGTGCAGTCTGATACAGCTGGTCGTTTTGGCATGTCAAGTACCTGCCCGCTCCTATGTCAGCAGTACACGTACATGGCTCAGCGCATGCTTCTTCGACACAAAATCGAAGTGAGCGACAGATGGGGAACATCTAGGTTACGGATGTAACCTGCATTCCCTGATGGAGGGAACAAGATGTTGTGTCCTCTCGGCCACGTCGCTGAGCCGAGCCACTGTTGTGGCCGGACCATTTCCACAGACAAATCCTGAACGAACAGACGCATTTCCCTCCCTTTATACCCGTATGTTTGGGGGCAGGACATGCAAATTCTGTCTGCCAATTCCTCATTGGCCTTTTCTCAACGTTCAGAGTTGCATAAGGTTCTCAAGAGAGACCCCTAGTGTCGCCTCTTCGACACAATGTCTCATTCCCTCCATCAGGGAACGTAGGTTACAACAGTAACCTACACATTTTCTACATCAGTAATGTCCTGATTATACTTTGTGATTAGTTGAATGCCACTTTGGTGAATTAAAGTACCAATTTCCTTGCAAAACAGCAAAATCTGTACATTGTTCCAAACTTTTGGCAGCCAGTGTACATAATATAATTCTGACTTAATTCTAAACCTTCCAATCTACTAGATTTGTTGGTTTTTCTCAATTGTTTTGGCTAATTTTTTGAAACAGTCTTAAAATTCTCTAAACTGTAAGTGCAATTGTCACAACAGTTTTTTGGGACATCACAACAATACTGCATGTCTGCAAAACGTAGTAATTCACACAATAGTTAATTCATGCTTAAAAACCTGGTTATGTCAGTAAATTGGCCAATGCCACCAAAATGACGTTTTTTGTCATCGTGTGAGCCATACTGGTCAAAATGTTTAGATGTTTTTTCAACATGGCAGTCAACCCTGGAAATATTTGAAATATACGAATTACATTTTTGTTCTACTTTCTTGTTGACCTTGACTGCTTACTGTACTATGCGTGAATGTCAGTTTTGTCCAGCTGAATGCTATTGTGTATCACACTGAGCTTTTTAGATACCGATTTCAACAGTAGGTTAAAGTTTACTCGGAAAAGTAAATTCTGTACAATACTGTAGTACACAGGAAAAGGATATGCACATTTGTATGTATACAGTAAATTTATTTTGTAGTGATATGTTACATGTAAACAGATAAATCACATTTGCATGTCCATTTTTACACATTTCTTACATGTAAATTCATATATAGTGAATAAAACATTGCCACAAAATTACATCCATGCAACAACAAAAAAAAAACTAAAAACCCCACAACAACGGAAAAACCTGCAGTAGTTTTGTAAAAAACAATATATTGTACCTACTCACAGTACGTAACACTACAAGTTCCCATCATCTTGGTGGACATCCTGTCGCTCTTGTTAGTCTGGCCAGAGATTTTGCAGACATCAAAAACATTCCATGTAATAGATATTTATAGAATATACATGTATGTCTGACAGATTTTGATAATTGAATGGATAATTTTGCATGTGATGGCTCACACAGTGGTGGAATGTTTAGAAGTTGTGAAGACATTTTCACTGAGAATCAACTCATCAGTTTTTATCAGCAAGCCATGTGCAGTTAGTTATTAAGCAAATTGTAGACAGTTGTATTTACTCTTTTGCACACATGTGCCAAAATCTATGTAATTTGCTTAAATATTGTTTTTTTTTTTGTTTTTTTATCTGGTGTGAACAAGAAACTAATTGTTCAGAGATTTGAATTTATAGTTTTGAAAATAAAAAATTAAATAAATCTCATTCGAGAATTGCACCAAAGCGATTGAGATAAACGGTAATATTTGCAAAACTTAAGACTATTTGAATATGTTTATTAAAAGGCCTACAATTTTCACATGAGTACTCCAATCTACCAGTCAATATCTACAATAAAAATCATGTTCCTGAATTAATTTTGTATTTTGAATTGTACACTACATGTCAATAGTTTGGACATATTAATTAATGTGACTAAATATATCCATTCCATTTAATGACTGAAATAGTTTCTCACAATTTAAAAAAATGTTTGATCTAAAGACTTAGTGTATGCTTGAATATTGTCTTTAAACAAGTTTTCAAAACACTCAAAATGTATTCCAGGGTAATAATACAAATTACAATGTTATAAATTTAGACTAAATAATTTTAGAATTGGAAATATATAGCTTTTTATACATTTACGATGTTAAATAAGGCGCAAACGCATCATTTGCGCAAGAGAATATTGCTTATAATCTGTAACAATCTGGAACAAAATGACAGCTAGAATGCCAAGGATGTGCAAAGCTGTCATTGATGCACGTAGAGGCTTTTTTGATGAGAACTCTTTGAAGTAATAGTTTATTGTAATAGTCATTAATGTGTTGATTATACATTGTGATCACTTGTATGCCATTTTGGTGAATAATAGTACCAATTTCTTTCCATAAGAGCAAAATCTATACATTATTCCAAACTTTCGGATGCAAGTGTAAATGTGTATATATGTGTGTGTATATATATATATACACACACACACATACACACACACTTCGGCTTTCAAAAAATGGTCATTACATAATACCAATAATTTCATTTTTGTTACTTCAGACTGTAGTTTTTATGGCTTATTTTATTCTATATCTTCTATATGGAAAATAGGTAATGATAAATAATGAGTAGGTGTGTTCAAAATTTTCACTGGCATAATAATAAACTTTGGAGTTTATAAGAAAAAACTGGACATGGGATAATGGAGAACTGGGATGGTTAGGCCTTGAACCTTTAGCAGTTACTGTGTGTGTGTGTGTGTGTGTGTGTGTTAATGTCAAAAAGAAATATAGAATGGAACAGATTTCACATTTGGATAAAATGAATTCCCCGTCTGTTGCTCACTTCGACGATGTGTCGAATAAACGACACTAGGGTTCTCTCTTGGTTGCCGAATATATCTATAAAAAAAGGCCAATGAGAAGTTGGCAGACAGAATTTGCATGTCCTGCCCCCGGACATACAGGTATAAAGGCGGGGAAATATGTCTGTTTCATTCAGAAATTTGTTTCGCGTATGCAGCGAGCTGCGAGTCACACACACCTGTTCCTTTTACCGCTGGTGATCTGCTGTTGGATCTACGGCGCACTTCAGTGGCTTTCTCCTTCTCTGCACGGCAGTGCAGTTTGCCCCTGGGCACTTTGACAGCGCAAACTAAAAGAGTTTAAAAAAGAGTGATTTTCTTTAAAAGAGTATTTTCCTCTAAAAGAGCAATACACAGCGGCATTGAAAGTTCTTTTTTGGACGCGTCTTTATAAAGATGGCTTTCCGCCCCTGTGTAGTTTACTGGATGCGGTAGAGTGCTCTCTGCTTCAGACGGCCAAAGGCGCTGTCTCGTGTGTCTGGGCTGCGATCACACCGAGGCAGCGTTAATGGATGGTTAATGCTCTCACTGCAAGAATATGACCATGGCAACTTTGCGGTCGCGGCTTTCCTTCAACCGAAGGAACGCCACTCCAGCTGCCCCCCCACGTCGCTCCTTCAACGCGGCTGGCGATGGAGGCGATCTGGGGATGGCAGCAGGTTCGGTTTCGCCGGGAACACCCCCGCGAACCACCCGCCACCCCGGCACGCTCGTTGATTTCCGTCCATGCTCGAGGCAACAGCGGCTCACCTCACAGCCAGCCTGCCAATCCTCTTGAGTCCCCCAAGCTGGATGAGCTCACCGCTGCATCGGAGAGCGGTCCGGCATCTGACACGGATGACTCATCTGGACTGCCACCTTCGGGCCAGCACGCCCAGGCTGAGACTGACGCACAAATGTCCGACATGCTTGCCTTGGCAGACGCCAGTGTGGGGCTGGACTGGAACCCTCCGTCCTCCCTACAGCCATCACGGCTGGATGATTGGTTCCTTGGGTCTGCGAGCCGCACACAGCCACGCCCCCTTCCCGGTCCCTTTCTTTCCGGAGGTGCATGATGAGCTGACGACTGCATGGAGAGCACCCCTCTCCACTCATCACAAAGACCCTCGCTCATCCGCTCTCACTACCCTCGACGGCGGGGCAGAGCGGGCCACGGGTACACGACAATTCCCCAGGTGGATAGGGCGGTTGCGATGTCCCGAGAACGCCGCCACCTGGTGGGGTCGCCCTGTGCTCCCCTCCAAGACGTGTAGGACCACGTCATCATTGGCTGCCAAAGCCTACAGAGCCACCAGACAGGCCACTTCTGCCATGCATGCCATGGCCCTCCTGCAAGTAAATTCGGAAGATTGTCTCAGGAGCACCTGGGAGCCTTACGGGTCATGGAGGGGGTCCGTGAGACGGGGGGGCATACGCTTCCTGCGGGGCGTTCGATGCAGGGGCTGAGAGCTGGGCCCGGGTTGAGGCGGAGCTGCACATTTCCTAGCTGCAGGAGGACGCCTTTGACGAGAAGCCAGCATCCGCATACTCAACTACCTCGACGACTGGCTCATCCTGGCCCACTCCCGAGAGTTACTATGCGCCAACAGGGACCAGGTGCTCAGGCACCTCAGCCGTCTAGGGCTTCAGGTCAACTGGGAAAAGAGCAAGCTCGCCCCGGTTCAGAGCATCTCTTTTCTCGGTATGGAGTTAGACTCAGTCTCAATGTCAGCACGCCTCACCAACGAGTGCGCAGTCAGTGCTTGAATGCCTCGCCACCTTCAGGCCAGGCACTGTGGCCCCTTTAAAACATTTCCAGAGGCTCCTGGGGCATATGGCATCCTCCGCGGCGGTCGCGTCTCTGGGGTTGATGCATATGAGACCGCTTCAGCACTGGCTCTAGACTTGAGTCCCGAGATGAGCATGGCGCCGTGTCACGCACCGTGTGATGGTCACCCCAGCCTGCCGTCAAACATTCAAACCCTGGACAGACCTCTGCTTTCTGCGGGCAGGAGACCCCTTGCAGCAGGTGTCCCGACACGTCCTGGTCACGACCGATGCCTCCAAATTGGGTTGGGGCGCCATGTGCAACGGGCACGCAGCCGTGAGTCAAGTCGCTGCGCGCTACTCACATCCCTGGCAACCTCATTGTGGTGGCGGACGGCTCGGCCCGTTCCCAGGTTGGCAAGCGTTGCCTTGTTCCCCTGTCTAGGGTAACTTTAAGGATTCCAATGACTTTATGGGGCATTGGGGAAGGGTACGTTCAGTCTGATACAGCTGGTTGTTTTGGCATGTCAAGTACCTGCCCGCTCCTGTGTCAGCAGTACATGTACACGGCTCAGCGCATGGCGTGATTTAAATTGAACCCCTAGTGTCGCTTCTTCGACACAACGTCGAAGTGAGCGACAGACGGGGAACGTCTAGGTTACGGATGGAGGGAACGAGACGGTGTGTCCTCTCGGCCACGTCGCTGAGCCACTGTTGTCGAGCCACCATTTCTGGCTCCATGAAACAGACGTATTTCCCCGCATTTATACCTGTATGTCCAGGGGCGGGACATGCAAATTCTGTCTGACAACTTCTCATTGGTCTTTTTTCATAGATCAGAGGTATATTCTGCGCTCAAGAGAGACCCCTAGTGTTGCTTCTTCAACACAACGTCTCGTTCCCTCCATCAGGGGATCATGGATGTGCTGGTGTCTCCAATCGAAGGGAAAATTCTGCTTTTGTGGTAAAATTATATGACAAGAGAAATAAAGGATGGGACAAGGCACTTTATATATACCAACTGTGTTCTGGGACTGTTTTCTGGAAGTGCTTGGCTGATTGTCCTTTAGATCCTAAAAATGCATATCTGTTGAGAGAAAATAAAATTGAGTGATTTAAAAGATTTGTCACATCACAGTATTTCAGGCCTGTTGTTGCGCAGTCTTTTTTTTTTTTAATTTTTATGTTGACTCAATCTGATTACAGTTCTATCACATCTGGCATACTGACAGACACAGGTTTTTGCCCTCATCAAATTGGCTTTAACTTTGTGAATTATTTATTGCTCCTTTAGCTCTGACCCTGGTCTATTTTCCCCAGCAAAAATCTTTGTTTAAAACTTTGCAAAGCCTGCAGCTGAGGATCAGAATCAATACTGGATGCAGTTTTTTATTCTTTTAAAGACAGAAAAATGCACACATGTGCTTGAATCAAACTAAGCCCCAATGTATACATCTGGTATTAACCAGTCAATGTTTGACTGGTTAGCATAGGGCAGTTAACCCCTGCTGGAAGATGCTGTAACTACACCATACTAGGAGAAAAATGCATCTTCCTCCATTCTCCATACTTCAAAAATAGTGTGGTGCCATCAGCCAATCCGCTTTGTCATGACATCAGTGATAACACTGTATAATAATGTTTCATTCATTAACATTAGTTAATACATTAGGTATCATGAACTAACAATGAACAATATATTTTAAGAGCTTTTATTAACCTTTGTTAATGTTAGTTAATAAAAATATTTGTATTTGTTATTATTTCTTATTTGTTAGTTCATGTTAATTCATAATGCATGCACTAATGCAACTTTTGATTTGAAAAATGTATTACTATATGTTGAAATTAGCATTTACCAAGAATAATAAATGCTGAAAAAAGTATTGTTAATTCTAAATACATGTTAACTAATGTTCACAAATAGAACCTGTTGTAAAGTGTTACCACATAACTTTCCTGCAGTACCAGATAAATTAGTTCAATAGAATGTATGCCCCAGGTGACAGGCTAAAAAGCTATATACAGATATTATACACCTATTTGGTGTAAACAGGGCCATGACACTTTTGTTTAATCAAATGCAGCAGATAGTTTTGAAATATTTTCAAAACTTTTGGTTGGCACTGGAATCTTACTGTTGGCCAGAATTCAGTTAGATTAAGTTTATTACCTATTTGCCAATAATTAACAAAGAAAATATATCATATGTAGAATGTTTTTATAGTCTTTTTTATTTTTCCAACAGTCCTTCCATAGTGTTATGTCAGAAAAAAAATTCTTATTATGAGTTTGTGAGAAAAGCATGTGGCTCTTTTGAATATGATATTGATTCCATGAAAAGGCCATAAACACTCGAATCTGATGATCTGGTGCATCCCTACGTTGAAAGCAAATGTGCTCTCTCGTGTTTGAGAGTGGAGTGATTGCATTGCTTCAGTCCTTTTGATTCTCTCCTGGCCTCCACTTTCCTCCCTTGAGTGATGATTAGCATGCTCGCTAATGCCTGCTAATGCAGTTCTCTTCACTCAAGCCCCTTATCCTGCTCGCTCCTGCGTGGCTCTAAATAAAGATATATTATTGAGCTCACAATATCACCCTGACAATCATCAGCCAACACTATCATTCCATTAGTGTCGACAACAAAAGACAGGAGCCGTCTAATTCACTGATCGCAAAGCATCAGGGTACTCGCCAATGGAACGTAGCCCTAATGGTGATCTCAGCCTGTGAGCTCAATATCATCAAGTTGGCATTTGTGATTCAGAGCTAATGGAAACTTTGCTGGATCTGATGAGGAAAGACTATGAGGTGATTAGGCTGACCTCAGGAAGCAGTCAATGAGCACTGGCCTGATGCCGCTACAACAATATGAATGACTATAATGCCTGGAGAGATTTATCCGTTAGCGTTCCCATTCATCTCAATGGCAGTTGCTCTGCTGATGCATGTTCTGTGCAGTATTCAACCTGCATTCTGATATCTTTTCTCATGGGAAGTTGGTTCTGGCCAGATGTTTCTTAGATGCACCTGAGCCAACAATGCCATGTGACCAATTACTTTTAAGCAACAGGAAAATGGTGTCCTAAAAGGGCTGATTGGACAACTATTGGCTATTGGATGATATAGGCATCATATAGGGAAAAGTCAATTTCATGCTGTGTGTGATTTCCTACTTTGTATTTTCCTATTAAGGGTTTCCTATTTGTAACCCAGATAAAGCATCTGGATTCAATATATTTGGTTTAATATATTTTAGATTGAGCTATATGTGTGTGTGGTTCTTTAAGAGACTGACCTTTGTTAACCAATCAAAGCGGTTACTGTCTAAGCTCCAGCCCCTTGTTGCATCAGTTCGGTGGAACGATCACAGTAGTCAGTCATTTTCCATTAGATACTTGGTTAATAGAAATAAGGGGAAAAAAAATATTAAGTTGTATTAAAGTAATACAATTGAGTTTTGTTCCTTTATTTCATCTTTGGTCGTTGGAAACACTGATGCTGTTGTTGTTTTCATCCCTTAAATGGTGGCTGAATGCAGATGTTAGATTAAAACCTGAAATTTCCAGAAGTTCATGTCTTTTTCTTTCGAATTGTTTGATTGAGTTGAGTTCCGAGTTGAATTCATTCAGAGCATGTGAGCGGAGTAGAGAGAGTTGTCACTCTGCTCAAATATTCGCTCATGTGCGATCGCTCAACTCCAACGCTCAAGTTCAAAAGTCATTGCTCCGCTCCTCGCTCTTGAGTGAGAGTGATGTTGGAGTGGAGCAGTATGAAATGAGAAAGAAATTATGCATAATTTTCAGGTACAAAAACAATCCCTCTTGGCATACGACCTAATATTTAATGCCACAAATAACAGCTGCACAAACAATGCCTTAATGTAGGCTGCTTAAATAAAATAGCCTTGTTCTCTCTGCCCTATTTGGAAGTGGGGTAATGTAACAGCCTAATTACCAGAGCTTCTCATTTATTTTAATCCCGTGCTAATCGTTCATGTCAGTAATTTTTCCTACTTTTTGTAGGCTACGTATGATAATAGCATCTTTTACCAATCAAATGCTCTGTAAAAATAACCCGTCTTATTCCGTGCAAACTGACATGTTGGTGAAAAGCCAGTGAATCTTCACTGTCCAGCCTGTGAACCCTTTAACTCATTGTTTCTAAAGTTCATCAAGTGTCTGAAGTGAATGTTAGCTATTGAGAAGACACCAGAAAATGTAAGAGGTGCTTCAAAACTTTATCTAACGGAGGCTGTTGCATTTTGGACTGATGCGTGAGAAACAAACATACATTATTTCTTTTGATTAGGAAAAACAGAAAAGGACACCAGTGCTAATTTTGTGATTTGAGCAGAGTGAATGGGAAAAAATTGTGTTGAGCCCTGCTTTTTGCAACATATTTTCCAGAGGGACAAATAAAATTACATAATGTGAAAAGATTGTCTATATTTTTAATTCAAGAGTGTACTGTAGGATTACTGGCTTGCTAAAGTAATCAGTTCTGTTGTATTTTGCCAAATATTCAAGTCAATAACTCCAGATACATATGAACATGTTTAATACTTGCTATATTTAATACTTTACTATTTAAAATAATTGTTTTAATTAATCAGCACAGCTGAATAGCTCAGCTGAGAAGATCATCGGGGTTTCTCTTCTCTCCATCAATGACATTTACAAAAAACACTGCATCCGCAAAGCCACCAGCATTGTGGATGACCCCACACACCCCTCACACAAACTCTTCACCCTCCTGCCATCTGGCAAGAGGTACTGAAGCATTCGGGCCCTCACAGCCAGACTGTGTAACAGCTTCTTCCCCCAATCCATCAGACTCCTCAATACTCAGAGACTAGTTTGACACACACACACACGTGTCCTGAGTTGCACTTTAATTATTGTCACTTTATTACTGGCTGCAACCTCAATAACTGCTATGTCCATAGAACACTATCTCATAGTATGTTATGTTTACATTTGGGATTTTTAGAAACTGTAATCTTTGCACTACTGTGTACTGGATGGCGCTGCACTGTCTCTTTCTGTGTCTATTGTCCTGTTCATTGTCAGTAATTTATTGTACTGTCCCATACTTTTGGCACACGTTGCACGTGCACTTTATATAGATTATTTAGTCTGTGTAGTCTCATGTGGTTCTGTGTTTGTCCTATGTTGTTTTATGTAGCACCATGGTCCTGGAGGAACGTTGTCTCATTTCACTGTGTACTGTACTAACTGTATATGGTTGAAACGACAATAAAAACCACTTGACTTGACTTGACTAAATAGCATACATTTTCTGATGGGTCAGTTACGCGTGACAGTAGTGTGTAAATGCAGTCGACCATCTCTGTGATTTATACAGACATCACTTATCCCGGATGAATCGACGGTAAACCTTACAGATGTCCGAGGTAGCCTGATAAAATAATTACTTTAGCAGACATTTACTTTACAGATGAATGTCCAGGAAACTAATCTGTGTTTTGAACTGACTCTGCGCTCACACCTCGATGTAGTCTGTTGATGGAATTGGCACGTCACCATCAGCTTGCAAATCACACCGAGTTTAAACACTGCCTGATCTCTGATTATCCACTCTGTTTGAAATCTTGAACCTAATACAGCCACAAACACACACGTGTTAATATGCCTATTAATGTGGCCACATGAAAAATTCTGTTTGGAGTGGAAAGTGAGCACCTTGTGAGTAGCCGGAGCAGAGTTGAGCGCAGTCTCGTGAAACACACTCCTTGCTCCAGTGAAATTCTGATCGCTCTGCTCACATGCTCTGATTAATGGTGAGTCAACCACATGGAGACACCTTGAACAGAGCATACTGAAAATTTCACTGTCCAGGACAACAGATTTGATTTTTCATAACCAACCAATGTGGTAGGATTATTCTTGAATTGGTTAACTGATTGAGGACTGAACATCTTTCTCATTTTCTTCAGAAATGGAGGAAAATACTTTTAAAGATTTAACAAAGAATTTCTGCATATGGACTGAAGTGACAACAAGAGACTTATTTATTGAATGGTGATAAATATGTACAATGTGTATTGTTCTACATTTTATTTATTTTCAGTAAAGCCGGCATAAATATTCTCTAGAACAGTAGACTGAGTGGTTTCTGACAAACCCATCCACATCCTCAATGAACCTAGTTGCACGGGCCCATTGGCATTGGGAATTTCATTAAAATTGCCAAGTGATTTTCAAAGTAACTCAGCCATTTCTCACCATAATACAAGCCGTTTAGCAAGAGCCAGAGGCAACTTCAAAGTCATCCAGCAAGCCCTGCTGGTAAGTGAAGAAAGCTAATGCAATTATAAACACAATTAAGTCATAGTAATAGTTTCCATGAATGAACCTGATAATCTCTTGAGTGAAGTATCTGACAGTGAGAGAGAATGGAGGGAAGTGGTGACAAAATGAGGCTAATGGTGACATTAGTGATCAGAGCGATTGAGATGTAGAAGCAGGACAGTTTTCTCTGAGGAAGAGAGAAGTGAAAAGGAGTCAGAAAGTCCACGCCTCATCAAAAAGTAAAAAAAAAAAAATGGATGAGAAAATAATCTTTACTCTACATATAATTGCCAGATTAGGCAGAATATTTCCAAATTGTGTGAGTTTAAAGCTCTGGTTGGACAGGTTGGATTTCTCAAAACCTGGCAACAGCGATCATGTTAATAGATCAGGTTGGCTTGTTAGGGCCTGTAGTACAAGATAATAGAACTATTAGAGAAAAATACACTTTCAGGATAAATTGCCTGCAAATTGGATTAAACCACATGAAGGGCCGGTGTAACGGGAGTTATGGAAAGGAGGAGGCGAGAGCCGGCTTGAAAATATAAATTATATTTAATTAAAAACTTAAATCAAAAGACACAAACACACACATATGACGGAGAGCTGCCCGTAAACGTTCTCTCCCTGTCACACCACCATCCACAGTCAGCCTTTATCCCTCTTGGAGGCTTGATTAGCCTGATAAGGGGCCGAGTGAGTAGAATGACGACCCTGAGGGGTTCCTCTCTTAACCCCGCAGCATTTTGCGGCTGGTAGGGGTCTGCCCCGCCCCTGACAAAAATATTTGAATTTTGTACATTTTAATTTTAGACGTGGCATTTAAAACAATTTGTTTTTGTGGCGTGTTTTATACTTTTTAATTTTAATTTTGTAAATTTGAATTCTAGACGTGGCATTTTAAAAAAAATTATTGTTTTGTTGCATATTTTATAGTTTTGAATTTGAATTTTGAACATTTTAATTCAAGACACGTGGCATTTAACAAAATGTAATTGTTTTGTAGCATATTTAATAGATTTGTATTTTTAAACAGCCGATTTTGTGTTCTGATTTAGAGGTGATATTAGCTGTATTAGAGTATTATAACATTACAGCTGAAGAAGAAAATTGAATTAAATATTCTAAAATTAAAAATGCAAAAATTCAGATCTTAGAGAAAGTAGGTCTGAGGTCAAGCTTCCGGGTTCCACAGGGAAAAGTAGGTTTCAGAAAAGTCAAAAGGAGCATTTTGGCCAATAAAACAAAAACTGAGGCACTAGTTTTATTTTATGCCTCCTAAATATTTTTCATTCTCGTCTTTTTCTTTCATAATGATGGTCAGCATTTGCAATTATCTGTCAATGTTTTAATAAAAAGCTCTGTTCTCCATGCTGTGTTTGAAATAATATCCGATAGTGATCTTATGTGGATTCCGATCACAGGATGAGGCAGAAATACACTCACAGGCCACATTATTATTATGTATCTAAATATTCATGCGATTATCTAAGCAGCCAATCGTGTGGCAGCAGTATAATGTATAAAATTATTCAGATATGGGTCAGGAGCTTCAGTTAATGTTCACATCAACCACCAGAATGGGGAAAAAATATGATGTCGGGGATTTGGATGGATCTGTGGACGAAAACACCTTGTTGATGAGAGAGGTCAACAGAGAATGGCCAGACTGGTTCGAGCTGACAAAAAGGCTACGGTAACTCAGATTACCCTCCTCTGTACAATTGTAGTGAGCAGAATAGCATCTCAGAATGCACAATATGTCGAACCTTGAGGCAGATGGGCTACAACAGCAGAAAATCACATTGAGTTTCACTTCTGTCAGCCAAGAACAGAAAACTGAAAATGCAGTGGGCCAACCATTTGTGTACCTCAGCAGAAATCCAGATTTCCAAGACCAGTCTATGTTTTTCCAATCATCTGCTGTCTAGTTTTGGTGAGACTGTGCCCACTGCAGCTTCAGTTTCCTGTTCTAAGCTGACAGTAGTGGTACCCGGAGGGGTCTTCTGCTGCTGTAGCCCATCCACCTCAATGTTCGACGTGTTGAACATTCAGAAATGCTTTTCTGCATAGCATTGTTGTAACACATGGTTATTTGGGTTACTGCCACCTTCCTGTCAGCTTGGAACAGTCTGGCCATTCTCCTCTGACCTAACTTGTTACTAACAAGCCGTTTCCGAATGCATATTATGGACCCTTATCACAGACCTGATATGATGCGTTTCCGCCTTCTTTAACAACGTAAATGTAGCAATTTTATCAATATTTCCAATTTTTTTAAATAATTACTGTAAATTTATAACATTTTACTTTGTATATTATTATCCAGGAATACATTTTTTAAAAATCAGTTACCACAACTGCAATGAGGCTTCTAACACGGAGTCTGAGGGAGTGATAGAAAATTTGGTCTGTTTTTCTCATCTTAATGCTAACCAGCACTCTATATTTTTATTTGCTTTTGCAAAACTGTGAAACCGTTATCAATGATTTTTTTTCTTTTGCTGTTGGTAAGCAACAATAACATACAGGTAAGCAATATTTGCTGTGGTGGCCCATTTACTGCTATTCAAGTTTAACCAACTGACGACTTCCGTGATTTTATCTTTTGCTGTTGGAGCATACAGTTAAGCAACTATTATATTTGTTGTAGTCTCCGATTCACCAGCATTAACCAGCTATGACGACTTCCACTTTGCAAATGTGCGAAACGGGTCCATTTATAGCTAGTCGATGCTAAGTGCTACGCATGCTTATAATTTCCTTAATAAATATACTTTATTAATAAAAATATCAGATACCATTTAAAGAAAATAGAAAAATGTCTCACGTGAGGAGAACGCTAACCTAATATATAAATATAATTCATAAAAGTTTTAGATTTACTTACCTCTGTGTGGTTTATTGACCTCTTGCAGCCACACCTGCACCAGAAAATGGTATTAGCTCTGTGATTGGCCAAAATGCTCCGTTCTACTTTTCTGAAACCCTCCACTTTTCCCCTTTCCCCGGAAGCTTGACCTCTGGCAAAGTTTCTGTATGATCTGAATTTCTGCGTTTTTAATTTAAGAATACTGAATTCTGTATTGAATATTGAATTTCTTCTTCAGCTATAATTTTATAATCTGCATATTTACAGCTAATTTCACCTGACAATTTTCACTAAACAATTCAGAACACAAAATCTGCTGTTTAAAAATACAAATCTATAAAACACGCCTTGGAAACTTCTATTTTGTTACATGCAACATGTCTAGAATTCAAATTTACAAATTCAAATCTTTTTGTCATTAATCAAGCTCTATACAGTCCTGACATAGTATTTGGTTTATTATGAGTGGTTGTGAAAAGCATGTGGCTCGTTTAAATTTGATTTAGTTTAGATGAAAATGCCCAAAACACTCAAATCTGGGTTCAATCTGATACTTGGTTGTGACTTGTTTTCAGTAAATAGTATACTGGAAACCGTGTAATCAACAAATTCAACTGGAACATGAATTGACATCGGACTCAAAGTAAACATCACACCCAGAAGTATAGTCCATGCTTACACATTTACTTTCACAAAAAGTATTTTGTCTTTAAAAATATGATGACCTCAACATATAAAATGGGAAACAGTGTTGGGCAGAAAAAAAATTAAAAATATTTATTTAGACTTCCCTTTGTGCGTGTAGACATCAAAAAATTGATGTGACAAATGCAACAGGAAACCTAGATGATGCATTTAGCAAACAGACAGCAATTGGTTTTGTTTATCTGTCCCCTCTCATAAACCGAGGTTTGTACTACCACAATTTAGGCGATGTGAGAATTACAACACATTAAAAAAAAAAAACAGCTTCCTCTCAAAACCCAATAGATTTCTGAGAATACAGCAAAGCTAGAAGACACAGAGTGGATCTTTATATGCACTTTCTTGAAGTGAATAAGACTACCAGTATTTTTACAGACTGGAACAAATAGGTTACTTCATAGCCCAAAGAAATATCCCATCATAAACCTCTCCCTTGGAGCAGATCACATGATTGGCCACATCTATCACAATGGTTATTCACAGAAATAGCAGTTTGCGTTAATTCAATTCAGACCCTAAAGGGAGGGAACAGAGGAATTACACACATGCTCACTTCCTTTGAACCAGTGCAAAAGAGGGTCATGGGACTGACATTTCTCAAGTTAAAGGTGTCGATATGGCTTTTCCCTCTCTATTGGAATACCATTTTCGTTGTCATCCTATTTTCATTCTTGAGACAAACTGTTTCCAAAGTGTTCCCGAAGACATGCTTGACAAATGGTTGCATCAGTAAAGTGGATAAGTCATCTTTTCATCTTTTTTTACATGGCATCTTCATAGCAACAGGGGACGCATGCAGAGCATCAATACATTTATGCCAAAGCATGCATGAACACATGTTTACTTATCTAAATAAAGACCTACAACAGACTTATAAAAAAGCTGATAATAAATGCTACAGACTAATACCCCCCCACCCCCCCTATAAATGTAATTTCACTGTCTAAGCAGCAAAACCAAAAAAGGACAAAAGAGAAAGAAGCTGTTTTTCTATAATTATTTTTCTATATCCTTACCAGTTGTTTGTTAGGAGGGGAATGACAAGGCTTTTCCAGTTTGCCAATGTCACTCCTGGGATTCCAGACTTTGATTTTTTTTTTTGATTTAAGTTCTTTCCAGCCTGTCCTAGGAACCGAAGTTGTTTGCCACACGGACTGATTATTGTGGGGACACACAGGAAGACCGTCTTGGGAAATGTTTACCTCTGCACGCGTATTTATGTTTGTATAATGCGTTTATGCCTTGATGTAAGTACATCTGCATATATATGTTTATTGAATGTATGTGATTGATGTCCCGCGATCGTTCTGCGGCTATCATCGGTGCGTTTGAAGTGCCGTAGCGGCCGTAATTTGCCGCGAGAGAAACCCGCTAATCAGTATTAGCATGGGCAGTATTCTAAACTGTGTAACCACTGTGTTTTATATTAGTAATATACCATTGTACAGTGTATCATGTCTATTTGTGTTAATCGTTGTTATTGCATTTGTTTGACTATTATGCCAGTGTGTAAATGATTCTCAGAATACGATTGTAATTATATTTCTTTATTGTTCCTTTAGACCATTAATACAGACATCATTGCCAACAACTAACTGGTTCAGATGATCACCCAAAGACTGTTCAATAAATACATCTTTGTGAAGAATCTTTCTCCGCCCCCTGATTCTCTGACCGGAATCCTGTCCATATTTGGCCGCCTCAATCAGCGTATTATATAGTTGTAGCACGCCTCAGTTACAGTCATGGTGTGCTAAAACCAAAACACCTGGTCACCAACAAACACAAGGTGCTTCTTACATGAACAGCAAAAAAATTAAAAGGATTAAAGGAATAGTTCAAACCAACAGGAAAATTCTCTCATCATTTACTCACCCTGGCAGACGGTATTTGCATACCCTGCCCCCGGACATATGGGTATTCAAGCGGGGAAATACGTCAAGTCCACTCAGGATTTTTCTGAGGAGCCAGAAATGGTCCGGCCACTGCAGTGGCTCGGCTCAGCAACGTGGCCGGGAGGACACGACGTCTCGTTCCCTCCATCAGGGAACGGAGGTTACATATGTAACCGAGACGTTCTCCATCTGTCGCTCACTTCGACGTCATGTCGAAGAAGCGACACTAGGGGTCCACTTCAAATCATGCCATGCGTTGAGCCGTGTATGTGTACTGCTGACACAGGAGCGGGCAAGGTATTTCACGTGCACAAGCGACCAACTGTGTTTCAGACTGCATGTACCCTTCGCCAATGCCCCAAAATAGTTGTCGGAATCCTTCTGGTTACCCTAGAGGGGAACAAGCGACGCTTGCAAACCTGGAAATGGGCCAAGCCTGGCTGGGCCTCTTTTCTCTCTATGTTTCTCGCCATAGAGCAAGAACAGCGGGACCCTTACTGGTCTTACCCAGTTTCTTATTCTTTCAGGGGGAAAAAAACCCTGCGGAGGCCACACCTGCACAAAAGGGGAGGTAAAGGTGGCGAATACATCACATGGGCTTTTTAGGCAACATGTGGAACGTGGCGCAGTGGTAGATCCAACCTCGAGGAGGGGGGAGTTCCTACAGCATAGCGACCGGAGGGTAGTAAAAACTGCCTAAGGGTCCACTTCGTGAGGGGACCGTACCGCAGAAAATACACACAGGGGGAGTCCGAGTAGGAGTCCCGATCTGTGGAGCACCTATTCCAGTACAGGGTAGATTAGAGTACCTGTAGTGGACTGGGTCGGCAAGTTCCTCCACTGAACTGTGGACCCAAAAGGGCTAGGGAGGAATCGACCAGGGACACAGTTGTACCTCGGCCGAGGGAAAGGGCACCAGGCACAAGCGATTCACCCGTCCAGACCGTCAGCGTGTTACCGAGTTCTACTGGTTCGGACCTGAGATAACACGGGACGAGAGTGACTCAACCCTGAGATTAAAAAAATCTCGCAAAGGTATTAGGTGTTGCCCAACCTGCTGCTCTACATATGTCTGCTAGGGAGGTGCCTCTAGCCAGTGCCCACGAGGACGCAATACTCCTTGTTGAGTGCGCTCGGACCCGCAAGGGGGGGGGGGGGGGGGGGCGGGGGGTGGGCACGGCCTGGGTGCGATAAGCCAGTAAGATGGCATCCACCACCCAGTGGGAAAGCCTCTGTTTGGAGACAGCGTTCCATTTCCGCTGTCCCCCAAAGCAGACAAAGAGATGCTCAGAGCACCTAAAGCTCTGAGTGCGGTCCAAATAGGCACTCAAGGCATGTACTGTAGGCACTCAAGGCATGTACTGGACACAGAAATGAAGGGGCTGGGTCTGCCTGCTCCGGGGACAGTGCTTCCAGGTTCACTACCCCAAAGCAGACAAAGAGATGCTCAGAGCACCTAAAGCTCTGAGTGCGGTCCAAATAGGCACTCAAGGCATGTACTGTAGACACTCAAGGCATGTACTGGACACAGAAATGAAGGGGCTGGGTCTGCCTGCTCCGGGGACAGCGCTTCCAGGTTCACTACCATGTCTCTGAAGGGAGTGGTAGGGACCTTGGGCATGTAGCCCGGTCGTGGTCTTAGGATCACATATGTGTCTGCCGGACCAAACTCCAGGCAAGTGTCGCTAACAGAGAACACTTGCAGGTCACCGACCCTCTTGATGGAAGCGAGCGTGATCAACAGGGCCATCTTTAGAGAGAGGGTCCTGAGTCCAACTGATTGTAGCGGCTCGAAGGGGGATCTCTGAAGACCGGCGAGGGCCACCAAGAGATCCCAGGAGGGGAACAGGCTTGGCCGGGACGGATTTAACCTCCAGGCACCTCTTAGGAACCTGATAAATAGGTCATGCTTACCCAGAGACTTGCCGTCTACTGGGTCGTGGTGAGCTGCGATAGCGGCAACATACACCTTTAAGGTGGAAGGGGACAGCCTCCCTTCCAACTTCCCCTGTAGGAATAAGAGCACTGACCTAACTGCGCACCTCTGTGGGTCTTCAGCACGGGAAGAACACCAATTCGCGAACAAGCACCCTTTCAGGGCGTAAAGTTGCCTGGAAGAAAGGGCTCTGAACGGGCATACCAGAATAGGTAGTGGGAGGTCTCTTGGGAGGCAAACCTGGGCCTTTCCGCATCCTTCCCAAATCAGCTGGACCGATTGGGGTGAAGCCTCCACTCTCCGCCTGGCAAGTGTTGTTGTGACAGCGCGTCCGCTATCACATTGAGGTTGCCGGGGATGTGAGTGGTGACTTGAGTCGCTGCTGGCTCCAAAGGAGGTGATGACAGGCGACTTGTGACATGTGGCGGGAGCGTACGCCGCCTTGGCGATTTATGTATGCTACCGCAGTGGTGCTGTCTGACCTGATCAGGATATGTTTGTCTCGAACTAACGGGAGAAATTTCCGCAGGGCAAAGAGAACAGTCAACAACTCCAGGCAGGTGATGTACCATCGCAGCAGGGCCCCTTTCCAACGGCCTGCTACTGCGTGCCCTTTGCACATGGCACCCCAACTCAATCTGGAGGCGTCGGTCATAACCAAGACACGTCAGGACACCTGCTGTAAGGGTACTCCTGCCCGTAGAAAACAGAGGTCTGTCCAGGGTTTGAGTGTTTGGCGGCATGCGTGCCGCGGCGCCATGCTCGTCTCGGGACTCGAGTCTCATATGCATCAACCCCAGCAGTGCGACCATCACGGAGGATGCCATATGCCCCAGGAGCCTCTGGAAATGTTTTAAGGGGACTGTTGTGCCTGGCCTGAAAGCGGTGAGGCACCTCAACACTGACTGCGCATGCTCGTTGGTGAGACAAGCTGACATTGAGACTGAGTCTAACTCCATGCCAAGAAAAGAGATGCTGTGGACCGGGGTGAGCTTGCTCTTTCCCCAGTTAACCTGAAGCCCTAGACGGCTGAGGTGCCTGAGCACCTGGTCTCTGTGAGTGCATAGTAACTCTTGTGAGTGGGCCAGAATGAGCCAGTCATCAAGGTAATTGAGTATGCGGATGCCGGCTTCTCGGAGCAGGGCAAGAGCTGCCTTTGTGACTTTCATGAAGATGCGAGGGGACAGAGACATGCCGAAGGGGAGGACTTTGTACTGTTACGCCTGGCCGTCGAACACGAACCGTAAGAAAGGTCAGTGTTGAGGCAAAATTGAGACATGGAAGTACGCTTCCTTCAGGTCTACCCCTGCAAAACAATCTAGATGTCGAACGCAGGTTAAAATGTGTTTCTGCGTGAGCATTTTGAACAGGAGTTTGTGCAACGATTGGTTGAAAACTCGCAAGTCCAAGATTGGTTTCCGTGCACAGGGACTTGTCATGTTCGCCGTGTACTGCGGAGAAGCGGACGCCCGTGAAGGGGGGCGGATTGCGTAACCGAGTCGGATGGTCCAGGCCAGCCAGCCAGCGAGACAGGTTGGGAAGTGAGAGCCACGTGTCCAAACTCCGTGCTAGAGGCAAGGGGACGATTATTTTTGACATACCCGGTGGGTCTTCGCAGTGGGGCGGCGCAGGTAATGCGGCGTTGGCAGGCAAAGACACGTGCTGAGAAAAGACTCAAAGCACCCAGCAGGGGGTGGGTTAGCGACGGAGGAGGAGGTCCAACATAGGCGTCCTCTAGACTCGTCGGAACTGGCCGGCCGGGGAACAGTCATGGGGCTGAAGGCGGGTGGTCCGCGTCCAGCATGCTGGGACTGTTGAGATCTGGAGGCAGAGTGCAGTGAGAATGGCATTTGCAGGCCAGGTGACCCAGAGACAAAGGAAATAGCTTTTTTATTGAGAATGTGGGTACGGCAAATGAAATAACCTGAACAAAGGATTCTCCTCCCGACCCTCCACCTGGGGACGGTGTGGTCTTACCATCTCCGGTGCTAACATCTTGGCCCCTGGGTCGAATGTCTCAGGAGCGCCTGGGAGCCTTACGGGTCCTCTAGGAGGTCCGTGAGACAGAGGGTGTCTGCTTCCTGCGGTATGCTTGACGCTGGGGCTGAGAGCTGGGCCCGGGTTGAGGCGGAGCAGGGTGTTTCTTGGCCGCAGGAGGATGCCCTTGGCAGCAGACAGGGCATGGCCCATGGCAGCAGGCTTGCAGCGGGACAGGATGTGAGAGATGGCCTCCGTCTGCTTCTTCACCGTGGAGAACAGCTGGGCGAAGTCCTCGACGGTGCCGCCGAAGAGGCCGAACTGGGAGAGGGGGGCGTTGAGGAAGCGAGCTTTGTCGGACTCGCATCTCGACCAGGTTCAACCACAGATGACGTTCCTGGACCACAAGCGTGGCCATCGCCTGCCCGAGTGTCTGCGCTGTGCCTTCGTGGCCGAGAGGGCAAGGTCAGTCGCTGAGCGCAGTTCCTGCAACACATCATGATCAGGGCTACCCTCGTGCAGATCTTTGAGAGCCTTGGCCTGGTGGACTTGCAGGATGGCCATGGCGTGCAGGGCGGAAGTGGCCTGTCCAGCGGTGCTGTAGGCTTTAACAGTAAACAATGACATCGTCGTGCAGGCCTTGGAAGGGAGCACAGGGTGACCCCGCCAGGTGGTAGGGTTTCCGGGACATAGATGGAGCGCAACAGCCCTATCCACCTGGGGAATCACCGTATACCCATGGGCCGCTCCGCCGTCGAGGGTAGCGAGAGCGGATGAGCAGGGCTTGTGACGAGTGGAGAGGGGTTCTCTCCACGAAGACGTCAGCTCATCATGCACCTCCATGAAAAACGGGATCGCGGGGTGGGGGGGGGGGGCGCAAGCTGTGAGTGGCGCGCAGACCCCAGGAACCAGTCATCCAACCGCGATGGCTGTGGGGAGGACAGAGGGTTCCAGTCCAACCCCACGCTGGCGGTGGCCCAGGCAAGCATGTCGGACATCTGCGCGTAAGCCTCAGCCTGGGCATGCTGTCCCGAAGGCGGCAGCCCAGGTGAGGTATCAGCGTCAGATGCCGCTGTGAGCACGGACGGGAGTCAACAAGCGTGTCGGGGGGCGGGTGGTCCAAGGGAGTGTGCCCGGCGGAGCTGCACCCGCTGCCCTCCCCAAATCGCCTCCATCGCCAGCCGCATCGTCCTCAATCCCGTAGGAAGAAGGAGCGACGCAGGGGGCAGCTGGAGTGGCATGCTATCTATTGAAAGCAAGCCGCGACCGCAACGTTGCCATGGTCATGCCCTCGCAGTGAGAGCATGAACCATCCACAAACGCTGCCTCGTGTGATCGCTGCCCAGACACACGAGACAAAGCCTGTGGCCATCTGAAGCGGGCCGTCTACACAGGGGCAGAATGGCATCTTTAAAAAGAAGCGTTCTGAAAAAGACGTTCAACGCCGCTGTGTAAAGCTCTTTCAGAGGAAATTGCTCTTTTATAGAGAAAATCACTCTTTCAAATATAACTCTTTTCAGCGCTCAAGAGAGACAACTTACAATGCAAGTGAATGTGACTAGACATTTGAAGCTCCACAAACCACACAAAGGCAACATAACAGTAATCCATAAGACTCAAATCTTTTAATCTATATCTTCAGAAGTGATATCAATTTTATGACTAGGACAACTGAAACAATTATTTAGTTCTAAAGAGTTTCTAAAAGGGTCTAAGTTGAGACCAGAGGCTTACAAACCTTATACTATATGCTGCATTCCATTAATAACTGATCCTCCCTATTCTCTGTTTCCTTCAAAGATGCTACCCTCCACTGTGAGAGCTTCGGATGGCTGAAAGTTATGGGGCTCAAACATAACAATCATTTGTAACCCAATTTTTGGGACGTTCTTATTTGAAATTCTGTTTGGAAGGACCCTAAAGGATGGCCATAATGACTGTTCTCTCTTCAATTATTTATCCATTTAGAGAGCCATTGTTTTAAATGCCTTCCCACCAACACACATATCTCTGGCCTGTGGACCTTAGTGAGGGTAGACATTTAATTCTGATGTCAATGAATATGAGGCTGTGAAGGATGTTTTGAGGTCATGTTTAATTTTCACAACCCATTTGTTCCATAGTTTTTGTCCAATGAAAATGTGTTTGTTGTGTAGCTAAATGATTGACAGTAAGGTATACAACCAGGGTTCACAAATGAACACTCGCCAAGTGCCAAATGGAACATAAAAATTGGCTTTGGGCAAGAAACAATATGCCTCAGAGAGTAATCTGTTTTCATGTCCCAGCTTAATGCAAAGTCAACTAGAAGTAAGATAATTTTAGGTTGATTTCAAAGACATACAAACTGTCAAGTAAGAAAACATCTGTCATGACACGCAAATCAGGATGCATCTGGTGTTCTTCTTGAGAATTACATTTGCCAATACATATCTGGAATATTCTTTACATTCAGACACCAAAACTAATATATTATACAAAATTAAATGAGTCTTCTTCCCATTTTTATTGTAGGCCCAGTTTTCCAGAGAGATGGAGACTAGCTCATATGATGCTGCGGGTGACACAAAGCTGTTTGTCACTAATATGGAAGGAAAGAATAGCTAAATGATCGTCACAAGTTTATTTTCTTAACAAAACAAAACAAAAAAATTAAAAGAACTGTAATTGTATCCCTCACAGCATTGTCAACTTAAACAGAATGTAGCATTTACCCTGACTAAACTCCATGGTAAGTATCAGGGTCTAGGCTGTATATACTGCCTGTCTATACTACCACAATTTTGCTCCCTTTATCACTATCACAGTGTAATCCCTACTACCACATATTGGTATTATTGTAACTCTCTGGGAAACTGTGGCTAACAAACCGTTGGAAACTCATGAATACTTATGGAATTTATTTAAACACAAACCCCTGCCAATTCATCTTGTTTGCTTTTGTTTTTTCTTTCTAAGGGACACATTTTGTACAGACACAGCAGGCATTTAGATGTGACTGAGCAAAGCCACTAAAAATCAAATAACCAAGATTCCAACTTTTAGACAGAAAGGACTTCATACTTTTCATGTTGCAGTAACATTTTTTTTTTTTGAGCCAATCAATAAATTCAGGCTATATTTCATGAAACAAAATGAAAAATGATTTTCATTCATAACAGATGATAAACAAGGACATTATTTTCTGATTCAAGACATTTATCCAAAACTAAGTGACAACTCTCTCTCTCTCTCTCTCTCTTTCTCTCCATGTGTCTTCTGTCACACACTTGCTGTTCCTCCATTCCTCAGACAGATGATCTTCTCATTTATAAGGTCCAAAAAAGATGCTTGTCTATGAATGACAATGATATTATTTTCTCTTGATCTGTGTCCTGCATGCTCTAATCTACCTTGCCTTCCAAATTTTATTTACCCAGATGTGTATCCAGCAGAGTCATCTTTGAACACTTCAGTATTATTTTCATGTCCCTTCCCTTGTTTTTCTGTTGTATTTCTTTTTGTTTTATTCATGGGCAAAATCAGCAGCAGTCATGATCTCAGCATAAATGCCAATCTTATTCTTTCACCTGCCAAAGGATGAGTTTTTTCTTCTTGTACCTTCACTTTATGCCTGACCTGCTTTTATGCAAGAGCTCCAGAGATCAGGATTTGCATTCAGCTTTGACATGTACCTGTGAAATCCAGTGTGGCTTTCAAAATCTTCTCATCTTTTCATCTGCCTCAATAGTCATGCATCGGCATGGAAAATTGAAAGCGTTGATAAATAAAGAGATCTATACTATTTGACTGCAAAAAGCTACTGGTGGTTGTGGCTCATATCACTGTAAAAATCAAAGTGATATGAGCCACAGCACTAGTGGAACTCTGTGGATCCTCTAGGCAACCTTTCAAAAAGAGCAGCTTTCTGATAAGCTTACAAAATGGAAACCATAAGTTCCTGTGAGAGCTCTAAATATTGTCAATTGCGCAAACAACACGAAGGTTGTTTGTTCGAATCCCACAGAACACACAAACTGCTTTGGATAGAAATGCCTGCCAAATATGTAAATGTAAATCAATTTAAGTTTCCTGAGTAAACAAAATGATATATATACTGTATATACATATATACAGTATATATATATATATATATATATATATATATATATATATATATATATATAAAAAAAAAAAAAAATTAAACACCTAACTGCACCCTACGCCTAATCATAACCAATAATAACCAATATAACCAACCGACAATACACCACAAATGTAACAAGCAGATAAGAGTTCACTCACAATAACCATAAATTACCACAAAAAAATAGCATTTTTAAATGTTTTCCAAATGACATGCTGTATGAGGAACATTGTGAAACATAAATCTTTAATCATGCAAAATCTTCCCTACAATGAAGGCAGTCCAGTCTCATTCAAAAATAAACAACCAAACATTTACATGTTGCACTTGGTCACAAGACATGTGAGAGTCAATGACATGCTGCATAAAGACTTACATTTGGATCTGTTCCTCGCGCAAGCCATCATGTTTATGGTACTTTTCCAATTTTTGGAGCCACAGTTCAGACATTCTTAAAACTCAATGATGAAAACTATGTGTAAATAAGCATTAAATGAATAAAGCAATGAGTAATTGATGACAGACTTTTCATTTAATTTCATTTTAAAATGTAGCCGGGCATTAAGTATTGAAATCCTACTAAATAAATTTAATCCAGAATCAGACATTTAAAAATGGACAAAGGGTAATCTTTTGCTGATACAGGCATAGGACCAAGGCAGGTTCAGGCAATAAGTCACAATAGGGATCTTATTTTCATATAAGAGTGTGTTGTGTGGATAGAGGTTCCACATATTGGACATGGGTTTTCTTAACATTATATGAAATTATAAACTCTACTCAAATAACAAACTGAGTAAAACGCAATAAAGTTAGACATAGACTAACCCACTAGATTAAATGTTTTTTCTCAATATGCAACAAAACCGTACAGGGGACACCGGTTCTAGTTGTCATAAGAGCTATATCCATAACGTTTATGTTACTATTGTAACCTCTGTTCCCTGATGGAGGGACCGAGACCTTGTGTCGAAGAAGCGACACTAGGGGTCTATCTTGAGAGCCTCGCGCATCTCTGAATGTGAGAAAAGGCCAATGAGAAATTTGAAGACATAATTTGCATGTCCTGCCCCCTGAAATACGAATATAAAGGGAGGCAAATGTGTCTGTCCATTCAGGATTTTACCCTGAGGAGCAGAGAACGGAGGTTACAATAGTAACCTAGACATTCTCCGTCTGGCGCTCACTTCGACGTTGTGTCGAAGAAGCGACACTAGGGGTCCATATTTAATCACACCATGCACTGAACCGTGTATGTGCGCTGCTGACGCAGGTACAAGCAGGCAGTTGCGTGCCAAGGTGACAGGCCACGTCAGAATGCACGTACCCTTCCCCAATGCCCCAAAAGATCGTCATAAGATCGCACCAGCCGCGCCTTTTCTCTCTCTATGTTTCACGAATAGAGTTTAAAGCGGCTGGGGCCATCTTAACGCTATCACACGATTCAGGGAAGGTGTTCTTTTCTGATTCTTATTCTTTCAGGGGGAAAAGACCCAGCAGAGACCACACCAGCCCAGGCTGGGGGAGGTAAAGAGTGGTGAAATACATCACATGGGCTTTCAAGTTGCATGTGGAAAATGGTGCGGTGGTAGATCCTACCCATTGAGAGGGAGGAGTTGCTACAAACATGGTGACCGGGGGGCAGCGGGGACCGCCCAAGGGAGATGCGGGTCTGCTCGTAAGAGGACTATACCGTGGAAAATATACACAGGGGGATAAGTCCAAACGGGGGCCTGTCCTGTGGAGCACCTATTCCAGTACAGAGTAGTTTTAGTACTCTTAGTGGGTCTGGTCGGGGAATTCCTCCGCTGAATTCGCGAACCAGAGGGCTAGGGAGGAGTCATCCAGAGAGCCAAGTTAGTGGGATCTCCTGGGATAAGAGGGCACGAGATCGCCTCAGTGGAGGGGAAAGGCACTAAATGCAAGCGGTACACCCGGACAGTTGTTACTGCGTTACCGAGTTCTACTGGCTCGGACCTGAGAGAACACGTGAGTACACCAATTTGCAAACAAGCGCCCCTTCAGGGCGTAAAGTTGCCTGGTAGCTTTGTCTTGGTTGATTGTGTCTACGACAGCAGTTGGAAGGCCACTTTGATCTTCCACATCCCGTCCAGGGGCCAGACGTGGAGGTTCCAGAGATCTGAGCGTGGGTGCCAGATGGTGCCCCGTCCCTGAGAAAGAAGGTCCTTCCTCAGGGGAATTGTTCAGGGAGGGGCTGTGCGAGGAGTATGAGATCCGAGAACCAAGACCGAGTGGGCAAGTAGGGGGTCACCAGAATGACTTGTTCCTCGTCCTCCCTGACCTTGCAAAGCACCCGTGCAAGAAGGCTCACTAGGGGAAATGCGTACTTGCGCAGCCCACGGTGCCAGCTGTGTGCCAGCGTGTCTGTCCCGAGGGGAGCCTACGTTTGGGAGTACCAGAGTGGGCAGTGGAAGGTCTCTCGGGAGGCGAACAGGTCTAACTGTGCCTTACCGAACCGTTCCCAGATCAGCTGGACTGACTGGGGGTGGAGCCTCCACTCTCTGCTGGGTGTACCTTGTCCGCTGCCACTTTGAGGCTGCCCGGGATGTGAGTGGCATGTAGCGACTTGAGTCGTTGCTGGCTCCAAAGGAGGAGATAACAGGAGAGTTTTGACATGTGACGGGAGCGCACACTGCCTTGGCGATTTATGTACGCTACCATCGTGGTGCTGTCTAAATGGATCAAGACGAGCTTGCCCCGAATTAGGAACCTCCAAAGGGCAAGAAGTACAACCAGCAAATCTAGGCAGTTGATGTGCCAACGCAGCGGGGGCAACCCTGTTTGGAGGCATCTGTGGTGACCAGAACGTGTTGGGACACATGCTGTAAGGGGACTCCTTTCCGTAGAAAACAGAGGTCTGTCCTGGGTTTGAAAGTCTGGTGGCAGGCGGGGGTGATAAACACACGGTGCATGCCGCGGCGCCATGGCCATCTCGTGTCTCAGGTCTGGAGCCAGTGCTGAAGCGGTCTCATATGCATCAACCCCGCGGAGGATGACATATGTCCCAAATGTTTTAGAGGAACCGCTGTGCCTGGCTTGAACAAGGTGAGGCATTTCAGCACCGACTGCACACGCTCGTTGGTGAGGCGCGCTTTCATTGAGACTGAGTCTAACTCCATGCCGAGAAAAGAGATGCTCTGAGAGCCTGGCTGTCGAACGCGAACCACAGAAAGGATCGATGTCAAGGCAAGAATGAGACGTGGAAGTACGCGTCCTTCAGTGTCTACCGCTATGAATCAATCTTGATACCGGACGCAAGTTAAGATGTGTCTTTGCGTGAGCATTTTGAATGGGAGTTTGAGTAAGTCCTGGTTGAAAACTTGCTAGTCCAAGATCGGTCGTAAGCCGCTGCCTTTTTTGGGTATGATGAAGTAAGTGCTGTAGAATCCCCTCTTCATCTCGGCTGGAGGGACAGGCTCTATCATGTCTGTAACACAGATCATATTCATGGGCAAGGAAGAGGCGAGAAACCGGCTTAGCATATAACTTAAAGGTTTAATGGAAAACTCAAAAGACAAACACATAAGATAACGGACATGTCCGTAATTGAGCTCTCTCTCTCGATCGCCGTCTGCGAGTGGCCTTTATCCCTCTTGAAGGCTTAACCCTTTCGCACGTAAATTCTAAATTATTTAACTGATCCCCCCAGCGTGTATTTTTTTTCGGCAGTTATTTTACAACGTAGCAAATTTTAAATTCCAATGTGACGCACCAAGCTTGTCACGTGATACTCTGGGCAGTCACATGACGGTTCACCGTTGCGTTGTCGCGCTTGGAGCTGGTGAACAGAGTATAGGTAAGCGTTTCACTTTTTTCCTTCACATTAAACCCTTCCTTGTTGGTTTAAAACATGTATAATAAATGTTTTAACCAATGGTTTATATTGACATTTATTATTTATTTTCTCGGGCTTTGAATTTCACTCCCACGTACAACTTTTCTGACAACGCATTACAGGATTGCTACTGGTGAGTACATTTTTAGTCTTTTTCGATTGAGAATTGTTGAAAATTATTTGCAAACACGTGTAGACCATGATAAATTCATTAAGAATATTTTTATGATATGTATTTATCGTAGTTTGATGTAATTTACGTAATAGCTCGTGCTGCTCACTGCTTGTGTAATGTTGTGGGCATATTGCACATATCTAACGCTTTATCGTGTTCACTTTGGTTAAAAGCTGTTGTGTCTATAGTCTATTCTAATGCTAATATTAGGAATGGGTTGCAATTGAAAGTAGCATGATCTGTTATTCATCAGCAATATACTCTAATGCAAAGGCAAAATACACATTTTGCAAAATTTAGTTATGACTGAAAGTCTCTGTGATTTATGATCTGTCTTGTGTATACAGTATAAAAAACATCTTTGCATCTGTCAGAGTTAAAAAATTTGATTTTATTTATTGATCTATGCTTTTATATATATTTGTTTATAGACAATACAACTTTTTTTTATATAAATAACAATATAATGATTAACACTATAAATATAAAAAAAAAATACAAGCAACATAACCATAACAGCTACTATAAAGCATTCATAACATTCAATGAAATTGCATTTGTGGTAAACAAAAGCCCAAAATGCACACATTTAATGGATTATAAACCAATTTCAAGGAAAAAAATACACCATTTACAATACATAACAATGAAACTGTAACCATAACTAACATTTGCTTATTTTATTTCACAGTTCTCAGTAATGCTTCAGTTTGTGGTACTCAAAACACGGGCTAACGCAAATGGGAGTGTTGCACAGATCTCATGTACTCTGTGAGTATCTTACTACTGTACTACTCTGCTTCCTCTTTGCTCATTTTGCAGTTGATCATGGTCATTCTCATCCTATTTGCCCCCCAGTACCACAGGCCCTGTAACGTTTCTAGGAGAATGTGGAACTGGTATACCAGTATCCTTCCTCACATATGGCGGCAGTAAGTAGGGCTGCACAATTAATCTAAATAAAATCAAAATCGCAATATGACCTTGTGCGATTATTAAATAACAAAGGGCTGCGATTTAATTAAATGAATAGTCTGCTCTCTTCAAAGTTTATTTGCACTGCTCTGTCCATTCTAGATTAAGTTACTCCATTGTTACGGTGTTTTCAGAATGGTTCCGTGCTCCACATGCTTATGGGGCTTTTCCATTGCACGGTACAACTCGAGACTGCTTGCTTTTTGGGGTTTTCCACTGTGGATAGTACCTGGTACTTTTTTAGTACCACCTAGGTTGAGGTTCCAAGCGAGCCGAGCCGATACTAAATGTGACGTCAACTTCCTGCAGGTCACTGATTGGTCAGAGAGAATCATCTGTACCAGAGTCAAAGATTTCTTTATTTAATTTATTGATCTATGATTTTATTATGCATTTGTTTATAGATAATATTTTTTAAAGAAATATCAATATAATGATTAACAATATAAATATTTTAATAAATACAAGCAACAATAACAACTAATAAATAGCATTCATTACATTCAGTTACATTACATTTTTGAAAATGGATTTTCAAAATCCAGCAATGCACAAATTTTCTAGATAATAAACTAATTATATGGAAAAAAAAATACACAATTTACAATAACAATGGAAATATAACAATAACTAATACAAATTTCATAACAATAACTTTTAATTAATATGTGCTTATTTTATTTAGAAATCAGTAATGCTTCAGTGTGTGGTACTCCTCAAAACATGGGGCAACACACAAGGGAGTGTTGCATGGCACACACATAAATTTGGTGAGACGTCTCTGCTTTGTCTTGCGAGTGCTGGATAGGCAGACTTTGCAGTGCCGCCTGGTCCTGCTGCCCTGGGAAGCTGTCTGAGGGACTTCGGAGGGGAAATGCCTAGCTGTCAGGCGCAGTGGAGTGTCCAATGCAGGGCGGCCTGCTTTGGATGGACACCGAGGTGTACTGTGCTCTTCCAGCAGTCCTCTCATCAGGTTCATACTGAATTGCAGGGATGTGATGACTTTTCCTATTGATAGCATTTCATCATGTCAGCCTTGTCCACTGCTCCCATCTTTTTATTATATTCCTGCACACAGAGAGGCTTCATCTTCCTTTCTTTGGTGATGTGATCAACCTTTCCAGTGGCTGACATGGTGGATGGATGGACCGTGGTAAGAAGATGAACATCCCTCTTGTCATGCCATTTCACTGCCAGTTGTGTTCCATTTTCTCTACATTCAACCTGGTCCTTTGTCATTTTGCCGGTGAATATTGGCATTCCCTTCCTGTTGGCTCGTACTGTCCCACAAGCTCCTGTGTCCAGAGACAGGAGGTGCTGGAACAGTGTGGGACTACTGTACCAGTTGTCCACGAACAGGATGTGACCCTTTTTTAAGTATGGGACCAGTAATGACATTACAACGGACCCAGAGATTCCAAGGCCTTCATAGTGCTGGATGTCTGTGGTGGATCCTGTGTATATGATCATGTTCTGCACGTAACCGGTAAGCACATCACATAACACAAAAAATTTGACCCCAAATCTGTGGCGTTTAGATGGTATGAACTGCCGAAATGACAGCCTACCTTTGAATTTCATCAATGACTCATCAACACACAGATCCCTGTAGGGCACAAATATGTTATGAAAAGATGACATGAAGGCAGTGAAAATGTTTCGGATTTTTTGCAGGGGGTCGTTGATGTCTGCCATCGCATTGTTGGAGAAGTGTAGGCAGCGGAGGAGCAGAAGGAAGCGGTCCTGGGAAAACAAAGTCCCGAAAAATGGTGTCAGGAGCATGGGATCTGTACTCCAATAATCCCGAAGTGAGTTTTTTTTCACAATTCCCATTAGCAGAACTGCCACCAGGAATGTGTACATTTCATGAGCATTTGTTGAAACCCACTTTGCAATCTTGCCTTTCACTTCAGGTGGTGTTTTCTCCTGCAGCTCTGAGGCATAGCGGTTTGTTTCCTCAACAATTCCCTCAATTAGCTCCTCAGTAAGGAACATCTTAAAACACTGGACTTCATTGGGTGATTCTAGAGGGTTTTGCACGCCGCACGTCCGGTCATCAAAGGCAACCCCAGGTCCAGGAGGGGTAAAATTAATAGTAGAACTCCAGCAGGAAGAGCTTACCTCCTCCACCTCCCTAGGTGTTGTGAAAACAGGCATAGGAGCAGTGACTGGGGCATCTTCATCCTCAGCATCAAGGGCTTGGAGGTTGGGGGGCATCTCCTCATCTGTGTCACTTCCCTCATTGTCAAAATTTCCCTCTTCCTCGTCAGAATTAAAAAATATTTCTCTGATCTCCTCATCTGTAATATGTTTTCTTTTTAAAGACATCATTTTCTGTGGCAATTGTGTAAATAAAACTTGTAAATATATCAAATTAACTCAAGTGTGTGTGTGTAAAATATATGACGAGCTCCGATACGAGTCTGAGGTAAAAGCGACGTGCCGTGATGTCACTTGTCACTGGGGGTTGGGAACACTAGTGATAGGCTATGGTAATAGCCGTTGTTGTTGTTGTTTGTTTTTTTTTTTTAAAGTTTTTTAAATTGCAGTGCAGGCCTGTCTGAAAAATTATATTCACACAGATTCACAATGTATTTCATGTGAAAAAGCACTGTGTTTGAAATGTGATTGTTTTTCTCGCTGTTGTAATAGACATGAATGTGTAGATATGCGCTAGAAAATTTAAATTAAAATTTTTTTTTTTTTTTAATACAATAAATATGAAGACTGTTCGAGCAGCTGTTTTAGACATAAATGACAAGCGTTTCACCAGTCACTGTTTCTATAGCAATGGCAGCAACGCGAAAGCAGATTTGGTGAATTTATCGTTTCTGCTGCTGTTATATACGCGGTGTACGTGTGGAAATGGACCGTAAACTTATATGGGAAGTATTCTATGTTTGAATGCATACGACGTACAATAAACATTTTCATGTGATTTGAAAAGACTTCGAGCAGCTGTTATAGACATTATGTGCTTAGCCAGTCTCTATGTTGCAACTAAACCATACGGCAGCTGATATGGTGAGTTTCAGTTTTGCACGATCATACATTGTGTAAATTTGTAGTCTTTTGTTAGTTTGAATGCCTGTAACAAACGTGGTTGAAAAGATTGTTTAAAGCGGATTTTTAAGCATGTAAATGGCAGTGCTTATACAATCCCCCTCTGTAGCAGCAGTAGCTAAACAGCGGGAATGCAGATTTGAATTTTAAAATGTGCCAGTTAATGACGTTAGACACAAACGTTCTAATCAAACCGGTTTGATGGTACTCCACAAGGATCACTCTGAAATGATCAAACCAGTGTGATGGTACGTGCGAAAGGGTTAATTAGCCTAATACGGGACCGGGCGTGAGTAATCACGTGCCGGTCCCGCCCTCCACCGTGCCACAATGTCTTTGAGTAGAAGGGTTGCGATCTCCACACGCAGGTTCGGGAACGTCCCACCTGCCCTCCGACACGCTCGTTGACTTCCGAGCTTGTGGTGACAGCGACTTGCCTCACGGCCAGTATGCTTATCCCCTTGAGCCCCCCCCGAGCTGGAGTATGAGCTCACCGCTGCATCAGAGAGCGTTCCGGTATCTGACGCAGAAGACTCGGTTGGGCTGCCACCCTCGGGTCGGCATGCCCAGTCTCATTTTCTCATTGGCCTTTTCTCAAGTTCAGAGATGCACGAGGCTCTCAAGAGAGACCCCTAGCGTTGCTTCTTCGATACAATGTCGAAGTGAGCGACAGATGGGGAACTACACTCCCATCCGCCAAACAGATAGTCCCGTCTCAAAGTAACACTATTGTTTGAGACAATGTTGCTCTTTTGGGTAGCTCAAACAAACAGGGCCACAGAGTTAACACTTTTTACTTTATCCATATCTTTTGTGAGTTTGTGTGTAGCAGGTGAATATGTGGGGAGTTTAAAACACACTCTGTCCGATTTGTCCTTGCCTGAGTCTACCCCTCCCTGTAATCATTCAGATTTTGTCCTAAAGAGAGAAAGGAAGGGAGAGATAGACAGATAAAGACAACCCCTGAGGTCTAAATTCATGATGAATTCAAGAGTTATAGCTGTACAAGAGCTATATAAAACTCAATAGAAACAGTAGGGTGAAGCTGACAGATGAGAATACACACAAACACACACACACACACACACGTTGGTGTGGCTATCCTTATTAGGACTCTCCATAGATATAATGATTTTATACTCTACGAACTATAGATTCTATCCCCTAACACTAACCCTACCCCTAAACCTCACAAAAACCTTCTGCATTTTTACATTTAAAAAAAAAAACATAATTTAGTATGTTTTTTAAGGGATTTGAATTATGGGGACACTAGAAATGTCCTCATAAACCACATTTATAGAATAAAACCCTTGTAATTACCAGTTTGCAACCTAAAAGAATGTCCGTGTCTGAGACTGTCAATCCGTGTATCTTATCACGTGGCTTGTTGAACGCTTTACCGAGGAGACACAGCGCGCGTGGAGGTTTCACGCTATCCTCTGCATCCATGCACAACTCACCACATGCCCCACCGAGAGCGAGAACCACATTATAGCGAACATGAGGAGGTTACCTCATGTGACTCTACCCTCCCTAGCAACCAGGCCAATTTTGTTGCTTAGGAGACCTGGCTGAAGTCATTCAGCATGCCCTGGCTTTGAACTCGAGACTCCAGCGGTGGTAGTCAGCGTCTTTACTTGCTGAGCTACCCAGGCCCCCGAAGAGTTTTCTTTTAGAAAAAATGTGCCTGCTCAGAGTCAGTATATCAGTATGAATTTCGCCAGATAATGTTAATCTTTCTGTGCTGCTATTACTTTCTGAGTAGCTTTACAGATGTTTTCAATTAAAGCTACATGGCCCTTCATAAGTGCTTCAAAGGTCAAGTTCAGCCCGTGCAAACTCATTCCAGCATTGAAAGAGAATATCTTTCCAGTTAAACAGATCTGGAGAAAAGCTCAATTAAAGCAGCTTGTCTGAAGAAAACAATAGCAGTGCAGACAGTGTGAGATGAGGATACCGGGGCTTTGCATGCAAAAGGAGCGTAAAACAAAGGCCTCTTTGGCCATATTTAGGATCTGGCCTTCTTGAAGAATTAGCAGAGGAGCATGTTTTAAGACTGTACATTCTCCCGTTGGTAGTCATATTAATGCCATAACAAAGACAGTCTTGGAAGCCCTATTGTCAGTTTGCTAATTGAAATTTGTGGGAATTGTTGCTCTGACATGGTGCTGAAATTGGAGGCTTGCTGTGTTAGACAGTAACAGACATGTGAGTTGACATTGTGGATTACAAAACAAAAGCAAACACCTCTCTCACAACACATAAAATCATGCACAAGTCCAAATACTGCACTTCCTTGCTTGCTCGGACATTAGCATAAACACTGCTACACAGAAATATTTCAAACCTGAATAGTCAATAATAGACAAAATTGTGGCAAAATGGCTTAAGGCAACAAAGTCAAGGTATTGGAGTAGCCAGGACACTTCCGGGATCAATGCCCAGTGATGGAGCTGACAACTGCAGTCCGGATCCCCGACACTCCATGGGATGCCCCTGATCGTGCCTGAGTGTACAGAATAGCGGTGTCAAAGTGTTAAGGGGAGTACTCATCATGGCTTGGTGGATACGGGCTGTAACCAGATCACTATTCACCAATACTTGCTTCAACGCGAGGCTATGGGCACAAATAAAAGGGTGGGGGTGTGAATGGGGATATTCACAACTACCCTGTAGTGACCTTTTTTATTAAATTTTGGTGGGAAAGCATAGTGGCGGTTAGTTCCCACCTCAACCATACGCTTATTCTGGGAACTAATTGGTCAGTTTAAAAATGTGTTGAAGAGAATTTGTGCAGATGGGTCCTGCAAGAAAGCTGTTAGATGTGAAATGTGTGATGCTTTGGCAGGGGAGGTGGATCCGGAGCCGTCTTTGTCAGCTCCATGTCAGGGTGACGTGAGGGAGGGGACGGGCATTTGTGGGGTTTTTGCAGATGATCCACCGGCCACCCTAAGAGCACCAATCTCTGATCAAATCCTCATTGATCAAGGCACTACATTTATTAGACACTCTGCGAGCTTTACGAATTGTTGGGAATTAAGTCGATTCGCACCAGTGTTTACCATCTGCAAACAGATGGGTTGGTGGAGCGATTTAATAAAACCCTAAAAAATATGATTCGTAAAGTTCATGAATGAGGATGCTAGAAATTGGTATAAATGGCTCAATCCCCTGTTATTTGCAGTACGAGAGGTCCTGCAAGCCTCCAAATCATTTTCCCATTCAAGCTGTTTTATGGGCGGTGCCCACGTGGCGTGCTTGATGTCATATGGGAAGCTGGGAGGAGGGACCTTCAAACAATAAGAATGAAATCCAATACGTTCTTGATCTAAGAGCAAAACTCCACACTTTGAGGCAACTAACACAGGAGAATTTGCTCCAATATATTTTTTGCAGGTCGTAAAATGTATATTTTAAAGGCTCATTATTATAGTTTAGTATTTCTCTGTAATGTCCAACAGTGTTAGTAATGTAACTTATAACAGTCTTGGTTTTTATTGACCATTGACCATTCTGAGAACAATTCTCAGAAGTTTATATATAAAGCGACTTACAGTGCACTTATTACAGGGACAATCCCCCCGGAGCAACCTGGAGTTAAGTGCCTTGCTCAAGGGCCATGGGGTTCGAATCAGCGACCTTCTGATTAGCAGCCCTGTGCTCTAGTCACTACGCCACCACCACTCCATTAATTAACATTAATATATATATATATATATGCTGGTCATATAATTAGAATTTCATCAAAAAGTTTATTTATTTCAGTAATTCCATTCAAAAAGTAAAACTTGGATGTTATATGCATTCATTACACACAGACTGATATATTTCAAATGTTTATTTCATTTAATTGTGATGATTAAAACTGACAACTAATGAAAATCCCAAATTCAGTATCTCCGAAAATTAGAATATTACTTAAGACCAATACAAAAAAAGGATTTTTAGAAATGTTGGCCAACTGAAAAGTATGAACATGAAAAGTATGAGCATGTACAGCACTCAATACTTAGTTGGGGCTCCTTTTGCCTGAATTACTGCAGCAATGCGGCGTGGCATGGAGTCGATGAGAGCCCAGGTTGCTCTGATAGTGGCCTTCATCTCTTCTGCATTGTTGGGTCTGGCGTATCGCATCTTCCTCTTCACAATACCCCATAGATTTTCTATAGGGTTAAGGCCAGGCGAGTTTGCTGGCAAATTAAGAACAGGGATACCATGGTCCTTAAACCAGGTACTGGTAGCTTTGGCACTGTGTGCAGGTGCCAAGTCCTGTTGGAAAATGAAATCTGCATCTCCATAAAACTGGTCAGCAGCAGGAAGCATGAAGTGCTCTAAAACTTCCTGGTAGACGGCTGCATTGACCTTGGACCTCAGAAAACACAGTGGACCAACACATGGCACCCCAAACCATCACTGACTGTGGAAACTTTACACTGGACTTCAAGCAACATGGATTCTGTGCCTCTCCTCTCGTCCTCCAGACTCTGGGACCTTGATTTCCAAAGGAAATGCAAAATGTACTTTCATCAGAGAACATAACTTTGGACCACTCAGCAGCAGTCCAGTCCTTTTTGTCTTTAGCCCAGGCGAGACGCTTCTGACGCTGTGTCTTGTTCAAGAGTGGTTTGACACAAGGAATTCGACAGCTGAAACCCATGTCTTGCATATGTCTGTTCGTGGTGGTTCTTGAAGCACTGACTCCAGCTGCAGTCCACTCTTTGTGAATCTCCCCCACATTTTTGAATGGGTTTTGTTTCACAATCCTCTCCAGGGTGCGGTTATCCCTATTGCTTGTACACTTTTTTTTCTACCACATCTTTTTCTGCCCTTCGCCTCTCTATTAATGTGCTTGGACACAGAGCTTTGTGAACAGCCAGCCTCTTTAGCAATTACCTTTTGTGTCTTGCCCTCCTTGTTCAAGATGACAATGGTCGTCTTTTGGACAGCTGTCAAGTCAGCAGTCTTCCCCATGATTGTGTAGTCTACAGAACTAGACTGAGAGACCATTTAAAGGCATTTGCAGGTGTTTTGAGTTAATTAGCTGATTAGAGTGTGGCACCAGGTGTCTTCAATATTGAACCTTTTCACAATATTCTAATTTTCTGAGATACTGATTTTGGGTTTTTCATTAGTTGTCAGTTATAATCATCAAAATTAAAAGGAATGAACACTTGAAATATATCAGTCTGTCTGGAATGAATGTATACATTATACAAGTTTCACTTTTTGAAAGGAATTACTGAAATAAATCAACTTTTTGATGATATTCTAATTATATGACCAGCACCTGTATATATAAAAACTTCTGAGAGTTGTTCACCACTTCGACCAGATCATTGACTCAGAGATGAACTCGAGAACAAAATCAGTCATCATGATGGAATCCTTCAGACTATTTTTTTCTGGTTTTGTGGACCATCTGCAAATAACCCCACAAATAACCCCACAAATGCCTGGCCCCTGATTTGTTGTACATTTTGATTTCGTATAGTGATTTAAATTATATATATGCGCTAGTAGATGGTGACAAATGAGTGTCTGTTACAATTGACATTCAATAAAAATGGAAAAATGGAAGTGAATGAAAATGATTAACTTCACAAGATTCTTTCAAAAACAGATTATTTTACCTAAAAAACACCAATAGTTTGTACTAGTATGAGATTGAGAGTAGTGCAGAGAGTGAATCTGTGCTTGATGCTTTGGCTCATTTTAGAGCTGGTGGAGAAGTCATTGTCCAATTTTTGTTTGAAACACAAGTTATTCAATAATACTTACTTGTTTGTCAAACTGTTAAAAGCAATATTACACTCGCATTCTTGGTGCTTTTCTAAATAGAAGATGAGATTCAAAAAAGCATTCTTGCTCTGGAGTCATTATTTTAGAAGTATATTCTGACTGCGGGTTTACCTTAAGATGCTTCTTTGGGTTTACTCTTTTGAAGTGCATAGCAGTTTGGTTCTTGGCAAACACAGCCTGCATTGCACTGTTGCAACCTTTGCCAAATTTGACAGTAAAATAGTTTCTGTATTTCCATGACAAACGCATTGAACTCATGGCTTTCTGTATCCTTCTTTATTCTTGTCATTTGTGTACTTAAAATAATTATTTTTTATACATTTTTGGGGGTTTAGAAAAATAACAGAAAATATGAAGTACTTTTTACATTGAATAAGTTAAAGCATGAACTTAAAAATATAAAGAAAATTCTACATTCAAACATGTACAAATGAATGCTCTAACTTATCAGTAAATATTATTTATGATTGTTTGTTATCTTTACTATGTATCATCATGTATCAATTCTAAAGTAGAAAACCTTGTCATAATTATTATCTAAGCTGAGTAAATTTCACTGGTAAATAAAACAAGTAGATTTTACTTAACTTTTCAAAGCTGGTGTTCCAAGCATGCACTGGGCTTACATAATTAATAAGCTTGGCATGGTTTCACTGTTTGAAAGTGTCACAGATCCACCGGACTCCCTCTCTCACTCCGCTCCCTCTCCCTCACTGCTTCCACACTCTGTTGATCACAGGCACCTGCACATCATCAGTGACTAATCATTGAATGGATTTATACTCTGCTCTCACACACATTCATTATCTGTTCTTGTCAGTGTTTTCCCAGAGACTACGGACTCCCTAGTTTTGGCTAGACTTACCTGTGCATATATACTTACCTGTTATTGTTCTCAATAATATATTTTTTTAAATGTCATAAGGAGCTCTTTTGCAATGTTTTTTTGTTGTTAGTAATAAAGAATAGAATGTATTTTCTTCCTCATTGTAAATTGTATGTTAAAATGATTAATGATTACTCCAATTCAATTCTACTTACAATTCAAAAGTAATCCGCCCAGCACTGATTGCCAGTAATAAAAGATGATGTTGTCTCATAGCATGCATTAAGGGTCCCTGTGGGACGGTAGGGAGGGTAGAGTTACATGGGGTAACCTCCTCGTGGTCGCTATAATGTGGTTCTCATGGGCCGCATGGTGAGTTGTGCGTGAAGCCTCCACACAAGCTATGTCTCCGCGGTAACTTGCTCAATAAGCCACGTGATAAGATGCATGGATTGACGGTCTTAGATGCGGAGGCAACTGAGATTTGTCCTCCACCACCCGGATTGAGGCGAGACACTTCGCCACCACAAAGATTTAGAGCCCATTGGAAATTGGGCATTCCAAATTGGGGAGAAAATGGAAATTAAATAAAACTGAAAATGTCATAAAAGACAAACAAGCTTGAAAAAATGGCACACCAGGTAGGCTACAGCTGAAATGTCATATACTGTAAGTGCGCACGAAGACACACTGAAGAAGATCCATAAAGATGTAAGCTGGGCTATATGGGCTATATGTAAGCTCTTTTCCAATTTTTCCCGATCTGACAGTTATTTCCTTTTAAAGCCATGTGTCACCAGAGTCATGAACAGTTTAAACTCTTGAATTAACACAGTGGTTGATTTACAGATGAGTGGTGCTTCGCTGCATCTTGGACAGTGTTTACAGCATTTCAAATGCGTTTTTGACTACCTCTGTATATTTTTTGTGATTCAATCACAAAAAGGTTTTGCACCCCATTTACACCTGTATATAATGCTGATCACTTGTCATACTAGCTGAAAATGGGGTCTAAATGACCCCTGCCTAAATTAGCGAATGCTACAGAACAACCTCCAGCAGAAGTTCATCCCACATCCTTTTCCCTGTTAGACCCTCGGAAATAAGTTTGATACAGCATTCCCACTAATTTAGTGACCTAGTCAGACCAGAAAAAAAAAAAAAAACACATTTGTAACTCCCGAATGAGAGATGTTTACGATGATATACTGCTGGGTGTGAGTGCTTGGCGATCACACAGCAGACTGATCGGCTTCAGACATGTACATGCTTTTCCTGGCACTCGGCATGGATCAGAAGCAACTTTTGGATGCTTTTATTGATGTCATTTCATAGGTGTATCTCCATTCACCACTGTTGCTTCTTTACACTGATAGTCATAAATATGCCCACTGTGATGAAAGTGTGTTGTTGTATGCGAAACGTAATTTCGCCATTACTGTGTCAGTCCTGAACATGCGCAGATCATCCCAGTTTCTCAAAGCAATCCAATCAGTTGTTTACATGGTAACAATTCTCTTTTCAAATGGATTAGAAAAAGTTTACACCACCCCTTTTTATCCAAATTAAATGTATATTGGATGTGGCCAATTTAATCTAAATTATGTGGTTAAATTCGACTTTTTATTCTGATTGAGTTTCTAGTCCTATCACAAACGGATTATCAGGGTCCATGTAAACACATCTATTGCAACCAGGCTATGTTAAACAGGCTTGATGAAAACAGAACTTAAGAAAATAAAATATAAAATAAAATATAAATAATGCATATCATTTGACTAGGACTGTCATGAATCGATGAAACCGTTGACTTGTAAGGGCTGCCAGGATTCTTGTGTCCTTAACATGAACGCAAACTCACCAACAGTGATTAATTTAAATGTTAGAAGCTCGAAAGTTTGTGCGACACCGATCGATATGAGACATGCGATAAGCGACACCCGCTGCAATTACATGGGGTGGGAAAACAAAAAGCTCTTATGCATCATTGTCTTTAAAGACCGGAAACATGATCAGTGATGATCAACAGAAATTAGGCTTCACTTTTATTTTACTTTTAGTGTTAAGACATACTCGTCAAGTCTTATTCAGTTTTATTTTTGTGTGAAATCTTATATTGAGTAGCCTAAACATTTTTCTTTCTTTAAATTACCTTAACGAGGGTTGGATCAGTCTTTCTTGCTCTGCCTGCGATACTTCAATACACGGCTTGGTACCCGGGATCGTGTAGCCTATGTTGACAGTGCATCCGCTACAGCCAATCCGCGCCGTTAGAGAAGTGTGTACCCACCTCTCACCTTCATCATCATCATCACCATCATCCTCATCCTCACAGTCAGACACCAGCGGAACAAGACACTCTCATATAGGAAGCAAGAGATAGAGATACTGAAGTCTGCGTTTCAGCATATTTTTTTTTTTTTATCAGAATCGAGTGAGAACATGATCAAGTAGTTGATCCGGACAGCTTTTCCAGGTCCATGCTTGGATATGTATGTATTTTCATCTCAGCTTTGAGTTTCATCACTCGGCTTTTCTGCAACCGGACACTTCCACTTGTCAAGACAGTCCAACCGCACCGGTGTCCGAGTACATACATACATACATGGGGATCATCGCAGCATTGCCCGGAAGATGTGTATCTCTGCTCCGCGGCTGAGATCTGTGTTGCCTGCGCTCATCGTGGGATCGGATCCCTCGGTTCATGTCTGCGCTCTGCGCCCCGTGTCATTCCCGGTGAACTGAAATGGCTCTTTGCGCGGTAGTGCGACAGACACGCAGACCGCGGCAGGGAAATTGGACACGTCTAGTTTTGTTAACGATTTATTGCTTTTTTTGTGTATTTCCACTGAAACAACTTTGCGCGTTCCCCTCCTCGCTGAGCGACTGTCAAACACCCACCGGATGGAACTGCTCCGGTAAGAGACGTGAATGCACTGCTTTCCTTGTCTCTAACTCTTCCTAACGTCCATGCCTTTGCTTTTCTGTTATGAATCAGGATACGTATGAGTAATTGAGCTGATGCTTTTATTCAAAGTAACTTACAATACTTTTAGAGGTTCTGTCCCCATGGAGCGACATGGGATTATGGGTCTTTATCAAGGGCACAGTGGTGATACATAGGTCATGGATCACCCCATGTCGCATTTGAACCTGCACCTTTTGAGTTACGAGATCTTATGCAGATCTTATCTAGCCCCAAACCATTACATCTGGTGCTCCTGTGTTACTTTACACTGTATTGGTGGGATAAATGTAACACTGAAAGGGAGCGCTTGTCAGAGACACATTGGGAACAAAGGGCCCTGCTATGCAATTATGTTCTCTCTCTAAATAGGGGCAACAAGATAGTCTGCCATAAATCTATCTGTTGAGCTGTATACGTGGGTCATACTAGGAAGCGCTTTATCTCCGTTTTAAAGCAACTGCGGTGAAGTTGGATATATAGCCTACTGGTTCATACATTTTACATTTAAAGGGACCAAATATTCTATATAAAAACAGGGATTAAATATTATATTCAAAAACTCACAAAATAAGCCTCGTGCAACAGAGGGAATAATACTCTGATTAATTTGCTGTTGGTTTGACATCTTTAGGTCAAGTGGTCTTGACTTAAATGTGTATAAACCCGAATATCAAACGTAAAACTAACTTTGCCGTAGTTCTAAAGCAACTTACTCAGTATTATGATTAATCAGTAAGGTAATAATATAATTGAATGACAATAATTATATCATAGAGCATAGCAGACTGGTAAATTTGTTGGTTAAATGCTCTCTGTGTTGGGCTTCGTCTTATCGATTCCTTCCCATCGTGTTACCCCTCCAAAGTGTTGTTACACGTGTTGAAAGCAAGGCTTGATATAATAAGCTGTCAAATAGACAATGTGCCAGATGGCTGGTTTGACTATATTCCAATACAGAGCTACTGCAATGTATTACACTATACAGATCTTTTTGCTGTAAGCACCAGACTATTTCTCTTATTGGCAACCTGACACAGTCATGCACCTGGGTTAAGACTATCACAGGTCAACTATTGAGAGCCACTTAAAGGTAATAAATTGATGGTTTAAATTTTTACAATGACCAGTAAATGCTCAGAGTTTGGATATGAATCAGAAAATAACATGCATGTAAAACGTGGTCTGTGATGCTTTGATGTATTGTGAAAAATAGGATTTCATGCTCCAGAGCTATAGGCACATTGGTGTGTAATCGGCATATTCCGGATAAACTAAGATATGCACAGTCTATTCCTGCTATTCTCTCATGGGAAGACTGGGATGCTTGCTCTTGCTATTTATAATGCTAATGTATAACATTTCTTCAATTTCGGGAGATAATTTAACCAACTCATTAATTCTCATTCATGTCCTTTACAATAACACACAGTAAGACTGCAATGAATTACAAAATGTAGGTCATGAGACTTTTACTTAGTGTGATTAAATTGCTTACTAACCTTTTCCGTTTAAAGTTATAGCCAATTTTAGAACTTTTTTTTTCTTGATGTTGGAATGTCAGAAAACCCTAAAACAACTGTAAAAGCAACAAGTTTTAACAGAATAATATTTTAAGCACTTTTATAAAATTATAAGCTTCACATTTCTGCATTTAAAGCCTCCAAAAAGTGGCACCATTCACTTCCGTTGTAAGTGCCTCAATGTAACCAGAATGTTTTCTTTAAAAAAAAGGAAGAAAAAGGACAGATGATTTAAAATATTTTTTTATTTTGTGGTAATCAAAATTATGCCACAAATGTTGTCGATTGAGCTAAACTTGTATTGAACCAGTATTATTCCTTTAATAGGCATATACCATCTGTTTTATTCAGATAGAAACAGTAATTTTGGCTTAATCTGGTTATGGCACTCAGATTACAGGAATATGACCAAATTCTGATTGATATTGGAATTTCTGTGCATGTAAATGCAGTCGTAGAGTGATGGTAGCAGACCTGCTTAACTTTATTGCAGGTGGAGAGCACCCACCTCTCAAGATTTTCTCTACTTTAGACTATGAAAGACCACAGGGATTAGTCTAATCCTGCACCTTAGTTATTTTTTCTTATTCCTCAGACACTCGGTGCACCAGAGCCTATTTTTTGATTGTAGGGTGTATATGATAGAAGGAGAGAGAGAGAAAAAAAATGTGTGCAATCTTCTGGGAAAGCTTGTCTAAACTCCTGGGCTAATGAGGAAATTGTGGTGCCCTATTTTGGGTTTCTTGGGGTTTCCATACCGCTCTCTCTGTTTTATCCAGACTTTAGTGCCGTTATTAAGATTGAATCCATTAAAGCACATGAAGAATGCCACTACTCAATCTAGAAAAATCAAGGTGGAAGACAGTTGGCACTTTCTACGAATACAGTACTCTTTTGTGTCCAATTACTTAAATTTTTTTTTTTTTTTTTTTTTTTTTGTGAGAAGATACATTAAATTAATTGCAGTTAAAAGCTTTTTACTCATTTGAGTACTTCAACCATTCTGTTATCCAAGTTATTGTGAGAAAAAATTATCTTATTTAATTTTCTTTAATTTATACAGAAGGCCAAATCAATTTATAAAAAGCTTCAAATTCACTTTTAATCCCAAACTAGCTTGCCTATATTGAGTGATAGCTTCATTTAGGCTAAATTTGCAACCGTTTCCCAGTATTTCCCACCGCCTCCACATTTTGCCTATGAAATTTTTATATTTATTAAATTTTCAATCAAAAATCATGATTTTAAACTGTATTTAGACATGTCCTTAATTTTAGTAACAAAGTTGCAGAATTTGCAAATCACAGATAAAATAAATAGAAAATAAAATAGCTCTTATATCATTTAGTTTGACCTCCTGAGATTGACGATCAACATTTTCTGAAGTTTAACCCCTCTTTTCACTAACCATTTGTTGAAAAAAAATTATGTACTTTATTTTTCAAAGTGCCAGTTCTCTCTGTTTTCTCTTTCCTGCCATCATTAATAGGCTTAGAGGAGGCATCACTAATGTTTGCCACCAGGACAATGTTGCAGGGCTAATTGATTGGCTAGAGCAAGAGTGTTTGTAATAAAATAATAATGGCACTTGGCTCATTCAGGGAGAACAAACTAGTTGGTATTGAATGGAAGAGTGTGAGTTGTGTACCTGGAGGTGAGCAATAGACATAAAGGACAGTAATCTGAGATGTCCCCCAGAGTGTACACTCATAAAGCTGAGTGGTTAAGAAGAGCACAGTGTTTAAATATGCATGATGGCAGATGTTTCTGTTTTTCATTCAGAACATTGTTAATTCCTTTGTTCTACAATTGCTGAACATTGAAGGATGGCAGCGTTAGCATGCTCACACATCTGAAACTGCAAACAAACCAAGCACCTAAAAAAAACATAAACAGGCTCATAGACATACAGTAAATGTACAATATATACCAAATACACAAGCCTCAGACAGAGACTGTTAATGAAAATGCTTCTACATGGCATTCTATATATATATATATATATATATATATATATATATATATATATATATATATATTCATTACAAATTTGCCTATATTATCAGCATTAACAATTTGAGTGAAAAGTTTAATTAAAATATTTTTTTTATATGAATTTCAAAATGTCTTGGTATTTGTTGTGCCCTATTTTGCTTTAATGACAGCATGCTCAAGCTGGCATGGACTCTGGTTTGTGCAAAACCTAATGATCCATGTTATCCCAGCATGATTTGAGAATGTTAAAGGGCATCTTTTGTGCTTCAGTTGAAACAAGAAAAGCTGACCTTTTTTTACAGTAGAGTCAGTGTCACAAATTTGCTTATTTCATTTGTGACCTACACTCTAAAAAAAATATCTTTACTGACCTTAATAGATCCATAGTAGATTTAACAGTAGAACCATATCTTTCTGAAGAACAATTTTGTGCTGAAATGGATCTTTACATTGGGCATTAAGGGTTCTTTATTCCCTCATGTTTGGTTTTTGTATATAATTATAAATAAATTATTTCAAAGCCGCTGTGCCACTAGTTCACTCACACTAGTCCTGGCAGCTCAACCGAAAGCTACACAGACTGTCACCAAAGGTAAACATATATATATATATATATATTTAAATATGTTGCTGAAACATTTTAACCTTTAGTTTAGCAGGAAATTTTTCAGGGACAAAAAATCCCTTTAGCTCTGTTAAATGGGAGTGAACAAAACCAAATTGGCATTGGCTGAACCTGTCAGCTCCCTCAATATATGTCAATATTCTATACAATTTCATATATCAATGAAAGCGACGTGACTGCTCCCATTATAATTAATAAATCTGCCTGCACTAGTGGTATGCAATGTCGGAAATGCGGTAGCAATTGAGTATTTTTCTAACAGTACAATAAATGGAGTGGACTGTTTTATCTGACCTGTTACTTGTCTGAGAAAACAGCACTTTGATGCCCAGGGCAAATTCAAAACTGCATTTTTTGCTTCCTTGAAGGACACTCCTACGGGAGAGGATGCCAGTCGAAAGCTCGTTTAAAATGAAAGTGAGGATATGAATCTATTCTCGGAGGGCCCTTCCTCAAGACTGTTAGCGAAGGGTATGTTCATTCAGTAATGCCAAGTTTCCTTCAGAGTACCCACTTTAAGGACTCTGCAATTTGGAGTGAGTATAGGGCATAGGGAGGATCACTTGCGATTGGAATCTGCCCCAAATCTGCTTTAGCGCGCTGTTAAAGGCACCTCCTCATAATTTTCTTTAATACGCCTGTGATTTACAAAGAAATCTCATAACAACACATTAGTACTGTTATTGTAAGATTATGATGAGATTTAAATTTTGTTTTATTTAACTATTTTAATATAATTATTAAAATATCTTCCCTTTTTCTGGATGGCAAAAAGGGTACTTTTAGATTTGTGCCCCTGCTGCCCCTGTTCTGTGCACATCAGTGCAGTAAACTGTATGGCGGAACTACCACAAGCTGTTACTATTTTAAGCATTTGGATGACTAATTGCACAAAAACACATTTATCATTGCAACATTATCCTACGCATTCAATAATTAAAAAGCTCTTAACCTTTAGATTTAGAAATAAAGTAAAATCCACATAAAGTCCAAATAAACTCAGCATCCAGTTATTTAATATATATATATTTAATAATCCTGATGAGAATTCATGAAGATAGAACTAAGAGCTCATGACATCAGTTTTTCTCTCTCTGCAGGGCATGAGACTGATGGACCAACTTTAGTGCTTATAATAATAACCTTATAATAATAATAAATACCTCTCAATACTTATCACAGAACGAATGAAACTATGCCTGTTATAAGACAGCAGACAGTTTTGTCACTGCTTGATAAAGGCAGCAAAGTGCATGGGTAAGTTTTTGCAAAATGTTAAGCAAGTCCATATTAAGGACTTAAAATGTTAACCTTTTCAAAGTAAAACTGTCTGTAACTGGTAAATACCTAGCCATAAGATATCATTTTTTATTTTATAGATCTCTACCAGATAATGGAAGTCATTTTGTCATTTCCTTTAAAATACTGACATTTTGATTCCACTTCTGTCACTCACTCGACATTGTGTCAATGATGTGACACTAGGGGTTGCCCTTGGGAGACCCAGGCATCTCTGATCTTTGAGAAAAGGCCAATGAGAATTGGTGAGTGGAATTTGCATGCCACACCCCAGGACATACGGGAATAAAAGGAGTTGGAATACTCTGCCGAACCATTCATCTCTGAGTGCAGCGGCTTCTCCCCCTCTTGCACCGGTTGAGTGCAGAGAACGCCCCTGTGTGCAGCCTAAAAGGGTATTTTCTTTCTCTTAAAAAGTATATTTCCCTTCTAAAAGAGTGGCACTCACGGAGAGGGTCTTTTTATAGATGCCTTTCCGTTTCTGTATATTTCCTGGTTGCGATTGTTACCTTTCCACTTCCCACGGCACTATCGCTGCCTCATGTGTTGGGTGCTACCCACACGGGGACAGCGTTCATGGACGGGTCATGTTCTCACTGCGAGAGCATAATTATGGCAACATTACAGTCGCGGCTTTCTTTCATTAGAGGGGAAGCCCCCCGGCGGCTCCCCGTCGCAGCCCTTCGACTTACGGGTTCGAGGCCATGTCGGTTAGCACTGGGAGCGATTTGGGGATTTCAATGGAAGCTGCTCCATCGGGAAACCCCCCGTGGACCTCCAGTTCCCGCATGCTCATTTGCCCCAGCGAGCCACATGCTCGTCTCAGAGCGAGTTCGTGATAGAGCGGTTTCCTCACTTGCTGGGACTCACAGTCTGTGGGACATGACCGCCGGACACCGTTTCTCTCTTGCAGTTTCGGCGACCCGGAGGTGGTCCTCCCACCCCCCCCACGTGCCCAGCTGTGGCACAAATCCGCCCCTGATGTGATGGTCTCCAAAGGGTCCCGAGGACGAACTTCTTCCTCCCCCGTCCCAGGCCGTTCCGGGGGTGGTTACAAGGAGCCAGGTAAGTGCTTTGATGTCCCTAGACTCAGCACGGCCACAAGTGGCACCTCAGGCTCCGCCCCGTCGTGAGGCCCCACCCGCTGGTTCGTATGAACGGTTGTTCCCTTGCTCCCCCTCATGTGGTACTTGGAGATTTGTGATCCATATATAATTTTGGAATGTTTAAATCATTTACTTGGGTTAATGCATAAACATTTTGCCCAGTCACAAAATAAATACATAAATAAATAAAATAAAAACCTATCACACTTTATTTAACTTTTTCTTTTTCACATTGTGAAGGGCTCACTTACATTGTCTACATATACTAAAACACTGAATCTGAACCTAATTGTGTATTTCTATTCAGAAAGACACTGTTGGACCCCATAACCATTATTATCTGCAGAGAGGGGCTGCCACTCAAATACACCAAAATACAAAGTGATGGATCGTGAAATAGAACATAAAAGTTCTTAATTGAAACACATGCCTTGCTTTTATTTGTTTTACTGGTTGGTTGGTTATATTTATTGCAAAACCATATTTTAGGCTGTAATATTTTATAGAAGCAGATATATAGAGGGGCAGAAAAAAAAACCCTTCTTGCATCAAAAAGGTTCTTTATAGCTTTAAATTTTTTAAAATCATAAAGCATGCTACATGCATCAGTTTGCTACATGATATTTCTCTTGACCTGAACCTATTTGGGCCCAAAGTCACACTTGTTTTATGATAGTTATAAAATTATTTGAGTAATTCCCGTGATTTGGCAACAGTAAGCAATTTTGCGGTTTTACCCTAAGGGTGCGGAAGATATAGAACACAGAGCAGAAATTTTTGATGGGGATGGCATGGCAAGCTGAGCAGAAACAAACATCAAATTGAATGTTTAAACTGATCCATATGCACAATAAATAATGATAACAAACACGTTTAACAAACATGTTTATGTTGTTGATAAGCTAGAAATATACAGTAATAGTAAAGCAAGGACGTTTTTAATTTCATTAAAATAAATGTTTGAATCGCACATTAATATATATTTTAATATTAATATTAATATAATAATAATTTGAATAATGGAAATTATAGTGAATTGCATAAAGACAGAACTGATCCACATTGGTCCACATTGGGTATAATACCAAAAAAGCTGCATTTAGTGACTAGACCTAGTCATGGTAGATGCCATATTTAATTTTTCGAGATTGAAATGAAGGCTGCTTTGGCACACAACTGCCTGCCCGCACCTGCGTCAGCAGTTCACGTACTTGGTTCAGCGCATGGCGTGACATAATGTCAAGTGAGCGACAGATGGGGAACATCTAGGTTACTATTGTAACCTCCGTTGGAGGGAACAAGACATTGTGTCCCCCCGGCCACAACGCTGTACCAAGCCACTGTAACGGCCGAAACTTATTCTCGGCTCCTCAGTGCAAAACCTGAATGGACAGATGCATGATACCCTCTTTTTATACCCTTATGTCTGGGGGAGGGGCATGCAAATTCTGTCTACCAATTTCTCATTGGCCTTTTCTCAAGTTCAGAGGTAACCGAGGCCTTCAAGAATGACCTCTAGTGTCGCTTCATTCGACACAACGTCTCGTTCCCTCCATCAGCGAACGGAGGTTACAATAGTAAGCTAGACAGAAACAAACAACCATGATCTTTGGCATATTTTGAATATGAGAAATATTTTTTATTTAGTCATTGATTTAGTAGTCATTTTTTTATGACTGTTAGACTTTGCGAGGGGACATCGCTGTGTTGGTTTTGTGCAGGTGATAGGACTTATTTGGGGTAATTTTTTGTATTCCACATTTAATCTCACCACCTTAATAAGTCTTATTTTTTTACCAAGGGAGCAATTTAAGCTTCAAGTACCACCATCATGTTTTTGCGAGTCTCAGTCAGCATATTATGTAATTAATTAAATTACAAAATGTATTTCATTGACAGCGCAAATTTATTTTATATTTTACCATTTCTTTTATGCTTATCACAATTTATAAACACATTTTGACTTCAGCTTTAGCTAATTTTAAATGGTCCTTTGGTGTGACAAATGTTACAAATATTCCATGTAGTTTTTCAATTAATAAAAGGTCACAAATATACAACAATTAAAGAAGAATATATATATATATATATATATATATATATATATATATATATATATATATATATAGCATTTCATGTGAACTACTGGTGTAGACTCTGATCAATGTACCCAAGGCTTTAGCAAGATAATCTGGGCCCCCTGGCTGTATCTTGCTCTTGGCCCCTTTCCTATTAAAAAATACAGTTTATAATTTGTTGTGGGGCCCCCCTGGACCTTTGGGCCCCTAGAATCGTTACCAACTTTCACTCCACTAGCTACGGCCCTGAATGTTTGTTCCATATTAAAAATAGAGACTTTAAAGCAGAAATTAGTGAAATCACATGAATAAGATTTGTAAAATTCCTCAGTCCTATTTTAGAGGTCAATGTCTAATTTCTTAAGCAATGTTTTTCCCCATTCCATGCATTTTCAAAGAGGTAAAAAGGCTGTTCTGCTTTGGAATTTGTGGTATTTGTGTGGGCCCCCTAATTTGTTAAATTGGCAAATGCAATAGAATTATTTTGCATTCCAGGAAAGGAGGCATGTCCTTAAAATGTTTCAGATATTAATATGTGGATCTTTGTCAGCACGTGCACTCAACCATCCAGACTCACATTGAGATGTGATTCTCCAGATAAAATCTTGAGCAGATGTGATTTGTCTGGCTACATGAGACAGACAGGAAACACTGTTCACTTGATCAGTACTTACGGGCAACTGCCACATGCAGCCATATGGTGGTGAAAGTGAGCTTGTCTCCCAGGGGCTTTGGGGTGGTCCTCCACAGGTGTGTCAGAAGGTGTGAGGTTCAGTCCTTATTAACCTTGTGCACACAAACATATAGAAATTGCAAGGGTACCTCCAAAATTCCCTAGTCACAGACAAAGCCTGCATCCTTCATTTAACATGGGTTCTGTTCCTGTTTATCTATTTTTGAAAATGAAAGCCAAAGCTCTGTTAGATTAATGATGAGTATATAAATACTCACTAATGACCGGGCTATTCTTACAAGACCATCTGTTATGAGAGACAGGGCAGTGCTCACTCACATACATTTGTTACCAGCATGCAAGCATAAACGGGAAAATGTTTAGTGTCTGTGCCCAAGAGATGTGTGAAAGCCCAGAAATCACTACTACTAAAATGCTGTGTTTGGGAATTTCACTGTTTGGGAAACTCTGTGTATTGCAGTTTCTATGTGTAGTAGAGCTGAAGAATTCCAAGATGTAGCAAAGTCGTAGCGTCTGTCCATCAGCAACACTCTTCTAGCGTGTGCACTTGTTGAACATTGTGAGACATGTTCCAACTAGTTGCAGATACTACATTAAATTTCAAACTTGTTTGAAATCAAGCCGACCAGTCTTCAAAGTTACACATTTCTCTTACAATTAAGAGAACAGCAATAAACAACAGCCAATTAAATGTCGAAATGAAAGCGTCGAGCAGTGAATTTCAAATAACTGACATGAAGTGGGAGCCTATCTAATGTAGCAAGGTTTTAAAAAGTTGGTTTTGTTTACCTCCATCTTCGTCTGCAGAAGAGATTGCAGCCAGAGTCTGTCCCGTTACTGTGCAATCCATATTTTTTTGTTGGTGTCAACTATGACATATGTATGTATCTGAGTTTGTTTGAGAAAGTAAAGTCTGTGTTCAGACTGATCTCACTGTAAGTTTGGAAATGTCGACAAACATTATAAATAGTGCACCCATTGGCCAAAGTTGGAAGTGTTTTTTTAACTTAAGTGTATGTTTGAGCTCCAGTTTGTAAAGCGAGTTGTTTTTAGGTGTACATTATGTAATAGAGTAAAAAGTTCTGCATTTTTTTAATGAGTGTACCCCAAAACCCCAACCCTAAACCTAACTGTGAGTTGAGTAAAAATGCAATATTAGAGTAAAAATGAAACCTCTAAATCGTTCTTATCACTAATTATCGTAACACGATTATTTCATGGTTTCAATATGGTATGAGAACTCGAGTCTCACAAACTGCCGTGGTCTGTAACTAGGTAGTGTAACAATGTCAGGGTACTGGGACATTCGGTAACATACAGACTTCCCGTGTGATCATGTTGTTGCGTTTGTGTGAGAATTTTGGGATCAGTTGGGGAGAGAATGGTCTTAAAATTGATGCAAATAGCCGTGATTTGTTCTGCAAAGTGCATGTAGATGTAGAAAATATTTTGTCAAATATAAAATAGCTAATAGACAAAACTCTATTTGCATGGCATTTTTCTTTGTTGTAGGTTTTAAAATGATGTTTACCCCCCCCCCCCCCCCCCCCCCCCCCCCCAATCTATTGCATGGTGTGCACTGTCCATGTTTGCACTGTATAATGTACTAGTTCACAAATACAAGACCTGTTTTGCAGTAATAATGAGCTTATGTAATTCTGCTGCAGATGCAGGGTAGCTTTTGCACCCTGCTGGGTATGATTCTCATCAGCTTGCATATTCATGTATTCATTTAGGAATTTAAAGTGTGATATGATCGATCAGATTAAAGGTCTGGAACTACCTGTTGTGCAATTCAATACATATTCTTAGCCTTGAGAGAAAGAATATGCAGTTTTGCTTCTCAAGTAAATGTATCTTGTTATAATGATAATTAGATATTTTTACAGGAAAACAAAACGAAAGTACAGATGCTCAGAAAAAGTTTTTGCAGTGTGCTCTAAAATTCTCTATTTGTGTTTGCATTTGAAGTGTCACATTGTGTGGGTCATCTTCCTTTTTCACTGCTCTCCCTCAGTCTACTTCTGTCTCTGGTTCATTATCATTCCATACAGACTGACTTATCCTCAGACTTTGGCTGCTTGTCTTGATTAAGCACTGCTGTATCACTCTGCACCACCTCACTCTCTCTGTCTCTTCTCTATTCATACAGCATTCACACACATGGAAACACACACTATTGTCTCAGCTTATTAGTCTGCACCATCGATGCAAGACACAACTGATCAAGCTATATTTACATTTTATACAAGCCCCATCAGGAATAATGGAACTCAATTATTAAACATTTAAGCTTGGGGCCTGCGGGCACCCGCCAGCCTAGATTTTTTTTATCTAAATATTAATAACTACATTCATGACCAACACAAAATAGGTATCGTTTTTAAGTTTAAAAGATGTACTTTTCCATGCATGTAGGCATTATGACCAAAACTGAACAAGTGCTTTGAAACTCTAAAGTGTTCTGTTTTGATAATTTATTAATAATCGAAAATAATAAATTTGCATGGTGCATATTATTGTAATTGGTTAAAAAAAAAACATCAAACTGGTCAAATATCCATAAGTCATTGTCATTGGAAACATTTTTTTACTCACAGACAAAAATAGTAAAATTTTAGTAAAAATAGTAATAATATACAGACTAATAGCTAAGTACATGTCTTTGACATACATGTTACATGTAAACAGTTGTTTCTTTTAAGCCCCCTTACAAAAATTGAGTGTTCACTGCAAAATTGCCGCAAACTTGCTGCAAATTTGCGACAGATAATTTTCACATGCAAATGAGCTTTGTGTCAAATTTGCGGCAAATTGTCCATTGTTGCCAAAGGTTTGCCGGTAAAGAGCTGCAAACTTCTGGCAAACATTTACAGCGAATCACAAGCTCATTTGCATGTGAATATAAGGAGTTGGAAATTTGCGGCTAGTTTGCGGCTAGTGTCTTTGTGCATTTTCGGTTATAGCTTCACTGAAATTAAATAGAGCATAAAATACTAGAGCAGGAGATTCCTGTTAAACACAACATAATCGAATGCATAGATCATTAGATAATCCACACAAAGCACATTGTGCACACAGCATATAATGTGCTATCTGGCTAAAAACACATTCGCTTCCTGGATCAGATGTCTTCTTTGGAAAGAATGTAGTACGTAGTGCAGCATCATGGAATGCTAAACCAATCACATTAGGATTCAGGACCCATATTCACAAAGATTTTTATCTTACTACTAAGCAGCCGCAGGCCGTGCATTTTAAGTCTAGGCCTTCAGTGTGATTCATGCCATTAAGAAAACACAGTTTCACAATGATTCTAAACAGCACTGTGGCAGCAGTGGAGTCATTCAGGTTCCTGGGCACTACCATCTCACAGGACCTGAAGTGGGAGACACACATTGACTCCATTGTGAAAAAGGCACAGCAGAGGTCGTACTTCCTTCGCCAGCTGAGGAAATTGAACCTGCCACAGGCGCTGTTGATACAGTTCTACTCAGCAGTCATTGAGTCTGTCCTCTGCACTCTGTCTGGTTTGGTGCAGATATTAAATTTTTGAACTGTTGCCTTCTGGCCGACGCTTCAGAGCTCTGAGCACCAGAACCGTCAGGCACAGGAAGCGTTTTTTTCCCTCAGGCTATCCATCTCATAAACAGTTAAAGCTGCCCCATTGAGCAATAATTTTGTGCAATACACAGTTTTGTCTGTTTATATTATTCAACATATCCTCTTCTGCCATTACATACAAAGAAAAATTAAAAAAAACTTTTTGCACTGTACATAACACTGTATTTTTGTACTTTATATAACGGATTTGCATTATATTTGCACTACGTATGTGTACAACCATGGCCAAAAGTATTGGCAGTGACATAAATTTTGTGTTTCGCAAAGTTTTCTGCTTCAGTTGTTGTGGTGTTGATTCACTTTTTTTCTAGATTATTGTGCAGAGTGATCAAATGCATTTTATATAATTGCAAAAAGCTTCATTGGCCCAAAAAATGTACTTTATCATAAAAGCCCAAATTTCAATGTTTTTTTGATCCTGGCAAAAAATGACCAGCCAACATCATTTCACTAATCATACCAGCAGCACCTGGGAAAGTGTGAACAAGTACTAGTCAGGTGATATCACTCTATCATTCTGATTGGATTATAAGAGCAGACTGTTTGATATAAAAGGAGGGAAGAAGTGCTTCCAATCATTGTGTTCTTGTTAGTAATGGTTACCTCTAAAGAAAGATGTGAAGCCATCATCGCTATGCATCAAAATGGCCTCACATGCAAGGAAATTGCTGCAAAGAATATTGCACCTGAAAGAACCATTTACCGGATCATCAAGAACTTCAAGGAAAGAGGTTCAACTACAGTGAAGAAGGCTTCAGGACATCCCACAGTGTCCAGCAAGCACCAGAACCATCTTCTCCTGAGGAGTCAGCTACGGAATCGTGTCACCACCTGTGCAGAGCTTGCTCAGTATTGGCAGCATGTTGGTGTGAGTGCATCTGCATGAACAGTGAGGCAAAGACTTTTGGACAATGGCTTGGCGTCAAGAAGGGCAGCAAAGAAGCCACTTCTCTCCAAAAAAAACATCAAGGACAAACTGAGGTTCTGCAGGAAGTACATGGATTGGACAGCAAAAGACTGGTGCAAAGATGTTTTCTCTGATGAAGCCCCCTTCCAACTGTTTGGGACATCTGGAAAATCAATATTCCGGAGAAGAAAAGGTGAACGCTACCATGAATCCTGTTTCGTGCCAACAGTGAAGCATCCTGAGACCATTCATGTGTGGAGTTGTTTTTAATCCAAGGGAGTGGGCTCTCTCACAATTCTGCCCAAAAACACTGCCATGAATAAAGAATGATATCAAAACGTCCTGCAAGAGCAACTTCTCCCAAAGATCCAGGAGCAATTTGACGATGATCCGAGCATTTTCCAGCATGATGGAGCACCATGTCACAAGGTAAGAGTGATAATGAAGTGGCTCAGATATCATTACATTAAAATTTTTGATCCGTGGCCAGGCAACTCCCCGGATCTTAATCCCATAGAGAACCTGTGTTCAATCCTCAAAAGGTGAGTGGGCAAACAGAAGCCCACAAATTGTGATCAACTCCGAGCACTAATAAGTCAAGAATGGATTGCCATCCTTCAGGATTTGGCCCAGAAGCTGATACCCAGCATGCCAGAGCGAATTGCAGAGGTTAAGAAGAACAAGGGTCAACACTGTAAATATTGACTCTTTGCATATATTGAATGTTTTTGCCAATAAAAGCCATTAAACCTTTTGACTTAAAACCTTAAAACTTATGAAATACTTATCATTGTTTTACAGTATACCATAGAAACATGTGAAAAAATAACTTTGCAAAACACAAATTCCTTGTATGTGTAAGCATACTTGGCAATAAAGCTAATTCTGATTTTAAATAAGATGCCATATACCTATCATACATTACGTGGCAGTCAAACCAACTGATGTTTTAAAAATACGTCCACACACGAAAGCCAGAACTTGAAATTAAACTTAATGCTCAATCAAGCCTAATTTTAACTGCAGCATTACTGTTTTGTGAAATGAACATCAAAAATCATAATTTTTCATATGAATCTACCAAGGAGGTTAATAATAACTGGAAAAATCGATCTAATAATATTTGTGATTTAAATATTGCTTGCAATATATTTCGTTTCATCACGGTACATGTTTATATTCGGAACTGCAATGCTCCTGTTAGCTTAGCAGGGGTTTGACTCTCATTAGAGATGTCTCCTAGAAATCAACTGATAAGCAAGGCTGCTTGCTAGCGTTTGTGCTTCAGGTGTACGATTATCAAATGAGATTATAAAGTTTTAAATACCTGTTTCTGCTTTAATATCTTGTTTTAATAATAGTCTATTATGATAAACTAATAATGGACAAACAAGGAGGTAAGGTGACGTAAGACAGAGAGGCACACAGCTATACAGAGACAAAACAAAGCCACTTGCTCTTACAAGGCAACAATACACCCAAATGTCATGAGCATACATTGCCAAGACAATAAGGCAATGTACGCCCATGCCAACCGACAAACAAGATGAGAGAATGCGTAGCAACGCCAAACATAATGATGCCACGCATTCTCACACTAAACAAAACCTGAGCTTACATTGCGAGACAAATGCCACTGGCAAAAAAAAAAGACAGGACACCTGTGTGAAAGTTCGGCCACACACCCGACACCTTAGACCGAAGTGACCGAACCTCAGCACAACATGAAGACAGCTCGTGACCCAGCTCGCGACCTATTTCTAAGTTCACTTAACTATGTTATTAAATACTGTCCAGGAAGTGTATTTCTTGAAAGGGATACTGATGAACATTGTAGAATGCATTGACTTTAAATATAATTTCTAATAACACAGTTAACATAACAATCAAATATACGTATACAGTATATATGTTAGACAGTAAATATTTTGATTGCACTTCTTTCAAGCACACTAAAGAAAAACTTTTTTGAAGGTTTGATAATGAAAGTATTTTCCCTTTTATCATACTAATATCCTTTTCATTGATTTGAACTACCTGAAGGTATACTTTAAAAATTTTTAATTTAAGGATTTTAAGTAGACGATCAATACACTTACTGTGCACTTTTTCCACAAGTGTATAAAGACTGAAAATACAGAAATAAAAACAGTGGGAACCAAAGACACCATCTCACACACTGTGAGGTTCCATGTTGTAACGTTACACTGTGTGACGCGGGTCCTCAGCCCATCCTGCTCTTTGACTTGCAGATGGTGGAGCTTTTGAAATATTCATCTTGCGATCATTCTGTACATCTGTGTGTTTACAGGGGGAAGCCATTGAGTTCAATTTTGGCCACTTTTCATTGCTGAAGTTTTTGTTATTAATAGTTTCACATTGTGTATGTGCAGAGGTCTCACACGCCTATTAAAGGATTTAGATTGTTGCTTCTTCAATATTGTAATAGTTCTTTATTTGGCTGTGTTAACAGAGCAGCAGAATATGGATGTCAGTCCTGTTTTAGAGAGCTTAATAAGTTTATTGTTGGACTCAGATCATTTATAAATGAGAGAACTGCTTACATTTTTTGACTCAAAACTGAATTTTGAGAGAGAGTTTGGTATACCTGTGTGAACAAGTCCGCAATTGGACAACTAGTTATCTGTCACTGTCTTCACATGTTTTTTTGGTTTTTTCATGAGGTGACTCACTGAGGTAGGAGCTAACTCACATAGAGATTGAATCTGTGTGTAATCCAAAGGTTTTACATACAGTCGCTGTCTTGTACAAAGAAGCAGCTCCCACCAGTTTTGTGGTCTTGGTGCAACCCTAAAGCTGCACTCAACACAAAGCATTCAAAGCTGCTGTCAGTTTATAAAGATTTGACTAATCTCGAATGGTTGGACATTGATTAATTAAATAACTGCATGTCAATTGTAACAAGACTTTCTGGTGTTATGGAAGTCAACATCTTTGATATGTACTTCAGTCACTGTCACTATGGTTACAGGTATAAATTATTGTGAGAATAGAAAAGGGACTTGACTTTGATTATTCGTTCATACAAGCATCATTCGTTACTACGGGAATCATAAGGATTTTAACAATTCAGGCTCCTCTTAATGATTTAGACTCCTAAAAGGTTCACGATTCCTACTTTTAAAAATATTTGGAAAACAAAATGTATAATATATATATATATATATATATATATATATATATATATATATATTATAAATATATAATATTATTAATATTATAATATTATAAATATATAATATTGCATTTACTCCACTCAGCAGTCTTTTGACAAATTATGAAATCGTTTCATATTTCAACAGAGCAGATCAACAGAGTCCAGCAGAGCTGGACATGACGTAAGTCCAAACATGCAGGTCAGTGAGGTTAATTGCACCTGTTGAAGTATTTTTGATTCACTAAATAGAACCAGCTCATTAAGAGTCATTGTTCAGAAACCGCTTGGTTGAGCTGTGTTTCGTGCTGTACAGTGAATTTGAAAGAACTGGCTCATAAGAGTCATTCGTTCAGGAACTACATTGATCTCGTTGTTAGTTTCAAGCTGTAGATTAAAAAAAACTGGCTCATTAAAGTCATTTGCTTGGGAATCAGACAACAATGGATGTGCTGTGTGTTTCACGCTGTAGAATCAGTACTAGGCAGTGCTGCCGCTAAATAGTGCAGTAGGAAACAGAGGCAGGGATGTGCACAGAGGGGTGGCCAGTGGCCCAAGCACTGTCCCTAAGCCTTCTCGGGCTGAGGTGTCCCTCTGGAGAAAGTGGTTTTATTTGCATATATTAATTTTATAATAATGAATCAATAATGACTTTCCAATTACTACAATTGCTGCACTACTAAATCATAAAGTTATAGCCTATTATAAATTATATAGATTAAGTGAGCCCTTGATCTGTTGCTGAACTGAATATATCAAGCAATCTGTCTGCTACAATTTGCTGTATATTCAAAAAATATATACAGAACATATAAAGCCAAGACTATTTGAAAGTCACAATTGTAAGTAAATATGGTTGTCAATCCCAAACACCAACTGTGTGAACGATGCCTTAGTTGTTGTCAACTGTCTGTCAACTTGAACTTGCCATTCTTAGAGAAAACCTCAGTCCATTAAAAGACATCCTGCCCTCAATCTCAACAGAGGTCTTTAAGCTTCATACCCCTAACTGTTATGATTCCAAACCAGTGACACAATCTACTTTTCAAAGCGGCTTTTGTAACAGAATAGCTGTTGTTTGCTGCTGCAGTCATGATATTCTTTAGCTTTTATATCCTCTATCCAGAGCTTGGAACCAAAAGACCATTTGTCCTGAGGAAGTAATTCTGTGAGACTGTTTCACACTGATGATGTGTTTATTCATTTATAATGAAACAGAGTGGCTTATCTGACCATTGGTGCACTGAAGGAAAAGATTTCTTGAAATGTTGACCCCATGGCGTAAGATAGTGAGACTTTTTTTTTTCCATTTTAGAGGCTATGACATGACCGGTACTTTGTAATTTAAGGACCAAAACTGAAATTTCGTGCCTAAAGTTAAGTATGTTAACATTTTATTTATGTTTTTTTTTTTTTTTTCATTATTTACAAACCAGAATAAAAGTTTGGTTATGCATGTAAACTGACCTTTTGAAATGTTGAATACTATATTCTAGGCTTGTTTCGTACATGAGTGGTTATTTAATTTTTTTAATTTTTTTGTGGGGGGATTTTCTCCCCAATTTGGCATGCTTTGTGGTGGCATAGTGACTCGCCTCAATCTGGGTGGCAGAGGACGTATCTCAGTTGCCTCCACATCTGAGTCTGTCAACCCGTGCATCTTATCACGTGGTTTGCTGAGCGTGTTTTTTGCGGAGACGTAGCATGTGTGAAGGCTCATGCTATTCTACGCGGCATCTATGCACAACTCACCATGTGCCCCACCAAGAGGTTAACCTTACGTGACCCTACCCACCCTAGCAACCGGGCCAATTGGTTGCTTAGGAAGCCTGACTGGAGTCACTCAGCACGTCCTGGATTCGAACTTGCGACTCCAGGTGTGGTAGTCAGCGTCTTTACTTGCTGAGCTACCCAGGCTTGCCCATGAGTGGTTCTTAACTAGTGGTCACAGATCTGCTCTGATAGGTTAGTGGACAGTAGTGAAAAACTATAATAAAATGTAAATAATAAAATGCAACTTACTATGTAATTGTACATTTAGGATAGTACAATTATAGGCTTATCAACTTTCAAAAGGGTGCGGGGGGGGGGTTGTCTTTTGTTGTTGACATCAATGGACTTACAACCAAACAAATTCTACAGTAATTTGGTGCATATTTATTATCTGTCACTTGGTAGATGCCTAAATGGGAAGGTTGCATGATATGCCATCACTCTTGAAAACCATGAACAAAACTGCTTAAGGTAAAAGAAAATGGAGTGACGATTTGCACTAGGTTTAAATAGCACCTGCCACACAGTGCAGCTATTTGCACTCAAATAGTCTATTAGAAACCTACAAATTGAAGACAAACTGCTCCCCAAAATGTTGCTACAATGGCGTGGTGTGCAAAGTGAGGGTGTGTTTTTTTCATGCGGACAACCTGGGTTTGATTCCCAACTTTTCCCCATCCTGTCTCCACTCTTAATATTTCCATTAATACTACTTGTGATAAAAAGTAAAAATATATATCATTGTTGGTTGCCTCACAGTGATTTGATCAAGGTGATGGTCGGGGAGTTGAGAGAAAGGATTTATAAGGTTTGGTAAAATGAACCACAGTTTTACCATAGTAATATATTAGTAACCATGTTCCTTGGCCGAAGCCATATTTTTAATGCAAATCTCCATAGTGTTTCTGTAGTAATATGGTGTTTATATAATATAAATTTAGAATTTTGTGATTTCCATGATTTTACTTCAAAATACCTTGGTGAATCTAAGCTTACTGTTGTAAAACTATGGTTCATTTCTGTAAGGGAAGTTTAGGGTTAGGTTTAGGGCTAGGAGTTGGTGTACTGTAGGGTGTCTGTGGGACTCTTAATAAACACTATGTTAGTATTAAATTAGGAATGCAAATAGTGTCTGCCGCTATTGGCATTTGTGTGCAAATAGCATTTAACACTATTTGTAGTTAGTACAAAAATTATTTTATTGCTATTTAAAGAAAATAAGATCCAGACTACATTAAGTACAAGGTTGACACTGTGTTGGGTAACCACTTGATGTGCAATGTAAATTCTAGGTCCTGAAGCAAACACATTTGATAACCACTGCTGTACAGTATCCTTTCATAATCTATAATCTATATTTATGTTTCATGACAGGGTTTGAAGAGCAGGACACAGATCTTTTTCTTTGCGACACAAACACGTGCAAGTTCGACGGAGAGTGTCTGCGAATCGGGGACACGGTGACATGCATCTGTGATTTCAAGGTATTAATCAGTGCACCTCCAATATTGAAATTGTATTTATTAGCACCAAATGTTGAATGTGTGATGGTGACAGAGGCAGTACTAAATGCATAGTAAACAAACTGCCACAAATTAGCTTGTCTTCTCACAGAAAAGACTCACATTCTCTCACTTGATCAGTGTTTTCCCCACTTTTTTTTTGTTTCTCCCCATTAAAGAGTTTTCTTTGCTTTTTCATAGCTCAGGAGATTTAAAGTGCTGGTTCTTGCAAAAATATTCTGTCATCATTTACTCACCCTCATGTTGTTTAAACCATATGACTTTCTGCCGCGGAACACAAAAGGAGATGTTAGATGAAATATTCGACTCAGTCACCATTCACTTTTATTGCATTTTTTCTATACAAGTCAAATGGGGTTTGAACAACATGAGGGTGTGATATTGGGCCCTTGAGACATTTTTTATGTTAAAATATATCTGGCTTTTGATTACAAACATTGGTATCTTGGCAAAGAGATCTTGTTGAGCTCTCTTCTGAAGGTCTGAAGCAGGGAGACATAAACATAAATCTCCATATTCTCTCTTTCTAATCTCATTGCTGTCTTGGATAAACAATTGAGATTTTAAACCGATCTCATTTGTGATTATCCTCTCCTATGGGGTACACATCCACATGCCTTCTTACAGAAAACACACACACATTCTCTCACTTGGTCAGAGTGCTTCACTCCACTTAGACATCGTGCATCTGTGTCTTATTGCTGGCCGAGCTGCATCACTCAGATAAATAGCATTATCTGTCTACTTGTGTCGTCCAGGGGGAGGGGGGTGGGGGGGACTGGAAGGGTTGCCTTTGATGCATCTGCTCGATCGCCCGGGCTCGCTCATCACAAAGCTTCCTTGTGCACTTAAGAAGGGTCATGCTGCTTTCATTTCTGCTCTTAATACAATTGAGCGGCACTAACGCTAGTCTGGGGCCATGTGAGAGCCTCTAGCTGTGGTGGGGAGGGTTATTGGGTAAGTATCATGTGCAATGAGATCCGCTGCCCGTCGCTGGAAGGGCATGTATGGGGATGCCCTTCTCCTGTGGTCTGATGCTGCTGCCCAGAGCCCTGCAGCCAGCCTCTATTCCCAGATGATGAACAGGATTGATGGAAAGAGTGTGTGTGTAAGAGAGGGAGAGAGATGAATGGATGTGATTCGTACAAGTTCAATTACTGAGAAGCTATTGATCCAACTTTCATACTCAGACGGACTGCCTTCCATTTCTGTCCTTCTCTCTTGCTCTTTTCTTATTCTAGACAGACAGTGTGAATTATTTCTAAGCAGAAACAGTTACATGGTTACAAGGTGCCAGAGGCCACAATTAAAGTGCCTCATTCATGAAACTTTCATAAATATATGAGAAAAAAAGGAGCTTCACAAAATGTTCCTTCGGATTCACAAACACTTTATACCCCCCAAACGTCCATGAAAATGCCATTTAAGAAAGGCTTAAGACTCGTTAGTAAATGAGAATAGGAAGATTTCAACATCTATGCGAATAGTTATAAAAGTTGTCGTATGTTGGTTCTAAATGAAAGGGAGTATCTTGCAGTCACTGCATGCTTTTGCTTTCATCAGAGGTTCTTTTGTGAAATAAACAGTCCAAGTGGTCAATAAAAATGCTTTGACATGAAGCTTTAGTGATTTTTTTTCTGTTCATGGTGACAGGAAGCTGTCCCACCACCATTAAGCTTCTCTGGTTCAGTTAAGCGTATCGCCAGAATCAGTGGAGAAACTTAGAGTACATCAAGACTGCAACATTCCTATCCTTCCCTTAATTTAAATTGGAAGAATCTTCAAAGAAATGCCTTTGACCAAACGCTGCAGGGGCTTTTTCTATTTTTTTCTGTTGTATTGTGTGGGCATCTGCCCACGACACTAGTGTGCCACTAGTGGCACAAAACAGAACTGGAATCTGTTAGTGTGTCCTTATGCCAATGACGTAAGTTAGGGGTGGGACTATCTTTTCATACAAACAATGGAAGATGGGGAGAATGTTTAAAACTTGTTTTAACTGCCATTAAGTTTGCTTGACAAAACCAAAACATTGTTATTCTGCTGACTTGGTTAAGGTTTTTCAAAATCCCTAAATCAAGACCAAAATCTCTTAATCAAGACTCTAACTCATTTTAGAGAGATAGACTGACAGACAGATAGATAGATAGATATAAAGACAGACAGACAGACAGATAGATCATTATCTCCTTTATAAATGTGTGTGCTAATGTGTAGGTGTGTGTGTAGTGATTCAGTCTTTGTTTATGGTTTTTATACATCTTTATCTTATATGTGAAATTATGATTCTTGTTTTCTTGTTTATCATTTATCATCATTAATTCCCTAGATACAACATCAGTATCAAAAGGCTTTATATTTATATTTCAAGATCGATCCACATGTGTTATGTAACCACAGACACAAGAGGGAGTTTTGAACCTGAGCAGGGATGTTAATTTACAAATTGTGAACAAGTGAAGGCAGACTGGTGAAGTACCGTTCATGGTGGAGATGGAGGGTGAATGGTAAGACTAAGCCAGATACACAGAGGTGAGCTGATGTCAAGGGAGGTGTTCACTTGGTGAAGGTGAATCCACAGGCGAGTGTATAACAGGTGAGCACCGGAGCTTTGGTAACCCCCAGAAGTTCGTTGGAGAATGGGTTAGTATTCTGCAAGAGATCGCTTAGAGCACATGTAGGTAATCGAAGGCAGAACGCTGGAACAGGGGTTAGAGCCTGTGAACACGTTGGTGACTAGACAAAAAGTAAGTGTTTTTTGTGCTTCTTACAGTGGTGCTGATTGGAAACTTGAATTGGCTGCAGGTGCGAGTGATTAGTACTCTGGTGAGTTCAAGGGCTATGTTTGGATGATTGGGGAGCCTGATGTGTTTGTGACATTACTCCCATCTTCTCGGGCGCTCCTGCGAACCAAGACTCCGACGCCAGCTGGAAGCTGTGGGTGAGATGAGTGGAACTCGGTAAGTAGGGTCAGATCCAGGATGTCATTATGAGGTACCCAGGATCTTTCTTCAGGTCTGTAGCCCACCCAGTCTACTAGATACTCGAGACAACCCCTGCAGCACTCAGAGCTCAGGATCTCTCTCACATCATAGATGGGTCCATCCTCGAGGAGAAGCAGGAAAGGGGGTTCTTCCATGGGGCCAGACTCTGTGGGTAAGAGAGAGAGGGGGGTGGTGAGATAGAAAGACATGAAATGTGGGGTGGATCTGGTACCGAGGAGGAACTTGAAGCTGGTAGGTGATGGGGTTGATCTGTTTTGCGTGAAAGGTGAAGTTAATGGTGAAGGGACCAATGTACCAGGGACTTAGCTTCTTACAGGGCAGGCGCATCCTGATGTCTCATGTGCAGAGCCAAACCTTTTGCCCAGGTTGGAATGTGGGGGCCTCTGACCTTCGGGCATTGGTTTGTTTTTTTTGGTTGCACACTGCTCTCTGGAGATTATGGTGAGCTAAATCCCAGACCCTCTCACTTTCTCTGAATCAGTGATCGACTGCGGGAACATCTGAAGGCTCTCCAGAGCATGGAAATAGTGGGGGTTGGAAGCCGAGTATTGGAAAGGGGTGAGGTTGGTGGAGGCTTAGTTGCTCCTGACAATCTTTGGGAGAGTGTATGGGAGAGAGGGCATCAGCCTTGACATTTTTTATCCCTGGACGATAGGAAATGTTGAAGTCGAACCTGGTGAAGAATAGAGGGAATAGCAAGAGGGGATGTCAGTGGAGGTGAGATTTTCTGTGATTTCAATAGTGGTTGTGGTTATAGGCAATGGGTAGGGCTTACTGGAGTGAGTGACACATTTTTCAATAGGTAAAGAGGGAAAACAGTTTGAGAAGCACTTTGTACCTCATTTCAGGACATTTCCAGAAGACCATGAGATAACTGGTGAATGTTAAATTAGCCATGGGTGCCCCAAGATGATATCAGATGTTGTAAACTCAAGAACCAGCAGCGTGACGTCTTCCACATGTAATGAACCCACTTGTAGTCTGAGAGGTCCCAGGCAGTGTTGTACTGGTCCTTGGTAAAGAGGTTTGCCGGTTATAGAGTGGATATGGTATGCTGAGTCATTATCATTATCATTAGTAGTATTAAAGGAAACATTAAGAATGGAGACAGGAAACAAGATGGGGAAAAGTGGGACAAAAGAGTGAATCAAGCCCGAGTCGTCCGCACAAAAAAAGTCCATCAAGACCATCTCAACACACTACACCATTACAGCAACACATAAGGGTGCAGTTTGTCTTCGATTTCTGTGTTTCCACTATACTGTTTGAGTGCAAATAGCCGCATTGATTGGCAGGTGCTATTTACACCTAGTGCAAATAGTCACTTTTTTTATAACTGTAGGCCATTGTTAAAGAAAAAACACTTTATTTTGCTGTAAAAAGCACCAGCTCTTTTATGCAGTAGAACCACTTCAAGCCTGCTGTTTCAGTTATGATGCAAAACTGCTTCCGTGCTGCTTATGTATGCGGTGTGAAACTGGTCGAAAACACACACACACACATTCATCGTAAAGCATGGAAGGAGGTCATCACCCTTACTGAGTCCTAATAAAGCGAGATGAAGGACTGAGTGCTTTAGCTCAATAGCGCCGGTGATAGCCTCCATTAGAAGCCACTAACACAGTAACATAAACTACACACAAACACATGCTAACCAATGTTTGCCCATCCCCTATCCATCCCTCCTCTCATTTTCTCTCTCTGCCTTTCTCCTTGTCTCTCTTTTTCTACCCTTCGTTTACTGTAAGTAAACAGCTCTGATTAATTCAAGCATCCTCTTCAAATGCATTTCTCACCGCATGTCAGTATTCAGTCAGTTAGTATATGTGCGTGTGTGATTTGGGTTTGTATAGTGCTATTTCTCTGCAGGTGTGTGGACACAGATATTTTCTCATACTCTTTTCATATCTAATAAAGACAGAATTGTTTAATGGCACAAGGGAGTTTTCTTCCTGTTTTATTTAAGAGGGATATTGACCCCTTTAGGTAATCGTTGGAATTGCATTTGTTAAACATTTTGAATCTCCATAAATCTCTTTGTAAAACTTTAATTGTTAATGAACCTGAGTGTCATTTGTATTATGAATGTATTATTATAGCAGGAGGTTGACAGCACCATGACATCAGACTGAGAATAATGATTTCAGATGTTAATTAAATAAAAAGACCGTAGCCAGGGTTGGACTGGGAAGAGGCAACTGGCAGAGGCTACATGGCAACTGGCCCAAAACTTGTATGGGGGGGGGGGGGGGGGGTCGGGGGGTATTGGGGGTCCGCTGTCCTTTTCTGCATATCGCGGCACAGTTTTGTGGTCCATTCTGCATAACGCGTTGGCTCATTTTGGCTTATTGCGACCCATTCGGCACATTCCGCGGCCGACCCACCTGCCCGCACGGTTCTCCCGATGGCCAGTCCACCCCTGATCAGCCCCAAAGTGCGTCGGCCCACCAGGAAAATGCCCGGTATGCCAGATTACCAGTCCAGCCCTGACCATAGCGGACACCAGCAATTCAGTAACAAGATATGCCTGTGTAGCGACATGTTTATAGCAGACTTTGTATTGCAGATTTTATTACAGGTAAAACATTTAAGTAATTCAATATATATTGATAATCATCAGCAAACTGTTCCCACAGCTAAAATATGAGGAATTATGTTAATAATATAACACTCGAGGACTACACACGATACCTGACAAATTTGAAATGGTTGGAGTGCAGTGTTCTGCTGTATTGAATTTTTACTGTTATTACTTTTAATAATTTAATAATGCTATTTCACTGTGTTTATTGTACATAGTTGTGTTATGTGCAAATTAGGAGTGGTAACTAGTTTAGTTGTTTAGTACCAGTTTGAAAGCCGAAGCTGTTCAAATCCTTGTTGTAGTTGTTTAAAGTTTTCCTTTAAGACCCGTCTAAACTTTTTTTTTTTTAATAGTTTTAAATAGTTTTCTCTCAAATAGTTATACTGATAAAATTATTTGTAATAAGAAAAAAAATTATTAGAGAAAGTGCAAAAGCTCAGACTCCCACTGTATATTTAGTTAATGTGAATTAACCCTTTAAGCTTGAATCAGAAGAGAAATCAGAAGTGTTCCATTTTGATTATATATATATATATATATATATATATATATATATATACAGTGAAAATGTTTATATATATATATATATATATATATATATATATATATATATATATATATATATATATATATATATATATAAACATTTGCACTGTACATATTATTGTAATTAGTAAAAAAACATCAAATTCATCCAATTTGCCATGTGTCATATGTTGTTGGAAAGCTCTCAAAGAGTAGAATACAACTTTTGTATTTGACAATTATGTTGGGGTTGCTTATATGCTGCTTTTTCACTTATATCTTCAAGAAAAATGAACTGAACATAAAATATCACATACTATTTCTTAATAGGAGGTTAAGAAATAAGGTAATCAGATGCATAGATCATAAGATATCCCACACGAAGCACAATGTTACATATGGTCACCAGGAGATGGCGAAAAGTAAATAACACAACAGACTCATTTTAGTCAAAAGGCACAGACTCTGTGAAATCTCTTTACTAAAATCATGTATCCATACTATGCGTAAGTTTAGTCAATGTTGTGTTTGCATCTGTAATTAGATCTTATGTACAGTTATTATGTTCTATTTGTTTTGAGAGGCTTTTGGACACATGCAGATGTTTTTGGGCACTATGATAAATTGTATTTATAATGATATAAGTTTTGATTGCTTTGTCATCTCAACACAAACTTTTTCTCAGATACAGAAAACAATTGACACCCCTTATTTATTTATTTATTTTATTTTTTTAAGTTATAAGCCTTTAATTTTTGGTTATGCAACTGAAACAGGAAATCTTTAAAAACACCTTCGGAGCTTAATGGGTAAAAGGAGGCTGTTTCTGCAATAATTACAATATCTGTAATTTTGAGCTTGAAGCTGTTTGGAGATGAGACCATAGAAGACACTTGGAGTTGCCATACTTCTGTGCATGAAAAAAAAAGATATAGGAGATTTGTGTGTGTGTGTGTGTGTGTGTGTGTGTGTGTGTGTGTGCTTGTTTGACTTTAGTGTTGTTCAGTAACACAGTTCAACTTTTAGAAGTGACCCCCTCAACACACACAAATTCACACATTGTAGAAATATTGTTCTGGAGTATCTGCCAACTCTCCATCTGCAGCCACATCCATATATAAAAATAACAAAATATAAAAAAAAATAAAAAAAACACAAAAAATAAATTTAAAAAATAAATAAATAAAATCACAACATAAATGTTCTTTGTCAGAGTACATTTAGAATTTAACCACATAAGTGTTTATCTCACATGATAATAATATATTTATACAGTGGCCTCATAAAGTAGTTAGACACTTAAGTCACACTTAAAAATTTATGAATATCATTACATTAGATAACTTTTGAAAGTGAGTGGCATTTATTTTAAAGAAAGACAGCGCACACACACACTTCTTATATAAAAAGTTAGTCCAAATAAAGCAAAAATAACTGTGTTAGTCATATTACATTAAAAAGTATTTTTTATACATATACTTTTCAAAATTAAGCCAAAAAGTATAGTGATACATTATGACCGAAATGACACCACTTGGTGAAAGTAATTTCAAAAAATAAAATAAAATAAAAGTGGCAAGAAAGTTATTTTTATAAGGTGATCTCTAGCATCATTTGTGTGCAGATTACTTTGTTATGTAAGATATAGATCTCTGCCCTGACAGTGCGACATTTTGATGTGTGACTTAAGCTTTTTGGTGTCACTCTATGTTATACAGTTCTGTCAGTTTTACCAGAATATCTGTCTTGTTACCCAATATAGATAATGAATCTTTAACAATAATAATAATTAAAAAAAAGCTTTTGAACTTTCTGTTTGAAGAGGTTATATAAATTGACAAGTACCAAGCATGGTGGTTCTCATAATTTTTGTTTAATACGTTAGAGTAAACTTCATTTGTCACATTTGTGCTGTGTTTTAGTGGTGTTAAAACTTTTCAATGCAAAGTAGAAATTGTTCATGAAAAATAGTCATTGTTACTAGACATTTTATATTTTCAAATGTTCTTTAACAAGTTAGCCAATGTTTTTTTTTTTCTCTCTTTTAATTTTTGTATGCTGATACCTGTTGTAACAGTCTTTGGCCACCTCTAGAATCACCCACACGTTGTACACACAAGTGTGCTTGAATGTTAAACCCATATAGCATGGATGTCGATATCAATGGGAAGTGCAAATCAATTCAGCTTGTTCTGATTTACATCATCACATTCTTTGTTGCTGGCGGCATTTGTAAGTCGCACTTTAACATTCAAACGTTCAAAGAGCCCCACTCCCATCCCATGTTTCTGTCTTTCTCTGTGTGTATGCCATTTTCTCTTTGTCCTTCTCACTTTTGCTCTCATTTCCTTTTACAGCCATTTGTCAATACTTCTGTGTTTGCTGTGTGTGATGTTACAGTGTGTTTGTTTTATGTCAGTTGTGTGTGTGCATGTATGTATTACAGATAGATGTATGACCTCTTCTTTAATGGCTGATGTAAATAACATCTCTCTGCTTCTGTGGGCTTGATATATGAGTGTGAAACTGGTTCACCTTCTGTGCTCTTGCCTTTGGGTCACCTGTTTCCTCCAGGAACAACATCATAGCCAGCAACAACAACATCAGCAGTCATGTGTTATTCCCCCCTCAACCTGTGTATGTGTGTGTGTGTGTGTGTGTGTGTGTGTGTGTGTGTGTGTGTGTGTGTGTGTGCAGAAGTCTCATACACAGTAAAACTGAGTAGGCATGATTTTTGAGACAAAGGGTGGCTTCTGTTGAGTCAGAAATGTAAAGCAGTTCAATGGAAAGGAGGAGGCGAGAACCGGCTTGACAATATAAATAATAGTTTCATAAAGAAATGAACCAAAAGACACCAACACACACATAGGACAGACAGCTGCCCGTAAACGTCCTCTCTCTGTTGCACCACTGTCCGCAGTTGGCCTTTATCCATCTCGGAGGCTTGATTAGCCTGATAAGGGGACGGGTGTGTAAAATCACGACCCGGCCAGCATTTCCGCCCTGTCACATTCCTCCCTTGTTCTTTCAGGCCGGGGAGCCCCCAGCATGACGTACACAACCCCCCCACCCTTTCCCTGGGGGAGGCGTGCCTAATGCCCCGTCTGCCGGCAGGTCCATTCCCGCCTTATCTAATTAACCTAATTAGATAAGCCTAACTGTGGTGAATTCTCCAAGAAGCTTGGAACAACCTATCTGGCAACAACCAAAAAAATCATCTAGGTTACTGTTGTAACCCCCATTCTCTGATGGAGGGAACGAGATGTTGTGTCGAAGAAGCAACACTAGGGGTCTCTCTGGAGAGCCTCGCGCATATCTGAACTTGAGATAAGGCCAATGAGAAATTGGCAGACAGAATTTGTATGTTCCGCCCCCGGACATACGGGTATAAAGGGAGGGAAATGTGTCTGTTCATTCAGGATTTTGCCTGAGGAGCCGATAATGAGGTTCGGCCGTAACAGTGGCTCGGTTCAGCGACGTGGCCGGGAGGACACAATGTCTCATTTCCACCATCAGGGAATGGAGGTTACAACAGTAACCTAGACGTTCCCCGTCTGTCACTCACTTTGACGTTGTTTCGAAGAGGCAACACTAGGGGTCCAATTTTAATCATGCCATGCGCTGAACAGTGTACGTACGCTGCTGACACAGGTGCGGGCAGGCAGTTTCATGTCAAAGCGACAGGCCGTGTCAGACTGTACGTACCCTTCCCCAATGCCCCATAAAATCGTCATAACCTTCTGGTTCCCTACACCCTGATATGGGGGGAACAAGTCGACATGCCAAGCATGGGAGCAAGGAGGTGCCATCTTAACACTATCACACACATTGGGGAAGACGTTCTTTCCCAATTCCTATTCTTTCTGGGGGTAAAGACCCTGCGGAGACCACACCTGCCCAGGCTGGGGTAGATAAAGAGTGGTGAAGTACATCACATGGGATTTCAGGTCGCATGTGGAGAATGCCACGGTGGTAGATCCTACCTCATTGGGAGGGAGGAGTTGCTACAAACACGGCGACCAGGGGGCAGCGAGGAATGCCCAAGGGAGATGCGGGTCCACTCACAAGGGGACCGTACCGCAGAAAATACACACAGGGGGACAAGTCCACATGGGGGCCCGACCTGTGGAGCACCTATTCCAGTACAGTTCCAGAGGGTGCCCCATCCCTGAGAGAGAAGGTCCTTCCTCAGGGGAATTCACCAGGGAGGGGCTGTCGCGAGGAGCATGAGATCAGAGAACCAAGTCCGAGAGGGACAGTAGGGGGCCACCAGAATGACTTGTTCCTCGTCCTCCATGACTTTGCATAGCACCTGTGCAAGAAGGCTCACTGGGGAAATGCATACTTGCGCAGCCCCCTGGGCCAGCTGTGTGCCAGTGCGTCTGTCCTGAGGGGAGCCTCCATTCGGGAGTACCAGAGCAGGCAGTGGAAGGTCTCTCGGGAGGCGAACAGGTCTACCTGTGCCTTTCCGAACCGTTCCCAAATCAGCTGGACTGACTGGGGGTGGAGCCTCCACTCTCCGTTGGGCGTACCCTGTTGCGACAGTGCATCCGCTGCCATGTTAAGGCTGCCTGGGATGTGATTGGCACACTGCTGGCTCCAAAGGAGGAGGCGGTGGGCGAGTTGTGACATGTGACGGGAGCGTACGCCGCCTTGGCGATTTATGTACACTACCGTCGTGGTGCTGTCTGATCGGATCAAGACATGCTTGCCCCAAACTAGCGGGAGAAATCTCTGAAGGGCAAGAAGTACAGCCAACAACTCTAGGCCATTGATAATATTATTGAACTCTAGGCCAGCGCAGTGGGGGCCCTTTCCAGAGGCCATCGGCTGCGTGCCCATTGCACGCCAACACTGTTTGGAGGTGTCTGTGGTGACCAGAACACATCGGGACACCTGCTGTAAGGGGACTCTTACCCGTAAAAACAGAGGTCTAATCAGGGATTGAAAGTCTGGTGGCAAGTGGGGGTGATAAACAGCCGGATGGTACTGGCCAGCCAGTGTGACGGGTTGGAAAGTGAAAGCCACGCATCCAAGCTCCGTGCTAGGGGCACTAAGGGGACGATTGTTTTTGACGTACCTGCCGTGGCGGAGCAGCGGGGTGGAGCAGGTAATACGGCATCAGGAGGCAAAAGCGCATCCAGAGGCTCTGGTGCTTTGGGAAGACTCGAATCACTTACCTTGCTCCGCACACCCAGCAGATGGCGGGTTAGTGACTGAGGAGGAGGTCAATGGAGACTCGTCAGAACCGGACGGCTGGGGGGCAATATTCGTGGGTCTGTAGGCAGGGGGTCCACGTCCGATGTGCCGGGACTGTTGAGGTGTGGCACCAGAGTGCCGCTAGAGCGCCATTTGCGGGCCAGGTGACCCAGAGAAAGAGGAAATTGCGCCTTTATTGAGAATGTGGGTACCGCATCACGAAAACAAACTCAACTGAGGATTCTCCTCCCGGCCCTCCACTGGGGGATGGAGTGGTCTGCTTACCAGCTCCAGAGCAAACGTCTTGATCTCTGGGTTGTCCGTTTCAGAAACGTTTGGGAGCCTTCCGGGTCCTGGAGGGTGTTTGTGAGACGGGGGACATACGCTTCCTGCAGGGCGCTCGACGCTGGGGCTGAGAGCTGGGCCCGAGAGCTGGGCCCGAGAGCTGGGCCCAGGTTGAGGTGGAGCTGCACGTTTTATGGAAGCTTCAGGAGGATGCAGGAGGTGAACAGTTTTGTGAATCGCAGCTCGCTGATCACACAACCGGTCGGCTCCGAAGAAAATTTCTGAATGAACAGACGCATTTCCCTCCCTGTATACCGGTATGTCCAGGGGCAGGACATGCAAATTCTGTCTGCCAATTTCTCATTTGACTTTTCTCAAGTTCAGAGATGCGCAAGGCTCTCAAGAGAGACCCCTAGTGTCGCTTCTTCAACACAACGTTGAAGTGAGCGAAATGTGGGGAACTTTGTCTGGGTGTACCTAGGAGAATTGGTGCTGTTATGAAGGTAAAGTTGGTCACACCAAATATTGATTCAGCTTTTTTCTGTTTACTTGACTCTGTTTAATTTTAATTAATAAAAGTAAACTATACAAATTGTTTTAAGCCTAAATCTTTTGCACAGTAATGTATTTAAAATATATATAGTATATAGATATTGATAACACTGGACAGCTTTGAGAACTTTTGAAGCATTCAACTTATTTACATGGTATCCTCAATGCATTAACCACTGAAACCAGAAATCAACAACAAATATATTAAACTAAAACTAACAATCATTGAGTGAAAACTAATTAAAACAAAACTAAATTGAATGAACAAATTGTGTAGGTCCCCAAGTGAGCCAGGATTGTTCCTGGTGCTGCCACAAAAATAGGTGCATGATGCCAGAGAGTGTGTGTGTGCGCACGTGGGTGGGTTTGGGTGGTTTACGAGGAATTTTTTTAGGTTAAAAACTGGTAATTACAAGGCTATTATGCCTTATATGTGGTTTATGAGGATGTTTCTAGTGTCTCTCAAATCACTTAAAAAACATCCTAATGTTTTTTTGAAAATGTAAAAATGCAGAAAGTTTTTTGTGAGGGTTAGGTTTAGAGGTAGGGTTAGGGGACATAATCTATAGTTCGTACAGTATAAACGTCATTATGTCTATGGAGAGTCCTCATAAGGATAGCCACACCAAAATTTGTGCATGCATGTGTGTGTGTGTGTGTGTGTGTGTGTGTGTGTGTCACGGTCAGGTGTAATACCAGCCACTCTTTCACTCTTCGCTACATCTGAACCTGTGTCTCGTTTTCCGTAGTGCTGATGTACAGTAATTAAAGTTTGTCCTCATCTGATCTCAACTATTAAACATTTACAACAGAAACATGCATCTGTGACACCTGTGCCTCTCTCTCTCTCTTTACAGTGCAGCACTGACTATGCTCCAGTGTGTGGATCTAATGGAGAAAGCTATGAGAACCAATGTCTCCTGCGCAAAGACGCCTGTAAACTTCAGACAGAGGTGCTGGAGGTGTCAGAGGGTGCCTGTCCTGTCGGTACGTCCATGTGTCTTAAGCCAGGTGCACACAAAGATTGAAGCTTCTTGCCTTTTCATGTTATAGAGACATTAAATATTAAAATGCACAATTTATATTATATGTGTCACATACTTACTTTCACGTTGATATGTGAGTGAGTTTGTGTGAGAACAGAATTTCAGCATCACTGATACAGTCTGGGTGGAGAGCGATCTTGTAATTGAGCAAATGCACCTGGTTTGTGATAAGTTATGTAAAGTGTGCAGGGCAACATCCTTCTGTCTTGAAGTGTGTGGTTGACCTAAGCATTCAGCGTTCATCTCCCATTGATGACTTTTTAGAATATTGGCTCAAATTAATAAGTGATTTGCCATGAGTTAAATTTGAATTTAAAAAGTGGAATTGTTTAAACTTTTGGTAAATAATGTAAATGTTAGTATACATAATGGAAAATTATATTTCCAAAAACTTGAAATGTAAAGGTTGTGTAAATGTTAAAAACATTCGTGTTATATTTGCTGAAAGTTCTCATCGTGATAGTATAGCATGTTAATTTAAAAATACTAGACAAAGTGCAATGTAATTGAAGAGATGGCACGTTTATAGGCACTTTAAACTCAGTAATTATTATCTCAATAGATTTATGAATTTCTATCCCATTTCCAGAGTCATCCGATTGGTCAATTATATTAAAACTGACTTCTGTAAATTAAAAGTTGTTCCCCGTCTGTCGCTCACGAAGTAGCGACACTAAGGGTCTCTCTTGGGCGCCGAATATGCCTCTGGTCTATGAAAAAAGGCCAATGAGAAGTTGGCAGACAGTATTTGCATACCCCGCCCTGGACATACGGGTATAAAAGCGGGGAAATACGTCGAGTCCATTCAGAAATTTTCTTCTGAGCCGATGGTCGTGTATGCAGTCAGCTGCGAGTCACACCTGTTCCTGCTTCTGTTCCTCTGACGCTCTTCCTCCTGTTGGATCTACGCCGCACTTTAGCGGCTTTTTCCTTCTCTGCACGGCAATGCAGTTTGCCCCTGGGCGCTTCGACAGCGCATAGAAGTGAAAGTTATATTTGAAAGAGTGATTTTCTCTGTAAAAGAGTTTATTTCTCTGAAAGAGCATTACACAGTGGCGTTGAATGTCCTTTTCAGGACGCGTCTTTATAAAGATGCCATTTCCGCACCTGTGTAGTTTCTGGTTGCGGTGATTTCTCCCTACCCCTCACGGTCATAAAAACTGCCTCGCGTGTCTGGGCTGCGATCACACGCAGGCAGCGTTTTATGAATGGTTCATGATCTCAATGTGAGAACATGGCCGTTCCAGCATTGCGGTCACGGCTTTCTTTTGTCATGAGAGAAAGCCACTTCAGCCACCCCCCGCGCCTCTCCTCCTTCCTACGGGACTGGGGCAGGCATTTGGGGATAATGACGGGTTGCGTTTCTCCAGGTAAACCCCCTCGAACCGCCCGCCTCCCCGGCACGCTTGCTTGCTTCAGAATTGGATGACATCACCGCTGCATCGGAGAGCATTATAGCGGCGTCTGATGCTGATGACTTGCCTGGGCTGCCACCTTCATGTCTGCTCGCCCAGTCTGAGCCTGACGCACGGAGGTCCGCTATTTTTTCCCGGGCTACTTGATTGATCCCGCGGGCCATGTGAGCCGCGCCTCTTCTTCACGGACATGCATAACGAGTTGAGTAAGCCGTGGCTTCCTCGCTCCTCCGCTCTCACTACCCTCGCGGTGGAGCGGCCCCAGACTGCTTCCGCCCTGCATGCCACGGCCCTTCCTGCAACCAACACCAGGCCAAGGCGCTTCAAAACTTGCACTTGGGTAGTCGTGTTCTTGATGTGCTGCAGGAACTGCGCTCGATGACCGACCGTGCCCCCCGGGCCACGAAGGTCAAAAGCGCTGGCACTCGAATGGGCGATGGCCACCCTTCTATGGACCGGACCTGGTCGAAATGCGGGAGGTAGACAAGGCACACCTTCTCGAACGCCCCCGTCTCCCAGCTCCGTCTATTCGCCGGTGCCGTTGACGACTCTGCCCAGCAGTCATCGGTGGTGAAGCAGACGGAGACCATTTCACATCCTGCTCTGCCGCAAACCTGCCGCCATGGGCCATGCCCCGTCTGCTCGCCGAGGGCGTCCTCCTGCGGCTATAAAACACTCTGCTCCGCCTCAACCCGGGCCCAGCTCTCAGCCCCAGCGTCGAGCACACCGCAGGAAGCAGATGCCTCCCGTCTCACAGACCCCCTCGAGGACCCGTAAGGGTCCCAGGTGCTCCGGAGATGCTCAACCCAGGGACCAAGATGATAGCTCCGGAGATGGTAAGACCCCCGGTGGAGGGCCGGGAGGAGAATTTTTTGTTGAATTTGTTTTCACATTCTCAGTAACAGAGCTATTTCCTTTGTCTCTGGGTCACCTGGCCCGCAAATGCCGTTCTCACGGTACTCTGCCACCAGATCTCAACAGTCCCAGCATGCTGGACGCAGACCACCCATCTCCAGCCCCACGACTGTTCCCCGGCTGGCCGGTTCCGACGAGTCTAGAGGACGCCTACCCTGGACCTCCTCCTCAGTCGCTAACCCGCCCCCTGACGGGTGTGCGGAGCAAGGTAAGTGCTTTGAGTCTTTTCTCAGCCATAGAGCCTCGGGACACGTCGTCGCCTTCTGACACCGTTTTACCTGCTCCGCCCCGCTGCGAAGCCCTGCCGGGTATGACCAAAATAATCGTCCCCTTGGTGCCTCTGGCGCAGAGTTTGGACGTGTGGCTCTCACTTCCCAACCCGTCTCGGACCAATTCAGTTTGCCAGGCCTCCGCCCCCCCTTCATGGGCGTCCACTTTTCCGCAGTACACGGCGAACATGCCAAGTCCCTGCGTGAGGAAATCACCACTCTTTTACTCAAAGACACGATAGAGCCTGTCCCTCCAACCGAGATGAAGAAGGGTTTCTACAGCCCTTACTTTATCGTACCCAAGAAAGGCGGTGGCTTACGACCAATCTTGGACTTGCGAGTTTGCAATCAAGCTCCCGTTCAATATGCTCACGCAGAAACACATCTTAACCTGCGTTCGACCTCTAGATTGGTTCGAGCGGTAGACCTGAAGGACGCGTACTTCCACGTCTCAATTTTGCCTCGACACCGACCCTTCTTATGGTTCGCGTTCGCCGGCCAGGCCTATCAGAACAAAGTCCTCCCCTTCGGCATGTCTCTGTCCCCTCGCGTCTTCACGAAAGTCGCAGAGGCAGCTCTTGCCCCACTCAGAGAAGCTGACATCCGCATACTCAATTACCTCGATGACTGGCTCATTCTGGCCCACTCACGAGAGTAACTATGCGCTCACAGAGACCAGGTGCTCAGACACCTCAGCCGTCTGGGGCTTCAGGTCAACTGCATAACTGAACTACATAAGGCGGCGTACGCTCCCGCCACATATCACGACTCGCCCGTCGTCTCCTCCTTTGGAGCCAGTAATGACTCAAGTCGCTGCGCGCCACTCACATTCCCTGCAAACTCAATGTGATAGCAGACGCGCTGTCACAACAACGCTTTCCCGGTGCAGAGTGGAGGCTTCACCCCCAGGCAGTCCAGCTGATTTGGGTACGGTTCGGCAAGGCCCATGTAGACCTGTTTTCCTCCCGAGAGACTTCCCACTGCCTGCTCTGGTACGCCCGCTCAGAGGCTCCCCTCGGGGCAGATGCACTGGCACACAGCTGGCCTGCGGGGCTGCGCAAGTACGCATTTCCACCAGTGAGCCTTCTTGCACAGTTGCTGTGCAAGGTCAGGGAGGGCGAGGAACAAGTCACCCTTGTGGGTCCTTATTTGCCCACCCGGGCCTGGTTCTCGGACCTCATACTCCTCGCAACAGCCCCTCCCTGGCGAATTCCCCTGAGGAAAGAGCTTCTTTCTCAGGGACGGGACACGCCCTGGCATCCGCACCCAGACCTTTGGAACCTCCATGTCTGGCCCCTGGACGTGACACGGAAGATCTAGCTGGTCTACCACCCACGGTTGTAGCCACGATCAACCAAGCCAGAGCCCCCTCTACCAGGCAACTTTACGCCCTGAAATGGCGTTTGCTCGCAAATTGGTGTTCTTCCCGGGCTGAAGACCCACAGAGGTGCGCAGTTAGGTCAGTGCTCTTGTTCCTACAGGAGAAGTTGGAAGGGAGGCTGTCCCCTTCCACCTTAAATGTGTATGTTGCCGCTATCGCAGCTCACCACGACACAGTAGACGGCAAGTCTCTGGGTAAGCATGACTTAATTATCAGGTTCCTAAGAGGTGCCCAGAGGTTAAATCCCTCCCGGTCAAGCCTGTTCCCCTCCTGGGATCTCTCGGTGGTCCTCGCCGGTCTTCAGAGATCCCCCTTCGAGCCGCTAGAATCAGTTGGCTCAGGGCCCTCTCTCTAAAGATGGCCCTGCTGATCGCACTTGCTTCCATCAAGAGAGTCGGGAACCTGCAAGCGTTCTCTGTTAGCAACACTTGCCTGGAGTTCGGTCCGGCAGACACATATGTGATCCTAAGACCACGACCGGGCTATGTGCCCATGGTCCCTACCACTCCCTTTAGAGAACAGGTAGTGAACCTGCAAGCGCTGCCCTGGGAGGAGGCAGACCCAGCCCCTTCATTGCTGTGTCCAGTACATGCCTTGCTTGCCTATTTGGACCGCACTTTTGGGCATGTGTGGCCTCTGCAGGGTCTTTTCCCCCTGAAAGAATAGGAAATTGGGTAAGACCCCCTTTCCACGATGCGGTAAGGGCCCCAGCTGCTCTTGCTCTATGCCGAGAAACATCAAGAAAAAAGAGGCCCAGCCAGGCTTGGCCCGTTCCCAGGTTGGCAAGCGTCGCCTTGTTCCCCTCAAGGGTAACCAGAAGGATTCCGACGACTTTTTGGGGGCACTGGGTAAGGGTACGTTCAGTCTGAAACACAATTGGTCGCATGTGCACGTGAAATGCCTGCCCGCTCCTGTGTCAGCAGTACACGTACATGGCTCAGTGCATTGCGTGATTTAAAGTGGACCCCTAGTGTCGCTTCTTCGACAAGACGTCGAAGTGAGCGACAGACAGGGAATGTCTCGGTTACGTATGTAACCTCCGTTCCCTGATGGAGGGAACGAGATGTCGTGTCCGCCCGGCCACATCGCTGAGCCGAGCCACTGCAGTGGCCGGACCATTTCCGGCTCCTCAGAAAAATCCTGAATGGACTCGATGTATTTCCCCACTTTTATACCCGTATGTCCAGGGCGGGGTATCCAAATACTGTCTGCCAACTTCTCATTGGCCTTTTTTTATAGATCAGAGGCATATTTGGCACTCAAGAGAGACCCCTAGTGTCGCTTCTTCGACACAACGTCTCGTTCCCTCCATCAGGGAAGAACTATTTTTACACAAGCCAATTTTTTTAAAAAAGGTCTATTCTCATGCTAAATGCAAATAATAAAAAAGTTATTAATTCTATAATCATGCATAGTTAGAATGCACATTTCCCATATCTTTTATGTAAGGAAGTGTGTCCAATTAAACTTTACAGTATTTTGCTGCAAATTCACTTGGTAGAAGCCAGCCAAATTACATAGATGCCAACATGGACAGATTGACATACCACACATCTTCGAAAGCCATGAACAAAACTTAAATACAAAAAAATAATGCCCCAGACTATTTTAAATACAGGTTCACTTGCAACAAGGATAAACATGTTTTTTTTTGCCACAGTTTACTTTGTGTTGTGAATTATTTTCTGTCGAGGGCATGAAACCTTCAAATTTAGAAATCAAAATGGGGCATATGCTGTTCATGTACTGAACTGGCCATGGAGACGGTGTTAGGATCCATGTGTTGGAAGTTTATTAGAACACAAGCAAACAATCCAAATCTGCAGGCAAATAGAGGTAGTCGTTATGCAGGCAATATAATCAAATAAACCCAAAAGACAGTCCAACAAGGCAAACAAAACAAAGGGGTATCCAAAAAGCAGTAAATCAAGGAAATTAGGTAATGGTCATAACAAATAAACAATCAGCAATGGCAAAGGAAAAACACTTGGTAAGGCAGGCTGGCAATACTTCACAACTTGACAGTGGAAACAGCATGGTATTTATATAGATAAACAGGAAGTAATCAATGAAGAAAAGGTACAGAGTTACAATGAAAGAAATTCTTGGATCAGGGACGGGTCCAATATGTCCTTGGCAGCTACCAATGCCCTCTCTTCTGGTCCATAACCCACCTAGTCCACCAAGTATTGCATCTGGCTCCCTTGTCGTCTTGAGTCCATGATCTCTCTGACAATATATGCTGGGGCTCCATCTACCTCGAATGGATCCTCCATCGTGGTTCCAGAGCCAGACACCGGGTTTCAGTAAGAACACATGGAAGGAAGGAGAGATACGGTAATTAACAGGAAGCTCTAAATGGTAAGTAACTGGGTTTATTTGATGGATAATTCTGAAAGGACCCACATACCTTAGAGTGAGCTTCCTGCAGGGTAGCTGCAACTTGAGATCCCTTGTGGACAACCAGACCCTCTGTCCTGGCTGATAGTTGGGATGGGAATTCCTCCGCCAGTCAGCCTGGAAGCATGACCTGTGGACCTCATTGGACACAATGTCTTCTGGTAATCCATAGACCCTAAATATTTGGTGGCAGTGGGTAAACTCTTGAGAGGGACAAGTCTATATGATTTGGAAAATCGGTCAATGATGACCAGAATGGTAGTGTATCCATTGTGGCAGGTCTGTGACGAAGTCGATGGACAGGTGAGACCATGGTCTTTGAGGTATGGGCAGTGGTTGAAGCAACCCCATGGGAAGTTCTCTGGGGGTCTTGGATTGGGAACACATCTGGCAAGACATCACATAATTAGTCATGAATCAAAGATGGCCACCAGAAAGAATTACGTACCAGAGTAACAGTTCTCTGGATGCCAGGATGTCCTGTGCTCAAGGAAGTGTGGACCCATGGATGGTCCTCGGACATAGAGCTTGGGGTACATAGTGCTTTGTTGGAGAGCAGTTAGGTGGTGATGGTTCATGCTGTTGTGCTCATTGTATTTCCTCCATTATGTCCCAGCTGTGTGCCTTGCTGTTCTTGCTGCCAGGGTGGTAAGTGACTGTGAAATTGAACCTGGTGGAAAAACAATGACCATCGATCTTGCTGTGGATTCAATCTTTTGGCTGCCTTGATACATTCAAGATTCTTGTGATCAGTGATAACTTGGAATCGGTGAACAGCCCCCTCGAAACAGTGACGCCATTCCTTGAGTGCCGATTTCATGGAAAGTAACCCCTTATTCCCCACATCATTATCATTAGTTAGGTTCAGCTGAGTTCAACTTCCTGGAGAAGGCACAAGGGTAAAGCTTGCCTGGTGTTCCATGACGTTGTGACAGGACTGCTCCAATCCCACAATCTGAAGGATCTACCTCAACGACAAAAGGAAGTTTGAGGTCTGGATTTTTCAGTACCGGAGTGGTCGTGAAGCTTGACTTGAGGGAGATGAAGGCTTGGTATGCAGCATCGTTCCATGGCAATTTGCTTGGCTTTCCCTTGAGCAATGAAATGAGTGGTGCTGCAATGGTACTGTAGTTTCTAATTAAATGGCGATAGAAGTTGGCAAAGCCCAGGATCTGCTGTAGTTCCTTGAGTTTAGTAGGTCGAGGCCATTCAGTGACAGCTTGATGGCTGATGTTGTAACCTAGGAAGGTGGTATGGGATGTATGGAAGTCACGTATGCCTGTGCACTTTATATAGGTATGTTATTTAGTCTGTGTAGTCTCATGTGGTTCTGTGTGTGTCCCATGTTGTTTTATGTAGCACCATGGTCCTGGAGTAACGTTGTATCGTTTCACTGTGTACTGTACTAACTGTACCGCATAGTTGTTATAAAGGCAGTATAATCCAATAGACCAAAAAGACAGTCCAAACAAAAACAAAGGGGTATCCTAAAAGCAGTAAATCCAGGAAAACTGACAATGTCATAACAAATAAACAATCAGCAATGGTAATGGAAAACCACAAGGCAGGGTAAGCTGGAAATAGTTCACAACATGACAGTGGAAACAGCATGGTATTTGTATAGTTCAAACAGGAAGTAACCAATGAACAAATGCAACAGAGTGAGTATTCGGGAGAGGGCTCCCTCTGGTGGATGGTAGGAGGGGTGTTACCTCGGATGTTACAGTTCATTATAATATTAATAAATGTTTTATGTTTGATCAAATAAAAAAATTAATTTTGCAATATTTACAATAAGCAAATTTGGTACTATGATGGGTCACCACTTGATGTCCAATGTAAAAAATGTATCCTGTAGCAAAATCAGACAAGCACAAAGAATTTTGTTCTTAAGTGACTCGTCTGGTCAAATAAAAAGAAATTAAAATCAGATGTCCTCCAGTTAACCAGCATTAGACCTCCAATGACCAGCATGGACCAACTAGGACCAGCTTGGAAATTCATCAAGGGTTTTCAGCAACACGACTTGAAACATTACAAATCAACATTCAAAGAATATTAAGTTGTTAATAGAAATTAAGTTGTAAACTTATGTAAATTGGTACCTTTACATAACTTTTAAAGTTAATAACTTTAAAGTCTAGTTCTCTCAAACAAAACTGAATGTTTGGAAAAGGTTTTAATACTTGTATTTTTTAGCTGGGAACACTTTTTGTTGCTTAGCTCTATAGGTCAATAACCAAAATCTGCTGTTCCTCCTTTTTCTTTTTTTCTTTTCTTTTTTCTTTTTTTTTTTTTTTTTTTTTTTTTGCTTTTGAGTCTTAGTAATATTTTCCATGTTGATTGTTATTTATCAGTGTTCAGGCTTATAATAAAGTCATTCTCATTCATAGGCTTTAAAGTGTTGCCAGAAAGCTGCAAAACATTCAAAGATAAATATAACTTTGAACTCCCATTAGCAGAGAGCAATGATATGCCCATGTGCCCAAACGCCTACAGTCGCAACATTCCACAGCATAACACCCAGCGGTTCTCCAGTACAGCACGTTCAATCTGAGTGATGCCGGTGACCTAAGTGCTGACTTGTGGTGGTACTCGGGTATCTAGAGCCACACCATGGAGGCGTTAATGGCGGTTATGAGCTAAAGTAATGATCATTCACTAATGGCTAATGACTATGAGAGTGACAACTGCACCTGGTGCTGGGTGAAATTCAGGGTAGACACAGTTGGTTCTGAATGATAACACTGACAGTTGTAGAACTGGCAATTTAGCAAAGATACATAGCAACATTAGAATGTGAGAATTACAAATTAAAGAATTACGATATTGTTACTGAAAAGTCACAAATGCAAAACATGTTTTTTTCATTTCCAGCTGCGACTGCCCGATTCCATGAAGCATTGCAAATTATGAAATCGAGTCGCTCTACCTACACTTTCAAGTTACTTATTTCTACACATACCTGAATATTCTTGATTCCATTTTTTAATTGGTATACTTTTTTAATTAATTTGAGAAAATTTGCTTCAAAGTTTGTAATGCTGCGAATCATCCTGGAGCTGGTTTGTTTGGTTCTCCCAAAACTTAGACTGCTACAAAAAGTGAGTGTTCACCATTGCGCTCTATGTCTGTGGCATTGAGCTAGAAAGCTCGGCCAACAGTGAAATCTCATGTGTCCACATTAGTAAAAACATAAATTGTCTTCTGATTGGATGTGTTAACATAAATATAATCCATCAGACACCAGTGATATAATCATTGTCTTCTGAAGTGATCCAGTTGGTTTTGGGTGAGAACAGACTGAAAATGTAACTCCTTTTTCACTGTATATCTTCACAGCAGTCTCTTTGGAGCTCATGAGTTCAAGCTTGATTACACTTCCTATAGCGCCATCTAGCGCTCTGCTCAAGCTTCAAGCACTAGGAAGTGTAATCGAGCTTGAAATCATGATCATGCCATGATCATATTCTACAAAAAATATTTGTTTGTGTTCAGCAGAAGAAAGAAAGTCACACACACCTTAGATGAGCGAATGTTTATTTTTGGGTTAACTAACCATTTAATTGTCAAGCAACAGCAGTAAATGAAGACAGCCCATTCATAAGAAGTTGGAAGTTTAAATGTCCTGTATGCAAGACATTAGAAGGCAATAGAAATATTGACCATTTGTGTCTTACGTTGTGTAGCAGAGTTACTGTGTCCTCCTTGAATGTCAGAAATACCTCAATGCAATGCTCTATTTATATGCCTGGAAAAGGCAGTGCTCGTCTGGACAAATTACATTTGGGCTCCATAATATTATAGAGATTTAAGTATAATTAATCATATTGATCTATTAACACAGAACAGCATTAACCGCAATTGTCAGAGACAATCAAGTCAGGATAAAATTCAGTCAGGATAAAAGTCATCTCAGTACACGCTTGTTTTGAGTTGATCCACGGTGCGTATAGACGCCACTTGTTGACAGCATACGTCAAAGGCGCATGTTGATACAACTTGAATGGAAATGTTTTTAATGCTACCAAAATGTCATAAAAACGGTTTGTTTCATGAATCAAACTACTTGTTTATTATAAAACAAAAATGTCAAATCTTTTTAGAAACTAAGACATTTTCTCTGCATACACAATTGATGTAGAAAGTTGCTTGGAGCCACTGATCCAGAGTCAGCTTTTCTCATCCCATTCTCCCAGTTATGGGGAGCTGTTACACGGAGCAGTTCGGATATATATGTCAGTGAATTGAGCAAGTATTTCACCCTCTGTATCATGTCATGGCCAGTGGAAGACTAGTCTTATAATCCCTCTGCCTAAATGCGTTTCCTGATTTTTTTAATGCTGTGTGTATTAACACATGAATCAATCATAGTTCACTCAACCGAATGCTGACCTCATATTACTCTAAAACACACAATTTTCCCGGCTTGTATAGTTAATGTGCATGCGTATTAGCGAGCTGATTGACAGGCGATGGCTGTATCTAAAAGATGATTGGCTCTATTACCTGCAAAGCAGAACTTCCTTTCTACATTCATTGACTGTTGGGTGCTAGAGCTTCTTCGAGGGTCGGGTATTCCAATTTCTCCCATTCATTTAAAAAGAAGTGACTCATCTCTGCTAAATAGTCTCTGGCCTAACACTCTATAGAACTACAATGTCCATCATGCTACACTACGTCTCCTCCCCAAAGTTTGCACACTTTTACTCCTGATTTCTCACATTACAGGGAAAGTAGAGATGTACAAAAGCAACGTGTTACTTTATTTAAAAAGTAACTTCGACATTATGGTCTAAAATAAAAAATAAGAAATGAAAGTTTCTTTACTCATTACTTGAAAAAGTTATTTGATTACGGAATGTGCGTTACTTGTAATGCATTACCCACAACACTGAACATAAGTACAATTAAATGTGGAAACTTTATTACTTTCACTCAAGTATGTTTTATGTTTTTGGATACTTTGACTGTATATGGATACTTTTTTAAGATGCACTCAAAATATGTCTTATGTATGTGTTCTAGGGCTTGCACTGACATATAGGGGCATGAATACGTCATCATTCAATAGTTTTCATTTACCAATGCCAATGTAGAAATGTGATTTATTTAATCTATAATATGAAATGTCCAATGATACGATGGTTACTGAGATTAAGCAAGTAGTATTCGGCTTATCATGTGATCCTAACCCCACACATGTGGTACCCTGTCCATGTTACATAAAACAGCTTTTATAAGGTAAATAATATGACTGGGGACTTCATCTTATGTGAGTGGTCATGATTTTATACATGTGTGGCAATATTACTATTCATTTTTTTAGGACTAAATGTTTTTAATAAGAAAAAAATTACTGAGTGCAACTTGAAATTAGCCTAATAAAATGTAGACATAATACCCATACTTTTAACTAATATAATCTGGCTATAATATAATTTATTGTTTGTGTCATGACCGGTTAGGACACAATGTTACTTTTACAAAGACATTTATTGCAAGTTATGCTGTAGAATGTTATGCTCAGAGAGACAGACCGTTTTAGATGTAAGATTGACTGACATTTTGACAGTGTTTCACTTCAGGTAATCTTGTGATAGCAGAATGTCAGCCTACTCCAATTCCAACCCATTTAATTTGATACTATATTAGAGGGAAAGTGGGATAGAAATAGAGATAGAGAGCGAGAGTGAGAGAGAGAGAGAGAGAGAGAGAGAGAGAGAGAGAGAGAGAGAGTAACAGCAGTTGCCAGGAAAGGACCTTATACTCTAATGTACACATACATTTAAATATGTAATAACTAGGGCTGTCAATCAATTAAAGTTTTTATAGTTTGTTTTAAGTTTTAATCGAATTAACCGCAATTGATCGCATATATAAATATTTGCTTAGAAAGCCCTTCAAATAACAATAATTTAATAAATAATGATTAAGTAGTTATAAATAGTTATATTTAAATCATTATAAATAAAATATACATTATAACAAATAATAATATAGATAAATAAAATGGATTGCATTATTGTTGCACACGAGTAAATCATTGAAAATAGACGGCAACATTTTACAATAAGGTTCTATATGTAAACATTAGTTAACAACATTAGTTATCATCAATAAACAATACTTTTACAGCTTTTTTAAATTTTTGTTAATTTCAACATATACTAATATATTTCTCAAATCAAAAGTTGTGTTTGTTAACATTAGCTAATTCACTATGAACTAACATAAACTAACAATCAACTATTTTATTTGTATTAACTAATATTAACAAAGATTTATAAATGATATAAAAAATATATTGTTAATTGTTTGTTCATGATACCTAATGCATTAACTAATATTAACAAATAAAACCTTATTGTAAAGTGTTACTGAAAAGGCCATTCAAAAAGTGGCTTTAGTAAGCAATGTATGTTTATTTCCATATTATTGAACTAATGTCATCTGCCTATAATTGGCCCAACAATCCATTTTGCAATTGAATTCGTCAAACAGTCTGAGAAAGTGCTTTATTATGAGGTCTTTTCTAAGGATGTGTAATGCACACATGCTTTTCGAACATCTCGTTTGTGTCGCATCATATACATACAGTTTTAGGTTGCTGTGTCAAGTTAAATATAGTTCCGTTGTGTCGAATAAGCAACACTAGGGGTCTCTCTTGAGCGCCGAATATACCTCTGATCTATGAAAAAAGGCCAATGAGAAGTTGGCGGACAGAATTTGCATGTCCCACCCCCGGACATACGGGTATAAAGGCGGGGAAATGCGTCTGTTTCATTCTGAAATTTTCTTCGGAGCCGATGGTCGTGCATGCAGTCATACACTGTTACCTCTGGTCAATCTGCTGTTGGATCTACGGTGCACATCAGCGACTTTCTCCTTCTCTGCACAGCAGTGCAGTTTGCCCCTGGGCACTTCGACAGCACAACTAAAAGAGTTGTATTAAAAGAGTGATTTTCTCTAAAACAGTATTTTCCTCTAAAATAGCAATACACAGCGGCGTTGAACGTCCTTTTCAGGACGCGTCTTTATAAAGATGCCCTTCCTAGAGTGCTCTCTGCTTCAGACGGCCACAGGCGCTGTCTCGTGTGTTTGGGCTGCGAGGCAGCATTTGTGGATGGTTCATGCTCACTGCGAGAACCTGATCATGGCAACGTTGCGGTCGCGGCTTTCCTTCAACCGAAGGAACCCCACTCCAGCTGCCCACCGCGTCGCTCCTTCTTCCCACGGGATGCGGCCGGCGATGGAGGCAATTTGGGGATGGCAGTGGGTGCGGCTTTAACAGGTACATCCCCGCGAACCGCCCGCCCCCCGGCATGCTCGTTGACTTCTGTCTGGGCTCGAGGCAACAGCGGCTCGCCACACAGCCAGCCTGCCTATCCTTTTGAGCCCCCCGAGCTGGATGAGCTCACCGCTGCATCGGAGAGCGGTCCGGCATCTGACACGGATGATTTTTCTGGACTGCCACCTTCGGGCCAGCACGCCCAGGCTGAGTCTGACGCCCAGATTTAGTTTTAGGTTGTCCGACATGCTTGCCCGTGCCGCCGCCAGCATGACTGACAAGTCTAGAGGACGTCGTCGCTGGTCCTCCTCCTCAGTCACTTACCCGCTCCCTGCCGGGTGTGCGGAGCAAGGTAAGTACTTCGAGTCTTTTCTCATCACCAGAGCCTCGGGACGCACTTTCGCCTCCTGACGCCGTGCTACCTGCTCTGCCTCGCTGCCCCGCCGGGTACATCATAAATAATCATCCCTTTAGTGCCCCTAGCACGGAGCTTGGATGCATGGCTTTCACTTCCCAACCCGTCTCGCTGGCTGGCAAGGACCATCCGACTCGGTTACGCAATTCAGTTTTCCAGGCCCCCGCCCCCCCGCGCGCGGAAATCACGACCCTTTTGCTCAAAGACACGATAGAGCCTGTCCCTCCAACCGAGATGAAGAAGGGCCTCTACAGCCCTTACTTCATCGTACCCAAGAAAGGCTGCAGCTTACGACTGATCTTGGACTTGCGAGTTTTCAACTGGGCCTTACACAAACTCCCGTTCAAAATGCTCACACAGATCATATTTTAACTTGCGTCCGGCATCTAGATTGGTTCGCAGCGGTAGACCTGAAGGATGCATACTTCCACGTCTCAATACTGCCTCGACATTTACCCTTTCTACGGTTCGCGTTCGAAGGCCAGGCGTATCAGTACAAGGTCCTCCCCTTCGGCAAGTCCCTGTCCCCTCACATCTTTATGAAGGTCGCAGAGGCAGCCCTTGCCCCGCTCCAAGAAGCTGGCATTCGCATACTCAACTACCTCGACGACTGGCTCATCCTGGCCCACTCCCGAGAGTTACTATGCACCCACAGGGACCAGGTGTTCAGGCACCTCAGCCGTTTAGGGCTTCAGGTCAACTGGGAAAAGAGCAAGCTCGCCCCGGTTCAGAGCATCTCTTTTCTCGGCATGGAGATAGACTCAGTCTCAATGTTAGCGCGCCTCACCAACGAGCATGTGCGGTCAGTGCTGAAATGCCTTGCCACCTTCAGGCCAGCCACAACGGTCCTGTTTTCTTTGCCCTGCAGAGGTTTTTCCCGCTAGTTCAGGGAAACACGTCTTGATCAAATCAGACTCCACCACTGCGGTGGCGTACATAAATCGCCATGGCAGCGTGCGCTTCCGCCACATGTCACAACTCGCCCGTTGTCTCCTCCTTTAGACTCAAGTTGCTGCGTGCCACTCACATCCCCGGCAACCTCAATGTGGTAGCGGACACGTTATCACAACAATGCTTGCCCAGTGGGGAGTGGAGGCTTCACCCTCAGTCGGTCCAGCTGATTTGGGAACGGTTCGGCAAGGCTCAGTTAGACCTGTTCACTTCCCGAGAAACCGCCCACTGCCCGCTCTGCTATGCCCAAACAGAGGCTCCCCTCGGGGCAGATGCACTAGCACACAGCTGGCCCGCGGGGCTGCGCAAATACGTATTTCCCCCAGTGAGCCTTCTTGCACAGGTGCTTTCCAAGGTCAGGGAGGACGAGGAACAAGTCACTCTAGTGGCTCCCTACTGGCCCACTTGGGCTTGGTTCTCGGACCTCGTACTCCTCGCGACAGCCCCTCCCTGGCAAATTCCTGTGAGGAAAGACCTTCTTTCTCAGGGATGGTGCATGTTCTGGCATCCGCATACAGACCTCTGGAACCTCCACGTCTGGTCCCTGAAATCCCTCCCGGCCATGCCTGTTCCCCTCCAGGGATCTCTCAGTGGTCCTCTCGGGCCTTCACAGATCCCCCTTTGAGCCGCTAGAATCAGTTGGACTCAAGATCCTCTCTCTAAAGAAAGCCCTGCTGATCACGCTCACCTCCATCAAGAGGATATATATATATATACAGTCAAGCCCGAAATTATTCATACCCATGGCAAATTCTGACTTAAAGTTACTTTTATTCAACCAACAAGTTTTTTCTTGATTAGAAATAATACAGGAGTCTCCCAGAAGATAATAAGACGATGTACAAGAGGCATCATTGTGGAAAAAAATATTACTCATCTTTTATTTACATTTTAACGAAAAGTGGCATGTCCAAAATTATTCATACCCTTTGCAAACTGTCACAGTCTATGGGAAAATCCAAAGATCTATACCATTCCAAATATCCCAAGCTATTCTAAAGCATCCTAATTACCCTGATTAATTTGGAACAGCTGTTTTAATCAACTCAACAGGTGAAAAACAGAAGCTCTCTGCTGTTGGTTTGTGGACAGTCATGGCTAAGACAAAGGAGCTCAGTGAGGACCTGCGGCTGCGCATTGTGGCTGCTCACAAGTCAGGAAAGGGCTATAAGACCATATCTAAATGTTTTGAAGTTCCAGTGGCTACAGTGCAAAGTATTATTAAAAAATACAAGACGTTCCACACTGTGAAAAATCTCAGAGGACGTGGTCGGAAGCCAAAAGTGACACCTGTGCTGGCCAGGAGGATAGTGAGAGAGGTAAAAAAGAGTCCAAGGATCACCACCAAGGCCATCCTGATGAATCTGGGCTCTGCTGGTGGCAACATCTCAAGGCAGACAGTCCAACGGACACTGCACACCGCTGGGTTCAATGGACGCAGACCAAGGAGGACACCACTTCTCCAGATAAGGCACACAAAAGCCCGCTTGGCCTTTGCAAATGCTCATCTGGACAAAGAAGAAGACTTCTGGTCTTCTGTTTTATGGTCAGATGAAACAAAAATTGAATTGTTTGGCCACAATGATGTAGCCTTCATTTGGCGTAAAAAAGGAGAAGCCTTCAACCCTAAGAACACCATCCCAACTGTCAAACATGGTGGTGGGAACCTAATGTTTTGGGGTTGTTTTTCAGCCAGTGGACCAGGGAACCTAATCACAGTAAACGGCACCATGAAAAAGGAGCAATACATCAAAATTCTCAGCAACAACATCAGGCAGTCTGCAGAGAAACTTGGCCTCGGAGACCAGTGGACATTTCAGCACGACAACGACCCAAAACACACAGCAAAAGTGGTGACGAAATGGTTAGCAGACAAAAACATTAACGTTTTGCAGTGGCCCAGCCAGAGTCCTGACTTAAATCCCATTGAGAATCTGTGGAGGGAGCTAAAGATCAGGGTGATGGCAAGGAGACTCTCCAACCTGAAAGAGTTGGAGCTCATCGCTAAAGATGAATGGGCAAAAATACCAGTGGAGACATGCAAAAAGCTGGTCAGCAATTATAGCAAGCGTTTGATTGCTGTAATAGCCAATAAAGGCTTTTCTATTGATTATTGAGACGGGTATGAATAATTTTGGACATGCCACTTTTTGTTAAAATGTAAATAAAAGATGAGTAATATTTTTTTCCACAATGATGCCTCTTGTACATCGTCTTATTATCTTCTGGGAGACTCCTGTATTATTTCTAATCAAGAAAAAACTTGTTGGTTGAATAAAAGTAACTTTAAGTCAGAATTTGCCAGGGGTATGAATAATTTCGGGCTTGAGTGTATATATATATATATATATATATATATATATATATATATACGTATGTACAGTATACACATATAAATCTGTTATATACAAAAGCAAGGGACTGTACTGGCAGAAGAGGTAATGTGTGATGGATAAATATAAATAGATTAAGCTGTGTATTGCACTTTCTATTTTGCTCAGTGGGGCAGTTTTAACTGTTCATGAGATGGATAGCATGAGGGAAAAATCTGTTCCTTTGCCTGACGTTTCTGGTGCTCAGAGCTCTGTAGGCAACAGTTCAAAAAGGTAATGGGCTGGTGAGTGGGGTCCAGAGTGAATTTTCCAGCCCTGGAAATTGATTTCTGAATTCATAGCTGCACCAAACCAGACAGTTACTGAAGTGCAGAGGACAGCAGTGCCTGTGGCAGGTTGAACTTCCTCAACTGGCGAAGTCAGAACCCTCTGCTGGGCCTTTTTCACAATTGTGTCAATGTGGGTCTCCCACTTCAGGTCCTGTGAGATGGTAGTGCCAAGGAACCTGAATGACTCCACTGCTGCCACAGTGCTGTTTAGAATGGTAAGGGGGTAATGTTGGGGTGTTCCTCCTGAAGTCCAAAATCATCACCACCATTTTGAGTGTGTTCAGCTCCAGGTTGTTTTGACTACACCAGTGAGCCAGCCGTACAACCTCCCTTCTGTATACAGACTCATCATCATCTTGGATGAGGCCGATGACAGTAGTGTCATCTGCAAACTTCAGGAGCTTGACAGAGGTGTCCTTGGCAGTGCAGTCATTTTTATACAGGGAGAAGAGTAGTGGGGAGAACACACATCCCTGGGGAGCACCTGTGCTGGAAGTGAATTTCCCCTGTCTCACTAACTGCTGGCTGTCCATCAGGAAGCTGGTGATCCACTGACAGATAGATGAGGCAACTGAAATTTGGTGTAATTTAGTCTGGATTATAGCTGGGATGATGGTGTTAAAAGCTGAACTGATCCAGATCCTTGCATATGTCCCTGGTCTGTCCAGACTCTGCAGCAGATGAATGTTCAGCAGTTCGTCCCTGATTGGAAAAAGATTACTAAGTACAGGACAAACAAACAAAAACAACAAAAGAACTGGAGAGCTCCACACAATGGCTGCCATCCGCTGCACAATCTTAAGATAGAATATCAAGCTCTGTTTGAACACAAGAACTTGTTCTAATCTTGTTTTATCTACTGTTGGTGAGTGTGGTTTGTTCTCTGTATAAGCATGTTGCCCAAACAACTTAAGTTTCGCTTATTGCCCCCTGGAGAAAACAGGTGATACTTCAAGCTTAAATTGCTCAGATGGAAGGAATATTCCTTATCACTGTCTGGGGACTTGATTACTTGCGCTATTTTTTTAACGTGTTATTTTTTTATATAATTAATCACACTGAATGAATGCGTTAAATCGACAGCCCTAGTAATAACATTTAATACCAGAAGCAATTCTTATTTGTTTTTACTTCTTCCATTCTTTTATGCCTCAGTTTCCTCTCTCTATCTTACCTCATTTTGTTCCTTTCTTATTTTCTACATTATCTGATAAATTATCTGAGGTAAAAAGAGACACAGCTTTAAGAGAACTGTTCAGAAAAGCTCAGGGGAATTACAATCTGGGTTGTTTACCACTATAATGACAAATGACTTTGTGCCACCTTCTCTCCCTCTCTCTTACACACACACGAAGACACACTTGCTTCTTCTCATTAGAGGTGACTTTTTGTGAGGACACACACACAAACCATTTTGGTTCAGTTACTATGTCCTCTTTTAGTCCTCTGTCTCTGGATTAGCCAACATTTGGTAATCTTTTATCAGAAAAAATGAGGAAGAAGACAAATTCAGTCTGGAATGAAGATATATTGGTGTTTCTTCAGCTATGGGAACTTTAATGTCCCTGGGACAAACTTTTTTCTTTTTTGTTACATGAAGGTCCTTTTAAATCTGTTTTGGAAACTTTTGCCAGGCTTTCATCATGTATTATTTATTGTTTTCAAATGCCCCTAATGTATACATTTTAATGTTTTAAATTTTTTATCTTAACTCTTGAATGCATGGAAGTTTCACCAAACACTCTTACATATTCAGGTCTTTAGTGACCCAGCACGTATAACTATCACAAATGGATCAACAAAATGCCCAGATGGTGTAAAATGTCCAAATATTTTTAAGACTATTTCTATATACGACAATTCAGGACAGATTTAGAACGGGATTCATTATTTTCTCACTGAAATTTCATGAGATGCAACTGGCTGTCAAACACATATTGAGTTACACATAACACATAAGATACACATAAGCTACACATAAGTATCTCAGGCACATACTGAGTCTAAATAGATAAACAAATTGCATAATTTCAGTTGTACACCTAAATGACAATAGCCAAATCTGTTCATTGTTCATGTGTTACACCTGCTATTGTTTACTTCCATATTGTTTCTTCATCAAAAAAGCAATGTCAAATGTAAATCAAGTCAATCACTGAAACAACAGCGCCACCTTGAATAACAAAAAGGCATTTATAATATGTATGTGTACGCACCAATGGAACACTGATAATTCACCATTGTGGCACAGAAAATCAATTTGATATTGTATTTATTTGTATGAATATAGTACTTTTTCATCTTGTAATAAACAAAGAAATAGATATAATGTGAAAGTTAACTTTTATATAGATATGAAATAATCATAAAAAATTAATTATGGATGTGCAAAAAAAAACTGAAAGAAAAAACAGACACTATTACATACAGGGGTCCCTAATGACCCTATACACTTTTGGTAGTTGAGCTATTATAATTTATGTATTTATTGCCATTTTTTGTGTATTACACTATTTATAAGTGAAAGACTGAGGAATAATTCAGAAGTGTGGGCACAACTCCAAAAAGTGGATGAGGTACAGGCTGTGGAATGAGGTCCCAGGTTACTAAAGGCCCGAGATATGCATTTAAGGGTTCAAGGGTAAAAACAATTAAATAACATTTCAATGTGTGTGTGTGTGTGTGTGTGTGTGTGTGTGTGTGTGTGTGTGTGTGTGTGTGTGTGTGTGTGTGTGTGTGTGTGAAAATGATTTAAACCAGTTTTTGTGATTAGTAAGTTAGTATGCTTGATTAACAAAGAGACAAAAGTTTCAGTGAAGAACATGCTTGAGATGACATATTAGACATGTGATGTGTGAAGAAAACAAAGAAAAATCAAGTCAAAATCACTGTTCCCTTTACAAAAAGCTAGGATGCTGCACTGAAGAGCGCTATGGGGACAATCCTAATTGTGACCGAGCTGTGAATATGTGTGTAACACGTCAATGAACATTGCCCGGAATTTATAGCCTCGGTTGATGAAATCATTAGATGCACCTGTGGCCAGGCTATAAATGGATGCGTCACCAGGTGTCGTCAGATCCTCTTTTTTCAGAGCGATTCTGTGTGTGTGTGTGTTTCACAAGCCTGTCAAAACTTTCTTTCCTCTGCTAGGAGTTAGAATTTGGTTAAGCAGTGTGCAGTGAACATTTTCTCCTTTGGCCGCGCAAAAAGAGACCCCAAAACCCTCCAAGTTGGGGGATAGATTTTTGTCCAGGGAACAGGGGAAGGGAACACCTCATCAGTCCCTTCCCTTCTTTGATAACCTCCATGAGGAGCTTTCTCGCTCATGGAGGAACCCGTATTGTTCCCGTGTTCACGTACTCTCGACGTCTTTATATTCGACTATCGTGGGTGCTGAGGCACGGGGATATTCAGTGATGCCACCGGTCGAAGAGTCGCTTGCGGGCTATCTCTCGCCAGGCTCGGCATCATCTCTGACAAAGCCCTCTCTCCCCTCAAAGCCTTGTAGGGTGACCTCCGCTTTAGTGGGAAGGGCTTATCAAGCAGCAGGTCAGGCTGGTGCTGCTCTGCACGCTATGGCTATATTGCAGGCGTACCAGGCTGACCCGCTGGACGACCTGAGTGTGGGTGCTGCGCTCGATGAGCAAAGCTTCGTCGAGCCACAGATCTTTCTCTCCACGTGACCAAGCAAACAGCCCGCGCTATTGGCCAGTCTATGTCTGCCTTGGTCAGTGCGGAGAGGCACCTTTGGCTCAACCTTTCGGGCATCAAGGATAAGGATCGAATTTTCCTCCTTGATGCCCCAGTTTTGCCCACTGGCCTATTCGGAGACGCCATAAGCTCGGTCATCTCCAGGTTCCAGGAGGCGAAAAGCCACAAGGAAGCCTTCGGGCGGTTCCTCCCTCGCCGCACTCAGAGTGCGGGTCCTTTGGCCCCCCAGACCCGCCTTGGTCCTGTTAGAAGGGAGGCTCAAATCAAAGTCATGCTCCTCCTCCCAGGGATTGGGGACAGTCTCGTCGCCCTCAGCAGCCCCCAAAGCAAGACCTCAGGAATCTGATTTCTAAAAGAAGAAAACCCTGATGGTCTTGCGCCTAGTTTTGTGGGGTAGCTGCCCTCGGGACGGGGCGCGAGCTCCACTTCGCCCCTCCCGGTACCCCGCGAAGCCTCTCCATTCCCACCGCCTTCAGTGTTTCGGGTGGTAGAGGCTCCCATCAAATAGTTGGGTGTTTTGCTGCTCCCTGCATTTTTCCAGGACGCGAAACACTCGACACCCCCTCAACAAGAAGTGTTAAAGATTAAAACCCATCTTAAAGAACCTGGCAGCGTAGAAACTTCTGCCAGATATATATTTCTCTGTGGGTCCTAAGAACAGTAGGAAAGGGCTACAGAATTTAATTCACTCGCCTCCTTCTGTGTTTCAATGGCGTGGTTTCCACTACCATAAACCGGATCAGTTATGTCTACTGTGAAAAGAGAAAAAAACTGTAAAATCTCCTGGTTAAATGGGCCATAGAACGTGTTCCCCTTACAGAGAGAGAGTCAAGTTATTACACCCCTGGTTCCCATGGAGGGTGAGGGGTTGCGTCTGGCTTTAGATCTCAAAGCTTGAACTGCCCTGTCTGGGTGTTCAAGTCCAAGATCTGCCTATCAAGACGATCGTGTCACAGAAGAGGACCTCTTCGCCTCTATGAAAAGCGCAATGTCTCCTCTACTTCTCCCTGAGTCACCCAGCCCTCTTGGGTCTGGACGTTATGACACATACATGACCCAGAATGCATCTGTATGCGTTTCTTTCCCCGGTTTCTCTGCTCCTGGGAATCTTGGCCAATGTTCGCCAGCAACTCATAGCTCACTACTGATAGCACCACGCTGGCCGAACAGGATATGTTTCTCTGAGTTAATATCTCTCCTCCGAACAGGGAGGACCTTCTTTCTCAGGCTCAGGGGACAAAATTCATCCCGACCCAAATTGTGAAACCTTTCATGCTTGGCCCCTGTAGGGTACCAACTGAGGTACACAGGGCTTTCTCCTGAGATTATTGAGACCATTTTAAGTGCTAGGGCTCCCTCCACTTGGAACTGATCTGGGTAGATTTTACAGGGCAGTAGAGGACCTCTTCACCTCTGTTAATAGTGCAATTGTATGCGTTTCCCTCTACTAAGTTCATATTACAGATCCAGCTAACTTCCAGTTCGCTTCAGTTCTGGGTTTTCTGTAGGAAGAACTGTCAGCGGGCACTTGCCTCGCCACTGCCAGGTTCTATGTGGCCTCCACATCGGTTTGCCGTGCCTTGGTAGGCGGGGTGCCCTCTAAGAGGCATCCTTGCTAGGACCTCTTCATAGGACTGAGCAAGTAGTCCTTGAGGGTCTGATAAAGACCCCCCCCCCCCCCCCCTTTTAAACCTCTAGAGTCAGCATTTGGTATACTTCTGACTCTCAAGATGGTTTTTCTTATGGCAATTATGTCTCTAAGGAGACTTGGGTACCTACAGGCTCTGTCTCTTTTTTGCCGGCCTGTTTAGAGTTTGTCTCAAGTATGACCAAAAGCATTCTTTGCACCCTGACTACCTGTCCAAGGTGCCTTTCATGACCCTTGGCCGGTGACTCTCTAAGCCTTCTGCTCCCTGCCGTTTGTAACGCCGGAGCAGCTAAGACATCTCAGACTTTTTCCAGTCTGTACCCTTCAGACTTATGTCCACCGCATTTGCTAGTGTCGTAAAGTCAGGGCAGCAATTCTTCCCTTGGAAGCCGTGACCCGGTGGCGGTCACCTCCAGGCAGACTATGTCACTTTGGGTGAGGGGCATTACTGCCCGGGCCTACGAGGCGCGCGGTCAAGCTTCGCCAGTAGGTTTTAGGGCGCACTCTACCAGAGGACTCTCCTCCTCTAAAGCCTTGGCTAGAGGTCTCCCTCTGCAGTTGGTTTGTGATGCGGCAGGTTGGTCCTCTCCGCACACATTCATTAGATTCTTATAAGTTTGGATGTTCTTGCCACTCTGGGCTCTTATGTCCTTGAGTCAACATCTTAAGCTCATGTCTGAGGCCTCTCACACTCTTGTGAGCACACTACACAACACCGAACAACCACAGTGCGGCGGCGTGGGTATTCTCGTCCCCATAGCGCTCTTCATCGCAGCATCCTAGGGAACGTCTCGGGTTGCGTATGCAACCCTTGTTCCCTGAAAAAAGCGGAACGAGATGCTGCGCTGCTTTGCCGCACTGGGATGCCCCAGAACTGCTCTTCAAAAAGACGTATCTGACGACACCTGGTGACGCATCCATTTATAGCCTGGCCACAGGTGCATCTAATGATTTCATCAGCCGAGGCTATAAATTCCGGTCAATGTTCATTGACGTGTTACACACATATTCACAGCTCGGTCACAATTAGGATTGTCCCTTTAGCGCTCTTCAGCGCAGCATCTTGTTTCAGGGAATAAGGGTTACATACGTAACCCGAGACATATTATTTCCAATTTTCCAAGTTTTAATTTTGTCAAAGTATTCAAAATTGTGAAAATATTATTTAATTGTGTGTACTTATGATATATAATGTTCAAATTAGCCTTAGCAAGACAAAGGAATATGCCATTTTCTAAAAATAAATACATAAAAAAAATTATTAAATGTAATTTTCAATACAGAATGCTGTTAAACACAATACATAATTTGAGATGTGGTGGAAATTACATTGTTTTGGAAATCTGCATGATGTACCTCCAGAATTGTCCTGGGATGAATGTATATATAGTACACTGTTGGACAGTGTTAGCTGATGAATACACTAGTGAGAGTGTGAAAAGTGTGTTTTAAGAGAGTTTATTTTTTCCTTTTATACAGTAAGTCCACAGGGCCAAAACTGGCCTTTGTTGAAGTAACACCCATATTACAACTGGACTAGATTACACCTTTATCAGTCACCCTACATATAAATGTGTGTGTGTGTGTGTGTGTGTGTGTGTGTGTGTGTGTGTGTTGCGGAGATGCAGGATTATTGAGAGGCAAAGGCAATAATCAGTGTCAAGTAAAGTGGGCTACATTTCCTCACAGGCCACAAATCATTGCATGTGCTCTAAGTGTTTTGTATGTGTGTGCACAAACCTGTCAGTGTTAGGATACAGAAAAAACACAGGTCACACTGTTCTCCAATTTATCTCCTATTAATTATAAAGGGGAGAAAGGTATGGGGGAGTAGTTATAAATCAGTGTGTTGTGTTGTGTTGGGGAAGGGGCATAGCTGGTGGAAGATTGAATCGGAAAAGTCATCATTAGGATAATCCATCAGAACATCTAGATGGTCCCCACAGAGCAGTTTGAGAAAGAGAGACAGGCAGAGAGAGAGACAGGGAGAGAAAGAGACGTGGAGAAAGAGAGAGAGAGATGGTTGGAGATAGAAACAGGCATAGAGAGAGACAGTCTGATGTAATACCAGCAGGACAGACCCAGACAAATAATTTGTCTAATTATGGAAAAACATGGTGGGAGAGATGAAAAAATGAGACTCTGAATAAACAGCACCACTATAGACTCTTTCTCTCTTTCAGTTTCAGACAGCAGAAGACAAATTCACAGGTAGAGTAATGTGAGCCTGTAATTGAGTCCCTTATTAAAATCACAGCCTCATGAATATGAACGACCTCATCCTAATCTGCATATCTCAGACTATTTGTGTTACCCCTGACCCAGCAGGGGACACAGAAGTTTGGAAAAGAGAGGGAGAGAAAGTATGAAATTTAAAGGTTGAGGGGGAGGAGGAGGAGGAGATAGGAGCGGTTCGAAATTAAGGAAATAACACATTAAGGCCTTGCCTTCCTGTGGCCATCTCAAACGAAGATTTATATTTGTTCTGGGCGGGGAATAATTGGTGGGGAGATTGATGGGAGGGTTTTGAATGAGGGCAGAGCGCTATAAGCTGCTCCTCTCCATCATAACAAATTGATGAATGTCAGACTTTCCCAAAGCTGCCGTTGAGCCAAGGGGTGGCTGGCGAGAAAGTCGGAGAGCAAGAGAGAGAGAGAGAGAGAGAGAGAGAGAGAGAGGAGAGAGAGCAAAAGAGCCGCAGTAAAGTCTAGTCATAATGGCTACACCCTTGAACTCTAGCAAGAGAGGCTATCTGGAGCTACTCATTGTTTCCCCCTCAAATTAAACCACCGGAACTCCATTATTTATATTTTGAGAAGTACAGATGCTGCCAAAGGGCAGAGTTATAAGTGTTAAAAATTGGAAATGAGGTGACAGCCAGACTCTTTCTCCTTTTTTGTCCACCTCCTCCCCTCCCTCTATAATGTATACATTTCCCTCCATAGTTATTTTCCTTTTCGACCACTAGTTCCCTGTGCTATGGATTAAATATGCTTGGGCTCGTAAAAACTCAATTTATGTCCTAATTTTCTTATTTAACTACTCTCATAGGTCATTTCAGTATTACATTTTTTGTCACTACTGAGATGAAAGCTCTCAGCCTTACTCCAGAGGCCGGGAATGTTCTAGAATTAGAAGCCACTGATGTACTTTAGCATTCCAGAAATGCTGCTTTTTAAGTAGGGCTAAATAGACCACTCTTTGAAATATACACTGTCACATTGACTTGTATTGAATAACTTTCATTTACCATGATGTCAGTGATGTTTCTATCCATTTTTCCTTGCTGAAAAGATTGTATAAGACCACAGCAAATATCCCTGATGTTGCAGGCTGGTTTATGCTGGTCAAAAAAGAAAAAGTAGATAGATATTATTTACACTAGTAAATAGCTACCAAAAGCATCTTCTCTGCACTAAGTACAAATAGTGTTAGATGCTATTCGAACCCCAGTGCAAATAGTGGCAGATACTATTTACACCCCTAATTAAAAACTAAAATAATGTATAGGGGCATCACTGCAGAATCTTTATTGTGTTTATTTAGAGTCCCACATTCACCCTACACCAACCGCTATCCCTTAACCTAATCCTAACCTTTCCTTACAAATATTTACCATGGTTTTACTACAGTAACTATAGTATCACCATTATATTTTTAAGTAAAATCATAGCATCCACAAAATTAAACATGGTTACAATATTAACACCATATTAATGCAGTAATACCATGGATAATTGCATGAAAACTATGGCCAAAAACATGTTTACTACAATATTACTACAGTAAAATTCATGGTTTATTTTACTGGATTAAATCATTCTCTCAATGACTTTCACCGTGACCAAATCACTGAGAAAATCAACCTTTCTATTGGTTTTAATTTATTATTTTAAGAATTATTAAAGGAAATAATTTGAGTTAAGACAGGAAAAAGGATGGGAATAAGTAGGACAAAAGACGAAATCGAACCACATGTCTTTACACCACACGAAACCGGAGCAACACTGGGGGCACAGTTTTTCTTCAATTTGTCTGTTTCTATTAGACTATTGGAGTGCAATTTTCACCTACTGCAAATAGTTACTCTAAAAATTAAAAAGGTAATACCTTAAAGTAATTTTTATTATAAAAGTATATTGTTCGTTGTATGTTTGTAATACATAATGTAAAGAATTTACTATTGTTAACAAATAGAGCCTTATTGTAGTGTTACCAAAGTTTGTAAAAATCTTTAAAATCATGGGAATTTCTATAGCAAAAATAAATAAAATATTTTATCATCTAAATATTACCCTTGGTCAACCAGAATAGTCTGTATTGTGGTCATGAACAGCCCAAGTAAACAGGAAGGGACCATCTGACGAACTTTGTCAAAGTTTGTTTTAAACATCTCGTTTATGATGGGCAAATCTGAAATTTGAGAACAAAGAGGAAAATATAGATAAAGTATTTCAGGGACTGAAAACTATTCAAACAATTAAACCACTCTTAAAAAGTATTCATTACATTGCATTAGATAAAAATATGACATCTGTAAACAAATGGTGCTTGAACTTTTCTCAGAACTTACTTTACATTTCTTAGCTATCTTTGGCTATGAATTTTGGAATGATAGAACCAAACTATTATTTACCACACTGGCCGCTGGCCAAATTGATGCCCTATGCAGAGTTCCGGGATACCCTAGGGAGTCAGTGCCCTACGCAGACTGCGTAGTATGCGTATAGGGATCGGCGATACTGAACAGAATGGACCTTTTCAGCAGGGAACAGTGTGCTTGTGCTATGATTCTTTAAAATAAATGTTGCTTGCTGCACCATCTAATGTAATATAATTTTTAAGATTTATGTAAGTTGCCAATTGACATTGCATAAAACCCATTATTATAATTTATTAACAGGGTGATTTTATGAGACGCATTGTTGGAGATGGTGTAGAGGAACAGGTCCGTGGAGTCTTACTGATTCTCTGTTTTCTGATCATCTGTTTTTTCTGCTTTGTAGATGCTGGCTCTGGATCAGGAGATGATGGTGAGTATTTTCATCTCATCTCTAATTAATACGGAGTATTACAGTGATCTCATCGGTCGCTTGACACACACACACACACAAAGAGATGCTCAGACTGTGTTCAGATGACAGCAGCTTCTGTCTGCTTGGCCTGATAGATGTGAATATGTCAGTGGTGCTTAGGAACTGAATCCTGGATGAAGAACACTCTAGAGTAGGGCTAATTAAAAAGAGATACAGGATGGGGTGATGGGGGACATCAAGAGAGAAAGAATGGGAGAGAGAGAGGAAAGAGAATGGGAGGGAGGGAAAAGAGGAGAGACTCTAAAGTGAGGGATGAGTGATAAGAAAGATAAGAAAAGATTGACTGATCAATGGGGAATTATGGAGAAACAAGGAATGGAGAGAGAGAAGAGAGAGACTTAAACAATGAGATAAATGCAGTAAGCCAACGGCTCAGATCAGGAGATGATAAACAATTACAAAAGTAACAGATTATAAAATGATTTTAACAGATATATGCATGTAAACGTCCAGGTTACTTTCGTAACCTCCATTCTCTGTTGGAGGACATGAGAACTTGTGTCGATATAGTGACACTAGGGGTTGCACTTGGGAACCCCAAACACCTCTGATCTTTGAGAAAAGGTCAATGGGAATTAGTGAGTGGAATTTTCATGCCACTCCCCAGGACATATGGTATAAAAGGAGCTGGCTCGCAACCACTCATTTAGGTTTTGTGCTGAGGAGCTGAGACAGGGTCCCAGCCATTTCAGCAGGTAGTTCAGTGTTGTGGCAGGAGGGACACAACGTCTCGTTCCCTCCGTCAGGGAACAGAGGTTGCGAAGGTAACCATGAAGGTACCTATCTGTCACTCACTCGACGTTGCATCAATGTAGTGACACTATGGGTCCCTGTACAAAACGCCACAACTAACTGAACTGTGTAATGTGAACTGGCAGTGTGAGATGGCAAACCTTTGCATGCCTCGTATCCAGCGCACCTGGGCATCATGTAACCTCCACCAATGCTCCTACGAGCGTTGTATGGTCCCCCGCACCTCGTGGGACAAGTCGACAGGCCTCCCCAACCGTGGCCTCTTCTCTCCTTTTTTTCCTCCCCAAAAAAGTATGGAAATCAAGTGTCCGTGTCGGGGGTGGGTGGTTGGGGGGGGCACACCACAGAGACCACATCCTGCCCCCCCTTCGGGCAATTGTATGGAAATACGTCACATGGTCTTACCAAGACTTGAAGTCCCCATGGTAGGTCTTACCCAGAGGGGATGGAGCTCTACAAACACGGTGACCGAGAGCAGAAGGGAACTCTGCCCAAGGAAGACGCGGTTTTCCAACAGGGAAACTGTCTCACGGAAGATTCATCACACAGGGTTACAAACAGGCAACCAGCACGTGTGGAGCACCTACCCCAGTACAGGGCTTAATAGCAATAGTTTCTCTGCAAACTCACCTGCCACAAGGCTAAGGAGGATGGACATCCAGGGCCTCGTGAAAATGACTGGGGGGGTAAAAAGCGCACGTCTCCCCCTCCGGGAGGGGAAAAGCGCTATACACAAGCGGTACACCTGGCCAGTTGTCCCACAAACTTACCTGTTCATACCTGACAGCACATGGGATGAACCGGCTCAACACAGAGATTTAAGAACCTCGTGAAGGTATTGGGTGTTGCCCAGCCCAGTGTTCTATCAATGTCTGCTAAAGAGGCACCATTCCTCTCGGCTCTGGAGTCCAAAGCGGGGGCAGCACGTCCTGGGCGTGGTATGCCAAAGTGATGGCATCATCAACACAGTGGGCGATCCTCTGTTCCGAGACAACGCTCCCATTCCACTGTCCTCTGAAGCAGACAAAGAGCTGCTCAGAGTGTCTAAAGCTCTGCATGCGATCCAAGTAGATGTGTAAAGCACACATCGGACACAGCAATGAGAAGGCCAAGACTGCCTCCTCCTGGGGCAGCTTCGCTTGCAGGTTCACCTCCTGATCCCTAAACGGGGTCATGGGAAACTAGGGCATATACCTCGGTCAGGGCATCAGGACCACATGAGTGTGATCTTGACCGAACTCCAGGCACATGTTGCTGACAGTGAACATCTGCAGGTCCACTACCCTCTTGATGGAAGTGGGCGCAGTCAGGAGGACAGTCTTCAAAGAGACCACCTTCAGCTCAACTGACTCTAGGTGCTCAAACGGGAATCCCCGCAGGCCCTGCAGGACCACGGAGAAATCCCATGTGGGAATGAGGTGTGGACTGGGAGGATTCAACCTACTCGTGGCTCTAAGGAAGCTGCTGTTGCGAGGATTGTGTGGTCCGAGAACCATGTCTGGGTCCAGTAGGGTGCTACTAAGATTCCTCCCTGACCTTGCAGAGGGTCTGTGCAAGTAGGCTCACTGGGGGGACACAGACACAGATGTGGCAAAGAAGCCCCGGGGCCAGCTGTGTGCCAATGCATCTGTGCTAAGGGGAATATGTGAATGTGTGTTGCACACACAAAGTCTTCGGACATGTGTGTTCTCTCTCTCTCTCTCTCTCTCTCTCTCTCTTGCTCTCTCTCACACACACACACACACACACAATGTGTGTTTGGCATCCTTTTGTGCATCATCTTTCCATGTATACACTTTGAGGAATTTTTCTACTATTTCAACTTATCATATTATGTTGTGTTTGGGCTCATTTGAATCAGGATAGTCTGTTGTAAGTTACATTATATCATTGTCATACATGTTATATGTGTTTCAGGAAAAAATGTGACAAAAAGACACTCATGTTTATTATATTTATGTGTGTCGGTAGGAATTTCATGCACTAATGCTCATTGCAGTTTGGCCTCTGTATGAAACAAATTTGCTCAATGCATCTTACTAATTGAGACCTTTCTAATGATATACTGTATAATAGATGTCTATCTCATCTTTTTATGTTTTGACCAACTCTGAATATAACTGTTGTGTTAACAAATTTCCAAATGATGAGAACAATCCAATTCTAATTTGTCAGCATTATTTTAGAATTGGTAGGATCAGCTAGATTCTAAGCTTTAAAATTACATCTATTTTGTTTAGGTCAAGCAAGTGGTTATTAATTTATATTAGTGATGATCAATTTATATTATTATTATTTTTTTTAATCTGCAGGGAGTGCCTCCAGCTAGCTAGGCATAAGCTCAGTTCAATGAATCCTTCTTTGTTATAATTGTTTTTATATGTTCAAAAAAGCAATATCTTGGGATAATACAATATGAGAAATGTATTAACAATCAAACAAAAGGTCTTAGCACAAATTTACACAACTCAAGGGTTAAAAGAGTCAGTATGAAGGTAAATTTGTCGCTAAAAAATGTGCCCGTGTAGAGTAAGATTTGTAAAAGTGTCATTGTAGTTACAAGCATGATAGAAAGATTTGCATACAATGTGTGAAAACGTAAATCAAATTGCAAGTGTCAAAAAATTGCACGAGTTGAATGTTTTGTACAGGTGTAAATGAAGTTGCAAGCTTAAGCAAAATTGATTTGCAATATTTTAATCCTTTGCATATGTGTAATTCATATGTATCTGTAACTTCATATTAACAGAAAATACATTTGATCTGTATTTTTTTTACTTACTTTTTTTCATGCTTAAACTGTTGTTTTATTGATTTTATTTTTCACCAAAAACATTGCAAACCTGCAATCAGCGATATGAATCAAAGAAAGGCTGTTATGAACAGTAAAACGGATTGGCTGTCTAGAATCAGTGTATGTATAAAACTAAACTATTGCAAAAGTCTAAATGAAAATCTCTATATCCATCCTTCCGTCAGTCCGTCTGTCTACTATATGTATGTATTTACTGTATATATAGTACTTTGCAAAAGTTTTAGGCACTTTTGAAAAATGTCGCATAGTGAGGATGTCTTCTAAAGTAATGAAATAAATGATTTTCATTTATCACCTAATGTCATACAAAGTCCAATAAACATAAAAAGCTAAATCAATATTTGGTGTGACCACATGTGCTTTTAAAACAGCACCAATTCTCCTAGGTACACCAGGACACACTTTTTCTTTGTTGTTGGCAGATAGAATGTTCCAAGTTTCTTGGACAATTTGTCACAGTTCTTCTATCTATTTAGTCTCAATTGCTTCTGTCTCTTTATGTAATCTCAGACAGACATGATGTTCAGTGGGGGGCTTTGTGGGTGCCATGACATCTGCTGGAAGGCTATTCTAATCTTTTCTATTTGCAAAAGGAATGTTTGGGATTCCAACATTTATTTTCCTATTGACACAGTAAAGCTGAAGATATAAATAACCATCTTAAGACCAATACATTTGTGAAACATCTTATGCATCTAAGACTTTTGCGCAGTACTATATATATATATATATATATATATATATATCCATCCATAGCAACAAGGTCAACTCTGCCTTGGTCAACTCTGGACTGGAAGTCCATTCCCCTTTTTTAAGTGAGCGAGGGAAGTACGCTTCAGGCAGCTCCATATCCCACAATGCAACTCGACTGTGATGTGACAGCAGATTGCACTTCATAAACCCCATCTCCACACAACTCTAATGTTTGATGGAGTTGAAGTTAGGTCAGATAAGCAGTTTATAAAAGTTATATTGAGATTTAACAGCATAATACTTGTAGCTACCTTAAACTGTTTATCACACAGTTGTAGCCAATGTGTTCATTGTTTTTTTCGTTTGTGTAAATCTTGATTAATCTTGCTAACCTTTGATTCTAATGAAAAATGAGTTTCCTGCTCAGGTGCAAAAATCACTAAATAATTCCACAAATTGACATCAGTCTTCAACATGCTCCAAGTGATCAAGTGTTAAGGGTGTTCCAGTTAAACCCATTGCACATCTTCCATCAGTAAAAAAGATCTAATCAAATATTTGGTGATAATATAGCATAATAAGAGACTCAGTAAGTTTTAGTCTTTTTCAAAAGAAAATCCTCTTCGAGTCTAAATGACCGGAACACAACATGAGGTTTAAAAAAAGAGATTTGCAATATTTTAATGCTTTGCGTAAGTGTAATTCATATGTATCTGTAACATCATATGAACACAAAATACATTTGATTTGTAATTTCTGACTTCCTTTTTTCATGCTTAAACTGTTGCAGAAGTGTGAACGAATATTGTTTGTGGTGAAAATATTATCTGTCTGTCCGTCTGTCTGTCTATCTATCTATCTATCTATCTATCTATCTAAAACCAAAATGGCACAGAATTGGTTTAAAGAGTAAAAAAAAAAACTTTGCTGTTAATTTTTAATGTTCAGAGAGTTTAGTTTTATATGGCGTAATTTTGCCATTTTGTTCATGAGTTCTATGATACCAGCAAATTCCATCCATCCATCCATCCAAATGCCATTCCAATAATAAATGTAATAAAAAATATATTTTAAATAATTAACAGCAACAAGAAGAAGTATTTGAACACCAGATGATTGAGATTCAGATATCATTTACTCATTATCAGCTCAACTTTGCACAGACAATTAAAGAATGTATATGTAGCCTATAGTTACATTTGTGTAGGAGAGATACAGTTCTGCCAGAGGGATGACACTGAATCATTTCAGGAAAAACCTGTCTGTCATGTTATTTAACCAATCAGGTCAGAGTAAACTGGTCAGCAAAAACCTAATTTGATTGGTTATAAGAAGCAAGTAGCCCTTCCCTGAAAAAATAGTGCCAAAAGTGTAAGCGCAAAAAAGTCAGAAGAATACAGATCAAATCAACGCAATTTATTGTAAAACAGTGTCTATTATTTATGTAAAAAACCATACTGTATGTTGAAAACATGTTTATGGGTAATTAATACTGAAAAATGAAATGTATTATTAAAAACCACACTTACATTGGAACGAATTTCTTTGAATTTGTTAACTCTACTTCCTTAAATTTTAACTTGGAATTACAATGCTGCATTGAACTGGAATTTAAAAGGCATTTGTAACTAAACTCTGTATAGTGCACAACCCTGGTGTAAAAACCATAGGAGAGGGACATGTGAATAAAAGACATCTCTATGGGAGAGCAGAGATACAGAAAGTCAGAGAGAAGCAGGAACAGTAAAGAATAAGGCAGGCTGAGAAGGATCGAGTAGAGGCGTCACTTAGAAACAGATCAGCATGGCTTATGAGAGGAGTTTAGCTTAAAGAAAGCTTTGCCCCTCCTCCAGTAGGATCAAACGAGTGGTAATGTCTGAATGTAAATCATTGATGAGCTCTGGGCTCATACATTGTAAATCACAAGAACACACACAGATATATTCACACACACTATTCACACACACACACACACACTTAGATCAGATCTGTTGTATTGACATGGAAAAAAACACTTCCTTTGCACACTCAAAATCTGCAAACATATACACATTTCAAGGTAATGGGAAAACACATCTAATGGAAGGCATCCCAACCCATTTCACATAAAGGGAATTAATTAATGACAGCTCTTAATATTTAGCATTTGTTATATAACATTTATATGTGTGTGTGTGTGTGTGTGTGTGTGTGTGTGTGTGTGTGTGTGTACTTGTTTATACTACATTGTGTGGACCAAATGTCCCCACAAGGATAGTAAAACCTGAGATCACCTACCTTATGGGGTTCAGCCAGCAGGGAAATGGCTTATTAAACATAGTAAACTATGTTTTTGTGAAAATTAAAAAATGCAAAAAGGGGATAGAAATAATTGTTAGACCTGTATAAAATCCATAAAATGCATGGAAGTCTATGGAGCGTCCCCACAATGATATATAAACAAGTTGTGTGTGTATGCGTGCGTGTGTGTGTGTGTGTGTGTGTGTGTGTGTGTGTGTGTGTGTGTGTGTGTGTGTGTGCTGGTTTATCCAACATTATGGGGATGAAAAGAGCCACACAATGTAGGAAAACCTGATATTTGTAAGGAAACACATACATTGTGAGGACAACCCAACTGTCCCTATGAATCAAATGGTTTACTTTAATAAACATAATAAATAATGATTTAATGAAAATGTAAAAATGTGTAATGGGTTAGGATGGGCAAGGAGGAGGCAGGAACTGGCTGAGTAGTCAAAGAAACCTTAACATAAATCAACGTACAGCGGCCACGTGTCTCTCTTTATCTCAAACTGGCAACTCAGCCTCCTCTTTATTCCCCTCCCAGCTGATTAGAACAATTCTGGGCCGGGAGTGTGTCCTCACTGTCTGGCCATGCACTCCTCCTCGTCACACTCTTCCACTGCCCGAATCAGGCCAGGGAAACCTCTGTCTTGACATACTTCCCTCCCTTCCTGGAGAGGAGGTGTTTCCCTTCTGGCCATCCTTCTGCCGGCAGGTCTTCCCCGCCTCTCTGGAGTCCTGGGAGAAGCGAGGGGAGGGATAGGGGAGAGGGAATGAGTGAGGGGGAGAGACAGAAAGAGAGAGAGAGAATAACGCACGCCATCGCCTGGTCTTCAGCCTCTCCTCTGCCTTCTGGCAGACGACAGCCACTTCTCCCCTGGAGGATGGCACTGAGTCCTCCAATCCCTGCAGATGGAACAGCTCCTCCCCTTCCTGGCATATGGCAGCGTTCCTCTGACTCCCGCCAGCCAGTAGCGGCGACTCCTTCCACTGGAGGATGGCTGCGGCTCCTCCCCGGTGGATGGCAGCAGTGAGAACTCCACGATAGTACAGCCCTCCTTCTTCCCTGGTTTCGGCACCAATATAATGGGTTAGGATGGGCAAGGAGGAGGCAGGAACCGGGTGAGAAGTCAACAAAACCTTTAATGCCATAAATCAAATTAAATCAACTTAAAAACACACAACAGCTGTCTCTCTCTCTATCTCTCTCGAACTGGCGCCTCCAACTCGTATTTAACCCCCTCTCGGCTGATTATAACAATTCAGGGCCAGGCATATGCCCTCCTCCTCATTGCAAAATGCTAAATGGTTTCTGTGAGGGTTCGGTTTAGGGGTAGGGTTAGGGTTAGTGTGAGAAAACCTTATGACATATGCAAGCATGATTCTTCAAAGGTTCTTAAATACATAAAGACATCAAATCAAACTTTTGCCACACTGAGAAAAGTCTAATGGCTGAATATGTGTACCTAGCTCTCATGTACCTAATTGTAAGTTGTAAAATGCACTTAGTAAGATATATTCCCAGCTGTGCCAGCCAATATCGAGAAGTAGTTTCGGTTTGAAAACTGTACCTATGCCACTCAAACAATTACGTTAACACTGTGTTTCTTACCACACTGGCAAATACTTTTTTCCTAGTTTTAACCATGAACCTCACTAAATGTTGTTAAATGTATACTTGAAGCAAGAAAAAACAACAGCTGGACAAAAAATGTGTACACACAGGTAGGAACAGCACATGGTCTTTTACACTGTAATTAGTTCTTCTTGTATAAGGAATAGTAGTAGGCTATCATATGCTCTCCTTAGTACTTCACCTTGACTGGTAAGACAATTGTTGATGTAGTCATCTGTCTGAAATCAGAAAGTTGTGCATGTACAGAATGAGTGTTTGTTTCTATGTTCTACGTTTTGAGTTCTGAAAGTTACAGTATGTTTTCATAGTTCAATGATCTCTTTTCTCAAAAGATAAAGGTAAATGTCATTTTCTTATGACACAACCCCTTTAAGTGCATCTCTCAATATCTCTCATCTAATTTATTTTCTCTCACTTTTTCTAGTTAACGAAGGTTCTGCAGAGGTCATTCAGAAGGAGACATCGACGTGCGACATTTGTCAGTTCGGGGCCGAGTGTGATGAAGATTCAGAAGACGTGTGGTGAGTCACAAACACATGTGACATCTTTTCAGGGTCCTGACATTGCGTTCTTCAGAGAGCCCGAGGGCCTATGGAATATGGGTTGTGTCTAACAGTATGTTAGATGCAAATTCCTCTGCAGCAATAGTGTAGTCTAGTGTAACTTATCTTTCTCAGAAATTTTCATATGCCCACCTGAAATAAGTGATGATATGTATGGCCGCCAGAACAATAAATTTAATAAGCTTTTGACCCAGAACATTTTCAGTCACTAATGTGACTGTTGAGTGAATTGTGTTATTTTTTTCCATCCATCCATCCATCTTCAACCGCTTATCCGAAGTCGAGTCACGGGGGCAGCAGCTCCAGCAGGGGGCCCCAAACTTCCCTATCCCAAGCCACATTAACCAACTCTGACAGGGGGACCCCGAGGCATTCCCAGGCCAGTGTGGAGATGTAATCTCTCCACCTAGTCCTGGGTCTTCCCCGAGGCCTCCTCCCAGCTGGATGTGCCTGAAACACCTCCCTAGGGAGGCGCCCAGGGGGCATCCTTACCAGATGCCCAAACTATTTATTTTATTTAAAAAAAATGTACAAAGATTCTCTCTAAATGTGCACAGAGCTGCGGGAGTGTAGCTGATTGCACAAGCAAGACAGACAGTCTGACTAAGCTTACCCACCAATCAGAAGGTTAATTTCAGACGTTATTGGATATTTGCTTACTAATCTATTTTCCGTTTCAGTGGGGGACATTTCCAGCATATACTGCTGAAGCACAAGCATCACTGGAGTAACCATGATTTGTGCTGTAAATTTCCCTGCTATATATATACTTTATATATATATATATATATATATATATATATATATATATATATATATACACAGGTGCTGGTCATATAATTAGAATATCATCAAAAAGTTGATTTATTTCAGTAATTCCATTCAAAAAGTGAAACTTGTATAATGTATACATTCATTCCACACAAGACTGATATATTTCAAGTGTTCATTCCTTTTAATTTTGATGATTATAACTGACAACTAATGAAAACCCCACTGGTCACAGCCCAGGAGGCCGCCACACTCTAACAACTATGGCATCAATGATCCAGTGGGTGATCCTCTGTTTGGAGACAGTGCTTTCTTTCTTTCCGCTGTCCACCAAAGCAGACAAAGAGCTGCTCAGAGACCATAAAATTCTGTGTGCGATCCAAATAGATGCGTAAAGCGCGCACTGGACACAGCAACACTAAGGCTGGGTCTGCCTCCTCCTGGGGCAGCGCTTGCAGGTTCACCACTTGGTCCCTAAAAGGGGTCGTGGAAACCTTGGGCACATAGCCCGGTCGGGGTCTCAGGATCACGTGAGAGTAGCCCGCACCGAACTCCAGGCATGTTTTTCTGACAGAGAACACTTGCAGGTCCCCAACCCTCTTGATGGAGATGAGTGCCATCAGGATGGCAGGCTTCAAGGAGAGTGCCTTAAGTTCTACTGACTCTAAGGGCTCAATGGGAGCCCCTCGCAGGCCTTGCAGGACTACGGAGAGGTCCCATAAGGGATCGAGGCATGGTCTAGAAGGATTCAACCTCCTAGCTCCTCTCAGGAACTTGATAATCAGGTCGTGCTTTCCTAAAAACTTGCCATCCACTGTGTCGTGGTGTGCAGCTATGGCAGCTACGTACACCTTCAAGGTAGAGGGGGACAGCTGTCCCTCCAACCTCTCCTGCAGAAAGGAAAGCACTGAGCCGACTGTGCATCTCTGGGGGTCTTCGTGTCAGAACACAACTTAGGGGGCCCTAGCCTGAGTGATGTTGTCTACCATGGCAGGTGGGGCCAGACATGGAGGTTCCAGATCTCTGGTCACAGGTTTCACATGGTGCACCATCCCTGAGAAAGAAGGTCCTTCCTCATGGTAATTTGCCAGGGAGGGGCTGACGTGAGGAGCATGAGGTCCGAGAACCAAGTCTGGGTTGGCCAGTAGGGAGCCACTAGGGTGACCTGCTCCTCATCCTCCCTGACCTTGCACAGGGTCTGTGCAAGCAGGCTCACTGGTGGGAACGCATACTTGCATAGTCCAGGTGGCCAGCTGTGTGCCAACGCGTCTATGCTGAAGGGAGCCTCAGTCAGGCAATGGGAGGATTCCGGGGAGGAGAACAGGTCTTCCTATGCCTGCCCGTATTGACTCCACTGCCGTGGTGTTGAGTTCGCCTGGGATGTAAGTGGCTCACAGTGAATTGAGGTGCTGCTGTCTCCAGAGGAGGAGACGGTGGCCGAGTTGTGACATGGCAAACTGAATCGCGTAGCCGAGTCGGACGGTCCGGGTCAGCTATCGCGACGGGTTGGAAATGCAAGCCATGCATCCAAACTCCGGGCGAGGGGGACCAGGGTAACAATTTTCTCAGACGTACCGGCAGGTGGGGCCTCGCAGTGAGGCGGAGGCAGAGAGGCCACATTGACGGGGTTTGAGTCGAGAGACATCAAATCACTTACCTGACTCCTGATACTCACCAGCTTATCCATCGAGGAGGGGGGAGAAGGTGTTTCCGTGGTCCATCGAAGCCGTCCTGGTTTGAGTATGTCTGTGACACAGCTTGGTGCACCGGGGCGGGGGAATTGCCACCGGGTCATTGGACCTGCTAGAGAGAGACAAAAGCCGGTGGTTGGGGTGACGGCCGAACACACCAGTTATGTGACCCTGGGACTGAGGAAACTGCTCATTTACTGTTGTAAATGTTAATGTGTTATCACTGGACTATATCAGTTCTCTGTCAGTCTGGAAGGATAATGGATTATTTCCTTGTACATGCACCGCCGTTCAGAACAGTGAACAGATGACCCTATAGATTAGGGGCAAAATAGAGCAGCTCTCCGCTGCAACTCTATCTTCATTTAATAGTTCCTCTACCACAGTAGACAGATTAAAACCTCAGGACCATGGGTGGGCAATTGCTATTTTAATATCCCTCACAGGAATACACTAACCAGACAGATCAGAGGGAGATAAAGCAGTGGAGAGTGCTAGACATGTCAAAAGGGACATAAATGAGGGAGAAAATGTCAACAAAAAAAGGCAGAGATGAAAAGAGAGAGAGAAATTAGACAATCTAAGCAGTTATTTCTTTGGGTACCACAGCTACTGAAGCGTGCGGCGAAACAAAAAGAAAAGGGAACAAAAGATTCTCCTCCCGGCCCTCCACCAGGGGATAGAGTGGTCTGCTTACCAGCTCCAAGGCAGTGGATCCTCACGTCGCAGGGGTGCTCCGCCATCGAGGGTAGTGAGGTTGGGGTAGCCGAGAGATTAGGACCGGGCAGAGAATGGTGCCTCTTACGAACTCATCAGCTCCTCGTGCACTTCCGGGAAGAAAGGCACTGGGGCGGGGCGTGGCTGTGAGCAGCGCCGCAAGCCCAGATACCAATCATCCAGCCACGAGGGTTCAGGGTAGAATGGCGGGTTTCACTCTTGCCCAACGCTCACGACGGCCCAGGAAAGCATGTCTGTCATTTCAGCGTCTGCCTCAACTGGGCAACCACACCAGAGGGAGGAAGCCCAGCGGAGGTTTCCGGTGCTTCGCTCGAGAGCTCATCGCCTTCACGGGCACCAACTAAGAGGTCGAACTCGCCCTGGGACAAGCCAGCGCATTCATCTGAATGCCTAACTGGAGCAAACGAGCGTGCCAACGAATGGGAGGTCTGTAGGGATTTAATCTGTGGAGGTGGTCCCATTGTGGTGCCCAAATCGCCCCCAGTGCTCGCTGCGCTGGCCTCATACACATAGGTAGAATGACCGAGGCAGGGAGACACTGGGGTAGCTTGCTTTCTTACGAAAGGGAGCCGTGACTGCAATGGTCATGGCTTCGCATGGCAGCGCCCAGGCATGAAAGACAGCAATCGTGGCTGTCAGAAGACGAGAGTTATTGACCGCAACCAGGAATAAAACACAATCGGAAATCTTTAAAATAGACGCGTCTTGAAAATGACGTTCCGATGTGTGCCGCTCTTTTAGAATATACTCTTTTTGTGAGGGTAAATGCTCTTTTAGAATGTGCAGTGTATCCATGCAGAGAGGGGAGAAAGGCGCTGTAATGCGCTGTAAGGATCCAGCAGAGGTGAGGGATGGAAATCGCTTGACTTGGCTTGAACCATCGACCATTCGGCTCCGAAGAGAAAATCTAATGAGCGGTATGCACGTCCCCTCCTTTTATACCCGTATGTCCGGGGGAGGGGCATGCAAATACCACTCACCAATTCCCATTGGCCTTTTATCAAAGATCAGTGGTGTCTTGGGCTCTCAAGAGTAACCCCCAGAGTCACTACATCGACACAACATTGAGGGAGTAACAGATAGTGAACAAGGTCCATAACATTTTGGTAAAATCGCATTGGCATCCAATTTTACATTACGTCTGTAATGTGACATTTCAGAGTGAAACTAGATATTTAATGAGAAATAAGAAATAAAAGAAAGGATGCCAGACTTATTTTTTTGGATTGTGAAAAGTGGTCATCTATAGTAATCTATAGCCTGGCTTAGGTGATATCAGTGCAAAATTAAAGTAATTTCAGACTCAGAGTTATTACATTAATTAAATATTATGGAGCCTACATTTTTTTTTCTTTGGAATAACATGTACTAATAAATTATGCACAAAAAAGGCCAAAGATGTGTATTAAAGGATACACATTTCTGGTCTTGTATTGGTCTTGCTTATCTATTATTACCAGGGCTGTCGATTTAACGTGTTAAAAGAATTTAAGCAATTAATCTCAATGCCCCTGGACCATAATAAGGAAGATTCCTGAGAAATGCAAGCTTGTAGTACCACCTGTTTACTCCAGAGGACTGCATGAGCGACGAGCAGTTTATACAGTGAAGAAAACGTTTTAGTAGGCAGAACAACACAGACATGCTTTACATTCTTGCTTTCAAAACACTTGAAGGAGCTTGAAGGATCTCAAGATGTGTTCTAAGTATTAAACTATATATAACTTGACACAGTGACCTAAACATTTTATGTAGAGACACTACACAAGCATGTATATATCATTTTTATATTTAAAGATAACTATGTATAATTATATATTGATATAAATATGTATAATCATTATATATTGAATTATTATTATATGAGGGGATTTCTCAGCAAATATTTTATATGCTATTAATGTGATTAATCGCGATTAATTAATCGGGACACCGTGTAATTAATTTGATTGCAAATTTTAATTGATTGACATCCTTAATTATTACATGTAAGCAATATCAATAAAACAAGTGTACTGAATCTCAGCACACTGTGATTCAGCCGTAGCAGCCTTGTGCCACAGGTAATTTTTTTCATTAATGTTTTTATTTTGTTTTAAGCTCTGTTGTGCAACATTTATTTAACAAAATAATAATAATAATATAAAAAAATGATATTCTCTATATATAAAATGTTTTGTTGAAATAAAAAAATATATTTGTATTTAATTAAAGCTTTATGTATTCATTTGATCAAGCACAATTTTGATCAAAAATGTTATTAAAACACAACATGGAATCCAGAAAATTAAATGGAAAAGGCAGAATTTGCAATGCAAGAATTTATGCAGTTCTTTTAATCAAGTCCTTTTCTGTGTAATTTCATCAGTAATCTGATGCTATTATAATTGTTGCCGATTTAGTATCGATAAAGAGGTGCTCTACATAAAATAAATAACAGCATACAAGTTTGAAATGAGATATAATTCAATAATACAAAAACAGAATTTATATTTTTGGGTAAAACATTTTTAGTAATGTCAATTTTGTCAATAAAAACTAAAAAACATATTTAATCTTCCAACTTCACATTTGGCCACATGTATCGAGTAAGTTGCCAAACCTGATTTAGGCTCTAACCCTTTGATAATCACTCTGACTTGAATGAGGCTCAAAAATGTGACAGCTCGTTGACAGGACCCACTATTCCCTTACCTTATTTAATTTATTTTTCCCTCTTTTCAGTTCTGGTTCAGCCTTGTAATTTATTTAGCCCATTGCCATATTAACATATTCTTCCATGGCATTCAATGGTGTGCCTAGCAGGTTGTAAATGTTAATTGTGTTGTAACTGGACTATATCAGTTCTCTGTCAGTCTGGAAGGATGATGGACTATTTCCTTGTGCATGCACCAGCGTTCAGGACAGTGGACAGATGACCCTATAGATGAGGGGCAAAAGAGAGCAGCTCTCCGCTGCAACTCTATCTTCATTTAATTGTTCCTCTTCCCTAGTAGACAGATTAAAACCTCAGGACCATGGGCGGGCAATTGCTATTTTAATATCCCTCACAGGAATACACTAACCAGACAGATCAGAATGAGATAGAGCAATGGAGAGTGCTAGACATGTCAATAGGTACATAAATGAGGGAGAAAATGTCAACAAAAAAAGACAGAGATGAAAAGAGAGGGAAATGAGACAATCCAAGCAGTTAATGTGAAGGAATGTGTCTATGTTAAGGTTAAAATAAGATTTGCATTTCATGAAGGAAATACCAGTGATTGCAGAGAAAATTAATATTGTTAATGTTTTAGGATTAAGTTTTAGGCTTTGGCTTTTTGAAAAGGAATTTAGGAGACATTGAGCATAAATCTTGTTTTCAGTCCACTGTGCATGAGAATCAACACAAGTACAATGGAAAAGATATGCAAATTATGAAATATATGTATTGTATTATATAAATATATCGCAATTTTATAGGCAAATATTACATCAGCACTGTTGGTTACATTTTGAATGGTGAAATGTTTAAATGTAAGTCCATGGAAGACTGTCAGACCTTTAGGAGGGAATTCACAAAAGATTTGTACTCATTGATCAGGGGTGGTTCTAGGCATGGGCGACATGGGCGACATGGGCAGTCACCCAGGGCATCTTGCCAGGTGCAGAACAAGGTGCCCACACAAACAAGTGGGTGACCTGAAGTATACCCCCCCACCCCCACCCCCAGATAGAACCTTTTATTTGCATGTGATATCTGCATTGTTAAGGTGCCTGATTCAGTAAAGGTATTGAGTAGGGAAAATTGGGGCACAACCAAACACTTTTTGTTTTTCTTAAGTTTGTGTACATTTTCCAAATCCATTTTAAATGTGTCTGGTGCAACGTTTCTGGTTTCTGCATCTACCGAGAAAGAAGAAGAGAGAAATGTTATTATGTGCACCAAATGCAGGGAATGTTGTAAGTGAGGGGCACATTGTAACACCCCCCTCTTACAAATTGATTACAAATTGACAATGAATACAAAACAAAGCCACAGCACTGTCTGAAATAATGCATGGATTGATGATACAAATACATGTGTGCATAAAGGGGAATTAGGTAAATTACATATCTGACTGTATGGAATTGCATATAGTTTATTGTAACTGGGGCATGTTGTAACAGTGTTACTACGTGCCCCGTCTGAACAACTGGGATTTAAACCTGGCTAGTCACTTCTGCTGGCTAGCTAAGAATTAAAAGACTATGCAAGATGCTAGCTATCAGATTGGAGATTAAAATGATACCAAGGTTGCCTAGTTTTAAATAAAAGTTAAAAACAGAAATGAAAATTAACTTTCGTGTGAATTTGAAAAATAACATGAACATGAACATTTTTTATAAACCAAAATATTGTGTGTTCAAATTATTTTCACGATTTATTTTTTATCACATTTTCCCTTTTATGGAGTTCACTTAAAGGAAAAGTGTGTGTGTTTTATATATATATAGTATATTTGAAATACTTCCTCTTATCCTTTTGTTAGTTGATTTCCCTGGAAACATTGTGGCTTTTTGGCACTATCAAAACATTTCCATGTTTGTATCCTGACCTGCCCTAGACAGCAATATTGGCTTAACAAATGCCAGTTTGAGAAAAACCTGTTTGAATACAATCATTTTTGCAATTCCTTTTTGTGAAACTAGGGGTATGGAAAATTACACACTTCAGCTGTAAAGTTAAAAAGTTAAAAAGGCCCCTTTAAGAGAAGCTAATTGTGTTTGACAGTCTGTAACCTGTAAAGAAGCTCTACCTGTGACCCCTCTAACTCCTGGCCAAGACCCAACACATCCTCATGCTAACAGTTTTGTAGTTTAATATGCAGGAACTCTTTAAACCAAATATAGCGGCGTGTTGGGGACCCCAATGGGAGTGATTCTGCCGGATAATCCCCCATGGATGTCCCATTCCCCAGTACGCTCGTTTGCTACAGTCAAGTTCTGGGATGAGACAGGTAGCTCACCTCAGGACAAGTTTAATGTCTCTTTTGGAGCTCATGAGCAGTATGAGCTCTCGATCACAGCTTTGGAGAGCGGGTTGGCGCTGTCGGACACTGAGGACTCGACTGGGCTTCCACCTTCGGGTGTGGCTGCCCAATCTGAGGCCAACACGGAGCTGACTGTCATGTTTGCCTGGGCTGTCGCGAGTGTCGGACTGGAGTGGAACCCTCCACCCTGCCCTGAGCCCTCGCGGTTTGATGATTGGTTCCTGGGTTCGGAGCGCCACTCACGGCCGCGCCATGTCCCGGTCCCGGATGTGCACGAAGAACTCACAAAGTCATGGAGGGCACCTTTTACTGCACGGAACCAACTACCTTTTTTTTTGTAATTTAGTGTTTTTTATTTATTTTGAAAAAGTTTACAAAACATTTTGCAATATAAGAAATAAAACTTATCCGACTACTAACCCCACCCCACCCCCTCCCACACCCACCCCATTGCACTTCGGAGCATTGAGCAGTATCTGAATATCCAGGGATAAAATAAAATACATATAGAGAAAGACAAATAAAATAACATTAATGATAACACCCATAAGTAGCTGAAGGTTAAGTAACCAAAAACTTCTTGATTGTAGATGTCCAGTTTTTCCACATCGAGAGAGTCCTAGGGTTAGCGTGATTGGTCCGTGCCGATGACAGCTCCATGTATAATATCTCCAATAAAGAGTGAAGCCAATGTTTGATAGAAAGGTCATGCGGAGGTTTCCAACGTTGAACAAGTAACTTCTTTGCAGCGGTCATGGCAGCTAACCAGAATTTCCGTACTTTCTCACATAGAGGAAATTGAGAATTGTCATTCAACAATAAAACAACAGGATCTTTGGGGATACAAATCCTCAAAGCCTTGTACAAGATACAAGATAAGCACCGCATCCCAGAATTTTTGTACATCTGGACAGTCCCACAGCATATGTACCAAAGTGTCCACACATCCCGGTCCACAGAAATTACAATACGGATGGGGTGATAAACCCATTACATGTCGTATGCGTGTGGTTAGATATGCCCTGTGAATAACTTTAAAATGAATGAATTGGTGGTTCGGGTTCGTGGATGCGTGGAATGTATTATCCCACACTGTATTCCATTCAATTGTCCTGTTAGAAACGTTCAGATCTAATATCCAAGCTCTAGCTTTAGAAAAATTTTCTGTATTAAGATTTTGAAAGCAGAGATAAAAATATGAAACAATTCCTGTGCTTGGTGCGTTTGAAAACCAATTCACCACCGGGTGGGTATGAAGATTTATACCCCAAGGTACCTTATGAGCCTTTAATACGGTACGTAATTTGAAATATAAAAATAAAGTGTTATGCGAAATATTAAATCTTTCTATTAATTCACGAAAATCCAGAATTGAATCTTCCCCTTTTATGTCGTTTAACGTTAGAATACCTTTTGTAGACCAGGAGGGCTGTGCAAAAGGTTGACCGCCAGAAAGTAAGTTCAGATTGTGCCAAATCGGAGTATGAGTGTGCCATAAAGTTTTAGATGCAAAACAAGCTTCAATCTTCTTGAATGTTTGAAGAGTGTAGGAAATTATAGGACCATAATATAATGAACATTTCCTGTGAGAAAAGCCTGAAAATAAAAAATCTTGCAAACGAATTGGTGTAATGCGCTCTTTTTCTAATTGTTTCCATGGAGACTGTGAGCTAGAATCAAACCACTTCAAAACTGAGAGCAGGATAAAAGACCAGTGGTACCATTTAAAATTAGGGCAGCCCATTCCACCTTTTATTTTAATTTTTTGAAGTGTAGACCATTTAATGCGGGGACGCTTTCCATTCCAAATAAATTTTATCATTAAAGAGTCCAACTTTTTCCAGTAATTCACTGGTGGGGGGAGAGGAAGCATAGAACTAATAAAATTAATGCGGGGCAAAATATTCATTTTTATTGTTGACATTCGGGCGGATGGCGATGAAGGCAGACACATCCATCTTTGAATGTCCGACTCCACTTCCCCATAAATTGACATATAGTTGACTCTGGAAATGAGGGGTAAAGTAGGTCTTAACTGAATCCCTAAGTATTTGACTTGTGTTGAAATCTGAATGTTATTTGGAATAGAAAAATTACAACCATCTGAATTTAGAGGCATTAAAATAGTTTTATGATGATTAATTTTAAACCCCGATAATGTGCCAAATTCGTCTATAATTTGAAGGGCGTTAGGAAGTGAGCGTTGTAGATCAGATAAAAATAGCAGAGTACCGTCAGCATGCAAAGAGATAGAATGGGTAGATGAGCCTAACTGAATCGGGGTAATGAGTTTACATTGTCTAACATACTGTGCTAAGGGTTCTAACGATAAGTTGAAAATAAGGGGAGAAAGCGGACACCCCTGTCTTGTGCCTCTGCAAATATTAAAAGTATCTGAAATGAGTCCACCAGTAGAAAACCTGGCCATGGGATTAGTGTATAGAGTTTGAATCATTCTAATGAAATGGTCACCGAAATTGAACTTCTTCAATGTATACCATAGAAAGCACCATTCTAGCCGATCAAAGGCTTTTTCAGCATCAATAAACAGGAGGCCACTAGGTGTTTCTAATTTCTCGGATTCGGCAATGATATGTAACACTCGACGAACATTGTCAGAAGCCAAACGACCCGTAATAAATCCTGATTGATCTGAGTCAATTAACTTATGTATCACTGACTGCAGACGCCTGGCAATAACTTTAGCATATATTTTAATGTCATCGTTAATCAGGGAGATGGGCCTATAATTAGAGCAGTCCGTATGATCTTTGCAGGGTTTAGGCATAACCGTGATTAGAGCTGTATTGAGATCTCTGTGAAAACGGCCTTTAAATATGGACTCATTTATAGTACGTAACCAGATATGGCCAAGTAGATCCCACAGCGACAGATATAAATCAACTGGTAAGCCATCGATTCCTGGGGACTTTCCTTTGTTTGAACTTAATAATGCGCAGTGTAATTCTTCTATGGTGATTTCAGATTCGAGGCAGTCCGCTTCCTCCTTTGAAAGTATGTTTAAGTTTAACTGTTCAAAAAAAAATTTTAACTGATCAGTACTGGGTTGCATTTCTGAAGAATATAATTTTTCGAAAAATGACATGAACGTTTTGTTAATGTCTGTGGGATGTGAGGTGAGACCATTTTTTGAACTCTGGATTGCTTGAATGTTAAAACGTCGCTCATGTTTTTTAAGAGTCAGCGCAAGGAGTCTACTAGGTCTGCTTCCATCTATGTAATATTTATGTTTTGTAATGTGCATTAAATACTCTGCTCTTCTTCGCAACAGATCGTTAAGTGCAACCCTTTCTACATGTAATTTTTGTTGTGTAGCATTGGAAAATGTATTGCTTAGTTCTATTTCTAATTCCCCGCATCTTCTCTCTAATTTGGATATTTGTTCAAGATAATTTTTTTTAAGCTTAGCTGAAAAGGAGATAGCATTGTTCCTTAAAAACCCTTTGATGGAGGCCCATAGCATTTCCTGATTAGCAACAGAGCCCTGGTTTATACTGATAAATTCAATCAGTCCTGCTCTCATTTGAGAAAGAAAGTCTTCATTTTGCAGTAAGAAAGTATTAAATCTCCATCGGGATGGTTTACAAGATGTATTAATCTGAAGATGTGCTAGTATCGCATTATGATCAGAAATACTTTGTGGTAGAAATTCAATATTGATTAGCCCTGAAAGTAACGATGATGAAAGTAAAATATAATCAATTCTTGAAAATGATTTATGACTTGGGGAGAAATAGGTGTATTCTTTGGCTGTTGGATTATGTAGTCGCCAAACATCACATACATCTATATCTTTAATGAGCGATCTCAGCGCTGTAGAAGACTGGGCTTGTGCTACTGAAACTGAAGTATTAGAACGATCCAAAACTGTGTCGAGCACGGCATTCATATCCGATCCAATGATAATTGAATAGCCTTGGAGAGATAATATGGTTTTGGAGACATTTGGGAAGAAGGAGGCATCATAAGAGTTCGGAGCATAAATATTCACAAATGCCAACTTCTTTCCTTCTATTAACGTACAACAATAAGCAATTCTACCATTCTCATCAGAACCTGTGTGTTCAATAGTAAAGTTATAATTACGTTTAACTAAAATTGTCACTCCCTTCTTCTTAAATTTACAGCTAGATGATACTATGGGGATATAATGCCTATTTTGTAGTCTTTTGGCATCCATGACGGTCAGATGGGTTTCCTGCAGAAATGCAATATCAACCTTTTTCCTGTGTAAAAGATCTAACACCCGTGTACGTTTAATAGGAGAGTTTAATCCCCTGACGTTAATAGACAGCATGTTTATTTTAACCATAGTCTGTAGTAACCGGGCACATACAAATTAGCATGTAATAATTAGAGCAAATTATTGAGTGTATCATTAAAGTTCCCACTGTAATATGTAAAAATAAAAACAAAAAAGGTCCCGAGTGCTTTAAGCGCCTAAGCGTCCCCTCCCTCCCCCACCTTCCCTTTTTAGCAAACGTCTGTGGCGGTCGCGAGGCAATGTCTGAACACTATTAACCTTCTTAGCCTCCTATGGAATTAACAGTTGAGGAGATTTAAATTAAAGAACAAATATTTCAAAGTCAGAAGAACTGTCAAACATACACCATTCTCATAACTAGATTTTAAGTCAACCAAGTTTAACTGAAGTCTACGAACTGTAACTTAAGCCCCGTCTTTTCTGAGTAGACAAAAGTCCAATTGTTAAACCCGACCTTCCCAATTAACTGTCTTCAACCTGCACCATTTGAGAATTAAATTTTGAAAACAAAAAATTGTTTGACAAAATGCAATTATATGTAAACAAAAATTTTACCATTTCGTTTTGGTGCAATAAAAACCATACACTAATAGAGAATTGGTCCTTGTATTGTGTAGGTTATTGAGCAAAAAAAAAAAAAAAAAAAAAAAAAAAAAACTGTCACCTTTAGGCTGCCTACTCCATTTCCTCCGGTGGCGGAAAGTTTAAGGATCTACGAGCCGATACTGGTGTGTTAACATCAAGATCCTCGAGATATTTTTCAGCGCTCTCCGGAGATTCAAACGAATATTTCTGACCCTTGTGGGAGACTCTCAGCGAAGCTGGGTAGATTAGGAAAGTTTCTGCACCTTTCTGGTGAAGCTTGGATCTCACGGTCGAAAAAGCCTTCCTCTTTAGTGCGGTCTCGTGACTGTAGTCCGCGTAGAATTCCAGGCGCGCTCCTCCAGGCAAAGTGGGTTTTGCTTTCCGGGCTCCTTGAAGGATGGCTTGCCTGTCAGGATAGCGGAGGAGCCGGAATATCAACGAACGTGGTTTTGGTGAGTTGGAACTCGAATAGACTCGGTGAGCTCTATCGATCTCGATCAAGCTTGAGCGCGCCGAAAGGTCGGGGATCCATTTAGGTATCATTTTCTGTAGAAAACCGACCGGATCATCACCTTCCATTCCAGCTGGTAGATTAACCAGGCGGACATTGTTGCGACGTGACCGGTCTTCGAGGTCATTGCATTTTCGTTGCATCTGTTCAAGCTGAGATAAGCAGAGGGTCGCATCTTTTTTAGTGTTGCGTAAACTGCCCTGAAGATTGTCCACTTTGGCTGTAATCGACGCCACATTTTTACTCAAGGAATCCATTTCTTCTTTCATCGCACGAAGAGCAGCGCTGTTTTCATTGATAAAGTCTTTGAATGGATTAAGAGCCGATTGTATTGCCTCTGTCAACATGCGGGAAACCATTTCGCGCATGGCCTTCTGTTGTGCTTCGATTGCTTGGCTAACAATTGAGGCTACGTCGTCCTCGAGCGTTTTAAGACGTTTGCATCCCGCTGCCGATATCTGCGGTGAACTCGATTTCTTAGTTGCCATACTTGAAATAAAATGTATACAGTTGTGAAAAAATATGATATTCCTCAGCGTGGAGAAAAAAAAAACGTTAAATTAGGAGGTTTTAATCAGGAGCCTAGTGCTGTGCAGCCATCTTGCAGCGCGCGCCACCGGAAGTCCCACGGAACCAACTACCCTTGATGGCGGGGCGGCCAGGGGGTACACGGAAATTCCTCAGGTAGATGTGCTTGTGCCCATAAAATACCAGTGTCGCCTGAGACTCCTGTCCAGGGCCTGTAGGCCTATGTTGTCTCTGCCACCTCCACCCTGCATGCCATGGCCCTCCTGCAAGTACACCAGGCCAAGGCATTGAAAGAGCTGCACGTGGGTAGTCCTGACCCCGAAGTGATACAAGAGCTGCACTCATCGACCGATCTCACCTTCCGGGCGATGAAGGTCACGGCGTGGGCACTTGGGCAGGAAATGTCCACCTTGCTGGCTAGGAGCGCCACCTATGGCTGAATTTGGTCGAGATGAAGGATGCTGACAAGGTCCTCTTCCTATTCAGGGGTCCCCTTACAGCAAGTATCCAGGTGTGTCATGGTTACGACAGATGCCTCCAAGCTAGGCAGGGGCACCATGTGCAACAGGCACGCAGCCGCTGGCTTCTGGACAGGACTGTGACTGTGTTGGCATATCAACTACCTTGAGTTGCTGGTGGTATTGCTGGCCATACGGAGGCTTTTGCGATTGATCGAGGGCAAGCACATGTTGGTCCGAACAGACAACACGGTGATGGTAGCATATAGAAACCGCCAAGGAGGCTTATGCTCACGTCGCATGTCACAACTCGAGTGCCATCTCCAGGGATTCAAGTCGTTGCGGGCCACTCATATCCTGGGCAAGTTCCCGTGAGGCAGCACCTCCTCTCTCAGGGATGGGGTACCATCTGGCACCCACGCCCAGACCTCTGGAGTCTCCATGTCTGGCCCATTAACAGGATACAGAAGATCTAAGAGGCCTACCACCGGCAGTGGTAGACACAATCACTCAGACAAGTGTTCCCTCTACAAGGCAGCTATATGCCTTGAAGTGGTGTTTGTTTACAAATTGGTGTTCTTCCCAAGGTAAAGACACCCAGAGATGCGCAGTCGGGTCAGTGCTCTCCTTCCTGCAGGAGAGTCTAGAGGGGTGGCTGTCCCCCTCCACCTAGAAAATATATGTGGCCACTATAGCGGCGCAACATGACGCAGTGGACAGTAAGTCCCTGGGTAATCACGACCTGATCATCAGGTTCCTGAAAGGTGCCAGGTGGCTGAATCCTTCTAGGCTGCACCTCTTTCCCTTTTGGTCCCAGGAGAACCACGGAGAGCCCCGTTTGAACCCCTAGAGTCAGTTGAGCTAAAGGTGGTCTGATCGAAGGCTGCCCTCCTGACTGCGCTCATGTCCATTAAGAGGGTTGGGGACCTGCAGGCGTTCTCTTTCAGTGACACCTGCCTGGAGTTCAGTCCGGAGTACTATCAAATGGTCTTGAGCCCGACCGCGCTATGTGCCTAAGTTTCCCACGACCTCTTTTAGGGATCAGATGGTGAGCTTGCAAGCTCTGCCATGGGAGGAGGCAGTCCCAGCCTTATCGTTGCTGTCGATATAGGGAACCCTTGTGTCACCACATCGACACAACTTCGAGTGAGTGACAGATAGGGAATGTCTCGGTTATTGTTGTAACCTCCATTCCCTGATGGAGGGAATGAGACATTGTGTCCCTCTTGCCACAACACTGTACTACCCGCTGAAATGTCCGGGACCCTGTCTCTGCTCCTCAGCACAAAACCTGAATGAGTGGTTGCGAGCCAGCTCCTTTTATACCCATATGTCATGGGGGAGTAGCATGCAAATACCACTTGCCAATTCCCATTGGCCTTTTCTCAAATATTAGAGGTGTTTGGGGCTCCCAAGAGTGACCCCTAGTGTTACTACATAGACCCAACATCTCTACAAGGAGGTTAGAACAGTAACTGAGACGACATTATAGGAGTTCTCTCTCACTCTCTCTCACTCCCTTGGAATCTATTTGTATGTGTGAGCTGTGTCTGATAACCAATTAGCAGCTACATATGCAAGCATTGATGCAGCCTGGCTCTGTAGCATAGAAATTCAGCTCAAACCAACAGTAATCAATTCATACTCGTCTAATCACATTTACTGCAGCTCAGTGCAAATGGAATTCATCTGCTTCAAAGCATACTGATTTTCTTCTATAACAATCACATCTGTGTGTGCGCATACCCTCATACAATAAGTGTAAGTGTACATGTGTCAAATGTTTGTGTGAGATTGTGATGTGTGGATTATTCAGTCAAGTGGGGTCACTATACTGTAGCTTTGTCTATGTCTATACCTTGCCCGGTTATGCATTATCATTATATATTTTATAAAATTACTCATTCGCCAGCTTTAAAAATCAAATGTTAAAATGTTTTAATTGGTTTGTCATTAAATCTTGCGTTTCAATGCTTTTATGCTCTTATCAGCCAATAATTCACAGCACAAAACTTTGTATCGTTATTGCAATAAAATCTAGGTCATATTTTATTACCTTCTTTTGTTTTGTTCTTAATTTTTGAGAGTGAGAGTGTCATGCAACCTGTCCATCTTGGAATCTGCCTTGTTGAACTAGCATCTAGGTGCATCAAAATACCTTAGAGTTTGAAATCATTTTTATATAATTTTATAAAATAACTTGCATTCCTTATTCTGTTGAAACTTGTGTTTTATTTGAACTGTTATGTTGTTTAAATTGTCATTTTTACAGTTGCTATACAATTGTGTACAGTTTTTACAGCTCCTTTCACACAGAGATATTAACCCCGGGAAAAGTAATTCTGGCAACTTTTCTGGGTTTGCAAAATTTGTTTGTTGCAACATACTCTCACGGCGAAATCGTCAGGATTCATACAACTACTCTCACGTCGAAAACATCAGGATTTGTACTACTATTTTAAATTGGCCTAATTCGTGTGATATTGTGCGACTGCACTCGTTTGAATTCCTACGACTTTCACTACGGCCAATTAAATTGCTGGATATTGTTTCCATCTAATGCATGACAATTACTTGCTTCTGTCACAAACGACAGCTTCCTATCACGTTTACACTCTACTGATTGATACGTTTAGATAAGGGCATAATATTAATAAGTATATCCTTAATGCCTCGTGTACAGAACTCGCGCTTACCATTACACATCCGGGAATTTGCACGTGATGAAGTTGTATGAGTTTATGCGAACAACATTGTGCGAGATCATATGAAATAGCCAACTCGTAAATTATGTACAACTATTCATGAGATCAGGTATGTTCATTTGCACTGCAAGAGCTTTCCCATAATCTGTGCTAACATTCACAAACATCGACAATCTTCATGATGTGATGTCTAATGTAAAATATCTTGAGTTTACTGATAACCACGTCATTCCTCTCGAGAAGCCCGCTCTTTCATCATCTTGTAAACAAATCAATTGTGTATGGTAAAACTGAACTGACAGTTAACTTAACCATCTGCGCAGATGGTGAGTATCTCCTTGGTCCCTGTATGAGATTTTCATGATTTTATTTCAATCAATTTTATTGATTTTATTCTGGTAGTTAGGCCTATTTCTATAAATGGTTCATAAGATCATTTTTGTTTCCTATCTGTCACTCACTCAATATTGTGTCGATGTAGTGATGCTAGGGGTCACCCTTCGGAGCCCCAGACACCTCTGATCTTTGAGAAAAGGCCAATGGGAATTGGCAAGTGGAATTTGCAAGCCACTCCTGCGGACATACGGGTATAAAAGGAGCTGGCTTGCAACCACTCATTCAGATTTTTTCTTTGGAGCTGAGCGGTTGTGTTTCGTGAGTTGAATACTTCTGCCAAATCCATTCACCTCTGAAAAAGTGAAGCTGTTGGCTATATGGCACATTACAGTGGTTTCCTCCCACCCAGACTTGGTTCTCGGACCTCACGCTCCTCGCGACATCCCCTACCAGGTGAATTCCCCTGAGGAAGGACCTTCTTTCTCAGGGACGTTGCACAATCTGACACCCTTGACCAGATGGAATCTCAAAAAAACCTATGGAATCTCCACATCTGGCCCTTGGATGAGACGCGGAATACCTAAGTGGCCTACCGCCCGCAGAGGTAGGCATGATTATTCAGGCTAGGGCTCCCTCTATGAGGCACCTGTATGCCTTGAAGTGGCATCTGTTCGCTAAGTGGTGTTCTTCCTGACGTGAAGACACCCAGAGATGCGCAGTCGGGTCAGTGCTTTCCTTCCTGCAGGAGAGGCTGGAGGGGCAGCTGTCCTCCTACACCTTGAAGGTGTACGTGGCCGCTATAGTGGCGCACCACGATGCCATCAACGGTAAGTCTCTTGGGAAGCATGACTTGGTCATCAGGTTCCTTAGAGGTGCGAGGAAGTTAAATCCTCCCAGACCGTGTCTCATCCCCTTGTGGGACCTCTCCATGGTCCTTCGGGGCCTACGGGGAGCTCCATTTGAGCCCGTGGAGTCAGTTGAGCTAAAGGCACTCTCCTTTAAAGACTGCCCTCCTGACAGTGCTCACTTCCATCAAGAGGGTAGAGGACCTACAGGCTTTCTCTGTCAGCAACACGTGTCTGGATTTCAGTCCAGAATACTCTCACGTAGACCTGAGACTCTGACCGGGCTATGTGCCAAGGTTCCCATGACCCCGTTTCGGGATTAGGTGGTGAACCTGCAAACACTTCCCCAGGAGGAGACAGACCCGGCCTTGGCATTGCTGTGTCCAGTGCCTTCTTTATGCATCTATTTTGATTGCACGCAGAGCTTTAGATGCTTTGAGCAGCTCTTTATCTGCTTTGGAGGACAGCGGAAAGGAAGTGCTGTCTCCAAACAGAGGATCGCCCACTGGGTCATTGATGCCATCGCATTGGCATATCACACCCAGTGTGTGCCGCCCCCTTGGTGTTACGAGCATGCTCTACTCACAGGGGTGTGGCAGCCTCCTGGGCTCTGACCAATGGTGCCTCTTTAGCACACATCTGCAGAGCAGCGGGCTGGGCAACACCCAACACCTTTGCAAGGATCTACAACCAGGTGTACCACTTACATATAGCGCCTTTCCCCTCCCGGAGAAGACGTGCGCTTTTTACCCCCAGCCATGTTCACGAAGTTGTGGACCCTGGGTGTCCTTCCTCCTTAGCCCTGCTGGAGGCGAGTTTGCGGAGAGACTCGCTGCCGGCCCTGTACATTTGCCAACTTGACCCTGTAATGGAGTAGGTGCTCCACATGCTCTGGTAGCCCGTAAATGTGATGTATCTCCCGCGAGATGATTTCCCCGTTAGTAAACCCGCATCTTCCTTGGGCTGAGACTCCTCTGCCCCCAGTCGCAGTGTTGTAACTCCTCCCACTTTGGGGTAAGACCTACCACGGTGACGTCTCCACATGAGACACTGCCGAAAAGACTCAGTAAGACCATGTGATATATTTCCACACAATTTCTTCCCCTTCGGGCTGGGTGTGGTCTCCGCTGTGACCGCCCCCCCCCCTCCCCCCAAAAGAGCGGAAGCTATATGGCCCCAAGTTGAACCATTTTTTTTTTTTATTTCTTTTGGAGAGAAAAAAAAGAGAAGAAGCTGCAGCAAATAACAAAACTGCAAATAACAAATTTAAATTTGAATTTCTGTATCATTATGTTCTTGCCCCTAGTCACCTAAAAAGCTATATTTGGTCATTTCAAAACTGGTAAAAGTGTATCTTGTTGTTTCTTATGTTAGGGTGTCTTTAGCCTACCTACCGTATTTTCACTTGGCCCACATTACTCTTCGCAAATGATGATCACAGAGGTTGTAGGGGAGATCTAAAACTTTTTGGTAAAATCAATGTAAAAAAATAAATACTTTGAACCCCAAGTGTATTTGCACAAACTTGGGGTTCAAAGAATTTCTTTTTCACATTGATTTAAACATGTCTGGTACAAATATGTGGTCTTGTTTTATGAATACAGTACTTTTTTCACCTTCTACCTGGAAAAAAGGAGAATGAAATGTTACAACCTATGGGTTACAACCATCTATGGGGCACATTGTGACAGGTGCGGGCACATTGTAACATGACCATATTACAGCGTAAAATCCCCCTCTAACAACTGTTTCTGATCTAATTAAAATAAATAGAAGATAAACTAAAATACTATGTCAATAAATCACAGCAAATTAAATTTCAACAAATTTAGATGCTTACAAACATAGACAGAGATATATTACAGCCTAATGCTAATTAGTTTTTGAGACAAAGAAATTGACAAAGAAATATGGTTTGATTAGTATATGTAGACACATGCATCCAACTAGGACATATGTTGATTTGGCTCTTGAGTTTGAAAGACAGATGCATGTATAAAGCCTTGTGCATCATATTGGCAAAATCTGCATTTGTTTGCTGAGTAAAAAGACACATTATGTGTCAACCCGGGGGTGTTCAATATTATATGGGCAATTTGATTCCTCACCTTTTACACTACATGATATTAAATCTAGTTTTATTCTAGCAATATGTGCAGTGTTGCATTGTTCCAACCCTATTATGGAGGGAAAAGGTCTCCTGAACCTGTATTTACGAAGAAAAGAATCTGAGATAAAATACTAATACTGGCTAAAATGTTGATAACCTTGGAAAAAGAGTTACTAGATTAGCATACAGGGCTTAGTACGACATCACTGCTGCATTTAATTCTATTTATTAGAAATATAGATGAGACAGAATTACAATATAATAGAAGAAACAATTAAAAATAAATAATTATAAAAATGAAATAGAACCCTAAAAGAAGCACTTTGATCAAGCATTTTATAGCTTTTTGCTCAATGCAGATTTTATACCATGATCAATGGAAACATGTAAATGCTTCACGCTGTGGCCCCTGCAATTTTCAAGCCAAATCTATGCCCTTGTTTGATTTTGGTAATGGCTTTCTCTTCTCACTGTATATTTATTTATTTACAGCATTTTTGTCACACCCGTAAATCTTGATCTGGTATGGACTGAAATTTCACTCTGTTCTAAACTCTCTCTCTCTCTCTCTCTCTCTCTCTCTCTCTCTCTCTCTCTCTCTCTCTCTCTCGCTCACTGTAGGTGTGTGTGCAACATTGATTGCTCCCACATCAGTTTTAATCCAGTTTGTGCATCAGATGGCCGTTCCTATGACAACCCCTGCCAGGTGAAAGAGGTGTCGTGTCAGAAACAGGAGAGGATTGAGGTCAAATACCTCGGACATTGTAAGGGTTAGTCTCAACTCTCAATTTATTCAACCCAAATGTGTTCACCTCTTCTGCTGTCTCTGGGAATCTAATTTCTATAATTCTGTTTAAGATATGAGATTATGTGGATAGTTACCTCTTGCACACCCTGTTCTCTCTGTCTCTCTTTCTCTCACACACAAAAAAGAACAATGTATAAGAATATTCAAATAAGATTTCCATTTTAGTACAGTTGATACAAAGATATTGGCACCCTTGGTAAATATGGGCAAAGAAGGCTGTGAAAAATGTGTCTTTATTGTTTATCCTTTTGATTTTTCATTCAAAATATTCACGAAAATCTATCCTCTAATGGATATCAAACAATTGCAAACACAGCACAAGTTTTAGCAAAAATGTAATATTTTTGTATAATATATGTGTGTCACAATTATTGGCACCCTTTTATGCAATACTTTGTTCAACCTCCCTTTGCCAAGATACATGCTCTGAGTCTTCTCCTATAATCCTCAATGAGGTTGGAGAACACATGGCAAGGGATCTGAGACCATTCCTCTATACAGAATCTCTCCAGATCCTTCATATTATAAGGTCCACACTGGTGGACTCTCCTCTTCAGTTCACCCCACAGGTTTTCTATGGGGTTCAGGCCAGGGGACTGGTATGTCCATGGCAGAACCATGATTTTGTGGTCAGTGAACCATTTTCGTGTTGATTTTGATGTGTGCTTTGGATCATTGTCTTGCTGGAAGATCAAACCACAGCCCATTTAAAGCTCTCTGGCAGAGGTCAGGTTTAGATTTTTTATCTGTTGGTATTTGATAAGTCCATGATGCCATGTATCTGAATAATATATCCTGGACCTTTGGCATAAAAACAGCCCCACCGCATTAAAGATCACCACCATATTTAACCATGGGCATGAGGTACTTTCCATATAGCTACCTCTCTGTGTGCGCCAAACCCATCTCTGGTGCCAAAAAGCTCTATTTTTGTTTCATCTGGGAATAGATTCTGGTCCCATTTGAAATTCCAGTAGTGTCTGGCAAACTGAAGATGCTTGAGTTTGTTGTTGGATGAGAGCAGAGGCTTTTTACTTGAAACCCTCCCAAACAACTTATTGTGATGTAGGTGATTTCTGATTGTAGTTTTGGAGACTTTCTGACCCCAAGACCATACTAATTTCTGCAATTCTTCAGCTGTGATCCTTGGAGAATTCTTTGGCCACTCGAACCATCCTCATCACTGTGCATGTAGAAAATATAGACACGTCCTCTTCCAGGCCGATTCATTACATATCCAATTGATTGGAATTTTTTAATTATTTCCCTGATGGTGGAAATGGGCATTTTGAATGCTTAAGCAATTTTATTATAGCAACTTCCCATTTGGTGAAGCTCAACAACCTTTTGCCGCACATCATAAATTTATTCTTTGGTCTTACACATTGTGATGAATGACTAAGGGAATTTGGCCTCATATTTATATCCCTGTGAAACAGGAAGTCATGGCTGAACAATTGCATGTTCCTAGTCACCTGGGGTACTAAAAATATAGAATATGAATGGGAATATACTTCCGATATATTTTACTCATAAGAATTTCTAGGGGTGCCAATAATTGTGGCAAATGTGTTTTGGAGCAAATGATTTATCTAATTATGAGATTTTTTTCCCCCTTTTAATTAGTTTTCTTCAATTAAAGTTTAGATTTTTATGAATATATTGAATGAACAATCAAAAGGATAAACAATAAAAACATATTTTTCACAGCCTTCTATGCTCATAATAACCAAGGGTACCAATATTTTTGATCACAACTGTATATAAACTATATGGAAATATTTGAAAGAGTATTAAGACAAATACAGAAATTATAGTAAGGATGTCAATATATTTAATTACTCACTATTAATCGAATACTTCTGTGCCGTTAATGCAGTCAATTTGTTGAAAGTATGAGATATTTAGTAAAGCATTTGGCTTATACAGTTTTATTTTATTACAAATTATACATTTATTAAAAGCACTAATATAATACTTAATTCTATATGTGTAAAAGGTTTAATTAAATAATGTCCCATATTGTTTTAATGACACCATACATTCAAGCTGGCGTGGACAAAACCTGGGAATGCATGTTATCCCAGCATGATATGTGAATTTTCCTTGTGTTCCTTCCACTGGAAGCAAGGAAATCTGAGCTTTTTTAAAAAGTACTCTGCATGGTCAATATTACAATATTTTACAGCTGCCCTTCCAGCCTCTCCTGCATGCAGGGAAGCACCGACCCGACTGCGCATCTCTTGGGATCTTCGCGTTGGGAAGAACACCACTTAGTGAACAGATGCCACTTCAAGGCATACAGGCGCCTAGTAGAGTGAGCCCAAGCCTGAGTGATTGTGTCTACTATCATGGGTGGAAGGCCACTTAGGTCTTCCATGTCCTGTCCAAGGGCTAGACGTGGAGATTCCAGAGGTCTGGTCGTGGGTGCCAGATGGTGTCCCATACCTGAGAGAGGAAATCTCTCCTCAGGGGAATTCACCAGGGGGGCTGTCGTGAGGAGCATGAGAAGGGGCTCCTAGCTGACCACCTGGAGCGGTCAGGGCCGCTGCCAGGGGCGGAGGAGTCCCCTTCCAGCCGCTGAAACGCGGCAGGGTCTGAGACCGCTGACCGTGAGCAGTGAAGGGCTCGGAGACCTACCGCCTGGAGCGGGAGAACCGCTGCCAGGGGCGGGGGAGACACCTTCGGCTCCCTGAGAATGCGGTGGGGCATTCTGTCCGCCAGGGGCTGGAGGACTGCCTCCAATCCGCCCGGAGAGGCACGGCTGTCATCCGTTAGAGGGTGGAGGAGTGGCCGAGGAACAAGCTACGGCAACAAGCTTTTTTTTTTCATCTCTCTCTCTCTCACTGCCGCTCTGCGTTGGCTTTTTCCCTCTCTTTTAAATTTTACAATGTTTTTTGGGGGGTACTACACTGTTACAGGAAGTCCCCCCCCCCATTTTTATTATTTCTGTTTCCCTCCCCTTGTCCCCTCCCTCATCCAGTTAGACGGGGATGACCTGCTGGCAGACGGGGCTTAGGGCACGCCCTATCCTAGGGAAAGGGGGGAGTGTACGTCATGCCGGGGGCTCCCCAGCCTGAGAGAACTAGGGAGGAATGCGGCAGGGCGGAGGGCGGGGCCGGGTCGTGATCCTACACACCCGGTCCCGTATTAGGCAAAACAAGCCTCCGAGAGGGATAAAGGCCGACTGCAGAGGATGGTGTGGGAGAGAGAGAGAGAGAGAGAGATCGTTTACGGACATGTCCGTCATGTGTGTGTTTTGTCTTTTAAGTATATCATTAAAATATGATTTATATTGTCAAGCCAGTTCTCGCCTCATCCTTTCCATTGAACTGCTTTACACATAGTTTCAGCGAACTTTCACAAACAGCATCGCAAATAACAGCTCTTTACTTGTGGTTAGAAGCATAAAGTTCCTTGTTAGTTTGCTGTCTGGACATCGTTTCACTTTGGCTTCTATATTTTTTTATCCAAATATATCTTTCATTCTGTCAAGACATTACATGTACTTTATGAAACTGCTTACTTTTTTGAAGAATGCTGCGTTCTGAAACTTAATGCAAACATGAATGCAGCTGTTTAAGGGAATAAAAGACTGTTAAATGGAAGCAATTTAACACACGGTTTCTGTCTTTGAACACTGATTATGTGTCCATGTTAACACATAAGTGAAGTTCTTATATGTTTTTGAAGAGTGCGCATGTGCGTATGTGCTCAAGTGCATCGCGGGAACCCTGGAGTCGGATGTAAAGAGAAACCACACTATTGTAGCATAATGTACAGTATCTGCCATATTTACACAGTGTATGCAGCTTTTGTGTTTTCAGCAGCTTTCGCACATTAAATAACTTTCTGGTTATCTTGCAAATTAGCTTTTATAATTTAATATCTGCAAAACATATCTCCACCTCCTGCATAACGTCATTAAAGTCAACTCTATATTGCTGAGCCAATGTGGTTCTAACGATAGATGTGCAACATAGTTACTACGGTTTCTGGAAACATGAATAGCTAGTTAATTTCTCCAACGATGCACCGTGATATGGTGGTTAAACAGTGAGTTACATTGTTATACGGGAAATGCACCCCTGTATGACTGTATGACAATATAAAATTGTATTAATACACTGGTCTGTGTTTTCAATACAATAGCAGTTGATAGTCGCTCATTTTAAAGTCTTACAAAGTTAGCAGAAATGTAGTACATGTGGCTCATGCATCATATTTCAAATTTACTGAAGTATACAGTATCTTTTGGAGAGAAACAACTTGAAATGTAAGTAAATTTTCTGTGAAAGTCTGGACATATTTTGTGTTCATGAGCGCTATGAGAAGCTTGTTTACAGTTTAGCACTAAACACAACACAAGTTCCCTCTGAATACGCATCAGACTTTTGTATCCCACTGTATGTATAGGTATTTATTATTATTATTATTATTATTATTATTATTATTTATTAGTATAGTAGACCTTTATTTAAACAGATTGGTCCATTGAGATTTAAATCTCTATGACAAGAGAAACCTGGCCAAGAAAAGCATCGATCCAGAAATTATCAAATATAAAGCCTCATTTAAATATGACTAAGAAAGAAAGAAATAATAATTTAGAACAAATACAATAAAATTATCCTAATTTCTTGGATTGAACCATTTTAAACTCAATAAGAGTAATCAGATCTTGAAGTTTCTGGATAGTTTGCAAATTGTTTCAAGATGATGGAGAAAGTTTATTTTAAAAACTAAAAGCCTTTCTTCTATAACCAGTTTCAAACCAAGCTTTCAGTGCTTTTCAAAAACACAATGTCCTAAGACCGTAGTCCGTGCTTGCACACCACATTTTTATAACAGCTAAATAGCCAGGCAACTTTTCTAAAATAGCCATGTAAATAAATACATATCAGTGACTTAGTTGATGTATAGATAGGGGGCCAACCATGTAAATATATTTTATGTTCAGTTTTAAATCATTCAGTTCCTCTTTTAAGGAAAAAAATTATGTGTACAAAATATAGTTGCCATTAGCATGCAGTAGTCCTCAAGCAGCTTTCTCAGGGTGCATACCACCCGAAGATGATGTTTCATAATTGTTGAGTATAATTAAATCCTACCACTCAAACACTGAAAATAACCATCTGGATTCCATTTATGGTAGCAAGGCTACTTTTAAATACTTAGAATTTCAAATAAAGCAAATGAATTAATTTTTCAACAATTGAAGACAAATTGTCATAACCTTAAAAATAATGGTCTCTCCAATCAAATACAGAGCAGGGTAAAGAAGCATATTGAAGTGGAGAACTAGCCTCTTTTATGTGTCCTCAAAAGGCCACCATACCCTGTACCTCCAAGTGTATTTGACAGTTTGATTGAGCTGTGTGACCTGCTTCACAGACAGTATCAGGAGAGAATTTGAGTGTGAAAGGAAGGAAAAAAGAAAGAAAGATTGTGATTAATTGAGTAAACAGTGGAGGGTAGGGTGTCACTGTGTTGCATTGATTCTTCCATTGACTTATACAGATACCCTTCAAATGCTCCCTTTCACACACACACAAACTCTCACAGATGCACACTTTCTCCTCACTATTTCTTTTTAGAGATGAAATGGCTGCACAATCTTCTGAACAGTTCAAAACAATATAAAAAATTGTGTGATCATTTGAACATTCTCATATTGTACAAAAGCATTATGACTTTGAAATGGTGTGTAAAAAAACGTCTCGGTTACTGACGTAACCTACGTTACGAGACGTTGTGTTCACCACCTGATCCCTAAAAGGGGTCGTGGGAACCTTGGGCACGTAGCCCGGTCGGGGTCTCTATAGGTCTCAAACTCTAGGCACAGTTCGCTAACAGAGAACGCCTGCAGGTCTCTTACACTCTTGATGGAGGTGAGTGCCGTCAGGAGGGCGGTCTTCAGAGAGAGCGCCTTTAGCTCTGCTAACTCAAGGGGCTCGAAGGGAGCTCCCCGAAGGCCCCGAAGGACCACAGAGAGGTCCCACGAGGGAACGATGTGCGGCCTGGGGGGATTTAACCTCCTCGCGCCTCTCAGGAACCTGATGACCAAATCGTGCTTCCCTAAATACTTACCTTCCACTGCATCGTGATGTGCCGATATAGTGGCTACATACATCTTCAAGGTGGAGGGGGTCAGCCAGCCCTCCAACTTTTCCTGCAGAAAGGAAAGCACTGATCCAACTGCGCATCTCTGGGGGAACCACGGGAAGAACACCACTGAGCGAACAGACGCCACTTCAGGCCGTAAAGGCGCCTCGTTGAGGGGGCTCTCGCCTGAGTTATCGTGTCTACCACCGTGGGTGGTAGGCCACCCAAGTGTACCACGTCCCGTCCAAGGGCCAGACATGTAGATTCCAGAGGTCTGGTCGAGGGTGCCAGATGGTGCTGTCGCGAGGAGCGTGAGGTCCGAGAACCAAATCCGGGAGGGCCAATAAGGGGCCACTAAGAGGACCTGCTCCCCGTCCTCCCTGACTTTGCACAACGTCTGTGCAAGTAGGCTCACTGGGGGAAATGCATACTTGCGAAGCCCCGGGGGCCAGCTGTGTGCCAAGGCATCTGTGCCGAGCGGAGCCTAGTGGGCAATGGGAGGATTCTGGGGAAGCGAACAGGTCTACCTGCGCTTGGCCCAATCGACTCCAGATCAGCTGAACCACCTGGGGGTGGTGCCTCCACTCTCCCCTGGATGTAACCTGCTGCGACAGCACGTCCACTGTGCTGTTGAGGTAGCCTGGGATGTGAGAGGCTCGCAGCGACTTGAGTCAGTGCTGACTCCAAAGGAGGAGACGGCGGGTGAGTTGTGACATGCGGCGAGAGCGTAGACCGCCTTGGCGGATGATGTACGCTGCCGTGGCTGTGTTGTCCATCCGGAGTAACACGTGCTTGCCCCGGATCAATGGCAAAAGCCTCCTCAGGGCAAGTAGTACTGCCAGCAACTCGAGGCAGTTGATATGCCAACGCAGTCGCGGGCCAGTCCGCTGAGTGCCTGCTGCATACAGTGCCCCATTCCCATTGGGAGGCATCTGTCGTAACCACAACGTGCCTGGAGACCTGGCCTAGGGGAACTCCTGCCCGTAAGAACGCTAGGTCTGACCTCCAGGAAGGGGGCGGAGTGTGGCCGTGAGCAGCGCTCTGGCCCCAGGAACCATTCGTCGAGCCGCGAGGCTTCGGGGGGAGGTGGAGGATTCCACTCCAGCCCGACACTCGTGGCTGCCCGGGCAAGCATGGCTGTCAGCTCCGCGTCAGCCAGCGACTTAGCCTCCGCACCCGAGGTTGGGAGTTCAGCCGAGTCCTCAGCGTCAGACAAGACGAACCCGCTCTCCGATGCCGCGATCGAGATCTCATCGTCGTCAGGGGCTCTGAATGAGATCGCGGGTCCGGGGGAGTGGCATGCAAATTCCAAACGCCAATTCTCATTGGACTTTTCTCAAAATCAAAGATGTCTGGGCTCCGCAGGAGCGACCCCTAGTGTCAACTCATCAACACAACGTGCAGTGAGTGACAGACAGGGAAAATAATTTAAGTCACTTTTCGCTGAAACTCTTTTCCTACATAAAAGCATTCATGTGAAGATGTGCTGTGTCAAGTTTGACGTCAGTGATGCCAAACACCATTGGTTGTCACGTGTCACATGACAGAGTGTAAAATGACAAGGTTGAATATGCAGAAATGTAAATGAGATATGAGAGCTTCGGTGGAGGGAATGGTTTACAGAAAACAACAACTTAAACTCCTCAGCGCAGCTGGTCTCCATCAGAAACACAGTTCATTCTTCTTTTGGGAACAATTTTCATATGCATATAGCTGGTGGCGATGAGATTATAGGTTTTTCTTTAATGTGCTTAAGTAATATATTTCCTAATTCACTATTCATTGTATTCATTATACTCCATCCAGAAATAGCTTTTCAAGCAATATTGTTTCCCTTTTACAAGTGTAGTCTGTTCACACCGATCTTCATGTTATAAGTTGAAACATACTCACAAAGAAGTTCTACATTGTTCTTTGCTCAGACCGTAGCCATGCTGGAACACTGGGGGGAGGTTTATGGGTGTTGAGGTCACAAATATAATGGTCCTCTATGGTCCTTTAATATAAAGCTGCTGAATGCAATAATTTTATGAATAAAGGCTTGAAATGCGATAAAGGCCCAAAAATATTTACAAAATTGTCTTTCATAGAGGCAATGGGGTGAGTAAGCCATTTGATGTTTCTCAAGTGAGCTTGTGAATATCACTTTCGGGACAGTTGTGGATGAATCTGCTCAATCTTTGTACTTGAGCCTCCTATTGGCTGTAGTTTGTTTTGTGGAGTATTTTTTCAGGACATTGGAAGGATTACACTGCTGCACTCATCCATAGCCAGTTCACTGAACATTCGTTTGACTGCCCAAGGAAACTGAACAGCTTTTTGTTTTTTGCAAGAGGCTGGAGCTTGTTTTGTGGAGGATCACACCTTCGAGACAGTTCTGTGAATGAATCTACACATTCTTTGTGTTTATTCTGCATATTGGCTGGAATTTTACATAGTATTTTCTGTTATGTAATTTTGTCTCACAAAAGTTGTATAGAAGCACCGGACTTGAGCAATCCTATGGCAAAGTTGTCACGGGGACTCTCGTAAGTACATGGACTGTTTGAGTTTAGAGGGATGGACGCCAGTTGGCACTGTCGTGTTCGGGGTTAATGTGCACGTTTTTCTTTTCTCCGGTTTTTTTGGTTCTGGGGGAAGTTCGGAGTTTAATTGTTGCACAAATGGGGAATGTGGTCTTTATAATCTTGTTTTTGACACACAATATATGTTTTCTAATATGGGAAAATGTCAAATGTTAATATGAGTGGATTATCTTTCTCCACATTTGGGGCACCCCATAAAAAGAAGGAATGTTATTTATTTTCTTAAACATAAGAAATAGGATATAGTGTTTGTGTTGAGCAGGGCAGAGCAGAACGGTGTCTGGGCAGAGCTAGGCCAGGAAGATAAGTGGCAAACGACTTTCACATGCATGCCACACTGGTCTCGCGTTCCAGCAAGGAGTACTTGAGAAGAGATAGCGCCAGATGGGAGAGAGAGAGATGCGTGAATCTGTTTGTGTGTAGTGTGTTGAGCTGAAAAGGCAACAGATTTTATGTGTAGTGAAGCTGAAAAGAAAACCTTTTGTGTACTGGAGAAAAGTGGGCTTATTGTGCACGACTGAAAAGTGCAATAATAAGTGTCTATGTGTTTTGTCAAGCCGGTCCCAGCATCTTCCTTTCAATTAAGTATGCCTCATGGAGTCCTCGCAGTTGGCAGAAGTCCTCAAGTCCCTCGCCTGCCTACCACACCCACCAACAGGCCCTGCTTGAACTTCAACAAGACCAAGATCGCCACTTTCACAAAACCCTCCAAGCTCAAGCAGAGGATCAGCAAGCGATCCGGATCCTCCTCAGCCAGTAGAAAGCCCCGGCCGCAACCCTGGACACAGCAGCCCCACCCATGCTCATGAAGATGGGGGCGTAAGATGATCCAGGCTCATTCCTTTATTGTCTTTGGAAGCCCAACATGCAGCTCAACAACTGTCTCCTGGTTTACAATGACCTGAAGAAGGCCATCCTGCAGTGGGTCGGCCTTAGTCCAGAGCAATATTGTCAGCACTTCCGTTCGATGAAGTTGGAGGGGCCTGTTTGCCTTCACCCAACGACTCCGAGATGCCTGCCAGAGGTGACTGCTGTTGGAGGACCACGACATCGAGGGAGTTATCGACCAGGAGGTGCTGAAGCAACTGATCCGACCCCTACTGAAAGGAATGGCGGAGTGGGTCCAGTGCTCCATGCGGCATCATTGGAGGAAGCAGTCCAACTGCCGGAGGACCATCTGATGGTGTACCAGAGAGCAGAAGAGCCCTCCCACTCTCTCTCCCTTCACTCTGTGCCCCCCCACTCCCCACTCTGCTCTCTCTCCACAGCCTGTCCGAATACAACGGTAGTGTGGAATCCTGCTGCCGATGCCGGCTTCCTGTTCGCCGGGGTTTGTCCCCTCGGTGACTTCATTGTCTCAATGCTGTCCCCCTAAGGTGGGTTTGCCCACCAACACAGGTGCGGGCGTAGCACCTGGACCAGCCTGTTGGAGTTACAGGGATCTGGGGCTCTTCTGTGATCAATGCCCCATGATGGAGGTGGGAACTGTGGTCCGGATAACTGACACTCCATAGGTTGCCCCCGATCAGGCCGTAGGATACCTATAAGGTACTCTTCACAATAATCTACCAGGTGGGGATTCCGAAAGATATCCTCACTGATCAAGGCACTACATTTATGTCACGAACAGCTTCACACATCTCGCCTCCTTAAGTTCTCCCGCTGCCCCTCGCTGGAATAAGAGTACGTTGTGGCACACAGGTGAAACTCATTCGCCACTTATCTTCCCAGCCTCACTCTGCCGAGACACTGCTCGGCTCCGCCCTGCTCACCACAGTGTTTCTTCAAGAAATGCATCTTTCCCCGCAGGAAGCTTTCTAAAATCTTTTTATAGATCTTGAAGGGATGTTGCAAGCCAATGGCACCCCTCAGGATATAATATTGGGAGGAGTCTTTAATCTATTGATGGATTCAGTCCTTTATCATAGTGAAGCAAAAGTGTGTAAGCTCCCTAGAGTAACATTGATGCTTCACAGGATGTGTAAAAATCTTGATCTTGCAGATACTTAGCAACTTCTGAACCCATCTGGTAGGGCCTATTCATTTTATTCATCAGTCCATAAGATTTATACTAGAATAGATTTTTTTTTATATCTAAGCCCCTCATTTCATCTGTTGTAGATTGCTCAATTGGAAACATCTTAGTCTCAGATCACACCCTGGTGAATTTAGAGGTGTAGCATATGGAGAAAAAGAAATAATATAGTTGTCGTTTTAATGCATCACCAAAATCCTGATTTCCAACCAATGTTAAAGGCTGAAATCAATGTTTATATGGAAACCAACTGGTCCTCAGTATCCTCTGTAGGTGTAGGCATTTAAGGCCATTCTTAGGGGTCGGATCATACAGAATGCCTAATATATCAAAAAATCAAAAACACGAAAAAAAAAACTTGGAGTTGGAAGGGAATATTAAAAGTGCATAGGCAGAGCTGAAGCGTCGAATGTCGTCTGATGACCTCAGAGAATTGACCCAATTGATGATGATTTCGCCGACTGGTTTGCCACCTCCGGGTCTGCTCATCCGGTGTGAGCCTCACGAGCAGATGTCCGCTATGCTTGCTCGGACTCCCGTGAGCCCCCCACCCTTCACAGCTAGACGATTGGTTCCCGGGTCAGGGCGCCACTCACAGCCATGCCAAACCCCCCAGTACAAGGTCCTTCCCCCTTCGGCATGTCCCTGTCCCCTCACGTCCTCACGAAGGTCACAGAGGCAGCCCTTGCCCCGCCAGGGGAAGTGAGCATCCACATACTCAACTAGCTCGATGACTGGCTCATCCTGATCCACTCCCGAGAGTTACTTTGCGCCTACAGGGACCAGGTGCTCAGGCACCTCAGCCACCTATGGCCTCAGGTCAACTGGTAAATGAGCAAGCTTGCCCGGTTCAGAGCATCTCTTTTCTCGGCATGGAGTTAGACTCAGTTTCATTGGTAGCGTACCTCACCATCGAGCGACCATTGTCAGTGCTGATATGCCTCACCTTGTTCAAGCTATGCATGGCGGTTCCTCTAAAACATTTCCAGAGGCCCCATTTCCTGGGGCATATGGCATCCTCTGCGGTGGTCTCATACGGTGGGATGCATACGAGACTGCTTCAGCACTGGCGCCAGACTTGAGTGCCGAGATGGGCATGGTCCCACAGCATGCACTGTGTGTTTATCACCCCAGCCTGCCACCAGATTCAAACCCTGGACAGACCTCTGTTTTCTACTGACAGGAGTCCCCTAACAGAAGGTGTCCCGACAAACTCTGGTCACCACAGACGCCTCCAAACATGGTTGGGGTGCGTGCGCAACGGGCACGGAGCCGCTGGCTCCTGGAAAGGGCCCCCGCTGCATTGGCATATCAACTGCCTAGAGATGCTGGCTGTATTTCTTGCACTACGGAGGTTCCTCCCACTAATTTGGGTAAGCACATCTTGATCCATTCATACTGCACCGCGATGGTAGCATACATAAATCACCACGGTGGTGTGCGCTCCAGTCACATGTAACAATTCGCCTGCTATCTCCTCCTTTGGAGCCAGCAGCGACTCAGATCGCTGCATGTCACTCACATCCTGGGCAGCCTCAACACGGCAACGGATGCGCTGTCACGACAAGGTATGCTCAACAGAGTGTGGAGGCTTCACCCCCAGTCGATTCAGCTGATATGGGAAGAGTTCAGCAAAGCACAGGTAGTCCTGTTCACTTCCCAAGAGACCACCCACTGCCCGCTCTGGTACTCCCTAAAAGAAGTTTCCTTCGGGACAGACGAGCTGGCACATAGCTTGCCCCGGGGGCTGCGCAAGTATGCATTTCCCCCAGTGAGCCTTCTTGCACGGGTGCTGTGCAAGGTCAGGGAGGACGAGGAACAAGTCATTTGGGTGTTTCCCTACTGGCCCACACTGACTTGGTTCTCAGATCTCGTGCCCCTCCCTGGCGAATTCCCCTGAGGAAGGACCTTCTTTCTCAGGAACTGGGCACGCTATGTTATCCGAGCCCAGATATCTGGAAACTCAACATCTGGCCCCTGGATGGGATGCGGAAGATCTAAGTGGCCTACCACCTGCCATCGTAGACAGGATCAACCAAGCCAGAGCTCCCTCTACCAGGCAGCTTTACGCCCCAAAGTGGTGCTTGTTCGCAAATTGGTGCTCTTCCCGGGCCTGAAGACCCACAGAGATGTGCAGTTCGGTCAGTGCTTTCATCCCTGCAAGTGAGGTTGGAGGGGAGGCTGTCCCCCTCCACCTTGAAGGTGTATGTAGCTGCTATCACGGCCCACCACGACGCAGTGGACGGCAAGTCCTTAGGTAAGCACGACTTGATTATCAGGTTCCTTAGAGGCGCCGGAGGTTGAATCCTCCCCGACCAAGCCTGTTCCCCTCCTGGGATCCCTCAGTGGTCCTCTTGGGCCTTCAGAGACCCCCTTCGAGCCACTTGACTCAGTTGAGCTCGAGGCCCTCCATGCCTCCATCAAGAGGGTTGGGGACCTGCAAGCTTTCTCTGTCAGCGACACCTGCCTGGAGTTCAGTCCGGCAGACACCCACGTCGTCCTAAGACCGTGACCGGGCTATGTGCCCAAGGTTCCTATGACCCCCTTCAGGGACCAAGTAGTGAATCTGCAAGTGAAGCTGCCCTGGGAGAAGGCAGTCCCATCCTTTTTCGTCGCTGTGTCCGGTGGACCGCATGCAGAATTTAAATGTTCTGAGCAGCTCTTTTATCTTCTTTGGTAGACAGCAGATAGGGAACGTGTCTGCATCATCGTGGGCACTGGCTAATGGCACCTCCCTAGCAGACATATGCAGAGAAGCGGGCTGGGCAACACCCAATGCCTTTAAGAGATTTTACAATTTCAGGGCTGAGTCGGTCTCGTCACATGTTTTCTCATGTCCAAGCTGGTAGAACTCGGTAACGCGGAACAACTGACTGGGTGTAACGCTTGCAGCTAGCGCCTTTCCCCTCCACTGAGGCAATCACGTGCGCTCTTATCCCAGGAGATCCCACTAACTCGACTCCCTGGATGACTCCCTAGGCCTCTGGTCTGCAAATTCAGCGGAGGAATTCCCCGACCAGACCCACTACGAGTACTGAAACTACTCTGTACTGGAATAGGTGCTCCACAGGATGGGTGCCCATGTAGATTAATCCCCCTGTCTGTATTTTCCAAAGTACGGTCCCATTCCGAGCGGAACCACGTCTCCCTTGGGCAGTGCCCGCTGCCCCACGGTCACCGTGTTTGTCAACTTCTTCCTCTCAGCAGGCAGGATCTACCATCGTGCCATTTTCACATGTGGCCTGAAAACCCATATGATGTATTCCAGCACTCTTTACCTCCCCCCAGCCCGGGCAGGTGGTGGTCTCTGCGGGGTCTTTTCCCCCCAAAGAATAGGAGTTGGAAAAGAACGCCTTCCTTATGTGTGTAATAGCGTTAAGATGGCGAAGTGACCGACAGATGGGGAACGTCTAGGTTTCTATTTTAACCTCCGTTCCCTGATGGAAGGAACGAGACGTTGTGTACTCCCGGCCACGACGCTGAACCAAGCCACTGTTATGGCCGAACCTCATTCTCGGCTCCTCAGGGCAAAATCCTGAATGGACAGATGCATTTCCCTCCCTTTATACCCGTATATCCAGGGGCGGGACATGCATATTCTGTCTGCCAATTTCTCATTGGCCTTTTCTCAAGTTCAGAGATGCACAAGGCTTTCAAGAGAGACCCCTAGTGTCGCTCCTTCGACACAACGTCTCATTCCCTCCATCAGGGGAGGGGGGCGGTGGTGGGGTATGTGGTTTGTATTTGCAAGGAATGGCAGCCGGTGGGGTTTCTTAACCCCCCTAAGGTAAGATGGTGCCCCAGTAGGGAGTAGGTGAACTACACAGACTGCTTAATATGCATATAGGGAGCGACAGTACTGGTCAGTAATAGTACACTGATGATTTTTTTAGCAATAAATGCTTTTTGAGTTATTAATAATAACAAGTTTATATCCTTTCTTATATGTTGAGAACCATCCTGACCCATATAACTATTTTTATTTCTTCGATTATTTATCATATTTTTGTTGTTTTATATGTATTTTTTTGTTGAATTATAATTTTTTCTTCACATATACTTCTTGTCTTTATGACTCTGTAGTCACGTTCACACATAAAGCCTATTAATTACCTACAATTTACGGTATAGAGTTCATGTGTGAACACGACCTATTTGAAAAACTGCTCAATTTTGCTCTTGCTTTTCCTTAATGTGAAGTTGTATTATAAATGTCCTTATTGATGGTATTTGTGAACAGCACATTTGGTACATTTACCAGTAAAGGCAACCCAACTATATTACCTGGTTGCAAGTGTAACGGTGCTAATGATAGTATTCATACATGGTTGGATCTGTGTAATTTTGTACATCTTATTGAACATTAATATTAAACCTTCTGTTTTTTAATAAAAAAGTCCATATAGTTTTATGTGTGGACTTTCCAGATGGTCCCTTAACACACCCTCTACGTTATTAGCATGTTTCAGCACATTGTGTGGACTTTTTAGATGACCCCTGACCCACCATATGAAAAATGTCTAACTTATATCAGTTAAATTAACGATCTGGAACAATTTCGGCATGATGTCATCCGACCAGCTTATGGGGCAAATCGTATCCCGTATTGATTCGATATGGGACGCATATCGTAAGTTAAATGGGGCATGTGGCAAGTTATGTGTGGATCACGGAGAGTAGCATGAGCCTCCCGTGCTGTGAGTCTCAACAGTGTCTGTGGCACAATGAGCCACGTGATAAGATGCTCAGATTGACTGTCTCAGAAGTGGAGGCAACTGAGACTTGTTCTCTGCCACCCGGATTGAGGTGAGTAACCTCAACACCACGAGGACCTACTAAGTAGTGGGAATTGGGCATTCCATATTAGGAGAAAAGGGGATAAAATAGGGGATTTTTTGTAAATTACTGTCTCTCTCTCTCTCTCTCTCTCTCTCTCTCTCTCTCTCTCTCTCTCTCTCTCACTCTCTCTCTCTCTCTCTCTCTGTATGTGTTTGTATAGAGGAGAAAGACCAGGTGAGTGAGGTACCATGGGGTCTTTACATCCCGTGTCCGGAACATTACAAGAACTACTGTGTCCATGGAGAGTGCGAGTATCCTAGCAACCTTTCGCCCCCCACCTGCAGGTAACCGCAGCACACGACACACACAACATATCAAACTCTTCCTTTTCGCTTACTCATTCACACACATACACTCTGGAGAGGACAGGTGGAGGGAATAAGAGATTGATTTCAGACATGTGAGGGAAGTAGTAAGAAGACGAGTGGAGAAGAACAGAAATTAAAAGATGAGAAGATGCAAAGTGATGAAGACAAAGAAAAAATGTGAAGTGTGTGGGCATGTTTATGTGGTATACGAGGCCAATTTTTTTAAGGGTATTATGCTATAAATGTGCTTTGAGGACATTTTTAGTGTCCCCATAATTTAAATAGCTTAAAATACATTTTTTTTTTAAATTATTGAAAATGTAAAAATGCAGAAAGTTTTCTGTGAGGTTTAGTTTTAGGGGTTGTGTTAGGTTTAGGGGATATAATCTATAGTTTGTGCAGTATAAATCATTATGTCTATGGAAAGTCCTCATTATGATAAGTAGACCAACGTGTGTGTGTACAGCAGGGAATTGGTGCACACTGGGTAAATCATAGTCTTGTTTAATTAGAGCCTCGACTTCTCAGAGGAAGTGGTTAAAGGGACACCTGCCAGCCGACAAACACACAAATGTCCTACCCTTGTAATTACGTTTGTAATCTAAAAAAAAATGTCCTAGTAAACACCACACACACACACACACACACACACACACACAGTGGTTTATTGGGACTTTCCATAGACAAAATGTATCCCCTAAACCTAACCCTCATATAAAACATTCTGCACTTTTACATTTTCAAAAAAAAATAATTTTATATGATTTATAAGCCGTTTTCCTCATGGGGACCGACAAAATGTCCCCACAAAGTCAAAAATTTTGGGTTTTACTATCCTTATGGCAACATTTGTTTTGCTGAAAGTAAAAACATGTATGACTTTCTTTCGTCTCTTTCTTTCTCTCTTTTTCAATTGCATCTTTTTTACTACAATGAAAGTGAATGGTTACTGAAGTTGTCAGTGCTTAACATTCTGCCTAAATCACCTTTTGTGTCCCACTGAATAAATAAAGTAATATTGGTTTTAAATGACATGAGGTGATTAAATGATGACTACATGACTACATGGGTGAACTAAACTTTTAAAATACAGCTGTATATGCAAATTCAACTGTTTGTAGGTTGATTTCCCCAAAAAGTGTAAACTCTGGCTCTGTGGCTCTAACAAAACATTTCTCTGTTTGAGCATTCTGACACAGCAACATTGACTGAATCAATTGCATGAGTTTGGTGCTTGACTATTTGTTTGGCCAACCTATGCCAAATGGGGGAGTGGAGTGTACAGGAAACCTTTTTGCAATTATGTTTGCTTGAGGAGTAGAATTTATACACCAGCTTTTAGATCCTTATTTCTTCTGTCTCTCTTTGTGTGTGTGTGTGTTTGTTTTTACAGTTGTCATTCAGGCTTCATTGGGCCGCAGTGTGACACAAAGGACTATAATGTAATGTACGTGGTTCCTGGTTCTGGAAAACTCCGCTATGTTCTGATTGCATCTATCATCGGAGCACTGCAAGTGGCCATCATCTGCATCGTAGTGCTTTGCATCACAAGGTGAGCTTTTACGCATTCAGCGCCCACGTACTGAAATAGTATGGTTATGGTGTCACTTATGCCTCCTACACACTACACGACTTTCAAAGACGTCGGATGGTGGTACCGTTCAATATTAACCAGCTGGCTGTCTTCTCATGGAAGTCGTAGCATTTCCAAGTTACACGACAAATCGGCATCAGGGGTGAACACATTACAAAACATTTCACTGTTGACGAATCCCCGACGACTCTGCCTGGACTCCAAATTACGTTTGACAACAGAGTACATGTGAGAAGTGATACGAGATACAAAAACAAATGTATGATCGTATGTTATGGATTTCAGAATATGATATGTATGTTTTTAATTGCCTATAGGCATCATACATTTTATTTGTTACAATATGGAAAAAGTACCTCCTTCTGAAATATCTACCTATTTGCTTACCTGACTGTCCAAGAGAATTGGCATTTTCTCTCCATTTTCTTTCTTCTCTTTCTCCACCCAGTTGTGGTACAGTTCAGATGAAACATCATGTTTTGCATTATGCACTGGTGCTCCTGCCAATGTTCCATTAATTTTTCCTCCATTTCTTCGGTCCAATTAGTCTTTCTTGACACAGCAGCCATGCTAGTTGATGTTCTGTTGCAGGTACATCAGAACTCCTCCCACTAAAACTTCCCGTGCCCCGTTTCTTGCCCTCTCATTGGCTGTAGGTAAACGCTGAAGTTGTATTCAGTCAAAACACATTTCACAATTTGTAATCACAGACAGGTCCATATATTTAACATTCTAGATATCGCTCTGACATCGGCGCTTCTCTCAAATCGCATTTTTGAAAGTTCATACATTGCATTCGTCGCTCACGGGAGCGAGCTCCAATTTGCCTACGATTTCAGCAGATTTCATCTCCACAAAACTGTCAGCGAGCAAAAAACGGGCTTAAAATCATGTAGTGTAAACTCGGCATTAGTGGTGTAGAACAGTAACCGCAGCAGTAAAAAGGCCATTCTATACTGGGAGCATCTGTATCTGTTAGTGCGGTCCATATAACGCATTAATTCAGTGCGATTAATTATATAAAAAAAATAATGCGTTTAAAATATTAACACAATTAATCATGTCCCCGGACCGTAATAAGGAATATTCTTACCATCAGAGCAACTTGAGCTTGATGTTGCCAAACAGCACACATTACAAGATAAGAACACGTTCTTGCTTTCAAACACAGCTTGAAGGAGCACAAAAACAGGGATCTCAAGACATGTTTTTCTATACTCTCATGTAGTTTCATACTACATTTAACTTGACAAAGCGACCTAAAAATTGTATGATTATGATGTGTCGCAATCAAAGACGCTCCAAAGGCATCCGTCTGACACAGGTGTACTGTCATGATTCACTGTTGAAGAGAAGAAGAGTTCATCTTTTGTTTTTTCATTAAAAGCTGCAGTTAGATCCTCTTTCCTCATCTGCCTCATTACAGAACAACTGACCAAAAGATGAACAAGGTAACTCAGAATATAACGAGGAGAGAAAGGGAAGAAGAAGAGAGAAGAAAAAAGAAGGGAAACAAACACACACACACACACACAGGAAACAGAGGACAGAGGACAGAGGACAGAGGACAGAGGACAGAGGACAGAGGACAGAGGACAGAGGACAGAGGACAGAGGACAGAGGACAGAGCTTGAATCAAGACATGAATACATTTACCAACTTTCAAAGTACAAGCAAACAACAGAGCAGTATATACACAGTGGGTAATGACTTAATGAAACACAGGTGAGGACAATGAAAGACAGCTGGCAGTGATGAGAGCAGGGAATTATGGGAAGTGTAGTCCGGGAACAGATGACAGGGGAGAAACACAGGCCAGACAACAGTGAATCATGAAATGTACATTGCCGCGTCCTTAGACAAATTCTTATAATAAATGTTGGACTGATTGACGAATTCAGTTGCAAAATGAACTGCTATGAACTGTAGGCTTACGTTCAATAATATGGAAATAAACAAAAAATTGGATTCTAAAGCCACTTTTTGTACTGTTTTATCAATGTTATTTATCTGAATTGTTATATATATATATATATATATATATATATATATATATATATATATATATATATATATATAATTAAAAATAATAATTCAGATAATTAAAATGCAATTTCTAATTGAATTCTATTGAATTATTGTTTATTTGTTTGAATTATCTCTTTTACATTTTTAAATGTACTCCAGCATGATTCAAAATGTATGTTCTTTATTAGAATACAAGGCAACCTGGAACAAAAAGTTGTTTTCATTATAGGAAACAAAGGTCTGCAAGAAAAATGTACAAATGCACAACAGAGGGAAGTTGCCAACAGTGTAAATGTTAAATAAATTAAAATATAATAAACCCAGATGTTCAGAAATATTAGAATAAGATAACTGCAAAATAATGATAATTATTAAAGTATAAAAATTATAATAATTAATTTGATCTAAACCAAGTCTATCTAGAAATGTATCTATAAATCATGATATATAAATTATTCAAGTTTTATCTAGAAAGTACTTATTGTATATCAAACAATTTGTGTGTATATTCATAAACCCCTGCAGACAGAGACGCACCCTCTAGTGGTTCACGCTGAGCAGCACAGCGATATGAAATTTTTTATGTTTACAATTCAACTAGCAAATTTTGTCAAAATGATCGCTTGCCAAAAGTTGACTATCGATAATGTACACTTGAAACACGCCACAGAACAAAGTGATAATTAGTGATCAATCTGAATCATCAGGGCAAAAGGAGTAGCGGATGATTTATTCTCCCATATACAGTATATCCGCTCCATGATTTGAAATGAAGGGCCCATAACTGTCATGTGACTAATACTTTTTATGGGTAAAAAGAAAAGAAAGGAGACCATTCATCAACATGTGCATGCAGAGGACAGTTTTGGTCTTAAGCCGGTGTATACCTGCATCATGGAGTTACAGTGACTCTGTGTACAATCATACTGGGAATATTACCATCTTTTATATAAGTCTCCGTGTTGTTAACCTGTCACGTTCATTTGGAGTGCACCACACACTTGCAGATGATAAGATTGGGAGTGGCTCTAAGACAATTTTTCTCTTCCTTATTCACCCTGTGGTGGATTTACAACATATTTAACTTTAGCATTTGCAATGTTATTGGCAAAATCTTGATTTCTCAATTTAAAAAAAAAAAATCATTACAATCGTGTCAAAATGCAAATTCAAATTAATTGGAAAAATCTGAAAAACTGCCCAGCCCTAATATATATGTATTATATATGGAAAGAGTAATGATTTGTTTTACTTTTTTTTAGTAAAAGTACTGCTACTGAGGAAATAATTCACTTGAGTAGAAGTGAACTAGTAGAACCAAGTAGAAGTACTGAGAAATATTATGACTCAAATAGGAGTAAAAGTGTAGTTTGTCGACAAACTACTCAAGTAATTACGGTACTAAGTTACTTAATGAAAGTTATTATATATAGTACATATGCTTCCATTTTTAGAACACATTTTTGTTCTTGAAAGAAATTGATTCACCAAGGATGCATTCAATTGATAAAATATACTGCCAAAATCATTAATTGCAAATTATTATTACAGTTTGAAATAATTGTTTTTAAGCGGATTTTTTTTCTTTACCCGTGATGGCAAACATATACTAGGTCACCTATTCCTTACAAAAGCATTCTAAAGTGCTAATTTAGTACTCAAGAAAATTTTCTTATTATTCGAACAATTGAAAATGGTTGCGCTATCGTGCGGAAATCACTTTACACTTGTAAGTCAAATTTTGGTTTGAAATTCTATTTTCTCCTATATTAAGTCAATTGTTTTAGAGAGATGAAGGCTGTTCATGCTTAGAAAAAAAGAATCTCTAACCAGGATAGAGAGGGAAGTGGATGCTCCAGATGCGCAACAACAACAAAAAAAAAAGAATTTCAGTGGCATTTTTGCCCCAAGTCCCTGTTTATTTCCAACACCATTGGCATTGTATCCAGGGGTGTAAAGTTAGGAATTCGAAATACTCACGCTACTGTATTTAACTACATTTTCCCAAAATGTAACTTTTTTTTAAATTTGTTTAAAAATTTTATAATTTACTTTTATTTGAGTATGTTTTAAGTAAGTATGTTTATTTTCCCACCATCTGTGTTCGCTACTTCCCTATCCTGATTTTATTTTTTATCTATCAACCAATCAAATCACTCGTAAAAAACTTGAATGGCAGCTGCGGATCTTCCGTCAACTGTTATGGATGTGGAGAATGCCTCAAGCATAGTTTACAGCTGAACATCTCTGCCGCACCTGGAAGGGCTTTTTGCAGTGAAAAAGGCCAATTGCATGATCATGTCATGTGAGTTTAACTTGCTCAAGCCAGACATCAGCATTAATCCTGCCTCTAATTTGAAGAAACACATCGAGGTAAATTTCATATTTCTGCTTACTAGATTCTGTGTGACAATAACGTAACCTGTAATTTAACTATCTATCACTGAGATTATTGGGTTGATGTGAGAGATTAATGCAATGTTATCAATAGGGCTGGGCAATAAAATTATCTAGATGTTTATCTGAAAAAATATATGTTTTTTTATCTATATTTAGCCTAAATTCCACATTTAGAACAGGGGTGCTCATTACATCAATAGCAAGAGCACCACTGGTTGGTTGAACTAGATGAAATATAAAAGATTGACTTTTTATTTCCTGACATCTGTAGCTGCGCACTGTTTGATTGACAGGCAGCTAACATTTGAGCGCTATTGTAGGTTCGCGCCTAAATGGTCAAATACACTTTAGAATTCCGCCAATGCCTGTGTTGATGTGGATTTAATTTAAACGCAGTCATTTATGTCTGAAGTGAATTTAAACAGTGGAACAAAAAGCGTATTTGCATCAAAAAGCGTATTCCCCCCACCCCCCCCCCCCCCCCCCCCATCTGCTACTTAAAGAAATAATTCACACAAAAATTTTAATTCTCTTATCATTTACTCACCCTCATGCCATCTGAAGAATATTTCAGCTCTGTAGGTCCATTCAATGTTAAGTGAAGCGGTGCCAAAATTGTGATGATCCAAAAAGCACATAAAAGCAACATAAAAGTAATTCATACAACTCCAGTGGTTTAATCCATGACTTCAGAATTGATATGACAGGTGTGAGTGAGAAACAGATAAATATTTAAGCTAGAAATTCTTCTCTCTGCCCAGTAGGTGGTGATATGAATGAAGCATGTGAATCACCAAAAACACAAGAAGAAAGTGAAATTAAATGTGGAGATTGACTGAGCAGGGAGGAGAATTCGTAAAAAAGTAATTAAATATTGATCTGTTTCTCACCACATCTATCATATCGCTTCTGAAGACATGGATTAGACTACTTTAATTTTTGGGTGAATTATTCCTTTTTAAGCGTGATGTAGCCCCTGTACCAAACAACTTTTCCCCTGCCTACTCTTCCTCCTCTATTGTGCAGGACATGACGTGCCATGTCATCCTGCTTATTTAGCATTTTTTTGCATTCCTTGCATTGTTTGAACATGTTTTATGCACAGCAATAATGCTTTGTCGGCATTTAAGGGAAATTTAGACCCTACACATTAACTGATTTTAATGTAATTGTTTCATACATTACGATTTAAAATGGTGATCAGTGTATTGAAAATAACTTTTAATCTTTTAATTTCTGTTATCATGTCTCCCTTTTATTTTTGGAATCAGATTCATGTAGTGTTTATCATAGATAAGTGATGTATTTTAAAAGTTGGCATACATTGTTCATTATAATGGGGCATATGTTTTGCAACTCGGTACTCAATACTCACTACTCATGAGTACTTTAAATGAGCTACTCTTTTACTCTTGAGTAGTTTTTAGGACAGCTACTTTTACTCTACTCACACTACATTTTTTGGAAGTAACAGTACTTCTACTTGAGTATGATTTTTCAGTACTCTTTCCACCCCTGATTGTATCTTTCTAAGATATTTAAAAACATTTTTAGACATATAGTAGCAAGTAAACAAGATATCCCCACATACATGTCAAATGTTTGACACAGTTAAAACATTGCCTACTTTAAAAACAAGTAAAATTTGATCAGTGTTAAAATATTTTCATATGATTCGCTCATATCTGAATGAATGGCTCCTTTCCAGAATAAAATGAAATATACAGAAAATCACAGTATTATAGTTCTTGTATAGTGACAGGGCAGAACGTTTTGAAGAAGCAAGAGAAGAGAGGACACCTGCAGCAGTTTATGCAAGCTGTGCTCATGATGCTGTGCCCTGCGGGCTTCCGTCCTGCAGCTCAGAGCGTGTTTTAGTTTATAAACAGATTTAGCATATATCTTCCTTCTTCCAAAAAAATTCAGAAATATTATGTGTTTTTTTTTTGTACTTTGTTATTGTGGTGAAAAATAACTGTAGCAAATTTGTATACTTCATTTTAATCAACTCTACTTTTATTTAATTATACTTAAAATAATGTACAAAAATGTAATATTTGTTGAACTTTATGGCTGATGGGCTACAACAGCATAAGACCACGCTGTGTCCACTTCTGTCAGCCAATGACAGAAAACTGAGGCTACAGTGGGCTTACCATTTGCTTTAAAAATATAATTCACCCAAAAATATATATTTTTCTTATTTATATATTTCTTTTTGAAAAATAACTTTTTTTTCTACTCTGGTGTTGAGTGTATTGTATTTCTGACTGAAAAAAGGTTGTTTAAAGTGTGGATATGAGGTTTGAACAAGTAGAAGTGTGAACGAGTTATGGAAGCTTTACCAGAGATTTTCAGTTTATTTTAATTTTTGTCAATATAACATAACATAATAACATAATAATGAGCAAAGTGACAAAAACGTGTGTGAAACTGCAATGCAACAAAATGTAACATTCCTACATTTAGAAAAATATATAAATGTATTTTAATGGTACACTCAGTAATTTCAATCTTCAAGGAGAGGGCCTTTAGTTTGACTGATTCTAGCAGCTCAAATGGGGCTCTCCGAAGGCCCGAGCGGACAATGGAGAGATCCCATGAGGGGAAAAGGCATGGCCTAGGAGGGTTCAGCCTCCGGGCGCCTCTAAGGAACCTGACGATCAGGGTGTGCTTCCCTAACAACTTACTGTCCACTGCATCGTGGTGAGCCACTGTGGCATCTACATAAACCTTCAGAACACCAATTTGTGAATAAGCGGGCATTAAGCTGCCTGGTAGTGGGAGCTCTGGCTTGACTGATCGTGTCTACGACGGCAGTGGGTGGATTCTCGGAAAGCAAACAGATCTACCTGTGCTTTGCCTAACCGACCCTAAATCAGCTGAACCACCTGAGGGTGGAGTCTCCACTCTACACTGAGCATTAAAAGTCATGACAGCACATCCGCTGTGGTGTTTAGGTTGCCCGGGACATGAGTGGCATGCAGCAACCTCAGCCTTAGCTGACTTCAAAGAAGGAGATGGCGGACGAGTTGTGACATGTGACCAGAGCAAACGACGCCCTGACGATTTATATACGGTACTGTCGCTGTGTTGTCTCAGCGAATTAACACGTGCTTGCCGTGGACCAATGGCAGAAATCTGCACAGGGCAATAAATACAGCCAGCAGCTCTAGGCAGTTGATGTGCCAACCCAGCCGGGGCCCCATCCAGGAGCCAACGGCTGCATGCCTGTTGCACATGGCACCTCAGCCCGACTGGGAGGCATCCATAGTAACTACAATGCATCTGAACACCTGCTGTATGGAGCTCCTGCCTGTAGAAAACAGAGGTCTGTCCAAGGGCTGAATAAGTGACAGCAGGAAGGGGGCCCCGGCACCATACCCATCTCGGGATTCAAGACTGAAGCCAGTGCTGAAGTGGTCTCATATGCATCAACCCGAGTGGTGTGACCGTCGCCGAGGATGCCATATGCTCCTGGAGCCTCTGATATTGTTTCAGTGGAACCTCTGAGCACGGTCTGAGCATATTCAGCAGTTCAGCACCAACTGTCATTGAGACTGAGTCTAACTCAGTCTAGTCTAGTCATGCCAAGAAAAGAGATGCTCTGAACCGGGGAGAGATTGCTCTTTTCCCAGTTGACCTGAAGCCCTAAACGGCTGAGGTGCATGAGCACCAGGTCCCTGTGTGCACAGAGCAACTGTTGAGAGTATGCTAAAATTAGCCAGTCGTCGAGGTAGTTGAGTATGTGAATGCCCACTTCCCTTAATGGGGCAAGAGCTGCCTCTGCGACTTTCGTGAAGATGTGAGGGGACAGGGACAGACCAAAGGGGGGGACCTTGTACTGACCTTGCTCCGCATACCCGGCCTGGGGCGGGTAGGCGACTGAGGAGGAAGTTCTGTAGAGATGACCTGTAGACTACTCGTCACCACCTTCCGGCCTGAGGTATGAGTGTGGTGCAGTTGGTCACATGAAGGTCGAAGGTTGAAGGTCGCATTCATGGGGGCCCGATTGCAAGTGCTCGGTGTCTGATCGCCGTGAGAACGGCAGGTGTGGGCACCAGCTAAGTGACCCAGGGAGTGAGGAAACTGCTTCCTTTGTCACAACGTGGTTACCGCAGCCCGTTGCGGGTGCGGCAAGCAAAGAAAAAGACACAAAAGATTCTCCACCCGGCCCTCCACTAGGGTTGCAACGGTATGAGATTTTCACGGTATGATAACCGTCTCAGAAAATATCATGGTTTCACGGTATACGGTATTACACAATTAATATTATCAGTGATTTTACATTGGAAATCAATTGTCGACCTGCCATAGATTAAACATAACCTGTATTTAATGTATCCTCTATATTTCCTTTTATGTTGCATAGTTTTGTTCATGGTTTTCCAGTACAAGGACATGCGTCAAGTGGCATTATTTTTGTTGTTGATGTCAAAACCTACAGGAAGTTTATATATATATATACTCTTTTAGAGGGCTATCAAAGTGCTCAGGGGCATAGTCTGCACTAGCGTGCAAAAGAAGATAAAAGGTGCGCCGTATTTCCAACAGCATATGTTCTTTAGAGGTGAGTGGAACAGCAATGGGTATTACTCAGCTCGCTGAAACACAACCGCTCGGCTCCGAGAAAAAAAATCTGTCTGAACAGATGCACACTTCCCTCCTTTTATACCCGTATGTCCGGGGCAGGGGCATGTAAATTCTGTTTGCCAATTCTCATTGGCCTTTTCTCAAAGATAAGAGGTAACCGAGGCTCTCAAGTGAGACCCCTAGTGTCACTGCATCGACACAACATCGAGTGAAGGACAGAAGGGGAACTAAATTTCTACAATGGCATCTGAAATGGAAAACTGTCGATTTTAAATGAAGCTGCATCCAAGACACTAGGTGTCAGTGTAAGTCCAAGATGACACAAAGACAAAAGTTACTGAGAGCACATTAACATGTATCAAACGTATAAGTTTTATGAACATATACAATATGAAAATGTGAATGAAAATATTAAAAAATGTTGGCAAATAATGAGTACACCAAATTATTTTCTACTTTTTTTATATACATTTGAGTGTTAATTTGTCATGCTTTAGAAACAGTTCCATCTTTTTGAAAGTTTAGGATATTTGTTTATGTATAGTGCATTTTACGTCAACTGTGTTTTCACAAGTTACACATTCTGATTAGCACGTTTGTCGAAGTTCAAGTTCACCTGTTCATTATAAGTTGACCGTAATATTACATTTAATTTGTGGATATAGCTTATTATTCTCATAAATGGCCTATACTGTAGGATGTGTTTTAGTGGGGTAATTAATCTGTTTGGGAAGCAGTTCAGTGCCAGCTCTTTCAGCACATGCAGCTCTGGGAAAATGCACACCATACTCTGACTGGATTATTTGAATAAATTCTTTCTATAATTTTTTTTTTTTTTTTTTCAAAAAAAACTTTGTAAAAGCATTGTTAACATATAGATTGTTTTGTTTTTTGTCACATTTTTATTTAAAATAGTTTAATTATAACAATGCTTTTCATGTCTTCTTCATTTTTCGTTGACAAAATTAAAATGTCCTTTGTCATTTTGTGAGTAATTTAATTTATTAGATTTACACTGATTAAAAGATCAGAACATTACTTAAAATCTTAATTTCAGTACTTCAGTAATTTAGGTCAGTGTTGCCCAGGCCTTGTCCTTGAGTACGCCTAGCACTGCATGTTTTAGATTTATCTATTATTTGGCACACCCAATTCAGGTCATGGAGCCTCTACTGACAATTTGCTGAAAATTAGTTGAAGCGGGTTTTGCCCAGGAAGCCAAACAAGCTAGAGCCGCTACTGGTGCCAGCAGTACCGCTGCTCCCTATAAGCAGACTATGCAGTCTGCGTAGGGCACCAACTCCCTAGGGGGGCACCATCTTACCCTAGGAAGGCACCAGAAAGTCCACCGGCTGCCCTTACTCGCACATTATGTTATTCAAGGACCTGAAAGCAGTTGCTTACAGATGATTACTTTGGCATCAATTTGGCCAGCGGCGGCCCTGGGTTCCAGGGTCTCTTTAAGGGAGATTGTGCACCATGAAAGAATGCCACTCTGCAGTGCCCTCCTTCACCTTACAGCCTGCAAACCGTTTCTATAGCAACACCTACTGCAGGAGTGACTTAGTTACAGCTCTCTCTTATCTGTCTCGTCTTGCTTTCTCTCTCTTTAATTTTCTCGGCTCCTGACTCTCTCTTCTGTCTTGCATTAGCTTCTGTCCGTCTGTTTCTCTTTCTCGCTGTCTTTCTGTCAAACTAATCAAAGATGCTCAGACTGAAGCACATGGCTAATCAAACACACTCCTGCAAGGCCAGAGAGCAGCTGTAGTGATTATGTGATTATACTGATTCTCTGTCACTGCATTGCATGCAGAGTGTGAGAGCTGCAGGGAGGGAGGGAGAATAATGGTTAGGAGAGAACGTATTCATCAGAAAAGAGAGATAGGAAAACCAAGCAGTCTCTGATGAGCGATCATTTACACTCTCTGACCTTTTTAAAAGTTTACAAATCACATTAGCAATCCTCCCCCATTTCCTCTGCTGTGCCTCTGTAGGTTGCACTGCAAATAATAATTATCTGTCACTTTGACAGACTGGGATGTACATTTTCCCCCATGTTCTATCTATCCATATCTTTATAGTCATATCTAGTGACACAAGAGACTTGGGAGTGGGCTGTTTTCACTTTAGGCCAGTAAGCAAACACCTAGCAAACACTCCGTACATCTCAGCAACTACAACTTCTGCATGGGAAGTGCCACTCACATTTTCTTTAGAAAATTTACAGATTTAGTTTGGTAGTAATCATTATAATTGTCCACTACTTTGATAGACTGGGTTGCACATTTTCTGTCATACTCTATTTTTACAGTAGTAAATTTTAGTTTATATTTACCCAAAACTTAAGTCTATAATGACCTTGACAAAACTTTGGCTACAATGGAAGTTTTAAAGGATTTAAAGAACTAAACTCAAGAATAACTGACAAGTGCGAGTTCTGTAAAATTGGTTGTGGTTTTTCAGTCACAAACATTTGATATAAAAAGTTTAAATCATTCAAAGCTGTCATCAAAGCGTCATAGAGCATTCAACTTATCATCATTGTTCAGTAAAATATTGCAATGCTTAGTATTTTTAATACAACACTGATATGACAAGAATTTTAAAAATCACAAGAACTTGAAAAAGACAACAGACAATGCAATAAGATCACCTGATGAACAATATTCCAAAAATGCTTCTGCACTACACTTGGAATCTCTTGCTTCTCTCTCTAAATCCTCACTCATGTGTCTATCCCTCTCTATTTTATAGTGGTAGTACTTACAGTAAAAAAAAAAAAATTCTTACCTTTTTTTCACCTCTAATACCTTTTAGCATCTTTTAATTTCTGAATGTTTGTATAGGGAAAGCCAATAGAGCAGATACCTTATTTGTATCTGTTAAAATTAAAGCATTTTTAATTATCTGTCAATGTTCTAAAAAATCTGTAAATTGTGGACATTTTTTGTATTTCTCTCATTTCAATTCAAATGTGCTTTATTGGCATTACAAACATTACAATGTATTGCCAAAGCATTGCCAAATTTACAATGAATCATGAACAGATAAGAACAAATGATAAAATGGCTAAATAAAGATAAATGAAGCGTCCGTGCGTGTGTGTGTGGATATATTTTTTTCAGAATTTCCGCATAGGGCAAATGGTGAGGAAGTTTTACTCTGTCTCCGCATCTCCTTGGCTACAGTATGGGCATATCCTGATTTTTGTGGGCAGTCAGTTCTGTCGATATCTGCCTGTCTCTATAGGCAGAGTGTGATTGCCCAGTCTGTACAGCTCCACACCCCACCTCTAAGCATCCTTTCTATAGCCCCTAATGTGTTATGGTTGTTTCAATTGTTGCTTTGTCCCATAATGAGGCTCCCAGGTACAAGTGGGCCAGTGGAATGGACCATGATGTCATAATGGCCATGTTGCCCTCAGTGTTTCCTCCCCAGGGGAATCTGCCACCTCACGTACAATCAGCACAAATGGCCTTCGATGGCAATCCATTTAATACATTTTTCCAAGAGTGACCCTGTAGGCTCCTAAAGGAGAGATTTTATTGATTAAAGACAATGAAAGGATTTGACAAACAGACACAGAAATGCAGCAAAAGTGTTTTGCTGTGATTTAATGTCACACTTTTTGGGGATAATTTATGCCATTACAGTTTCAGAGATTACGTTAGACCGTTGGGGTAAATAAGATCACAGCTGTAATTAGTGGTGCTTGCTAAGACAGGCATCACTATTACTATTGTTTATACACAGAATTGTGTATTTCCAACTTAATGACAGTTTTGGGGTGGGTCATTTTCTGTTCAAGCATGACAATGCCCCTGTGCACAAAGCAAAATCGATAAACATATAGTTTATTGAGTCTGGTGAGGTAAAATATGACTGGCTTGCACAAAGCCCAAGCCTGAACCCCACTGAAAACCTCTGGGATGAATTGGAACACTGACTGTGAGCCAATCCTCATCACCTGACCTCACTGATGCTCTTGTGTCTAAATAATAGCAAATCCCTGCAGATACTAGCTAGTGGAAAGCCTTTCCAGAAGAGCAGAAGCTGTTAGGGAGATCCACATTCATTTTAATGCCAATAGTTTTTAAATTAATTGTTCTTATTGCCATATAGTGGCCATATAGGTTACCTCAAGTCATATGGCTTGTTTAAGTGAGACATGCTATTACTTTTCTAAGTAATAGAAAGTCAGATGATAAAGTGTGCATAAAAATAGACATAAATGTACCAGTATATACACTATGTGGCCAAAAGGTTGTGGACAACACATGTGCTCTGGGAAGGCTTCCCACTATACTGTATGTAGGAACATGGCTACAGGGTTTTGCTCCCATTCAGACACAAGAGCATCAGTGAGGTCAACACTGATTTTAGGCAAAGCGATCTGGCCAAAGTCTTTCTAGCAAGTCATTCCACTCTGTGGCCATCTTTTGAATGCTCTGGGCAGCTATTTTTCTATGTAAACAAGCATTATACAAGAGCAGCTCCTATCTACTTGAATGAGGAGAGACCGAAGATTACGATCAAAGGACATGTTTCAAATCAGCAGTCAAATCTGACAACACTGAAATTGTGTGCAAATATCCTGGCTAATACTGGCTAATACGCATGCGTCCTCGAGTTGATTGACAAGTGATGTCTGTAACTAAAATGTGATTGGCTCTTTTAGCTGAAAGTTGGCACTTCCTTTATAAATCCGCATTTCAGTTTCTGCCATTCATTTTAATAGACTGCTAAACAGTCTCTGGCCTTGCTCAAAGTTGGCATTCCAATTCACCCTAAAGATGTTCATCAAGTTCTTCCACACCAGACTTAGCAAAATATGTCTTTATGGACCTTGCTCTGTGCACAGAGGCAGTGTCAGTCAGGAATAGAAAAGGCTGTCCCCAAACTGTTGCCACAAAGTTGGAAGATTTGTCTCACTGGAATTAATTAAACACATTCATTAGAAGGGGTGTCTACATATTTTTGGCCATATCGTGTAGCAATACACTAACAGTCACATTGTAGAAGCAACACCCTGCCAAAAATACTTAACACCTGAGCATCGTAGTGTCAACTTTTGTGCGGCTAAGTGCAACTTTGTTTCTTAAAAAGTGTGCAATATCTTGTTTGTAGTTCAAATGTATCCACATTGGAGCAACAATGTTTCTTTTTTTAAACGTCAAGCCAGAGCATTCGCAGATAGAATTGTAATTGCAGTTAATGAATGTGAGGCTCTAGGAGTCTGTAGGTGATTGGTTTCCATATCCAGTACAGCTTGTAAATTAAAGGTTCTCTTCACTGCGTTAAATTTGACGTTTGCAAGTGAGACGATGAAACTAATTAAAACAGAAACTGCATTTGGTCTGGTTAGGAATCAATGTCCCCCACGTACCCTGCTGCTTCCGAGTCGATTTAAGAGCCAGGGGTGCACTCTGCCCTATGCAAAAGATGACATTTAATAAAGCAACGAGGAAAATATAATAAAGATACCCTGTAGCTGGAGGTTTCCCCCACCGAGCTCTGTGGAAGCGAGAGAAGCTGTTAATGAGACAATTTAAACCACAGCAAGTGCCTGTCTGTCACTATCTGATATCCAGCTATCTGTCTGTCTGTCTCTCTAGCTCCCTATTTCAGACATTCAGCTATTCCTGCATTCAATCTTTGCTTCGTGGAACTGCAAATTAAGTTAGCAGTAGTTAGTCTGAACCAAAGCAAGCACGCTCAGTTATAATATCTCGCAGGCATATATTATGTATGGAAATGTACAGGGATATAGGAACCATCTGAAAAGTGGGGGAGACACGTTATAAATCAGCCTCTCTTCACAAGTACTGTATGACATGCCTAGTTGACATAGATACACTCATGAGATACCATTTGAAAGCTTAAAAGCTTTCCAGTTACTGTAGCATTTTTGTCATACAGTTTACTGTCAATCAATACAAAAATTTTATTGCAATCTTAATTGCATTACTTTTTAATTGCAATAATAACATGCCGCTTATGTCATTAAATTATCTGCATACTGCATATCAATATTTGATAGAAAAAGTCCCCCAAATAAAAATGATTAAATATATAATAATTCCCAGTTAAAAGACATACACATTTACAAATAGTTTTTCAATTTCTCACAGGATGCATTCTTGCATTCTTGCATCCCGTCTGTACACATGCATCAAGGCCAAAGTATTCTTTGGTTATCCGTGTTCCTGTTCATCTGTTCGTCACGGTATGCATAATCCAAATTTTGTTATCATTCTGTCTGTGTGCAGCCCAGTTTTCTTAAGGCATGGACAGTCATCATCTAAGCACGGCACATGCACCTGCCATTGACTGTACTAAAGAGTATCACTAAGCAGTCATTATGCACTGAACACGTCCATAGGTGTCGAGCGTGTCCGTATGCGATCCTGGTCAAAATAGTATACTTTGAAAGGCTCAGAGCTCAGCCTTCAGACAGACTCTTTTAGTGCATCTCACTGTTGTTGCTTCGATGTCTTTAGCCATAAACAATGCATTTTTAGAAAGTTAAATGTCTTAACCCTTTAAACACTGAAGGTGTTTTTAAAGATTTCCTGTTTCAGTGGCATACCCAAAATTAAATGCTTGCTGTATAACTTGACCAAAAAAAAAAATGTGGGTCAAGTTAAATAAATGTATAATATGCTGTAGATTATGATACATTCTGTGACCAACAAACTGCTGAAAAAAACACAAAAAAACATGAGCCAAAAATGTACCTTTTTTTATTTGACAATATACATTGGGGTGTAAATAAGTTAGCTCCAAAAAACTGCTTTTGTTTTGTCCCCAATCATGTCAACTATATGTGAGTATACATTTTGTGTTGATACGACAAAGCAATCAAAAGTTATAGCATAACAAAATTATTTATCCTAGTGTCCAAAAACTTCTCCAAACAAATAAAACATAATAATTGTGGTTGCAGTTTATTTTACAGCATGTGTACTTTCAGTATACTTACAGTAGTAGTATTAGGTAACTACATGTACTTAATATGGGTTAAGGTTAGGGTTAGGTTTAGGTTTAGGATAAGTACCTAGTAATTACTATAGTTGTCGTAATTATGTAGTATGCAAATGTAGAACAGTTCTGTAAAATTGAGTGCTGCCATAATTGTACACAATAAATTATTACACATGCAAATACAACAATGACTAAAGTTATGCTCTATCCAAAGCATGCAGGCATAAGTAACGAGATCTCATTTAGTTACATTTAGGGCTGTAACTAATGATTATTTTGATAATCAATTAATCTAACGATTATTAGAATGATTATTCGACTATTCGGCCATTATTGCAATGATTAATCATTAGCTCTTAGCATTTAATTGGACAAAAATCTGTGTAGCACTAGATGTGTACAATATTTTGGTCTGTTTTCTCAGAAGAGAAAGACTGAAAATTTTAAATGCAAATATTTGCTAATTTTATTTCCTCAATTTAGGAGAATGCCTACACAAGCATATAGACAACTTCAAAGTTTATTGACATGGATTAAAGCCGGGAAAAAGTCTAATTTTAATTTAAAGTTATTTTATACAGCCAGCTTCATTTTCCCTTCACAATGCAACTAAGCAAAATAACCCTACTAAAATATAATGATTATATCCCTAAAAGTGGGGGAGGGTACAAATTTTGTGGTTATAAATGTTGCTGCTTGCCTGGAAATAAGCAATGTAATTTGAGATTGCAATGTATATAAACTACTATCTTCTCTGTGTTTACAGAAGGTGTCCACGTGGGAATCGGATTGCACGGCAAAAACAAAATGTTCCACACTTCAACTCGGAAAACACCCTGCGGGCCTCCACCAGACTCATCTGACAAACCCTGAAACCTTCAGAGTGACATGTGCTGAAGAGAGCAGAGAAAGGCCCCAGGGAATAGGGGAACACACACCCCTCCAGGCAAGTGAAGCAGGGTGTATAACAACTGAAGCAGGACTCCAAGCTGTGTGCAAACCTTACCGCCCCTTATTTTCCACAGGGGACAAACCTCATGGGACAGGCCTACTTCGGTTGACTAAGGCTTATTGAGAAAGATAAGAGGCAGTCAATTTAGTTCAAGCATCAGAACGTACAGCTAGCAAGGGGATATTAGAAACACCCCATCCCTGGGGCAGCAACAATCTGGATATGATGAGCGAATGGATGGATGGATGGATGGATGGATGGATGGATGGATGGATGGATGGATGGATGGCGGACGGACGGACGGACGGATGGATGGACGGATGGATGGATGGACAGACGGACTGACATTTAAACGAGATGTGCCACATGTTGCCTTGTATTTGTTGTCGTTGACACCACTGAAGAATAGAGCCCTCTAGGGCTCTCTTTGGTTATGTATTATATACAGTATATATTTCCAATAGGTTAACATTCTTGTGATGTGTTTTTATTCGCTGTAATGTAAATAAATAATTTATATCACGTGATCTATTGTTTAATTGTATTTTACTTATTATACAGTATAAATCATATATTGTATACATTTATGTGACTATCAGAGCAGTGGTACAAAATACAGTATAGTTTGTTGCTCACAACATTGAAGAGCTGATGGTGATCTAAATCCGGTCTGGATCATATCCCATTTCCCCTCTCTCTACCTCCATGTTGCCTTGAGTCATCTACTTCCCTTTTCTAATAAAGGCAAAATGGCAATAAATTGTTTTAAAAAATGCCACTTGGTTTGATATTTTGTTACATAATGCAAATTTGTAAGTGTGGCTTAAGTGTCCAAGTACTTTTTAAGGCCACTTGTTTGTTTTTGTTTTTAAATCACTTCAACAAATTAGTTTTACAAATTTTTCCTAAACTTTCCAAAAAAAATACATTTTAAGGTCTTGTCAATTGTTAAAAATGTCAATACAATCACAAATTAAGAAGCATCCAGAACTTTGTCGATTTGCTTTAGGACAGAGTATATCCTTTCTTGTCACCTTGTTTCTTGTAGCACAATCTGAAAGGCACAGGAAAGGAAAGTCTGTCTGTCTGCCTCTCTCAGCCCAAAGGGAGTTGTAGGTGGATGAAACCCAGCAGCCGGTCGATGGCTGCGAGCCGCACCCATTACCCAGCAATCAATGCTGCCACAAGATCCGACAGCAGAGAGGCTGTCGCAACCTCAGTCCTGCTCTCTCCTACGCCTCTGAGATGTCAAATACAATCACCGCCAACAAGTATTGTGTGTGTGTGTGTGTGTGTGTGTGTGTGTGTGTGTGTGTGTGTGTGTTGTACTGATAGCAATGCCCTTTATGACCTGAGGTAGCTTGTGGAACAAGATCCAGCAGTTTTACGGAGACAGAATGGCGAGAGTGTTATGTGTGAGGAAGCTGAGATATATAAAACTACAAATGATGCATGCAGGAGAATATGTCTATGAGTTCTATGATAGTGGTTCTCAACTGGTGGGTCATGACCACTGATATATATATATATATATATATATATATACACACACACTACTGGTCAAAAGTTTTGAAATACTTACTCATTGTAAACTGGGTTAAGATGGGCAAAGAGGAGGCGAAGATGAATTGCACTTCTCAAACAGGGTTTTAATGGCCACAGTAGTGCTCACAACTTTGCATTTCAACAAACATAAACTTCTTCATATAAGTCTTTAGCTACTTTTCTCATGACGCCAACACTAGACTGACGTGTCTCTCTCTCCTTTGGCTGAAGGTTCTGTGGCTATTTTTATGCCGCTCTCCCCATGCTCGCTGAAATTAGAGACAGGTGTTAGACATAATTTAGCTAAGGTGCAAGCACCCTTACCTACACTTCCATGTGTGTCACTTTTTCTTCAAATGTGTTCTGCAGAAGAAAGTCATACACATCTGGGATGGCATGAGTGATTGTAAATGATGAGATCATTTTCATTTTTGGGTGAACTATCCCTTTATTACTGCTCCCTTGCAATAAATTAACCATGGTTTTACTTTAGAACAATTGTAGCAAACATGACTTTAGTGATGTTTTCTTGTAGTAATGGTTTTCAAATACCATTGTTTAAATAATGGTTTCTGTAGTAAAAACAAGGTTTAATTTTCATAACGGTTATTTATTTATGTTTCAGCTGTAACAATAGTCTAATTATGGTAGTAAAACCAGAGGAAATACAAAAATCTAATTTCATTACCATACTTTTCATTGTCCCGTGTTAATGGTTTCACTACAAGTATCATGGATAAAATATGGTAAGTTTTGTAGTCATGGTTTTACTACAAAAACCATGTCCTATTAAGTGGCTCTGTATGTTCCAATCCTGTATGTTATTATTTTGTGAAACACAACAGAAGATATTGCTATATTGTATTTCAGTCAACCACTCACTTTTATAGAAAAGAAAGATGAAATGAAAGAAAATGGTGACTGGGAATGTCAGTCCCTAATGTTCTGCCTTCTCTCCAAATAATCTCCAAACAACATTAGCAACATGAGTGTGTGTATGATGACACCATTTTAATTTTATGAATGAGCTAACTTTTAAAATCTGTCAAATTTAGCCTGTAATTTATTATTATACATCCATTTGTGCATGCAACAGTGTGAAGGCATTTTTCTATAATTGGCTGGTAAATATTAAGATGTATACTGTATAAAAAGTTAACTCCAAATAATTATGTATTTGTAACTTTATATTTTGTAAAAAAATAAATAAATAATAATTTATATAATAATAGCCTAATAAAACAATGAGTAACTGAATGTGCTTAATAAAGAGTACACACATAGGCTGACATATTAATTTTTAGGTAGAGAAAATATGTTGATTGTATAACGCTGTTTCACCCAACTGAAATCAACGTCGTTTCAATGTGCGGTAAGCAAACAAATTAGATCGATTATACATTGAAACTGTATTGATTTTATGACAGGGTTTCACCCAACTGAAATCAACAATAAGACGGATTGTATGTAAGTTACTTATGTTAGTGTACAACATGGATTCAACGTGACTTTGATGAGCAAAAAGATCTGAGAACCGTTTCGATGCAGCGATCTACCTTGGTTTTCTGTTTGAACTCTGGGGAGTTTATTTTATCTTTAAATACGGGTCGATCCCATATTTTATGGGATGGGTGGCAACCCTAAATATGAGACGGTCACATTGGGTGTTAATATAGTAATGATAATCGATGATTAACTTCCGTAATCGATTCATCCAAATATCTTTGAAGGATTGATGCACCGCAATTAATGCATCGATGCATTTTCACACCCCTACGTCATAACATTGAAGTCACCGTGCCGCCATATTTGTATTAATCTGTCACTTGTACAATGGCTAGTACTTATACATTGTTTGTCTCAGTGTTTGTTCAGTATGGTAAACATCTGTGAGTTTGGTCATGTTAATAATTTTGCATATTGCTATGCACATGTATTTAATTGTATGTCTTTAAAAATAATGATTTTGCGTAGGAAATTTGTGTACCTTGCGGTCGTTACTTGATGCTCAAAATCGGTCGAGTCTATTGTCTAGTCCCAAGACGTCCCAAGACTAGACTCCAGTGTCTCCTATTTACATGACAATCAGTGGCCACACGATGTCAGTGTTGATTAAAAGAAGCGTTTATGGCTCATAAAAGTCTTCAATCAAAATGACAGAGGCATATTGTCATGACCAGTGCATTTTCCACCAGCTCCTACCAAGTCCGGCATGTGTAAAGTTTAAAGTAAGTTCTCTGTCCTTTCTGAAAACAAATATGTTCAAAATCACAGCTAATTAGAACAGATGTAGCCACTGGGACAAACTGTGACAACGTGTTTTAGCCTTATTTAGCAGCTTTTTTTTTTTTTTTTTTTTTTTAAATTTTTATTAATTATTTAGTGTATATTTATATAATTATGTTTTGTATTATATTACCCTGGAATTCTACAAAAAACGTTTGTAAACGTTCCTTCATAAGTAACTTGTAGTTTTATGTTTCAACTACAGATGTCACTAGAGAGCCAAAAATATTTTAGGGCGACATATCTCATCAAAGCACAAAAACAGCTTAGGGCTTTTTCTACTGATAAAGAGTTCACCTGCCTATGTTATGGTTTGGATACTGGTTTCCCAGTGAGGCTATTAAACAATTTTAATCAGGGTCATCAGAAAGACCATGCTGGTCAACCAGCTTCACCTACTAGATTTTTTTTTAAAGGTGGAATATGTAACAAATTCCATATAATATTCGCCTTTTTTGCAAATGTGTGAACGCCTTGTAACACAATTTAAAAAATAATCCCTTCCTGGACTTCCTAGGTTGCCTATTAAAGCCTGTAGACTGATTATTCCTTTAAATTTTTCCTTTTCAAGAACTTGTCCATGTTTTCTGTCCGTGTGTTTAGACTTTCTCAACAGGGTCGTAAATATTCCATCATAATCTCTTAATACCCGTCATTTTAATTTTCAGATTTTAATGATAAGACATTTAGCTTTTATTTTCATTCACAAATCATTCACAAAGCATTCACAAGCAACCTCTTTTTAATGCTGCACTTTATACTCTGGGAGAGTTAAGTTAAAGAGAAACTTGTGGCTAAAATTTTATCCTTTTCTACTTTTATATATTCAGTGTAACTGTGTAAGAAGCACCACCCACATAGAGGTCACTGGCAAACTTACTATTAGTCAAGGCATGGTGAATTCGCCTGTCAAAGTTCACCAAACTTGAAATCACGTGAAGTCTGCGAGGGGAAATTCTTCTCCACTGGAAATTGAAATTAGCGATCGCACAAATTTTTCATTGAGACTTTATTTCGCCCATGGAATTTCGCAGTGCAAAGGTAAATGTGACTGTGCCTTTAGGCAGAATGTTAGCCTTGTCAACATATGGAAATTAGATGCAATGGAAGTGAATGGTGACTGAGGCCAACATTATGTCTAACATCTTATTTTGTATTTCAGAAAGTCATACCTCCAGCTGTGTGAATGATGACCGAATTTTCACATTTAGATTAATCGGCCTTAAGAATACATGATCAAGAATACATGAATGCTCATTGGCCACATTCACACAGTCAATGTTTGGGATTGACAACTGTATGTATTAACGTATGTGAGTCTAGAAATGTCCTGTTCATACAACAGCTTACAGTAGCGGCTTGAAAATTGGTCTATATGAATGACTAAAAGGAGTCACAACTGTATTATATTCTCCTGATTGCCTTCAGTAACACCAGTAACCATAGTGAAAGACTGAAGTAGATATCAAAGATGGCAACGTCCATAACACCAGAAAGCATAATCACAATTGATGCCTCATTATTAAATAAAAAAGTGCAATCATTGGAGCAAGTTCATTCATCAGATCGCAATTAAAAGATTGAATCCTTTTTACCCAAGTGCAGAGCTCAGCATTTGTGTCATATAAAGGGGTGGTGGGTGTGGAGAGTAGTTTGCATATATTGACCTTATGTATCACTCCTTTGTTGAGAGTTTCCAAGGAGGCACTAGTGGTATTCCAGAAAATTTGATTTTGTTTGTAGGTTGCGCCTGTGCTCTTCAATTGCAATTGCAGAATGTTTTCTCTGGGGGGCGAGCAATCATTTCATAAGGATATGTAATCTGAGCAGTGTGCCTTTAAGCTTTTGAGATATTCCCATGGAAAACAACAGATCAGGATGTGCATTCTTCAGAATGAAAACAATGGTGATAAAACAATGGAGATAAAAGTGGATAAGGCAGGAAACCCCCCCTAAAGGGTCATGGAGAATAACATTTTAATTGTAAATTCCAGAGACACAGAGAAGGACAAAAGGTCTACTGTCTGTGGTCTAACTACTCCTGAACACAAAAGTTGACACATCTGGACTATTTTGTATCATTTTTGTGTACAATCATGTACTATACAGATATCTTTGACTGTTGTCATCTCCCTTCCTGCTGTGGCTCCTGTTGTTTTGTTGAATAAACTGCTCAACAAACCGTTATTTCACCCTAACAGTACTATTTTTAATCATTGGTGTATGTAAACACGCACTAGATGGACGTCTTTGACCATTTTGACCTGCACTGAGGCGATGTGCGCCTCAGTGCAGGATGATAAAATGGAGTCTTGTGATGCATAAAATTAGTCTTTGCCAAGGAATCGTCACTGAAGGATATGGGATGGTTAAGAACACTATTGAACTCGATAAAAAATATAAGTAAACAGTTCCATTGATTAATATTTCAAATGTCATGATTGTTTATGATGCTGACACGCTGTCCACACCGGACACATCCATTGACGCAACGTGACTGCTCGAGGCTGTCTACTCCGGGCGCGTTGACACAAACTTTCTGAAACGTTTATTTGTGTTGTTGGCAGTAGTAGAGCCAGCGCAAAATGGAATGGGACACCTTGCACCGCAACGGACGCTTCCATGGTAGACAGCACCATCGATTATAGTGTCCGGTGTAGACTGGGTGACAGTTTTAACAGTTGTGCTTGAGATGAATAATGTAATATATTCGGATGCAATATGTTGGATTTGCATTATGTGTAATCCGTGAAATGTACATTTCTAATGTTTTGGTGCTTGTTTATTCTCTTCTCATTGAGTTTAAAAATGGCTGAATTTGAGACACTGCGTACAGTTAGCCAATCATACCAGAGGGTGTTTTCATTGAAGTTTAAAGGAGGAGCTGAGGCAAAAATCTAGCTTTTCAGAGACAGGGTGGAAATGTATCATATATTACAAAATTATGACTGTTTTGGTGGGAAAAAAATACTTTACTAGCATTATCAGTGGACCTCAGGGAAGATAATGAAACAAAAAAAAAAGCATTTCATGACCCTTTCAACGTTATCCTAACGGCAGATGAACCTTTCAGGTCCATCTCTCTCTCTCTCTCTCTCTCTCTCTCTCTCTCTCTCGCTCTCTCTCTCTCTCTCTCTCTCTCTCTCTCTCTCCTCTCTCTCTCTTTCTGTGTCTTAATTCATCTCTCACTGTCATTTCACTGTAAATTCTGCTGATTATCTTTAATTAAAGGAAAGTTAAATATCATCATGCTATTTATTTCTGTGAGAGGGTGGAGCTATACAAGCACACACATGCTTGTGAACTGCTTTGCAGAAAACCCACTATGGACTTTCCAAAATTTACATGCTTGCATGTTATAGTAACGTGTTCACTCTAGGTAATTATGTATTCGATCTGAACATGCAAAGTATCCCAAGAGTAGAGGTCAGAGATCAAGGGGACCGTAGATGGACTCATTTCCACTCTAAGAATTCCATGTTTCCGCAGCATTCCATGTTTCCATTACCCTGCGCTGGAAAAGGAGTGAAGATGACATAATGGAGGCGCACATAACAATTCAGAGGAAATGAGAGCAATTAAGACATTGAGTGTGTGTGTGTTTGCATGGATAAGAGGCGAAGAAACCAAAGAAAACAGGAGTAAGGCATAAGAGAGGGAGTTTAGCTAGTTAGGTAGATTTTTATTTAACATGTCTGTATACTTCAAAAAAGTGTGAGTGATCCATTTTATTAAGATTAAGATATTAATTAAGATTTCGTGTACCCCCATCACCACATCAGTAAGGCTCAAGTAACCCTTCGTTGACCCCAAAATATAAATGTGTTCTGTTCTTATTATACTAGGTTTCATTAAGCACCTAATAATATTAAAGTGGCTATTATTGCAGTTATTCAGTTTTAAACGAACAGCAATCAATACTGTGGCTCAAACATAGTCACAAAGCAGGTTTCCTTTAATGAGACACCTAGCTTGTTTGTCTTTCTCAAATTTTTACCATTCTGAGGCAACTGTATCTGTCTATACATAAATATGTGTGTGTGTGTGTGTGTGTGATATATATATCTTCGCCTCTTATCCATGCAAACACACACACTCAATGTCTTACAGTGTGTATATATATATATATATATATATATATATATATATATATATATATATATATATATATTAAAGTAACAAAGTGAATAAAAAATCTTATATATAACCATTTCCCTGAATCCAAGCATTTACAGCCTCCAAAGCCTCATTTGCTATCACGCAAGCAAGTGTCAGTGACGCCAGGTAAAATTACTAATAGCCTACAAATTAAGAACTAAAGACAATTGAAATGTAAATATAATTATAATAATCATCATAATAAATAAGCCCATTGAATTCCCTTTTTTTCCCAAAAAACGTGTTATTATCGAATGTGTTTGTATTGTGTTTTGGTAATACAGTTAATGCTGCCTATAGAATATTTTAGGTTCAATGTGAACGTGTCTTGTATTACTTTATGATTTAATCACTTTTGTATTTGTTTCTTTAATACTGTATATATTACTGAACCTGTAGAGTTCAAATAAGTGAAATAAAGCAAACTAAACTCGCAGCACCTCACAAGATGATCTGAGATAATTTGCCGCATTCTCATAGACTATTTTATTATTGCAAACAGTTTTCAGTTGAATGAAACAGAGAAAAATGTGTGATCGCTCTTTACATGCACTTGTTCCACGAGACAGGGTCCCGTTCCACGACTCTGAACAAACAATGATTCAGACACAAGCATTGACTGCTTTTCTTTTGTATGTTCTTAAAAATATAATAAAGTGTGTTTCTTCAAGCACTTCTTTGTGACCAATAGCATTTCTTGTCATGTGTCACTCCGATACATCTTACAGATCGAAATAAACTCAGCAAAAAAGAAACGTCCCTTTTTCAGGACATTGTATTTTAAAGATAATTTTGTAAAAATCCAAATAACTTCGCAGATCTTTATTGTAAAGGGTTTAAACAATGTTTTCATGCTTGTTCAATGAACTATAACCAATCAATGAACATGCACCTGTGGGACGTCGTTAAGACGGCTTACAGACGGTAGGCAAATAAGGTCACCATTATAAAAACTTAGGACAAAAAGAGACCTTTCTACTGACTCTGAAAACACCAAAAGAAAGATGTCCAGGGTCCCTGCTCATCTGCTTGAACATGCCTTAGGCATGCTGTATGGAGGCATGAGGACTGCAGACGTGGCCAGGGCAATAAATTGCAATGTCCGTACTATGAGGTGCTTAAGACAGTGCTACAGGGAGACAGGACGGACAGCTGATCGTCCTCGCAGTGGCAGACCATGTGTAACAACACCTGCACAGGATTGGTACATCTGAATATCACACCTTGGGGACAGGTACAGGATGGCAACAACAACTGCCCGAGTTACACCAAAAACGCAGAATCCCACCATCAGTGCTCAGATTGTCCGCAATAGGCTGAGAGAGGCTGGACTAAGGGCTTGAAGGCCTGTTGTAAGGCAGGTCCTTACCAGACATCACCGGCAACAATGTCACCTATGGGTACAAACCCACCTTCGCTGGACCAGACAGGACTGGCAAAAAGTGCTCTTCACTTATGAGATGCGGTTTTGTCTCACCGGGTTGATGGTCGATCTCGTGTTTATCGTCGAAGGAATGCGCGTTACACTGAGGCCTGTACTCTGGAGCAGGATCGATTTGGAGGTGGAGGGTCTGTCATGGTCTGGGGCGGTGTGTCACAGCATCATTGGACTGAGCTTGTTGTCATTGCAGGCAATCTCAATGCTGTTTGTTACAGGGAAGATATCCTCTTCCCTCATGTGGCACCCTTCCTGCAGGCTCATCCTGACATGACCCTCCAGCATGGCAATGCCACCAGCCATACTGCTCGTTCTGTACGTGATTTCCTGCAAGACAGGAATGTTAGTGTTCTGCCAAGGCCAGCGAAGAGCCCGGATCTCGATCCCATTGAGCACGACTGGGACCTGTTGGATCGGAGGGTGAGGGCTAGTGCCATTCCCCCTGAAATGTCTGGGGTAGCATCTCACAAAAATCTGGTGCAGTCCATGAGGAAGAAATGCACTGCAGTACCTAAAGCAGCAGCTGGCCTCACCAGATACTAACTGTTACTTTTACTCCTTTGTTCAGGGACAAATTATTCCATTTCTGTTAGTCACGTGTCTGTGAAAGTTTATTTCTTAGTTGTTGAATCTTTTTATGTTCATCCAAATATTTATACATGTTAAGTTTGCTGGGGAAAAAAGCAGTTGAAAGTGAGAGGACTTTTATTTTTTTGCTGTGTTTACATTTGGATGAGGAGCTTGTGAACAGGATTGAGCCTCGTTGCATGTGGCAGGTGCTATTTCACACCCTGGGTACACACAAAAAATAATGAACGTTCATAAAATCACTTGGAGAAAATGCTCTTAACAGATAAGATCAATAGTTATTGGGAAACGAGGCCCAGAACTCTATGCATGTGCATCTCTTGGAGAAGCGCTATCATTGCACTCGTAAATAGCAGAGCTCACTGCGCACACATATCAAATCAGACAGGCTTTTCTTTCATCTGTTCTTCAAAATATAATTATGTTTTGTCAAATGCATGTCTTTGTGTCTAATTTCTTGTAATAAATCAAGTCTTGCAGGTCACCTTCCACAGTGGCTGATACATCAGCAAAAAAATCTGCATTTGGCGGGTGTTAATTTCAAACCTTGTTCACTAGGAGGATGATAAATTCGGGTGAAATGATATCAAAACAGTGTCATTGACTTCAACCTTTGCAAAGTACCCATATTTTCTGCAGGACAGTTAGCTCTAGAAAATTTTAAATGATCATTTGTTGGTGAATGGTGAGACACCAGGCGAGCCACTTGATTTATAATAAAGAGCCACTTGTGGCTCGCGAGCTATAGGTTCCCGACCCCTACTGTTAAGCCTACAGTAAGCTGTCTACTGCCACCATAGATTTAAAGGGATGCATCGATTTTGCTTTGTAGCATGTGGAGGGGCATTTGGGGGATTGACAGGGGAACATGTCCCCCCAATGTTCACATGAACCCTCCATCACTAGTTTAATGGCAGCAGTGTGACAGCTTACCTGTATATTGTGACACAATAGTAGGGCATGTTGACACAAAAGGTCAATGTGTGTTCAATGAACTGTATCTTTTTTACTGGGCATGACTGGTGAAAATATGCAATATATCTTTTTTTTTCTGTAGATTTAAAAAAAAATAATAATACATTTTGTAGTCAAGACTTTAAGGTACTATATGTGGCTAGTGTTGTCACGGTACCAAAATTTCAGTAGACACCAGGGAAATTTCACGGTTCTCGATACCAATTTCGATACCACAGCAAAAAATATGATAATATGATAATGTGCTATTGAGCACGTTTAGTTATTTTTAACATTATTATTATTATGTTCCAGAACATGTTTAAAATTTTTATTTAATCATCAAAATGGCGTCTAATCAATTAATTCTTACATTTTAATAAGCGATATTAGAACTTTATAACATGTCATTGCATTTTTTTTTTTTTTGCCAAACTTTATCCAACATTCTTGCATGTGATATATTGATTAATTATTGTTATTATTATTACAATGAATATTACATTTTACTATACAGTTCTATTATATTTGTATTCAATACAATTTATTTAATTTCTTCAATTTCAAGCATCTAGCTTTTATTATGACATTTGTTTTTTCCATACCTTTCACTTGTCTGCATAAACAGTTCATGGCCCGGTATGATCATTGAAGATTTCATCTCTGAAATCTCATCTGTTTACACTGGCATTTGAGTCTGACAAATGGATGTAGGACACAGTTTTGGAGTGTTTGTATTTTAGACTATTGGAGTTTGTGTATGTGGAAATGTTTAAATGTTTTTTTTAAATGTTATTTATTGTTTTAAATTGTATTACTGTGAAGCATATTGGTAAACTCTGTTGTTTTAAATGCCATATAAATAAAGTTGGGTCGAGATTAAAGCGCAAATTCTGTTATTTCACTATATACTGTATATAGTTTGTATGTGCTGTGTGGTTCATGGTAGATTAGTGCTCAACTTTTTCATCTCAAACAACGTGAATGATTCTCAATGCCTGTGGAGTTTCCAGAGTATGAGTGGTCAGTTTTATACATTAATTTAATGTATGCAGCTTATCCACGCTAAGATTGCAGCCTTCAGCAGTTTAATAAATCACTGTCACTGTCCTTATTGTCTATTTCAGTGCAAAAAGGAGTAACAAGAGCATGCATTCAAAATAAGTCTGTGTGCATTTTAAAGCAGTTGTGTGATTGTCATATTGCACGCTGGACAGAGATGGTGCTCAGTACTACCGGTACTGTAGAAACACTGGTATCATTACATCTTTTTTATTTTAGTACCGACTTGGTACCGAAATACCGATACTTATGACAATGCTATATGTGTCTATACAAAAATGTATAGATATATATTCTATAAATGCATGTATATTTGAATACAAGTTTAATAAATATTAATAGCTGAACCCAACTCATACAAATTATTACTTTCCATAATGAGTACAGAACTGACCATGTGTTAACTACAAATAAATACATTAGTAGTGATTAATTATTGACAGCTCTGACAGTGAATTATTTTTATTTTTTTTTAAGATTATAGGTTAGCAAAGAACAATATAAATATTTACAAGTACCCCATGGAACTTGCTTAACTACCTCCAGGATGAGTTTACTAAGCTGGTGGATTCATCCTGACTATGTTTTTGTTGACCTATTACTTTCCATGTATAGCAAGGTGTAATCGCAAGGTTTTCCAGATATGCTGTTGAGTTTCTCCTTGCTGCTGCTACTTCTGTAGGCAGGAAAAATTACTCCACTCATAATATTTGTGTAACTTTTTTTCCTGGAATAAACTTACAACTGCCAAGACTGTAAACAAACATAAATACACTCACTCGTCCACGTTTAGCAACACGGACAACTCCAATAAGTTACTTAGCAAGTATTTCTTCGTGGGAAAACACACACCTTTGTTCATGTCTTTCTGCCTCTCTGTGTATCTATTTCACTCACTCCCTCTTTATTTCTCTGGCACAGATGAGGTCATTGTTCAAACATGATTCTCAATATACTATTTCTCTCTTCAAGATAAACAGAACAAGACCTAGAGAGACTGAGAGAAAGTTAGTTGGGGGGAGGCTCCACATGTGGAAAGAGTTGCTCATATCCCACCATACACACCCACGTACTCGCACTCGACACATGTAAACATATAACTCCCTCAGCAATGGGCTGAACTAGCTGCCATGGTAACCAAGCTCCACCCCTTTTGGGTGTGGATGGGCTTTTTAAGCTGCGTGGATGCCTCTGTGCTGCTCTTCCAATCGCGCCAGAGAGCAAGAGAGGGAGGGAGAGACAGAAAGAGAGAGAGGAAAAACTGAGAGTGTGGCTATTTTCAAGAGGAGGTGGGAACACTGAACCTGGAAGCTGAAAAGTTTGCCCAAGCCTGTAAACAAGAATCAAAGCTTGTAAGAGCGTTGAAGCATTAAAATTAAGAGGAGAAGTCCGGTGCAGCACGACTGACTCACTTAAAGGTGAAAAGAAGGGAAAGAACAAGACCATTTTCCTGTGTAGAGTGATCTGTCAAGATCAAGAACAGCCTCAGAATGGGAGAAGATGCAGTACAGGCAGAGAGGAGCAGCATGATAAGTGCACATGAGAGCCAGGAGCTGGTGGTGCCCACACCTAGTCCCACACAATCTTCACCCACCCATAGCTTCTCCCAAATGGGCAATGCCACCATTATGGCCCCTAGTGGAGAACCTAGTAGTCCAGGACCTGGGGCCAACACAGGAACACTCACCAGAGATGGAGATTCAACTAGAGGCCCAGTGAATGCCATCACAGTGCTGACCCTTCTAGATAAGCTGGTGAACATGCTTGACACGGTGCAAGAGAACCAGCACAAGATGGAGATGAGGCAAGTTGACATGGAGGGGGCCGTGAGGGGCATCCAGAACGATATGACCAAGCTGTCTAAGAGTCACACCTCCACCTCGAACACAGTCAGCAAGCTACTGGAGAAGAGCCGTAAGGTCAGCGTCCACATGAAGGAGGTCAAGGACAAGATGGATAAGCAGGCTGTCCAGGTGAAGAAATTGGAGGTCAACCACACTCACCTACTTAGGAGGAACAACTTCAAAGTGCTCATCTTCCAGGTAAATGGAGAGTGTGTGCTTGTGTGTTAGTGGGACTTTTGGTGGTGTGGGGTATTTGAAATTCTCAGGTAAAGACACATGAATGATTGCATTGTGTGTGTTCATTGTTGCATGTCTTTGTGGAACCAAGTTTAACTGTTTTCAACTCCAGCTCCAGACAATTATGGATATTACTTTTTTACACAGCTGAGTACAGTCAAATTAATCAGACCAAATTACATCATAGTTGGAGATAACATCACATGCCTTTCTCAGGCAGTCCACTGGCAAAGTCCACTTCTGAAGCAGGGGAGAAGGGTTATTGTTCAGAGTGTAAAGATGAATGCAATGCTGAGAGGGTGTAATTTGGTGGGGCTGCATGGAAGCAAGAATTAGCTGGTCATGTTTTATCTACCTCTAAATGCTTCACAATCCAAACTGCTGAGTGTGCTGTGATTGTCAAACCTGAAATCAATTGCTTTGTTTTATTATGGATGTTCAGGGAACATATTATTTAGCACCTAAATAACTATTTAATCAAGGACTCTGTTCTACTTTCTCACAAAGCATGTGATTGACTCAAAGTATTAACATCTAATATCCTGCTAGAGTGTCCCTGTGTTTCAGAAAGAAAAGCAATAGGGGCTCTAAACTAAGAGAGAATGAGAGAGCTCGAGAGAGAGCGAGATACTCAATAGGGAGGCTTGTTTTGAAGCTTAGCCCAAAGCTATTATGTAAAGCACAATAGTCTTGAATAGAAGGTGTGTCCAGAGATCAGCTACAGTGCAGCGTAATGTATATCCTGTTGTCAGATGTCCCGTGCAGATCTGTGCTATGCTACACTGGCTAGCTGCTGTTTGCTGCAAGACCTGCAATCAGTCAAATGACTCAATGATTCCAAAGTAAGAGAGAGAGTTGAGAGAGGCCTTCCATTTTCCCCTACCTTCTCCCGTTACTGCAAATGTACACAATATACACACTAAGAGAAAGCGAGAGCATAGTGAAACACATTTTTCACAAAAAAACTCAAGGTCAGTTCTTCCCCTCTGTGCAAAGAGTTGTTTAAACTAAGAGGGGAAGGTAAGTTTCCTTCGATGAGCTAGTGCAAAAACCCTCAGCTTTCCCCCTCTGCCTTAAACAGCTAGAGCTCTCTTCTTGAGAATAGTTGTTTTGTTCGCTAATAGCTGTCAGAGACAGAGTTCTGTTTGATGCAGCTCCACACAAATGTGCATGTTGCTATGGCATCTACATTGTTTATTTGTAGGAGAATTTTCTGAGTCTGATAGCTGTTGTAGATAGATGAGGATGGAAGGTTTCCCCATGTGCTCTTTTTCACACTGTTCACTGTTCATTTCTCTTTCTCTAAATTGTTTTCCTCTCTTTACTTGCAGAAAGGGGTTTAGTTTGCTGTTTTTAATTGTTTAAGCATTCGCAAAGCAGTTCAGAAATGTCTAGTCTGGGTCTAAGGGAATATGTCTGTAATTCATCTCTGGGCTCTTTTGGTTCATTGATCTGCACTGCATTATAAGGATGGGTGGGACTGGGGTGGACAAAGGGGCAAAGTGTTCCTAGAACTTGGACATTTCCTAACCAGACCTGCTAAAAAGTCCCACACATGCTCTCTAACTATGCTCATCGTATTTATTTTAAATGGTCCTTCATTGTACCCCCTTGTACTGTCTCTTTGGGTTACCAAGGTTTCTCTTGATATGATATGCAAATCACAGTCCGACCAGTACTGCAATTCTCCTCAGCTAGTTAAACAGACATTGTAAACATCAGCAGGAGAACCAAGCAGACCTTTCAATTTACTTTTGCCAAATTTTCTCACATTTATTTACAAACGTTCACTATTTAACATAGTTCACATAGATTAAAGGAGACTTTTGAGTGAAACCACTTTTGTGATTTTGTTAGTCAACAAGTAGTTCATCTCTTTAAACACTCTTAAATGTATTTCCTCATCACAAAAGCAACATTCAGGTTTTCACCACACCCTCTTTGCTTGTGTTTTTTCTTTTATCTGGCCCTGCTGCTGTTGGATTGGGGGTGCTTGGCATTCCCCCCTTAGGCGGACTACATAAGCGAGAGAACGCTGCTCTTGCATAAGCAGAAACTCTGGCTCTTTCTCTCACATTCCAGAAGTTTAGCTAGTCTTTCCCCCTCTCTTTAAAAACTAAAAATTACCACAATCAAGTAGACCTCAATGAGACTTGGATCTAGCCTTTGGTGACCAGAGCCATAGAAAAGGCAACAAGGACAAAGTTTGTAAAGTTATTCTTTCAAAGTCTGTATAGAGTTCCTGGGTGAGGCCAAACAATGTTGTCATTCCTTTTGCAATTGTTAAATATGAAGCAACTTTCAGCAAATACTTTGAATTAATTTTCCCTGGATTTCCAAAAGTCAACATATGGATTGTGTAATGTATGCACAATATCTCCATGTTCTCATTATGATCAGTGCACAATGCTTCGATTTTCATCACGCTGGTAGCCAAATCTTAGAGTAGGAATGCATGCGATGGAATATTTTTACTACTAGCCCTGCACTATCACCTAATAAGGCTATCTGTGCCTCTCCAGAGAGAGTAGAGGAAAGAGAGGGAGAAATAAGGCCTGCAGGGAGAGAGAAGGGAGACAAGAGTGTTTGTTTTCCATTGTCCATCAAAAAGCCATTATCTCACTCCAAACCCAGCTTACTGTTTCAGTCCCTACTGGTGCACCATCAAATGAAAGTGACCGAAAGAGACTAGATGAGAAAAGGGCTTCAGTACAGTTGAGGATTTACAACATACCTGTCGCTCAGTGATAAAAGAGAGGAAAAATAAAATTATTTTATTTGTGTCTCTTTTGGAGTGGCCCCAGCCTCAAGGTTCACCCTATGCCATTCCACTGCACTGGGTTAAATACTGGACAAGCATGTGAAATGTGTGACATGAGAGGGACTGGACATATTCATGCACATGGGACTAGCCACAGTTAATCTACATACTAGGTTACATCCAGATGATGACCACATACACATACAATAAGTGTAACAGACTTTTAAAAGGAGTTCTCAATGCTTATTTAACAGCGCTCACTATGTACATTCATATCCACAACATGTTTGTAGTTATTCTGACAGGTATATAATAAACTGCCTCCAGGTGCTGATCACTCCCCTTTATTCAACTCCCACTATGAATCAAATTAAATGCAAACAAGTAATTCAAATCCATATTTGACAATCAAATCTAAATGAAGACGAACAAACTTAGCACTTATACACTAATAGTCAAACCAAATAAGGAAGTGAAGGCTGGTCTGACAGGGTTGTAAGTGTAACACATTATGCCTTCCTGAGTTGGACAAATAATGCAATTATCTATAAAAACAGACATGATTTTACACTAAGTTTATGAATGCTGACAGATCTCTGGCTCTTTGGTTCTGCCTAAATACACACACATACACTGGAGAGACAAAAGCTGTTATTGTGTGTGTCCTGTGACAGGGAGCAATGCTAGCACAGAGAGAAAACCATACACACTCACAATGCCATGGGATCTCATGTTGGGAGATACATGCTAAAGTAGATAAACGCTAGGACATAGCATCCAAAAATCACAAAATTATATCAAGTAGCAATAAAAATGTGCCCTTCACACTGATCTTCTTAACCTCTTCTTGATGATAAAGGGTAAGAAATAAATAAACATCGTTGGGGTGATACAAGCATCGGTTCTTGATTACCATTTCTGGGAATACAGTATTCTGCAATAATGTGCAGCTGACTGCACATAATCCTACTTAATACATGTCTACTTACCAAATAAATAAGTAAATGCATATAAAATATTTATCTGATTTTAAATAATTTTATTTAGGGAAAAAAGAGGTCATCAAGTGACATGAGAGACATACTTGCACAACTATGAAGGAATTCGGTTGCTTGGCGCAATGATCAATTATACACATTAATTCACTGTACAAACATATTTAAAGGCAGAATACTGCAATTGACCAATCATAATCAAGATTTCCAGACAGCCTTCTACTAAGATATAGTATATAATAAGATATATATATATCTTATTATATACTATATCTTAGTAGAAGGCTGTCTGGAAATCTTGATTATGATTGGTGAAAAATCATAATATATCATAGTATTATTATATCTTATTATTATACTATATTATTATTTTTTTTTTTTTCTTTTTTAATAATGTACAGATTTTGCTCTTATGCAAAGAAATTGGTACTTTTATTAACCAATGTGGCATTCAACAGATCTCAATATATAGTCAGGGCATTAATAATGTGACAAATTACTATTATACTATAAAAAAAAAATATTGAAATAATGTGTACAATTTACAAGTATTTCAAGTTTACATTAATTTGTATAAAAAGCATCAGAAATTTACAATCTATTTAAGAGTTCAATGAGCATCTATAAGTGTTCCAGTGTCTTGCCGATTTCTGACTCCCTATATCTTTATGTTCAGGGGTAGATGTAGGGGTGGGCTTTAGCGATATGGACCAATGACTCCCTATTATGGTTAGTGTTAAGAGTGGGTGTACGGTTGGGCTTTAGGTATAAGGACCAATCAGGTATTTGGTGCAAGAATCTGGAAGGGAGTTAGATTTCGGATCAGCACTCGTTCAGCGAACATAACAAGTTTCTCAGTTTCTTTACCACATCTCTGCTATGTGTGATTAAAATGTATGTTTCTCTTTACTTTTTGATCAACAACTGACTGTAAGGAACAGAACGGATATTAAAAGACACATTATTCAATGAAAGTGGAGTGTGTGGATCTAATATTTATGGACACACATTACGGAAACGCTTTAATGATAAGAGTGGTCAGCAGAGAATGGCCAGACTATTCGAGCTGACAGAAAGATTACGGTCACTCAAATAACAACTCTGTACAATTGTAGTGAGTGGAAAAGCATCAGAATGCACAACACATTAAACCTTGAGGCGGATATGCTACAACAGCAGAAGACTACATTTGGCACTTTATTTGGACTATAGTGTTCCTAATAAAGTGCTCAGTGAGCATATCATCCCATCTCTAATGTAAACACAGACACCTACACTTGCGCACACACAGGTACACAGTAGCCACACACACATACAAACACACATACACACACATCACCACCATTCCTCAGTTCTTCTCTCTCTCTCTCTCTCTCTCTCTCTCTCTCTCTCTCTCTGTTTGTTGCTATGTTGTTTGTTCCTGTGTATTAAGGAGAGAGAGAGAATTTACATGAGCACATGCACAAGTAGAGCACATGGGCTAATGTTTTACTCAGTATGAGGTTAAACAGCTGTTTCCTGCAGATATGATGTTAATAGATGGCAGGAAAGGGGAATGCAAGTATGACGCTCTTGTTCTACACTCTCCGTACGGGACTCGAACCGGCGACTCCAGCATGGGAGGCGGGTGCGCTAACAAAGAGGCTAAAGGCTATAGCCCCTAGTGTCATTCACTAGTGCACCTCTTGAGGTCAGGAGAGTGAGATTTGTACATATTGTACAGTTATCTATCAGCTGGCTCCCGTTACACAAGCATTAAATGTTTTTATTAAATCACATGGGCTGGAGGCCCCACTGCATCATTATAGATAAAAACATTACATGAACCTGCTAATAATCCCCCACCATCCACAACCCCTTCAAACATAGCCACTCACTCTCCAATAACATTCCACACCCCAACCCTGACCAAATATTTGCCACCAATCTTTCATAAGTAGGCCTTTAGGTGATGTGTTTTCAAGTGTGTTTAGAACATGAAGCCAGAATTGATAAAACAACTGGATAGTGTTACTGATAACAGTTTAATTGACACCAATGAGAGTCGAGAGCATGGTAGAGAAAGGGGCCTGCATTTATGTGTGTGTTTTTGTGAACATAATCTTCAAGTCAAAAGTTTGGACACACCTACTCATTCGTTATTATTACTATTTTCAACATTATAGAATAATAATTATATAAAAATATATAATTAAATAAATTATATAATCATAAAAACTATTAAATAATAGAATAAATGGACGTATGGGATGGGGACTAAAAACGGTTCAAGAAACAAAAATTTATATCGAAAACAAACCAAATTTTCTGAATTACAATAACTTCCTGTTACTCAGAAAATTAGGTTTCTCTCTTTTTATTAGAACATACTGTAAGTATGTGCTTTCCTATATTCTGAATATCTTCACAGATAAAATGCCAGATGTTGTCATCTGCTGTTGTAGCACATCTGCCTCAAAGTTTGACATGTTGTGCATTCTGAGATGCTATTCTGCTAACCACAATTGTACAGAGCGGTTATGTGAGTTAACATAGACTTTCTGTCAGCTCGAACCAGTCTGGCCATTCTCCGTTGACCTCTCTTATCGACAAGGCATTTCTGTCCACAGAACTGTCGCTCACTGTATGTTTGTTTTTTTGTTTGTTTTTTGCGTGAAAATCTCAGGAGATCAGCAGTTTCAGAAATACTCAAACCAGCCCATCTGGCACCAACAATCATGCCATGGTTGAAATCACTGAGATCACATTTTTACCTGTATGCTTTTATGCATTGCACTGCTGCCACACAATTGGCTGATTAGATCATCTCAAGAATAAGCTGGTGAACAGGTGTCCCTAATAAAGTGTTCAGTGAGTGTATAATTATTATACATAAATACATGGTTAAGAAAAGTGTACACTAAGGTTTTTTTTTTTATTATTATTATAATAATTCATCCCATATAAGGTGACATTTAGTCCAAAGGATGTTTAGTGCAGGAGTGAGATTTAGATTTAGGTCATTTTGATTTGAAATACTTGTTTTTGGGTATATATTAAACATAAGAATACTTTTGTTGTTAAGACTATTATTATATAATACAATTATATAATGTAGGCTACAGTATACTATGTGTGTAATAATTTTGAATCGAAATAAAAAAAAATAAAAAATTGTCCCTGGTATGGTAATTATGCAGAGACAACAAAATGATAAACAAATCAAAACTATCTAATATTTTAAATTCTGCAAAGCCACACTTTACCTACATTACAGCCAGGGATGTATTACATAGCAACTGGCCCAGAAGTTGAGTGGGACAGTTCTTCGCTGTCCTTTTCTGCATATCTCTGCACCATTCTGTGTCCGTTCTTCATAACGCGGTGGCTCATTTTAGTTTATCGCCACCCAACGCCACCCAACCCCCTCGGTTCTCCCGGTTTCCACCAGGAAAGTGCATCGGCCCACCAGGAAAATGCCCAGTATGCCAGATGACCAGTCCAGCCCTGATTATAGCTCTGTACTGGACATTTTCTCAACTAGCTTCCTAAGATATCCACCTGGGATCCTTTTTAAACAGTTTTGAACGTAAATGCTGCCCACATGTTGGTTTCTTTTCCATCACTATACGGTCTAATTAATACATTTTTAAAAAAGAAGAAAAAAATATATATTCATCTTTAAGCACAATTTATATTTGTCTACAAAACTAATTTCAAGCATTTAAGCTTAAAGCTAACTCTATAGACTTTAGAACAAAAGGTTTTCACGAGAAACATACAGTATATTCAGTCAGGTGTGACCAGATTTTTGACTGGTGTGTGGTATGTGTGACTGAAATGAGTGAAGCTCTGATCAACTTTACCTAATAACGGACACCAAAACATGTATATTAGCACTACATCTGGCCAAATCTAAAATAAAACCTGTTTTTTTGTTTTGCATTCTGAGGTCTTTGTATATTAATCTCCTGCACATAAGAAAGCGTTTATCAACTTTTCACAAGCGCCCACATGCCAAAGGCAAGAAGGACTGGTTTAGTACACAAATGAATCAAACGTAGAGTATCATTTGACAGGCTGTTCAGAACGAGGCAATCATTGTCTTTCTCATTGTTGGGTACTATAAAAATGTAATTAATTACTAACTACTAATTACACCTTCTACAGTGTAATTATATTACTGTACTTATTACTCTGTCTGAAAAGTTATTGCACAATACTAATTACTTTGTATAACCCATATCATCCTCGTCCAGATGAACAATACATGGATAGACCTGAAACTTCTTTTAATTCTTTCAAATAAATCATATAAAATCACATAAATTATTCTTGAACTGGCTAAAGAATTTAAGGCAGCAACGTTACATTAAAAAAACATACATTTTAACATCAGAAGTTAAATTTCGATTTTAACTTCACTATTGTTTTATATAGACTTGTTCTATAGTCTATACAGTATTTAATGCAATTACATTAAATGTAATAGTAATTACTGAAAAATAAAAGGGTAAAATGGAAAAATTAATTTAATTACAGTAATTAATTACCTAGTAATGCATTACACCCAACATATTGCGAAAGAGATCCAAAAGATTCCTACAAAACTAAATTTGAAAAAAGTGAGGAGGATGTAGTCATTTGCACGTGATTTTCAGATCTCATACCTTATGGGCAGAATGCATAAAATTAACTGTTTAGTTCACCACTGAGGAAAGGAGAGGATCTTGTGTCCTATGGAAGCTGTAATGCATAGGAGGAATGTTTAAACCTGCGTGATGTTGCTCTATTCTATTTGCTGCGTAATTTGAACAGAATATGTAGCGTTGTATATGCTAATCATTTAAAGGACTGTAATTAAAAATGCATTAATGCAAAAATGCAAGATGAACCTTGAAAAGTCAAGAAAAACATTTCACTTAAAACTGAGCCAAGTCATGATGCAAACCATTGTTAAACGCAAACATATATCAAAATGTCATCATTCCATTCTCATTTTAGAGGTTTTCCTGCATGATGAAGCTTTGTGAGTCATGGCATTGCTGTACAATCTCCAGTTTAGACAGAAAGTGACTTAATAACTGTTGATAGACATTCTTCCTGCCACACAGGCTTGTCCAGTGGCTCAACACTTCTTATTTGTACCTTTTCATAGACTCTATGCTTTTAAGATATAGATTGCTTCCTTGAGCCCTGAGGACAAAACGAGAAAACATGCAAATAGAAACAAGCAACACACACTCATGACGAAACAATCCTGTGGAGTCTTTCTGCCTGCTCCACTAAAATGTTGCATTTGGTACCAGGGCTGGACTGGTAATCTGGCATACCGGGCATTTTCCCGGAGGGCCGACACACTTTGTGGCCAATCAGGGGCGGACTGGCCAACGGGATAACTGACGCAGAATAAGGAGACGCGTGGAAGCTGCACTTTAGGGACATTCAGAAATCAAAGGGAGGACTGATCTTTACTCCCAAAAGTGATAACGGTAACAGAAATGCAACGCAACATGTGCAGTACTAAACAACGTGTGGTGCGGGCAATAGCGCACTTGGCTGCTGGAGAGGAAGAAGAGGAGACGAGGATGAGAAGCCAATTAATACATATGATTTTCATGCAGGGCAGCAAGTTAACTTTTTCCTTCCCTCTCTGACGCATATATAATTATATTAAATTATCATAAATGTAGGTATTTAATTTGCATTCTGTGTAATTTTGCATTTGTTCTGCAGGTGTCTGCATAAGTCTGTGTCCTTACAATGTTCTTATCGCTTTACAATTACTCCAGAGCACTTGTAAATCTATGAGCGTATTCAAGTACTACTTAAGCTACGATGGCTTTGGTAAATGGACTGCAAAACTAAGATGAATCGTAAAATGGATTTTGTGATCTACTTAGGCTTACGATACTAATGGGAAATGAGGCCCAGGTAAATTGCAATTATATGCCCCTTATAAAGGCCTAAATATATATATATATATATATATATATATATATATATATATATATATATATATATATATATATATATATATATTATTATTATTATTATTATTATTATTAATTAGGTTGGACCCCTTCTAGCCTTTTAAACTCCTTAACATCCATGCATTAATATGCACTCCGTTCCCTAACCTACTCCCTGTGCTTATAATACAGCCCACTGCACAAACTGCAAGACACAAAAAAAATGGAAAAAATTAAAAATTGGTGATGAGTCAATTATTCCAAAAATTATTTCTAAAAGTCACAAGAAAATGAGAGAAAATATAATTTATCCATTCTTGAAATAATGGATAAAAATGAAAAAAAAATTTAAGTTTCAAAACTTTTTTCTATTTTTGCATTTGTATTGTTATGGTCTGAAAGATGAATTGGAAAGCATTGCAAGGACAGAACATAATGGGAATAAAAACAAATTCTAAAAGAAAACATCAAGAAACATTACAGTAATAAAATTGCTAATTTAGAAGTGAAATTTCATGAAAATAAGTCACAATGAAAAACATTAAATTGTCCTTAAAATAGGCTTAATCTTCTTAATGAGAAGTAGATTTTCTTTTTTCTTTTATTAATTAATGCATTCATTTATTTTTCTTTGATTAGGGGGTGAAATGTGATCTGGAAATGTTTTGGTGAGATTCACCCCTTTATGTTTTCTAGGGAAAGAACCAAAAAAAAAAAACAGTTTATGTAAAAGCTTTAGATGCTGAAAGAATAAACAAAGTATGAATAATATATTTTTTAAGTAACCCCTGAAGAATGAGTACTTGTGTTTAATTGTTCTTGCTGTGGTAACAAGTGTAAATTGGTGCAATCAATAAGTGGCATTCATTGTTGTCTAATTTATAATCTGTTGGAACTGCAATAACAAATGTGTATCACAGATATTAACACTGTAATACAACACTATGTATATCTTATACACATTACACTAGTTCTTTTATTTTTTCAGGCTGGTTTTGTCCAAATGTTTCATTACTGAAGTGCAGAAAAAAAAAAATAATAATAATAATAATAATTAGGATTTTCATAGGTTTATCAGAGGTGCATAAAGGTACCTTGAGGGTCCCTTCAGCCCGTGTAACCCCATGCATTAATGCACCCCTGCTCACCACAGCCAAAGTGGAAAGACTGTGACCACTTCCCTATATTAAATCCATATGTAGCATTACAGTAAATATTATTGTCACACTTTGTTTTCTACAGCTGAGTATTTAAGTCTAAGTGTCCAAGTTAACTCAGACTAATTGTTCTAGTAACTCCAGTCAGTGTTTGGTGGAACATAAAAAATGGAAACTCCATGTTCAAATTTGCAGGGAGTTGGCCAGATGTATTCTCCAACAATGCCAACAATATCATACCAATACCTTTGATCCATATTTGCCTTTCAAAGAAAAGTTTTGTGGTCGGTTGGACAGATTTGCCAAATCCCAAAAGCGATATTTCACCCCTGATTTAGTGTATCACAAATATCCACAGGGATTACCGTCAGTCATTATGTATCCTCTCTGTTCTGTTAGGTTGAATCTATACCCACAGTTCGACAGGCCAAACTCTCATTCCCTCTCACACACAGAGTTTGTGAGGCCAGATTTTTGATGAGGGGTTCAGGGAAGAACATAACCTTTCTATCAACTTAGAAGGGCAGTAAGTTAGTTTGTGTTTGCATTTACGTGTTCATTTGTGTGTGCCTTGCTTATGTTTACAGCTGTTCAAAATAAGAGTTCAAGCGATTAACTGGGAGGTTTCCTGTGTGAAGTGACCTCACCCGGATGAGAATTTAGAGTCTTATCGCTAAGAAAGAGCACTCTGACTATCCTGTGCATTTCTGTCATGCCATGGAACATTCTGATGGGTGGGGGACCAAATAGGGCTGCTATCCAGGTGTCCCTATTGCTGCGCTCCACCCCAACTTCTTCCTGGCCTGAATCCTACTCCCTTTCAAAGCCCTACACCACACTTCCCTGCTTTATCTTTTTTTTTTTTTTTTTGCCTACCTCCCTCTCTTTCTATCTTGCCCATTCTCCAAAACTCATTGGAAACTCTGATATAAGCAGTGTAGGGTCATGCCTAGACTTCCTTCCCCAGTCTCACTATTCTTGAGGCTTTATGATTGTCTCCATGTTGGAAAAGAGGGGAGGTAGACAGTGTTTTTCACACTAAATGTTCTTGTCCCCTTGGCATTACAAAATTGTGCATCTTATGTTTAGTCACTCAATATTTATACTTTTTTGCTACTTCATAGTAGAAGAATGACCCTGAAGACATGATGTATCTTCTAACACTGTAACATAACACTGTATCGTCTTATGATATTCTGATACAAGGTGTTTTTTCTCAGTGTTTTTTTAGCTCTCGTTAGGGTTTTCAGAGAAGTTTAAGAAATAATAAAATGTAATGTTGTTTAGAGTAAGAAACGAATCAGACTAGTCAGACTTGTCATATTCAGTGCATTTTGATTATTTTAAGACCTACTGAAAGAAATTAGTTTGTTTTAATAAAATCAGGTTATGACATTTGAAACTCGATAATGTATCTCCTCCAAAGACATGTCTGACCTATGCATCATCTGAATTTTTACACCAGTTTTCCAGGCAAATACTGTACAAGAACAAATACAAACCTTGTTAGCAGTACTTTGGGCACTGACTTGAATTTCTTTGTGGTATTAGAAAGTTGGGAAATCAGTGCCTATTACGCAGTGTCTTTTTCAATCCAAAAAACACCAAACTAGGCAGAACTGTATAGTAAGGACAATCCTATGTGGATTTGAGAGGGTGACAATATGTAAGTAGGTGTAAGAGCAAACTTAAAAATGTACTTGATCCTCACTTACTGTTGTACATTTCTGTTGTGCAGGAGGAAAATGAGATCCCATCAAGTGTCTTTGTGAAGGAACCTGCACCGTTACCTGAAGTGGAGGAGGAGCCTTCGGCCATTGATTCCAACCGTTCTCAAGAGGAGGGCCTTCAGACCATTGCCCTCTCTTCGGATGAAGAGCAGGGACCAGAGGAGGATGAAGATGAAATTTTGGCCATTTTGGACCTTGAAGCTGAGTCCAGAGTTCAAAAATCTCGAGCTGAGAAGTTCAAGCGTTCCAGTCTGAAGAAAGTGGACAGCCTGAAGAAAGCTTTCTCTAGGCAGAATATTGAGAAGAAGATGAACAATATCAGCACCAGGATTGTATCACCAGAAAACCGTGAAAAAATCAAGAAAAGTCTGACACCAAACCACCAGAAGAACCCTAGTGCCAAGAGCTCTTCCTTCAAGGTCTCTCCTCTTACCTTCAACATCAAGAAGGTTCGCAGCGGGGACAGTGAACAAGAGGCTGAAGATTCATCTCAACCTGAAAGCTCACCAAGTGCCGTCACCTCCATCGAACTGGCTCCAATTGAGAGCCCAACTGAAGACCTGCCCTTTGAGGAGGTTCATTGCCAACTTGCACCAAGACAGGAGGAAGTTAAGGTGGCGGTGGAGGCAATAGAGAAGGAGGTGCCCAGCATCCTGAACGGCACAGCTATGATTGAGCCTGAGTTGTCGATCACAGAAGATGTTAGTGAGGAGTATGCTCTTTCTGCGACACTGCTCCAGGATGCCTCCCAGATAGAAGTGTCCCAAAATGATTTACAGGGAGAGAACGAAGAGGAAGGAGAGGAGGAAAAGGGAAAGGAAGACGTGCAGGATGAAAAGAGCTCTGTAGCAGAAGCTGCAGGCCAAGCAGAGGGTGTTGATGTAGTGCAAGCATCCTAATGTCCTGACCCTCCATTCCAGCTGTGACACCCTCCTTTGCTGAGAAAACACTCTCTCCCTTATCAGAGCCAGCCATCCCCCCAAGTACCCAGACATCTGCCCAGTCCTGGCAGAGTACAGTCCTTGCAGAGAATTCTGTTTCGTATCACAAAACAGTCTATTCAAAGGCAAAATTCAAGGACTATGTGACTTTTGCTAAGTAGGCCCCTTAATCCTGTTATTAGTTCTTAGTCCTTTAACAATTTAGTGTTTATTTTAAAAAGTCCACATGAAAGCAGTCTTATTAAGTAAACTGATACAACAGTCTGTTAATAAACGTTTTACTTGTGAGAACTAGACTAGACTTTAATGTTACGCTGTTGGACAGACCTTTTGTTTTGTCAACCCTGTCGTGGTGCCTATCTGTCAGATATGAAAGCGGGCAAAGAAAAATAAAATGCTTAAAGCCAAAAGAGTCAGCAGGTGCTGAGTTCAATCCATCTACCTTAAGGGAGTGTTTTAACCATGGCCTGGTTCTCAGCCCCCAATTCATTTTCTTCTGGAACAGCTTGTGCACAATCAAGATAATTTGCAGCCTTTATGCCCTTTCTTCTGATTAAACAACAAAAATACTTCCAATGGCAATGTCTCTGTCAGTGTTGTAGTCAAGACCACCTAAAACGAGACCAAGTCAACACCAAGACCAGAGTGTATTGAGACCGAGACAAGACTTTGAGGAGTCGAGATCAAGTCAAGACCAAGACCAAGGCAGGGCTAGACCGAGTCAAGACCAAGACCAGACCAGTGCGAGTCCCACACTGCATGATACATGATAAAATGTGGAACATGCAAACCTTAGGCACTCCCTAAATTGATCTGAAAGATCCACATTCCCATAAAACACCTACAGAAAACAAATGAAGATTCCTCTTCATTCAGCACTTTAATTGCCGCATGCGTGAGTGTGTGCGTGAGCGTGTATTTATCACATTGTGGGGACCAAATGTCCCCATAAGGATAGTAAAACCCAAAATTTTTGACCTTGTGGGGACATTTTGTCGGTCCCCATGATGAAAACAGCTTATAAATCATACTAAATTATTTTTTGAAAATGTAAAAATGCAGAATGTTTTCTCTGAGGTTTAGGGGTAGGGTTAGGGGATAGAATATATAGTTTGTACAGTATAAAAACCATTATGTCTATGGAAAGTCCCCATAAAACATGGAAACACAACATTGTGTGTGTGTGTGTGTGTGTGTGTGTGTGTGTGTGTGTGTGTGTGTGTGTGTGTGTGTGTGCCATGAGAAAAGTCTTAATAAAATAATCAAAAGGCATTGCAGAGGTGAATTATATATGTGAATTTTCCTTTGTTTTCTGTGAGCAAACAAATACAAACAAACACTAAGTAGCTGAAATCAACTTAACCATCTTTATTCAACACTCCTTTTCCAAGTTTTACCATCCACCTAAAACAATAACATTTTTGGTTTAATTTATCAATATTATTTAATAAAAGTGAATGTTTATCATGTATTTTGTACATCTTCCTGGGTGCCGACAAGATTGTGTGACGTTACGCACCTGCATCTGGGTGAAATCTTATTTTGCAATTACCACATGACTTTTCAAGTTGTAATTACGACTTCAAAAGTTCCACTGCACTTTTCCCAGTAGGAAGTTGGAAAATCTGACTCTCTGAGTTGAATGGAATGCAGCAAGAGGCAGATTGCTAGCGTCACTTACACTTAGCTTGCCTTTCTTTATGCTTCCTTTCTAAGTGCTGATAACATTTTTATGTGATCCCAGCCATCTCTGTAAGCATTGCATTGCAAAATGTACGTACTGCTGTGTGTTTTCTTTTGGATGCTTTTTTTGCAGATTAACTCTTTGTGGTTTAAGTCAGTGTTTCCTAACCTTTTTTCTGCCACGGCACACATTTTCCGATTAAAAAATCCCATGGAGCACCACTATCCCACATAACCATTGTCAGTAATTTTCCTTTTCAAGAATTTGTCCATGATTTCTGTCTGTCTTAGTAGCATGAACTCGTGATGGAGGCAGCCGCCCGGCCTCCATTCACTGGTTCAGATGTCAAACGCGCTCCTTGAAGATTATAGTACCTCAGAATCTACACATCGAATCACAGTGTTTTGGACTTGTTTAAAACAGGAGAATTTGCTTTTAGTTATAGTATGTAATAGTTTTTCATATTCTATTTATGTTTCATGAGAGAACGTGATAAGTAATCCACATCTGTTCATTCGTTTGGTTTACTTACTGAATGTTTTTACTAAAAGTTTGACGATGATGCATTATTTTTTGGGCATGTGAGGAGTTGCATTTGACAGCGGACTAGAGTTTGCTAGAACAGTAATGTTATGATGGACAAAATATTTAAACTGGTTGCATAAAATACTATGTAATGGAAATGAAACTGAATTGGCAACTTTAAAACTCTTCTACCGTCTCAATGCCTTCATTAAATACTGGGACATTTTTTTATTTTTTTTTATTTTGAGGAATTTTCCATGGCAGAGCTTATAGTCTTTCACGGCACACTAGTGGGCACAGTGGTTGGGAAACACTGGTTTAGGTAGCAAAATTGTATTACAGAAGATATGGCTGACATCTCTCAGACAGCCACAGTTTCTTCTGTCTTCCGCATTTACTTTCTTGGAGTGTGTGTGAGGGGGGTGGGGAGGGGTGACAGCCTTAATAGTCACAAAAAAATTCAAATTAGAAATAAGTCAATTATTGCTTGCATTTGAAGCAGAAAGTTTTACATTCAATCACAGTAATAATGATAACAAATAAATCAGACAATGCACCGGCGATTTAGTGATATCTCGGTCTTGAAATAAAATCTGAGTCCTCTCTGTCTGAGACCGAGACAAGACCAAGTAAAAATGTGGTTGATTCCGTGACGAGGCCGAGACCTTTAAAAAGTGGTCTCAAGACTGGTCTTGAACACTACAACACTGGTCTCTGTTTATTCAAAATATGTACAGGGTCCAAGAGAAGTTGGAAATCCAGCTTGGAAGAGTATTTACATGAACTACAAACATTTCCTGATTTACATTTTGTAGTGAAGAATAAACAATTAGATTACCCTTGTTTGTCCTGAGCACACATCATAAAATATCAGTTCTGTGTTTGGCTTGCTTCAAATCTGAAATGCATCTTACATGAGGATCCTTGTCTTCCCTGAGTTCCACACATGTCTTGGACCTTACTAAAAAACATTCCTGCTTTTGATATATGGCTCTTTCAGAGACCATTTCTCAAGCTCCTGTTGGCATGGTATTGGCTGAGGAAGGCCTTAAACATGCACTGTGGGGCCAGTCTAGATTACTGGCATATTTCTGGAAGTGATGAAGCAAACTTTCAGCCCAGTTGGATGCAAATTAGCCCCAATTTCCAGTGTGGAAAGTGGTGGAGATCAGAAAAAGTGAGAAAACTTTTTGGGATTGTTGAATTGAATTCAAGTTTTAAAATATAAATGAGGATGCAGAATACCCCCTTTTACATCCATCATTTTAGTAGCAATACAAACAATTGATATTTGTGCACACTATGCCACTCTCTACAATACACACCCTATAATAAAATTATGCTGTTAGCTGAAATATTTGAAAATAAAGCAAAGCATTTCTTTCAGAATTCTATGCAGAACAGCACCGACCAAACAAATGCGTCTGACATTTTTTTTGGGGGAAATTATATAACACTATAGCAAATAAGAGTAAATGATCATCTCTTTTTGTGTTTGTCATATAAATTGAGCTTTCTGCACAATGTGAGTAATTTGAGCATATTTTCATTTCAATATTCTAATGCTGAACAAAAATATAAAAGTGTGTATTTTTGCTTTGGGTGGATGTCTCTTTCAGATGTGAAAAGGGATAAGGTTTTACGACATTTAAAATGTTAACTCATTTTTGCTGATTCTTATAATTTCTAATCTATATTTGCATTTCCTTTAAAAAGGTAATTGCATCAATGACTTCATAATATATAAGAGAGCTATATGTAGTCTTAGTTATCGTATTTTAGAAGGCTCATGCCAAAGAAAAGGCTCAGTTACAGCAGATAATGATACCTTATAATGACATTATAACAACCTTATAATGTTTCTGTGACACCTGTTTACCAACTTGTTATTAAACCACGCTCTGTTAAAACTGTTCTTATAGTGCAAATAAATAAAGATTCTGAACCTGGCCTTTTCATGTCTGTCTGGTTTATTAGTACTATGAGTCTCACACTCTTGATATTCTGTAGTACTGGCTAGAATATGATTCTAGCCTGATATGGCTGTGTAAAAGAATCAGGTTCTTGGTGTGAGAAATGAGGAATCTGGAACGGAGAACTTCAAATCAAATAGTATGTTTATTTACTAATCAAAATAAAAACACTCCCTCACAACACTCTCATGCCACACAGGCTCAGCGGGTGTGTGTTTGGGTCTCTCTCCTCCTTTACTGGCTTTTAACTCTGTCTCCACTCTCAATGTGATAGCAAAATGCTGTTAGAGACAATCATTGACAGGTGATGATCCTTGTTCTCTGTTCTCATCTCCCGATCTCGCTCCACCATGCCCCCACCGCCCAACTCAGGCCAGGGAGCCCTCCGGCCTGCCCAGTACGGCCTGAGGACCTTGTCCATAAGGCGCTGAAATGTAGCCAGGGCCCCGAACAAACTGAACAAAAAGGTCATGAATTTGTGTAAGCCAAATGGTGTGGAATTAAGCGGTTTTCTCACGAGACATTGGTGTTAAGGGGATCTGCCAATATCCCATTGTTAAATCCAGTGTCGAATAAAAATGAGCCACACACAACCAATCGAGCAGGTCATCAATACGAGGCATTGGGTATGCATCAAATTTAGACACCACATTGACAATTCTACAATCCACACAGAACAAGTCCGAGCCAGGAGCCTTCAGAACAAGCACCACTGGGCTGGCCCAGTCACTGTGGGATTCTTCTATTACCCCATATCGAGCATGGCTTTAACTCTTCCTGAAACAACTTTTTTTGTGTTCGGTTATTCCGTAGGGACGACTGTTTACCACTACCCCTGGGTTTGTTTCAATATGGTGTTCTATGAGGTTTGTATGACCGCGTCAGAGAATTCTCTTTGCAACCGGGCCACGCCTGTGACTTGCAACAGTGACCGGAGTGCCTCGATTGGCTTTTACATTCACCTCCGGCCCGAGCTCCTCCCTCTCTGGAACCACCATCGCCAAAGAAACTGGGACCACCTCCCTCCACAGTTTTAAGAGGTTGAGGTGGTAAATTTCCTGTGGTCCGCCCTATCTGTTTAACTTCATGATCAACTTCCCCAAATCACCTTGTGACCACAAAGGGCCCTTACCACTTTGCAAGTAATTTAGAGCTTGATGTGGGTAGTAATACAAAGACTTTATCTCCCGGTGTAAATTCCTGTAGCCGAGCTCTTCTGTTATATAACCAGGACTGACGTTCTTGAGCATGTAGTATATTTTCCTGTGTTAATTGCCTCAATGTGTGGAGTTTTGCTCTCAGGTCAAGTACATATTGAATTTCATTTTTGATGATGGAAGGCCTTCCATCATCAAAGGCCCTGCGGAGGCTTGCTTGACCTCTCAAACTGCGAATAACAGGGGTTCAAGTCACTTATCCTAATTCTGGGCATTTTTTGTGCACAAACTTCCGAATCATGTTTTTCACGGTTTGATTAAACCGTTCGATCAAGCCAACCATTTGCAGGCGGCACACGCTTGTCTGAATCGGTTTAATGCACAATAATCCATACAGCTCGTGTAGTTTACGTGATATGACTGTAGTGCCCTGATCAGTGAGGATTTCTTTTGGAATTCCCACTTGGGAGATAATACTGAAGAGTGCCTCTGCAACACTACGTGCTGAAATGTTGCCCACAGGCAATGCTTCCAGATATCGCATTACTTAATCCACCAAAACCAACACAAAGCGATGTCTGTGTGCCATCCACTCAAATGGCCCGATGAGGTCCATTCCAATTCTCTCAAAGGGAGTGGGCACAATGATGCTCTTTGGATGACCGATGGACTCACCAGCATGTCGAACACCACTTGCGAACATCCCCGTGAATGAGCAACCAATAAAAATGGGCCAATAGATGGTTTAGTGTTTTTCTCGCCCTAAGTGACCAGCCATCTGATTATGATGAGCCATCTGGAATAACATTTCTGCCGGCTCTTTGAAATCTTCTTTTGTCTGAGCGTCCTGCATCACTCGATACAAGCAATCATTTATATTAGAGAAATATGGATATGAGAGTGCGATGTCTGCGGTTTGCAGTAGATCCCAGCTCGATCAGGGGTGTCATGTGGCATGTTGGTGAGCCAGATCACGGTACCCACCTCCATCAGCGGGCATTGGTCCTGGAAATGCCCAGGCTTCCCGCAGCACCAAAAAAACAGCCCAGGCTCCACGGCCACATACGCGGCGGTGGATCTGTCGAACTGGGAGTGAAAGTGGAAAGGCAGGGAGTGGAACAGGGTTAACTGGCATTCTGCGCAGACTCTGCAGCTGGGAACCGGATTAGACCGGGGAGGATGGACTGGATGGGAGGAAATAGAAAGGGTAGATGGGGGGGCAGAGTAAGAAAGAGAGATAAAGAGGAGGGCTCACCGGCCCCTGGAAAGGCCGCCAAATGGTCCTCTGCCAGCTGGATGGCATCATCCAGCAACGCTGGGCAATGACACTGGACACACTCCGCAGTTCTCCTCAGCAAACGAGAGGTGAGTTGCTCCAGTACCATCAGATCTATCACACCCCTGATTTCGTGACCCTCCTGGGCCAGGATCCACCTCTGGCAGACATTGCGGAACAGCTGAGCAAACACAAATGGTTGGCCGACCTCATCCAGTCTGAGGGAAAGGAACCGCTGGTTGTGTTGTTCCGGTGTTTGCCCGAACCACTGAAGGATAGCTTTTTCAGGTCCTCAGACCAGGCGAGTTTCCGCTGGAAGCTGATCAGCTACGAGTTGTGAGCAGCACCAGCAAACGAAGTGCCCATTGAGCCTTTGGCCAGCCTGAGGTAGTAGCTGCTTGTTCAAATAGACTGATGAACACCTCCAGCTGATCTTGGGGTCCCATCTTCATCAGCTGTAGATGAGACATGGTTGCTGCCTCCGGGTCCGTGGCTGAAGATCAATCCTGGATCACCAAGCTCTGCCACTTGGACCTGGGGGAGTTCCTGGAGCGCATCTCAGAATAGATATTCTTCTCACCACAATTGTACAGAGTGGTTATCTGAGTTACTGTAGACTTTGTCAAAAGAAAATACCAGAAGATCAGCAGTAAGGGAATTTACGTGGTTTGTGGACAAAGTCCCATTTTGTAAGTTACAGAAATACTCAAACCAGCCCATCTGGCACCAACATTCATCCATGCGATCATCTACTCAGCCAATCGAGTGGCAGCAGTGCAGTGCATAAAATCAAGCAGATACAGGTCAGTAGCTTCAGTTAACGTTCACATCAACCATCAGAATGGGGAAAAAATATGATCTCAGTAATTTCGACCGTGGCATGATTGTTGGTGCCAGGTGGGCTGCCTTGAGTATTTCTGTAACTGTTGATCTTCTGGAATTTTCACATATAGTCTCTAGAATTTACTCAGAATGGTGCCAAAAACAAAACATCCAGTGAGTGGCAGTTCTGTGGACAGAAATGCCTTGCTGATGAGAAAGGTCAACAGAGAATGGCCAGACTGCTTAGAACTTACAACGCCTATGGTAACTCTGATAACCTCCCTGTACAGTTGTGGTGAGAAGAATAGCATCTCAGAATGCTATTCTGAGATGTGGGTTGGCACTGTTTTGGCGGTGCGAAGGAGACCTACAAAATATAGGCAGGTGGTTTAAATGTTGTGGCTGATTGATGATAAATGTGCCTTACCTACTGTTTCATGCTAACATTTAATTGTTAACCCCCAAGGAAAGGGCTATTTATGTAATGTAAAGATTCTCAACCGTTTCAATCAGTCTTTAATTTAATTTTATTCATTTCTTTATAAATGTTATGTGATATTTACAACTTTGGGAAATATCACTCTCCCTGTTTCAAAACTTTCGAATGTTCATCTAAAGAACAACAAACTGTTTCGCGTTTTATGGTGAGATCAAATACGCGCTCTCTCTTACAAACTAATCGTTAGGTTCTAGCGCCTCCTAGCGTTGTGCCGACACAAGTAAAAACAGCAGACAAAAAATAACAAAATATAAATGTTTAGAGCCTTAAAGCTGAACAGTAATATCTTTCAAAATTATTTCGTATGGTAATTCTGTCGATTTGGCACGCAGTTTTTTGGTTTAATATTATGACGAGAAGCATACCAGGTTGGTTGGGTCCGTCCGTCCGTCCGTCTATCTATCTATCTATCTATCTATCTATCTATCTATCTATCTATCTATCTATCTATCTATCTATCTATCTATCTATCTATCTATCTATCTATCTATCTATCTATCTATCTATCTATCTATCTATCTATCTATCTATCTATCTATCTATCTATCTATCTATCTATCTATCTACCTACTTTTACAACATAGTCACGGTGGCCGAGAGGTTAAGGCGTTGGACTCGAAATCCAATGGGGTTTCCCCGCACAGGTTCGAATCCTGTTCGTGACGATGTTTAGTTTTGTCTTTGAAAGATTCACATTATTAAATATCTCTGCCGCTACACCATATACGTGTGATTATGTGTGTGAATCCTGAATCCAAGGTGGTTTGCTTTGGTGCATGTTAAAAAAAAGAAAAAAAGAAGTGTGTTCGTCTAGAAAATTGGTTATTTCACCATCCATCCACCTTTACACTACTCCACAAATTGGGGGGGGGAATTACCTCAAGTATGTAAGACCCGTTCAGAATTCGGCAAAAGCTGATCACATGGAAATGGGGATAGCCTATATAGAGGCCTGGTGAAATAGTTACCTGAAAACAAGAAGCTTATGAGTTGCTCGCCTGTTTCCCTCTTCTTAAGAGTGAATCGGAAAGATTTTCTTTACCGTTTATTTACAATGGCAAACGCACTAATCGAGAATATGTATCTGATTAAAGATCTCAAAGCTGGAGTAAAAAATATTAATTTAGTTTTTATAGTACTGGAAACTGGTAAGTCAAACTTCAATGGAAACGTTTGCTTTTGTCGACCAAACAGGGCCTGTTTGTTGCAGCATTGCATGATGTCTAGAGACTCTTAACTGTTGGTTGGAGATGGTTAACACGTCGAAAAGACAGACTAATGTTTGTTTTTGTTTTGCAAAATACACTTGCTTATACTTTTAAGTGTGTTCTCCATCTCTGTGGTTCTTTGTGTATCAGGGCGAGTGTCTAAGACGAAAGATGGTCACGAAGTGCGTTCATGTAAAGTGGCTGACAGGACCGGAAGCATTACCATATCCGTGTGGGACGAGGTGGGCAGCCTCATACAACCAGGAGATATTATCCGTCTCAGTCGCGGGTAGGAAATACGTTTTTAATTTTATTTTTAATTATCTTATGAATTCTTCTTTAAACCTTTTTCCCCACTCACTTTCATTTGTTGTGCCCATCCTTGTTTAAAATGCATTCTTTAAATAGCTATTAATAAATGTATAATCTGATTTGATTTAACATCTTTCCTCGTCCTCCATCGTAAATGAGAGCAAGGGAGTTGTAAACATAACTTTTTGTTAAATATTTTGATTTGCTTTATTTCTTGTCTTATTGGATATATATACAATTTCAGATATGCATCTCTCTTCAAAGGCTGTCTTACGCTGTATATTGGGAGAACAGGGGACCTCCAGAAGATTGGGGAGTAAGTCCTGAACTGGGCATTACAGTGCAAGTGACAGAGACTATGATGACAGTAACCAGTCCATTCTTGCTTCTCTTGTAAGGTTCTGTATGGTCTTCTCAGAGGTACCAAATTTCAGTGAGCCCAACCAAGAGGTGCTGGCAAAAATTAACCAAATAAACAACACGCATGTAAGTGCAAAATTAATGCTCAGAGACAGAAAACAAAGCGAAGAACACTGTGAGAACAAAAGTACAGAATGGGTTTCTTTGTTTAACAGGTCAAATCAGAAGCTCAGAGCAACACACCTGGTATTCAAAATCATGGAACACCTGCTGGACCTACAGGTTTATGAACGCTGTAACATTTATTTGACAAATGCACTTTATTTATTACTGGTTGCTATTTCCTATGGCTGTCACTTTAATAGTAACAAAACATTTCTAAACCTGTTGAATTAGTAGCCTAATTAACTTTAATGCACTTTGCTTTTCGCAGCAAAGGACTCCACTGTGTTTTTTCCTTCTGTCACTCGAGAGAACTCATTTGGTGCAAGTGGTCATCAACTGAATCGTATCCATTGGAAAAGTGGCAGTCATTCCCCAGTTTCAGGTGGAGGACAGGGACCAAAACCCACCATTACCATCACTAATGGAAGGGATCCTCGTCGAGTCCTAAAGAGTTGAGCATGTTATCTCGCATAACTTTCACAGCATTTTGGGTCTGTTTTATTTTTTACTATGCCTGAGTTAATGCGGTTTCTTTATACATTTATTTTTCATTTTTCCCCCTCGCTAAAGAAACTGTTATTTGTTGATTAAGTTTATTTGCTCTTACTTTTCTCTGGAGAAACTATAAAAAAGAGACTATAAAATATATATATATTCACTTAATATAATATTGTGGTTTTCCAAATAAAGTCACTTAAAATCATGAATTTATGCTTTGATAATAAGTTCAGTCTATTTAAAGATCTTTTTGTAAACCTTTAGTATTTTTTTTTCTGAACATGCTATCCAGAGTTAGAGGGTTCTCTCTCTCTACTTAGATAATTTTTTTGGCTCTTGAAGACTTTGCTTAAATATAGATAAAAATATAAAAAGTATATATTTAATGATATCTTGTATATAATTATATTTAACACAATACAATTTTATTATCGCCACTAAACCCACATTTTTTTTAAATATGTTTTTACTATATTTATACTATATATCTTAACGACAATAAGGAAAACGATTTTGGGATACTGCATTATTAAGTCTTTTTTTATTTTTTTTATTGAGAACCAGGTTGGGAACCAGGGATATTCATCATCAGACAGTGATGGAAATAAACTCATTTAGAATACGAGATGTTGCAAACACTTCAAATGTGTTCGAACATGGCTGGATATACAGGTAAACTGAAAACAACTGACAGATAATAATGACCGGTCAAATGTTTGGGGTCACTTACTCATTCTTTATTATTATTATTCACATTTAAGGATAATAGTAAAGTCATCAAAACTATGGAAGAGCAGAAATGGAACTATAGGTATTGTGTTGTTTCTAAAAAAATATATAACACCGTTTACCTACACCGTAGCCAAATACATTTAAACTCAGTTTTTTGGTAGAAAACATTCCCTGTCTATGGTCAGTTAGGATCACTACTTTATTTTAAGAATGTGAAATGTCAGAATAATAGTAGAGAGAATTATCTATTTCAGCTTTTATTTCTTTCATCACATTCCCAGTGGGTCAGAAGTTTATATACACTTTGTTATTATTTGGTATCATTGCCTTTAAATTGTTTAACTTGGGTCAAACCTTTTGGGTAGACTTCCACAAGCTTCTCACAATAAGTTGCTTGAATTTTGGCCCATTCCTCCAAAAAGAACTGGAGTCAGGTTTCTAGGCTTCCTTGCTCGAACACGCTTTTTCAGTTCTGCCCACAAATTTTCTATTGGATTGAGGTCAGGGCTTTGTGGTGGCCACTCCAATACCTTGACTTTGCTATTTTTCCACATCTTTGGAGGTATGCTTGGGTCAGTGTTCAATTGGAAGACCCATTTGCAACTAAGCTTTAACTTCCTGGCTGATCTCTTAAGATAATTCATCAGTATATCCACATAACTTTCCTTCCTCATGATGCCATCTATTTTGTGAAGTGCACCAGTCCCACCTGTACCAAAGCACCCCACAACATGATGCTGCCACCCCCAAGCTTCACCCTTTTTCCTCCAAACATAATGGTGGTCATTATGGCCTAACAGTTACATTTTTGTTTCATCAGACCAGAATACGTTTCTCCAAAAAGTAAGATCTTTATCACCATGTGCACTTCCAAACTGTAGTCTGGCTTTTTTATGGCTGTTTTGAAGCAGTGGCTTCTTCCTTGCTGAGCAGCCTTTCAGGTTATGTTGAGATATGACTCATTTTTACTGTGGATATAGATACTTGTTTCCTCCAGCATCTTTGCTGCTGTTATGGGATTAATTTGCACTTTTTGCACCAAACTACAATCATCTCAAGGAAACAGAATGCTTCTCCTTCCTGAGTGGTATGATGGCTGCGTGGTCCCATGGTGTTTATACTTGCGTACTATTGTTTGTACAGATGAACGTGTACCTTCAGGCATTTGGAAATTGCTCCCAAGGATGAACCAGACTTGTGGAGGTCCACAATTTTTTTTCTGAGGCCTTGGCTGATTTCTTTTGATTTTCCCATGATGAAAGAAAGAAGAGAAAGAAGCACAGAGTTTGAAGGTAGGCCTTAAAATACATCCTCAGGTACACATTTGATTCAATACACCTATCAGAAGCTAATTGTCTAAAGGCTTGACATAATTTTCTGGAATTTTCTAAGCTGCTTAAAGGCACAGTTAATGTAGTGTATGTAAACTCTGGCCCACTGGAATTGTGATATAGTCAATTAAAAGTGAAACAATCTGTTTGTAAACAATTGTTGGAAAAATGAATAGTGTCATGCACAAAGTAGATGTCCTAAATGACTTGCAAGTAAATAAACTAACATTTTCAATAAGTGATTAAACATGATTAAACAATTTCAACAATTGCTATGTGGCAAAAATGGTGCATATTTTTGTTGCTGCGTATCCTTTTTTTAAATAGTTTTAAATAAAACAAAGTCTGTTTTAGGGAAGTATCAGAAATCTTAAGCATAATCAAGCAATTTTAAAAAAATACGGTGAAAAAAAACTCTTCCTGCACGTAACTGAATGACAAAAAATAAATAAAAAATGAAATAGGAAAACAATGATTGTTATCTCATGGAATGCCATTTTTTGGGACAGGTATTGTGCATCATTAAACTACATAAATGCTTAAAAGACTGTTGCTTAGTCTTTCTAATAGCAAATGCTAACATTCTCACATGCCACTGCAATTAATTCTCACTTCAGACCAGAAGTTACCTGCTTGGCATTTCAGAATACATATATTTTACATTAATTTATGACCTCTCTATGTTTAATATTTTAGCCTACAGCTCCAACGTCTCACCACAAGAGGTCACTCCTCACCTCAGTTTTGATCTGAAATATCTGGCCAGCGTGACCATAATAAAGACCAGGTCCCCAGCCTCTGGTAAAAGTCAATCGCCTCTCCATTCTTGATAAAATTTTTGATAAGAATTTCATAAATTCCTATAAGTAGGCTCCAAGCCTACTTGTAAAACAAAGTAGTTATCTTTTTTTATAATGGAAATAAAATAAAATATAAAATGACACCATTACCATAAACATGTTATTTCTAATAAAATTCAGGAGTTAATTTACAAAATCACATATATACTATCCAGAAAATTCAACCAGTAGATATATCCACATGAGATAAGTGTGCTTTTTTTCATCAACAGAAGACATTAAACACTTGTTTTATTTTTTTGGATTGACTTCGAAATATGACATCAAAACAAAAATATAGCAACACTATATTTATAACCAAATTTTTACTTTGTTGAGAAAACCCATGTATATCAGAATATAAACCATATACATATACATATAGTTCTGCTCATGGGCATTGCCATAATTTCAAAAGTGACGGGACAGAATTTTTTGCACTTGACGTTACGTGTATAAGAAATATATTATTAATTTAACTTTATGCTGTTTTAATAACTAATGTTGCGCCAAATTAACAGGGAGCACATGGAATTTATTAAATTAAATTACCAGATTTTTTTTTATTTCTTACAACTGGTAAAAGGCTAATTTTTAATATTGTGACTCTGTTTCTACCTGATCTGATGGCAAAACACAGAAACAACACATTTGAATTGGGGTGTATTTACACTCTAAATTAACTATGCTGTGGCACTGTTGGATGAAATGTGCAAATATGTTTGCGTGTAGGTGCGTGTTCTGATTGCGCGCATAATTAAAATAAAGCATCTTCCGCTTTCCGATTTGAGCTATCATACCATAATAATATCATACTGTATAATATCTAGTCGTTTCAATAAAGACTTAGTTGCCGATCCATATACAAGGCAACCAGCTTGATATATACACAATGAATTACGACTAGCTCCCCAATTGTAACTAGCAACTGTAAGCACCCAATTTATGATCTTTTTACATTTTGTCCAATGATTGATAGTAAATTTCAGTGTTAAATGGTCAATCTGCTTTATCTTTGTGAATAGCATATATCCATTGATCATTCTTCCACTTCTTTAATCGCCTCCTGTACGCCTTTAAATACATTTGTTATATTTCGACCTCTCTTCCATAATGCCCAGTCATTCTCATAAAGAGACAATCCCATTTCTGACTTTATCAAAAACGTAAGTGATCATTAAATTAAACAGTACTGGGCTGATTACACTACCCCGAGGAGTTCCATATACACTCACCTAAAGGATTATTAGGAACACCATACTAATACTGTGTTTGACCCCCTTTCGCCTCAGAACTGCCTTAATTCTATGTGGCATTGATTCAACAAGGTGCTGAAAGCATTCTTTAGAAATGTTGGCCCATATTGATAGGATAGCATCTTCTTCAGTTGATGGAGATTTGTGGGATGCACATCCAGGGCACGAAGCTCCCGTTCCACCACATCCCAAAGATGCTCTATTGGGTTGAGATCTGGTGACTGTGGGGGCCATTTTAGTACAGTGAACTCATTGTCATGTTCAAGAAACCAATTTGAAATGATTCGAGCTTTGTGACATGGTGCATTATCCTGCTGGAAGTAGCCATCAGAGGATGGGTACATGGTGGCCATAAAGGGATGGACATGGTCAGAAACAATGCTCAGGTAGGCCGTGGCATTTAAACGATGCCCAATTGGCACTAAGGGGCCTAAAGTGTGCCAAGAAAACATCCCCCACACCATTACACCACCACCACCAGCCTGCACAGGCATGATGGATCCATGTTCTCATTCTGTTTACGCCAAATTCTGACTCTACCATCTGAATGTCTCAACAGAAATCGAGACTCATCAGACCAGGCAACATTTTTCCAGTCTTCAGCTGTCCAATTTTGGTGAGCTCTTGCAAATTGTAGCCTCTTTTTCCAATTTGTAGTGGAGATGAGTGGTACCCGGTGGGGTCTTCTGCTGTTGTAGCCCATCCGCCTCAAGGTTGTGCATGTTGTGGCTTCACAAATGCTTTGCTGCATACCTCGGTTGTAACGAGTGGTTATTTCAGTCAAAGTTGGTCTTCTATCAGCTTGAATCAGTCGGCCCATTCTCCTCTGACCTCTAGCATCAACAAGGCATTTTCGCCCACAGGACTGCCGCATACTGGATGTTTTTCCCTTTTCACACCATTCTTTGTAAACCCTAGAAATGGTTGTGCGTGAAAATCCCAGTAACTGAGCAGATTGTGAAATACTCAGACCGGCCCGTCTGGCACCAACAACCATGCCACGCTCAAAATTGCTTAAATCACCTTTCTTTCCCATTCTGACATTCAGTTTGGAGTTCAGGAGATTGTCTTGACCAGGACCACACCCCTAAATGCATTGAAGCAACTGCCATTTGATTGGTTGATTAGATAATTGCATTAATGAGAAATTGAACAGGTGTTCCTAATAATCCTTTAGGTGAGTGTAGAATGTCATAAAAGGTACTTTTAAATAGAAAATCTAATACCCACCTATAAAATAACACCTATTCCAATTTTATTCAGTTTAGCATTCCTTCCATCCACAAAATATCATATGCCTTTTCTATATAAAAAAAAGACAGCAAACAGGATGCTTTTTTATTTAATTTTCAAACAACCATGAAGCCTCCTGTATAAAACTATGCATAGATATCTTCCTAAAAGTGTGTGTAAGCACAAAATTCAGATTTAGTGTACGCTCAAAAAAATAAATAAAAAAATCAGATTCATAAAACCGTATATGCCAGAACATGCGCATTGTTTACTGTGTACATGCACGCGATTCATTCCACACCCCAACTCCTCCCCAAAATAACCATATGTGGAGTGTACAATGCCTGTTTTTACTATGCATATCCTCATCTGCATACAATTATCATAATCATTTCACCACTCAGACACATGATTAGTGTGTTTAACGGTACCAGAAACTGAGATAAGAGATAAGACTTATGGTTGGATGCTGCATCATGAAGAAGCATTATTTATTAAGATATAAACTTGTTTTCAAAGAATTCATCATGAAAATCCCTTGGCAAGATATTTTTATCTTTGCTGGCATATATATATAACCCAAGCAATTTTGGTTCTCAGAATTAAAAAAAAAAAAATCGTTTTAAGGGTGTTTTTATTGAGTAGTTAAATATTCAGTACTGGACACAAAACGAAAATTATTACAATTCTTTGTGCAGCATTGTCTGATATAATCAGAGTACCAAGAATTTTATATTTGACTGGTATTTTATATTAAAAAATAAAACAGCTGAACGACAAACTTACTTTTCATCATGTTTTTATTAGACTAGAATGGGGTTTCATTGCGATGAGGGTCAGGATGAAGTGGAGCAGGCAGCTCTATTGATGCGCATTTTATGTGCATTGCTGTACCTGTTTGCCAAAGGTGGGAGCAAGTCACACATGTTCAAGTCACAAGCAAGTCTCAAGTCTTAACCATCAAGTCTCGAGTACAGTGCAGAAAAATCAAACAAGTCAAGTTGAGTTGAGTCAAGCCACAGTACTAAAATAAGTAGAGGTTTATTTTTGAAATAAATGTTTATTTTTGCTCTGAAAAGATGAATTTGTATACATATCTTTACATAAATTTTTTCATATGAATTGTATAACAGTAATGTGTCTGGATAATAAGGTATCTTTAAGTATTCACAGTATTTTTAAGTATCCATGATAAAAATACCATGCATTAACTCTCAGTAACCCAATTTACTAATATATATATATATATATAAAATACATATAACACTGCATGTATGCTATGTAATAATGCAGTCAGATTCTCACATTGTTCTAACAAAAACGGCAGAGAGGCTGAATGAATATGCAAATTCGCTCTCTGACAGTAGGTGGCGCTTATGCAGCAGAAATATAGCTGTTACCCTGGTAATGGCTGTACACAAAGCAGCACTGGGCTTATAAACAATACTTTATTAGGCACTATATGGAGGTAAAATTAAAAGAAAATGCCACCGAAACTTTTCAGAAGACAGTCAGTTCCCTTCAGAGATCCGTTTATATAAAATAGTCATAAAGGTATTGCATTCAAGGACTTTAGATAAAGTCTACAGAAGTCATAATCACTATGAAAGCACCTGGATTTCGTCATGAGTCATTCTGTATATTTGATACTACTTGTCACGTTTGAAATAAAGTGTTGTGACTGCAAATCTGCATGTTATGTTTTTATATTGCCAACAAATGGTTATGCTATATTGTTATTATATATGTATATATGTTGAGATGGTTTAGAAAAGGCACACACACACATTTAGAGGCAATTTCGGGTCATTTCAAACTTGTGCTACAAAACATGAGATTAATCGTGAATCATTTTAATTACTGACATTAAACATTAAACATTACTCAAACATTTGAACAGTAATTTTACATATTCATCTTTCTGGATAACAATATTATTTACTTACCTTACTTTTTTATTCACACGGTCCAAAATCGAAATCTTTATATCCAAAGGATATTATTTTGGGAACTCAACAATCATCTGTCATTTTGGCGTGTTGTGAGCGCAGATGCAGATTAGTGGTGCTGGCGGGCTCACATTTTTGCATATGAATTAACTGATGTTGCAATATTTTTTTGAAACACATTTCATTACTGTTTATAATAAGTTATTGGAAATAATCATAATAAAAGACATTAAAGTCATTGTCGAGTTATTCAGATCAAGTCAAGTCTTGAGTCGCTGGTTCTTAAGTCAATATAAAGTCAAGTCATTTTCTTCATTTAGTCAAGCAAGTCACAAGTCGTTAAATTTGCGACTCAAGTCAGACTCAAGTCAAGTCATGTAACTCGAGTCCCCCACCTCTGCTATTTGCAGCTGTACAATACTGTTTCTGATGAGACATGTCAATAAATAATATAGCCTACTATTGGCTTGATAACGATTACTTCTGTTTCAAGTGCTTAACTACATACTTTTTATTGTATATGTGAATAAAATGAAAATCAGGTTATAATTGGTCTGTTCAGTTCATTTTTTGTCCAGCTGGAGTCACCAATTCACACACACTAGTAAAAGAGTGTGTAGTCTGCGTACACACAGTCAAGAGTGTCCGGACGGTGCACACATATTTAAGGCATCTAGTTGGTAATTTCTTTAAGATTTTATAGCTTATTATATCCTTACCTGGTGTAGTATTCTTTGAATTATTAATAGCTATACTTAATTCAAAAAGATTAAATTCTTTATCTAAAATACTACTGAGTTCCTGTTTTTTCTTACAAACATTTTCATATATATTCCTAATTTGTTGTCTTCTTGCTAAGAATGTATTATTTAAAGTTGCAATGCTATAAGCTTTAGCAAATGGTTGACCCAGAATGTTAACCATGTCTTTATTTGTAATAGCTGCCTCTCTATTTTCTTCCATAACAGGAATCCTTTTGAAACTCTCAATCCAATTCATCTTCTTGATAATACGCCAAACCACATTTATTTCAGTTTCTCTCCCAATCGTATTGCAAACATTTTGCCAAGCTTTCCTTTTTGTACTTTTAATAATCTACCTAACAAATGCTCTTTTCCTCTGATAATCGATGACTGCATCTTGGGTGTTCTTTTTAACATACGAAATGCCTTATTCCTTTCTCTGATTACTTATGAGCATTCTTCTGACCACCATGGCACATTCTTCTTTTTACGTGTACCTTTTGATAGTGGGATAGACTGGCAAGCTGCCAAATTAATGCTATTCACCACTTTAAAATACGTCATCAATATTTCCCTCAAATGACAGATCATTCTTTCTTCACGCAGCTTTTGAAAATGTTCTCAGTCTGCCTTTTTAGATGCCCATCTAACAACATAGTTATTTTTTTGTCGTTGAATCACATTTAGAATTTCACAAATCACTGGAAAATGATCACTACCTATATTACAATTAGATACTGACCTCATATAATAATTTTACTTGACAAAATTGACATCTTCTGTCCCCTTTTAAAATATCACCTGTCAATTCTATACATGGATTATATAAATGTAATATTTTAGTTGTCCCTTGTTTTCAAATTACTTTACACATGCATTCAGCATTATTTTCATTATTTACAAGTCTATATGCCAAGTTTCTTTTTATAAATATTGTACATCCTCCACCTCTTCTCTTTCCTTATTGCTTCATAACCATTCAGCTTAAAGTCCAAGGATTTGCATAGCCATGTTTCCTGTATAAATGATGTCAGGAGATTTATTATATCCAGAATAGATTTTTTAAACTCCTGTACATCGGAAATACATGATAATGCTACATATCACTACATTGAGATGCTTCATTACTTGCTGTTATATTTCCCTCAGCTTTCACTTCTTTGGGGTTTAATATCTCGTGAACCTGCTCATCTGATATACCAGCAGTCCAAAAATATCCTTGAACACTCCACCACAATTTTCAGTGTATTAGATCTCCTTTCTACCGGTGCAGTGCAATTCACCACTGCACAAATGAATGCCACAAATTCAGTTTTGCTAATTTTTATATTGTCTGGTGATTCAATCTTTGAAGAGCTTGTATGGCTCATTGGTTTAGTATTATGAGAATTTGACTGGTCATTCTGCAGTTTTGCTTCTGACACGCATTTCACTCTGCGGGCTGCTTCTGCATAGGTTAAGTTCTGAGTGGACGTTATCTTTTGGCTATCTTGAGCTTGTCGTTGGACTGGACATCCCACATACGCAGCGCTATGACTCAAACCTTTCTTGACATTTCCCATACTCATGCTCTCCTCCACATTGTGCACATCGCATCTTTCGAGAGGGGATAATATCTTTCCGTGGCAGAGACCTGCCACCGCCAACGGCAGCTCTCACTCGACCTGTCACGTCTCTCTTTGTCTTTTAAAGGATTGAAAGTTCCAGACCAAAATGGTTCAGATGACTACTGATATCTGCCTTGTAGCAGCATAGATCATCTGACTGGCATCATCTATACAAGCTTAACAGGACTATATGCCAGCAAATTATACAATCCTCCTATTGATTCAGATCACTAATTTGATTGGCTATCGATAGTTGGCATGTTCTCTTTTTACATAAATTCAATATTTTTTTTTATACATTTTTATACAAAATTCACAACAATAGAGTATTTTTAAGGAGATTTATTAAAGCAAGTGATGGTGACATACAGCACAACTTCTAAGCATATTATTTTCTACATATGCTACTTTTTGTTTATCATAAAGGGAGATTAGCACAGCACCTTAGACAAATAAAACAGGCTAAAAAAAAATAGGGGTGGAGTGGCACACAAACAAACACATAAGAAACATTCAGTGCTTTTGCAAACCACAAACACTTAGCAAACAAATGTTTAATGTTTTATATGCTGTGATACACAATGACTGGGGTAAAAACTTTTATTTTTTATGCTTTATAAAGGAGTGAAAAATATTCACTCCTTTATAAACAACTCTGTAGATTTTAGATAAAGCCTGTCATATTGCACTGATCCTCTGTAACTGAATATGGAAACACCATAATGATTTGAATCCAAAATGTTTCTCAAATCTAGCCAATTGAATGTTAGATTTTGATGTTAAAATATTATATTATGTTATATTAATGTTCAGAGGATTGTACCTGTGTATCTTGTTACTAGAAAGACTAGCATATGTCATGGGATACATATACAGCCATACACCATATCAATCAGTCAAATGTATCTAAACAAAACATCAGTGGGAGTACAGACAGAAAAGGGGAAGGAAAAAAAAAAAATCACACACCAGCCTATAAACTACAAATAATTTATTATTAACATAGTCATTTTCTGGTAATTTGATAACTATATGTTATGTTGATGATATGTATACCTGCTTGAGCAATAGTAGCTGGCCAACATTTTTATGAAGATAGTGTGATTGGGGTTGGTTGCCTTGTTGATTTTGTGGTTGTTTGGCACATCAGCATTTTGGCTGAATTGGCTAGCACATCAGATATAAAAATAATACATATTTAATTACCATAATGCAGTATTTACATATAAACGTAATATATCTAAACAGACACACACACACATACTGTATAAACACACATGCGTTGTACATACAGTATATAATGTGTGTATGTATATATTTAAACCATTATTAACGTGTGTTATTTGGCATATTGTACACATGATACAAATTTAAAACACATCTTTTATTTATGGTTTTCATTTTATACATTTCAGTTTATAAATTATGCTTAAAGGGTTAGTTCACCCAAAAATGAACCCTCACCCTCAAGCTATCCTATAATGTTTGGCTGAAATAAGAAAGTCATATACACCTAGGATGGCTTGAGGGTGAGTAAATTATGGGATCATTTTCATTTTTGGGTGAACTAACACTTTAACACAGTATTTATTAAAGTAGAAGAATTTGCACTATATTAATGATATGGGGTTCTATTTTAAGAGTGCTAGCAATAAAGCTCAGGGCAATGTGTGCTGACTTTGTTGTGAGTTTTTATGGATGTAGATTTTTGGGGTTGTGCACCTGGATTCAAACATTGTTTGGATGTGCATGCTTTCTACAATTTTTGATTCTGAATGAAGGCAGCATATTTATAAGTCACTAGTGCCAATATGTTACATTATGAACAAGATAAATATGATATATGATATTGTTACGTCCCAGAATAAGTCTCATTATCTCATTTTCATTATCCTTCCATGTCATCAATTTTTAGCTGAAACAACTTTATCTCCAACCAAGTTTCTTTTTATTTCATCAATAGATACATTTAAAGGCACACCTGAAATCATCCCATGTTTTTTCATACCTGTTTTGGAGCAGATTATATTTCCACCAGCAAGTGATATTAATTTGAGGATGTAAAGGGATTTAAGGGAAAGGAGGAGGCGAGAACCGGCTTGATGCTATAAATAATAGTTTCATGAAAATCTTAAACAAAAGACACAAACATAAACACATAACGGCCAGCTTCCAGTAAACGATCTCTCTCTCTGTAGCACCACCATCCGCAGTCAGCCTTTATCCCTCTTGGAGGCTTAATTAGCCTGATAAGGGACCGGGTGTGTATAATCACAACCCAGCCCCAACCTCCGCCCTGTCAGAGAGGACATTTCCAGTCTGATTCTCATCTTTACATTTAATTAAAACTCTTCCATTGCTCAGACATGTTGCCCGCTTCCCTGGTCCTATTTTTCTTTCACCTTTGATAATTTAACAGGATGCATGTATCTTTCAGCTTGTTTGACAAATGTGATCATTACTTTACTTTGATTTCTCTTTCCTAAACATTCCTCATGATACTTTGACTTGTATGTCTGGTTCTACTATTATACGTTTGTTCATATTCAGGCTCATCACCCATGCTGTGTACTTTTTTCCTTTTATTATACTGTACTTCCTGAAACTCCATATCCTGATCATTTCCACCATCCGAAGATACATCAATTATTTCCACCTACTTCAAATCAAGTGCCGTGCTTGCTTTTGTCCTCCTAAAAATCCTCTCTGCTGCCTGGATTAAGGTTTTTCCTCCACTCGTGCTCCTCCTTCCACTTCATGTGCAACACTCTATTTTGGAATTTAAATTCTACCTATCAATCATGTTTTTCTTATGAATTCAAAGAAAGTTCAGCTATTTTTCCAACTTGACATATTTGTTTATTTCTTAATACTGCACTCCTTAATTCCATTCTTCATCAAATCCTCCATCATATTTTTCCTTTGTCCTTCATATTTAGTGCATTCTGTAATTACATGTGATATATTCTCCTCAGCCTGACAGTATTCACACAACCCATCTGGATGCTTTCCTATTATTTTTAGTGTAGTATTTACATTTGAATGTCCTAACCTTATTCTGTTGTAAACAACTTCCTATTTCCTTGATTTACCAATGTTTCCTATTTTCTGATTAACTTTGGTTATGCTGTAAAGAAATCTAGCCTTTGTTTCATTGTTCCACTTTCCTTGCCATTCTTCTATTGCTTTACTCCATATTACTGCTTTATCTTCGGACTTAATGCAACTTGTAATTCTATTGATTCTCTTTGAAATGCTTGTTTTGCTTATTTATCCACTTCCTCATTTCCCTTTATACCTACATGTGCCGGAACCCACATAAACCTAATTAATGTACCCTCTTGAATTATTCTTGTATGTACTTGTAAAATTTAAACTTTGTCTGCAAAATGCATACAAACTAAACAGAATATCTATGTTATTTTTAGTTTTATCAAAAGACCCTCTTTCCACATCAAGTCATATGCTTTTTTAACATAAAAAAAAATACCACTACAACTGATTCTTTATTTATATGTGCTTTTCTAATTTCATTTTCCAGACATACAATAGGATCCATTGTTACTCTTCCTTTTCTAAATTCACTGGTATAGTCCTCTCTTTTCTGAAGAATATGTTAACCTTTCTGTGACCATCCATTCCTTAATTTTACATATATTCGATGTAAGTGTACATCAGTGGGCTAAAATTGATCATTCCCAGGCTTCCTAATAGGAATTATTATAGCTTCTTTCCATGCTTTTGGAAGCCTACCTTCCTCACATACTCACATTATATCATGTCAACAGTTTCCTCATTGCCCAATCCTTAAGCTGTCTCTGCATTAAATACCCTATTTGATCCTTCCCTGGTGATGCATGAGTATTGGCTGATTTACTTAAAGTTCTTTTATTTATTCGAGAATAAATGGAAAGTTGATTGGCTGATCTTCCATTTCCCCCTCTCTTTTCCAGTATTTTTAAACATTTCCCCTTTGCTATTTCCCTCCTTCCTTCCTCGTTTAAGTTCCCTGACCCATGTATCTGGACCAATGCTTTTACCAACATTTCTGCTTTATCTTTGTCTGTAACTGCTACTTCACCTTACTTCTAATACTGGATACTCCCATTCCTTTCTACTACCCCCATTCTCTTGATCATATTCCACACTTCTCCTACTGGAGTTGATCTTCAATCTCATTGAAAAAACTCTTAGCTTATCTTATTGTGTATATGTGTTCTCTTAAGACTTCTAAAAGCTCTATTTCTGTCTCTTATCACCTTGCTACAGTGTTAGTCCACCATGGAACAGCTTTCCTTTTCCTTCTCCCTTTGCTTTTTGATATTGTTTCTGATGCTGCCTCTAGGATTCTTTTACAAAGTTTCTCATTTAATTTCTCAATATCTTGCTTTCCATCAATTACTGTCACTCTTTCCTCACATACACTACCGTTCAAAAGTTTGGGGTCACTTACTCATTCTTTATTTATTTATTTATTTCACATTTTAGAATAATAGTAGTCAGCAAAACTATGGAATAATAGAAATGGAAATATGGGAATTATTTTGTGACCAAAAAATCCAAAATAAATCCAAAACTATGTAATATTTTAGCATCTTCAAAGTAGTCACCCTTTGCCTAGACTTTGCAGACATGTACTCGTGACATTTTCTCAACCAACTTCTTGAGGAATCACCCCGGGATGCTTTTTAAACAGTATTGAAGGAGTTCCCATCTATGTTGGGCACTTATTGGCTTCTTTTCTTCATATTTTGATCCAAGTCATCCATTTCAAAAACTTTTTTTTTTTTAGGAAATTTTAGATTTGTAATTAAATAAATGTATATGTTTTGGCAGAATAATATTTTGTCTACAAAGTTAATTTCAAACTTTTAAGCATACACCTTCAGATCAAAAGATTTTTAAGATCATGAGAAACATTTCAGACAAGTGACCCCAAACTTTTGAACGGTAGTGTATGCTTTTTCATAAATCCACCTTCCCCCTCCTTGTGTTGCTATCTTATCTGTGTCAATATCCATTGTTGTGTCTCAAGGGTAATGATCACTCCCTATGTTATTTTCTTCCCATACCTCCCAATTACACTTTCTAGCCAAATTATTAGACACTAATGTTAAATCCAGCACTGATTCCAATCCAGTAGAAACATCTATCCTAGTTGCCCTCCCATCATTCAGACATACCAGTTCCTTTTCCTCTATTAAATGTTCTACTATCTTTCTATTTGCATCTATGTTCCTACCACCCCAAAATATATATAATATATTAAGTCCCCACACCATATTACTCTGTCTTTCTTGTCCCTGTACTTCCAACAATCTGTCTAACTCTAATGTTTTACACTGATTATAATAATTAATGCACCATATTTCCACCACAACATATATTTTATCTTTTCCCTTTCCCAGAACTCTATATATGGTGTTTCTTGTTGCACTTCCCCAACCATTCCCTTCTTCCCTATCACTTCTTATTTCTATATACCCCTGTAAAACAAAATTTATATAACATTTCAACCATGTCTTGAACACAAATTACATCTGGCTTTATTAGTAATCCTTCAATAAAATGTTAAACTCACCATTTGCTATTAGAGATCTTGCATTCCATTGAAGTATTACTACCATATTACCCACATGTTTCTTGACAGGATCTTGTCTATAGTTTATCTCTTACTACTTCCCATTTTAACCTTTCCATTCCTAGGTGATGTATTGCTGCTATCACTATCAATTGTATTTTTTTAGTTTTAGACTCAATCCCGGCTGTACTGTTTGTAACTGCTGCAATAAATGTTACCAACTTTCTCTTTTCAATTCTTACTTCATTGATTCCTCCCATCTGTTCCCATGTTTGTACATTATGACCTATCGCTTGTCCTCTAATCTTTTTTGCAGCCTCAGCATATAATTTTCTTCTCTACTCTCCTTTTCTGTAACTCTGTTTCCCGTTTCACTACTGAATATGCAGCACTGTGGGCCTCTCCACAATTACTACTTTTTGGTTACACTCCCTCCCCACTTTTACCATAGTCATGATTCCATCCACAGAGTGCACATCTACGTACTTCTCTACACCTTGAGGCAACATGTCCAAACTTTTGGCAATTGAAACATCTCATTGGCCCTGGTGTATATTCTCCCACAGTATAACTCATCAACCCTAACATCACTTTTTTGGTATTTCTTCCCCTTAAAATTCTATCATTACTGTTTCAGTTTCTCTTCTATTTCCTTCCACATTTGATTTCATTCATTGTGCATTCAATATTATTCCTCCCTTTACATTACTTTTAATTTCATGCATGCCTATGTTAAGTGGGACCCCAGAAATAACACCTCTTTGTCCCCTATTACTACCTTTATCTCCTACTTTGTTTGTACTAACCACTTTAATTCTGGCTATTTCAAATAACACCTCTTTGTCCCCTATTACTACCTTTATCTCCTACTTTGTTTGTACTAACCACTTTAATTCTGGCTATTTCTTTAAGTTTAAGAGCTTTATTTGCCTGTTCTTCTTTGTTACATCCCACAAACACATGTCCATCAGATAGTACTTTTGTTAAATCTATATTTCCAATAGATTTATTTATCATCTTTGTCAATTTTAATGGATTAATACCCTAAACTGATCACCAAACCTTTTCATGCATTTAATATTTTTCTCACTCTGTTCATCCGATTCTTCTGAACCAGTTCTATCCTTCATATTTTTCCCCTTGATTACTTCTTAACTCTTTCCAACTTTCCCTGTAAGAGCCACCATTTTCTCCTTTACTTCCTACCCCCATACTTTCCTCGTTATCCCCCCATTCATGCCTCTCTGTTCCATTCCCAGAGCAGTTGTGCCTCCCCGCCTTTCCCTTTCTACTTCCCGCTGACGACTGCGCCATCCAGCAAAAGTCCCGGAACAAAAAAGTAAACTGGCTCATGCGTCACTTCCGTTACACAAGCTACTCTATCTTGGAACCTCCCCCTGGTCTTTCTTTAAATAGCCTGAAGATTGCAGCAACTCTAGATGACATCCATACAACCCTGGGCATGCCCAATCTCGTAAGCAAAGCAGGTTTGGGCCTGGCAAGTACATGGATGGGAGACTGTCTGGGAATACCAGGTGCTGTAAGTTTTTTTCTTTTCTTTTTGCTTTATTGTTTTAACTCATACACTCCCGCCTGGCTCAACTGGGATTTATTTATTTATCCTTTGAAATTGGTTGTTTGATTTTCATTCATTTAGCTTTCTCTGTGGCAAAGGACAGCCTGCTCCTTTTTCTTGCCTACTCCAGGGGGCAGTAGAGAGGCTCTTTTATTTGATTAAATTTTTTTGCTCTTACTTGGCAGCAACACAGAGCAGGAAAATGCACAGGGGGCCAAAAGTTTGGAATAATGTACAGATTTAGCTGTTTCTGAAGGAAATTTGTACTTTAATTCACCAAAGTGGCATTCAACAGATCACAAAGTATAGTCAGGACATTACTGATGTAAAAACAGCACCATCACATTCCTTGAGTAATCATGCTAAATTGCTATAATACTAACACCATGATTTGATGTTCTAGGCCTATGTTCAATGACGTTCTTACTGATTTTACATTTTAATCTCCTGTTGTACTTTGCCGATTTTTGTCCTGTTTCTTGCAGGGTTTTAGTTTATTAAAATACATTTTCCATATCATTGTTTTGTCTCACCTGCTTTCTTCGTGTATTCTGAAGTCACGACCTCTGCTTCATCTGTGGATGTTTAATGTTTGAGAATGTGTTTTGTATACATGCACACAAAAAATATTTATTGACAATATAGCTTTTGTTTTCTGTAAAAGTTATTATCGCATTACATTACTACAGGGACGTCATTAGGCCTATTTTAGGGGGGCTGAAGCTACCCCAAAATGTTCCTAAGCCCCCCTAAATGATAATAAGAACAACAATAACAATTCGATTTATCAATAACCGTATCCTCATTCATATTTATAATTAGACGCAACAAATGATATATATCCAGCTACAAAAAATAGCCGAAAAGTCGGAAGTTGGACAGAAGTACAAAGAGTCGTTGTGCAATCAAGATGATGCACCGCAGCGTCTCGTTGCACTGGTGTGAACTGTGGCAGCTTTCAGAGCGTTGCAGACTGGAGCGCTGCAAGTAACTGTTGTTACTGGTGCCCCCCCTCTTACTTTATGCCGTTCTATGGTATCGTGCTGGGAAAACGGGAAAGAACATCATGCTTTGCGAGTTATCAACATCGCTTGTTGGTAAATGGAGTGTACCACATTTTGCTTTGCCGATTGCTAGACGTGATTGGCAAACGGTTTGCCAGAATATACCCTGACCCCTGGAGGATTCATCTCGTCTCGTCGTTACTCTAGTTTGGTCTGAAGTTGAACTCGCTATGCACCCTCCCGCCCACACACACCGATACACACACTCCCCCCGCACACACACCGATACACACGCTAATGGTGAAAGGAAGATTGGTAAACTGTCGTGATACAGAGTGAAATTGTAAGTTGTTTTTAATTACCTGCTTACCTTTAGCTACGTTTTCTTGAGGTAAAGGAAAGGGGATATTTTGGTTTGCTATGGAAAACTGTAGTGTAGCTAGAGTGAACAAGCAAAATACAAGAAATGGTGAACTTAGCAAGCTAATCACAACTCTTTATTCTTTGCCAATAATATAACCTATCTCTATAATAGGCATATAAAACAATATCAATCCCCATAGAATGTTGTTGTCACTGAAAACTAAATGTCATAGGGTCCCTGTTAATGCTATTACTGTTGTATCCTTCAATTCATTGAGCAGATAAGATGGATATTCGAAGATATTTTAGCAGAGAGAAAGAGAAGCAGCCGCAGGAGATTGGCAGGCCAGTTGATTCTGACTGTGATTGAGGTCAGTAATGGTCTATAGGTCTAAGGATTGTTTTGTTTTCTTCTAACAATAAGCATTTGTTGGCAGGTCTAGGCACTATGCATAACCTAAACTAAATTATTATATTTATTATATATGCTAGCTATACCAATTTAACTTTCTGCATTCATTGGCTGTGATAAATTAAATAAATACGTAGATGTTACCTAAATGTAATTACTTTATCATACATTTACATGAGCAGACAGATAGCATTTAAGTCATTGCTTATAGAATAACTCATCAGGAGCAAAGTCTGGCCTAAGTAAATTCTCCCATGCAGCTTTGATGTGTCTAAAAGCTAACATTACAGTAACTTTTCTTTAACAGAGTAGAAATGGAAGAAGAGGATATGTCTGTCACGTTTTACTTGTTAACATCTTGGTTTCTTAGTTGTTGACATAAGTGTAGCTCTAGATGTGAGTGCAAAGATTTTGCAAACGCAAGTTACAAATACCCTGGGGGCTAAGCCCCCCCTGTCTTCCAATCCTAGTGACGTCTCTGCATTACTAGTAGGCTACTGCATAGAATTGAGGCTGTGTGCATCAAGGGCCAAATAAAGAACCAACACCAACTACTATTGGCTTATCCCAAACCAGCTGCTCATTGGACAGCAAATGTGTCACACGGCTGACGCGGCCTCTGTACTGTGTGTTAAGAAACGAAACCAAAAATGCTTCAAATGCGAAAACAAAATGGATCTTGACATTTTTAAACTGAGCGCAAATTTGTAATCACCGTTCCTTATATTCGAATGAGGTAAGAATTCAATCCAGTCTATTTTTTCTTGGATAGTGTATCGCCGGTTTGTTGCTGCGGGTGTTTCTCAATATGACGCGCATGTTATCCCCAAGATGTTGTTGGCATAAACACCTGAGTGCTTTCTGCTAGGGATAAAAACATAATTTTATTATTATTTTCGTTTTAAGTATGTCATGCGTGGATAATGAATAAGCATTCTGAAGGAAACGTGTTTGCAACCTGTATGGTTTTGAGCCTTTTGCAGCAATTGACTGCATGTGGTTATTATTATTATTATGTTTATTAATTTGTTATTTAATCTATAGGAAGAGCGGAATTGGTCCCGTAATAGTTTTATATGGGATGGCGGGAGGTACAAGGTAAGAGCCGTTGTTGGTGTCTAGATGTTGTTACATTTCAATGAGGGGACGTTCCTTCCGGTTGCATTGATTTATACATTTCACATTGCTGGCCAAACTGGTCCAACGCGTGTTTTAAAAGCGCTCTAGTAATGTCAAAGTTAGTAACCAGAGATTCTTGGTGAGCTTGCTTTGGCTTCTTCTGCCCGTAGGATCCATGTACGTTTCTCGAACATGGGCCCGCCGCTTTTTCGCAGTGAGATCTAAAGCGGGTTCACACTGTAGTTTGGCTACGATTTTGCCGTCTCAGACAAATGTTAAGGGATATTAAACGATTTCAAAAGGAATGATCGGAATTCAAGTCTTGGCTATGACGTGTATCGTACAGTCTGACATAATGTCCCATAGTGTGTCATGCAGTGGCGGCTGCTCTTTTATTAAAAGAGGGGAAGCACAGATGTTGGTAAAACAAAATATAGACAACAAGCTCAAATAGCGGCACTTCCGGTGTCATGCTCAGATGCCGCTTATTTCTGCATGTGCTGCTGAATTTACACTGGATCTGCCACTGTTTATGAATGATGCCTCTGCATTTACGAGGCAGATGCCGCTGTTTATGAATGATCCCAGCAAACAATTTTAGGTTCTGGGAACGTTAGTTTTTGGTTCCCAGAACGTTCCCAGAAAGTTCCCTATTGGTGATCCAGGAAAGTTTTCTTAACGCAAATAGAACGTTCCCTTAAGGTTAGGGGAACGTTCTGGAAACTTTATGGGAATGTAAAAAAAGACTTTGCCAATCAATGAGCGCTCTCTACTGCCTGATAATGGTCATGTAATTAAGCATTTGATCACTGCTGTTAAAGCAAACATTTGCAACCTTTTAATTTGTTTAAGAAAAATAGAACCTAAAATAACCTACAGGGAACATTCCCAGAACGTTCCTGTTTGGTTCCCAAAAAAATAACCAAATGGGAAGCATACGGGAACGTTCTGGGAACGTTCTGTGTTTGCTGGGATGCCACTGAATTTACACAGCATCTTCTCTTGGACTATATAAAGGGTCATTCACCTCTGCCCACTGTCCTTTTAACTAATTCATGTCCATAACAGAAACATCTTTGCACACAACAAGGGACTATCCTACTGATTTTATGAACGGTTAACATTTTTTCAAAATGAGCAGGTGGTAATACAGAAAGGATGTTTGTTTAGCTACATTTTGTTTACTCAATAGCCTGTTAAGGCTTTGTTTGCTTTGAAGCAGATTTTATTCAATTGGATCAGTTCATTGTAATAGATTTTCAATGCAGTTTTCCCAGTGATGAGAGAATAACGTCTGTGTTACGTTAATTTTAAGAACTCCCTGTAAGGGACTATCGAGCAATTATGATAAATATATTAGGCCTAACAGTAGCATTGTATCATATTAAAAAGGCCTTTTTCTATTGGCATACTTAATATTATTTTCTAAGATGTTTTTATTGCTATTATTTACAGGATGAGGTTCCTACATGCAGGTACAAAATATTACAAACATCTTCATTACCACAACCAATTTGAGGAGAGCTACTTTTTTTCCAAGAATATTTGTTGTAAAATTTTATTTGCTGTTCATAGGTTACATTATGATTCAGATGCATTCAAAATTCACCAGAATGCAGGAAGTATCTCTGATACTCACGTTTCCTTGGGAAAAAGTAAAAAAAAGTACAAATATACAGCTATAAAAACCAAGTCCGCTGTACTTGTGCTTCTAGACATCAGTTAATATTCTGCCCATGTTTTGAGCCTTATTGTGATGACTGTCAGCCACTGACAAAGGACAATGCTGCCACTGACCTGCGTCTGTTTGGAGCAGCTGCCAATAAATTGTGCATTCTATGAATAGTGTAACTGAAATGTTTTATGTAATGGCCTCAGAATTGGTAAAAAGGGTATTTTAACATGAAATGTGCAGAAAAGTGCAGACTAAGGATGCTCGGGTCAAAGACCATGTATACAACACACGATCAAAGAATCAAGACTTACCGAAAAGTGCTTAACACAATTGAACTAACAGTCATATGATTTGCTTAGATCATTACAAACCAATCACCAGAACAGTATAACCAATTACAGTGAAGAAGAATTGAGTGACATTGATTTTTACTGAACTGTAAGAAATAAATGTACATGTATCTTTCTGTTCGGGGAGACTCTCTTGGTTGTTGTGACCAGTGAGCTGCCGGCCGTGAATAAAACTTAATTCCTGCAAAGAGCAACTTGGGAGTCGTGTCTGGTATATGATGCGCAGCTGCAGAATAGAAGTACTAAAGATTCTATGCTCAGAGGACCACAGCAGGGACAGTGATAGTGTTGAATAATAAGTGAGTAGCTGTAATAGTCAGAGTTGGTATTAATGATCCTGTATCGGACCAGCGTACACCTGAGAAAGGTGGTGAGAGTGTATAGATGCTTAAGACCTGGTGCTCACGTGTGGTTTGAGGTAGTGATGGTAGCTTTTTGACAGGACGCCATCACCATACTTTGGGAATGGAATTACCTCGAGATACTTTAGTCAGATTAGTAGGTTGTATTCGTATTGAGAATTTCCACAACAAAAGGCTGATATCTTTTTAATAAAATATGGAGTGTTATATGAATTTATTTGAAATGCTATTACTTCTCAGTGTTTAAAACATGATCATATTAGGAGATCTACATTAATGCTATGCCCTTTACTTTTTCGATCTTGACATTATTTTTATTTATTAACACCAGCAGGTCTATGGCCACAACCTGCAACACCATCTACAGGTACATTAGATAAAGAGTGCAAAATGACAAGGTGTCAGAGGCTTTAGTCCTTGCTGTTATGTGTATTACAGTTAGGATAAAATGGAAAAATGCACACACCAGTTCTGTATGATGTTATTGCTTTGGCTTCCAGTTATTCAGAGTATATAGCCTATTTTAAGATCTTAATATCTGTCCCCCAGGATTTATAATTGATATGCTGCCAAAATATGTTTCTTGTAGAACAACTGGATCCACAGACTTGCTGATCACAGTGACAACACATCAGACCAATGTGAACCCACCTTCTGCATTGGCTGTGAATGTGTTGCACTTTGTGTGAGGATATATAGCTATATCGAGGAGGTGTAGAAACACTTCAGAAACCTATTAGGAATTTGTATTTACTACAGCAGATGCAAATTGACATGAGCAAATGTCAGCTTTTATTGTTCTGTGGCACAATGGCTTGCTGATCACAGTGACAACACATCAGACCAATGTGAACCCACCTTCTGCATTTTTGTGCTCTAACTCTTTAAAACAATCTCCTTTTGCATAAACCGTAATAAATATTATTCACACTATATAAAGAAATTTCATTGCAATTTTTCCAAAATGTAATTACTTAATGGTTTCAAATGTTACAATCCTCTTTGAATGTTTTTATACATTCACTGTCCATTTATTTTCACTTTCTATTTATTACCTTCTTATATTTTACTGTAAATTGCTATAAATTTCAATGAGTACTGATTTTGTGAAGGTGGGTTCACATTGGTCTGGTGTGTTGTCACTGTGATCAGCTAGTCTGTGGATCCAATTGTTCTACAAGAAACATATGCAGCATAACAATTATAAATCCTGGGGGAAAGTACATGACTTAAAGACAGATATTAAGATCTTAAAATTGGCTATATACTCTATATAAATACTGGAAGCCAAAGCAATAACATCATACAGAACTGTTGTGTGCTTTTTCCCCCTGTTTTATCCTAACTGTAATACACATAACAGCTAGGCCTAAAGCCTCTCATACCTTGTCATTTTGCTCTCTTTATCCAATGTACCTGTAGATGGTGTTGCAGGTTGTGGCTCTAGACCTGCTGGTGTTGTGCTGATCAGGGTCTGAAAAAAAAAAAAAAGAATAATGTCAAGATTGAAAAAGTAAAGGGCATAGCATTAATGTAGATCCTCTTATATGACAATGTTTTAAACACTGAAAAGTAATAGTATTTCAAAGACAGTAATATAACACTGCATATTTTATTAAAAAGATATCAGCCTAAGAATGCACAATTTATTGGCAGCTGCCCCAAACAGACGCAGGTCAGTGGCAGTATTGTCCTTTGTCAGTGGCTGACAGTCATCACAATAAGGCTTAAAATATGGGCAGAATATTTACTGATGTCCAGAAGCACAAGTACAGCAGACTTCGCTTTTATAGCTGTATTTTTTATTTTTTATTTTTTTTACTTTTTCCCAAGAAAATGCGAGTATCAGAGATACTTCCTGCATTCTGGTGATTTTTTTTTTTTTATGTATTTGAATCATAATGTAACCTATGAACAGCAAATAAAATTTTAGGACAGATATTCTTGGAAAAAAAGTAGCTCTCCTCGAATTGTTTGTGGTAATGAAGATGTTTGTAATATTTTGTACCTGCATGTAGGAATCTCATCCTGTAAATAATGGCAATAAAAAATTCTTATAAAATAATATTAAGTATGCCAATAGAAAAAGACCTTTTTAATATGATCATATTGTATTATAGGTATGATACAATCAAAATACTACTGTTAGGCTGTGGCACAGTGGAGGGTGGGGCCGGTTCCATTGTAAAGAAGTTCATGCTCACGGGCAAGGAAGAGGCGAGAAACCGGCTTAACATATAAATGATAGGTTTAATGTAAAACTCAAAATACAAACACATAAGACAACAGACATGTCCGTGAACGATCTCTCTCTCACGCCCGTCTTCCGCGGTCGGCCCTTAACCCTCTCGGAGGCTTGATTGGCCTAATACGGGACCGGGCGTTTTGAATCACGATCCGGCCCCGCCCTCCACCGTGCCACATTGGCCTAATATTTTTATCTTAAATGCTTGATAGTCCCTTACAGTGAGTTCTTAAAATGTATGTATCACAGATGTTATTCTCTCATCACTGGGAATTCTGCATTGAAAATCTATTAAAATGAACTGATCCAATTGAATAAAATCTGCTTCAAAGCAAACAAAGTCTTAGTAGGCTATCGAGTAAACAAAATGTAGCTAAATAAACATCCTTTCTGTATTACAACCTGCTCATTTTGATCAAATCAGATGATCAAATCAGTAGGATAGTCCCTTGTTGTGAGCAAAGATGTTTCTGTTATGGACATTAATTAGTCAAAAGGACAGTGGCCAGTGGTGAATGACCCTTTAAATAGTTCAAGAGAAGATGCCTCGTAAATTCAGTGACATCATTAATAAACGGCGGCAGATGTTGTGTAAATTTGATTTGAACTGTGTTTCTTCAAGCTTTAGTCTTTTCGACTAACAGCATTTATTATCATGTGTCACTACGAGACGTCTTACAGGTCACCCACCTGTTGCAAGTAGATGAGCAAATTTAATTGCGTATGAAATTTCTGCATTTGGACAAGGAGCATATGAACTGGATTGAGCCTCGTTGCATTTGGGGTGTGGCAGGTGCTATTTCACACCCTGGGTGCACATAAAAAAATAACGAACGTTCATAAAATCGCTCGTATAAAATGCTCTTAACAGCTAAGATCAATAGTTATTGGAAACGAGGCCCAGAACTCTATGCATGTGCGTGTTTCACTGCGCACATATATCAGATCAGATGCACATCGGCGGCTTTTCTTTCGTCTGTTCTTCAAAACATAATTTTGACAAGAGCCAAATTGTGATGGCCAGACGACTGGGTCAGCGCATCTCTGAAACGACAAGGCTTGTTTGGTGCCCTGGTCAGCAGTAGTGAGTACCAACCAACAGTGGTCTGAAGAGGGACAAACCGCAAACAATGGCAATGGTATTCCCTATCATTGCAATGGTATTCCCTGATGGCAGTGGCCTCTTTCAGCAGGAAAATGCGCCCTGCCACACTGCACACATTTTTCGAGAATCCAATATATTAAAAATGGTATGTTCTTTATTAGAATGCAAGGCAACCTGGTTAGAGAAATCCAAGTTGTTTTCATTATAGGAAACAAAGGTGTGCAAGAAAAATGTACAAATGCACAACAGGGGGAAGTTGTCAACAAAGTGTAAATGTAAAATAAGTACAAATCTAATAAACCCAGATATTCAGAAATAATAGAATAAGAAAACTGCTAGATAATTCTAAGCGAGTGTAGGTATTAATTTTATCTAAACCAAGTATATTTAGAAATGTATCTATAAATGAAGATATATAAATGATCAAGTTTATCTAGAAAGTACTCATTGTATATCAAACGATTTGTGTGTATATTCATAAACCCCTGCAGACAGCGCCCTCTAGTGGTTCACGCTGAGCAGCACAGCAATATGAAATAATCTATCATTACAATTCCACGAGCAAAGTTCGTCAAAATGATCGCTTGGCAAATGTTGGCTACAGATGCAGTACACTTAAAACATGCCACAGAACAAAGCGATAATTAGTGATAAATCTGAATCATCAGGGCAAAAGGAGCAGCGGATGTTTGATTCTCCCATATATTTCCTCTCCATGATTTGAAATGAAGCGCCCATAACTGTCACGTAATTAACGGTTTTTATGGGCGAAAAGAAAGGAGACGGTTCAACTTGAGCATGCCGAGGCAAGTTATGGTCTTAAGCCGGTGTATACCTGCGTGATGGACGAAGCTGAGCTACAATCACACTGTGTACAATCGTACTGGGAATACTACCATCTTTTATATAAATCTCCGTGTTGTTAACCTGTCACGTTCATTTGGAGCGCGCCGCACGTGCAGATGATCAGATCAGAAATGGCGTTAAGACAAGCGCTATGAATAATTTTTTTTATCTTTCTTATTAAACAATTGGTGGATTTTCAAGGTATATAACTATAGCGTATTTTTTTAAATATATAAAAAATCGTGTCAAAACGCAAATTCTAATTAATCGGAAAAAAATCGGGAAAACCGCCAAGCCCTAGCTGGACCTATGAGCTGGACCAACAAGTCCGATCAACGGCGACTCCACCTCACAATTACAGGATCTGTTGCTAATGTCTTGGCGCTAGATACACAGCAGGACACCGAGCCAATGCCTCGGCGGGTCAGCCCTGTTTTGGCGGCCAGCGGAGGGCCAACAGTATTAGTTTTTGGCACATCGGTGTATATATAAAATACATAGAACAGAGAGTCCCTCATGACTGTATGAATTGTTTTTATTTATTTATTTCTGAAAAGGCTAATTTTGTTCAGGTCAAATGGTATTAACCCCGTGAGAAACCTTTTTTATTCAGTAAACACACTGGAAGAATTTTTTTCTGAAAAGGCAAATTTTGTTCAGGTCAAATGGTGTAACCCTTACTTGGAGTAACACTTCTTGATTACCATGACTCAAACATTTATAATATTTTTTTGTACAAAAAAAAAAAAAAAGTTTGGTGGTGGCATAGTGGGCACATAACTGGTAATCAGAATGTCACTGGTTTGATCCCCACAGCCACCACCATTGTGTCCTTGAGCAAGGCACTTAACTCCAGGTTTCTCTGGGGGGATTGTACCTGTAATAAGGGGTCTGTAAGTCGCTTTTGGATAAAAGCGTCTGCCAAATGCATAAATGTGTGTGTGTGTGTGTGTATATATATATATATATATATATATATATATATATATATATATATATATATATATATATATATTAATGAGTAAGTTGTGTTGCAAGGAAAGTATTTATATACCATTTAATTGAGAGTAATGCCACTTGTCATTTTGACAATTTATGAAACCAACATTGACACAAATATTGCATTTTGACGAACTTGACACTGATTTTTGATGAAAGATTTCTCATTATCACCCTCTTATTTGGCAGTGACCCACAAACAGGTTAAACCTTACAAATTAACTTGCATTTCTAGAAAGACAAGTTTACTACATATAATACATATTTTTATTTAAAAGGCAACCAAAGGGATAGTGTGTGACAGGCGTTCATGGGGCTGACGGCGGGATGGCACACTTTGATACAGAATACCAGCGCCTGGAGTCTTCCTACAGCGATTCCCCTCCTGGAGAAGAGAATATGCTGGTGCATGTTCCAGAGGGATCCAAATGTAAAATATAAACACCCACACATTTCAATAAAGCAACAATGCAAGACAGTTAATTATATTAGAGCCATGTGCTTTAATTCTGCAACCTTGCCTTACCATGTGCAATGAATATTATGCAATCATGCCTCTCGACCATTTACTCAGATGTTATGAATTCACCTATTTATTGCAGCTCCATGGCACCACATTGAAAATCTGGACCTTTTCTTCCAGAGAATATCCTTTTTGCACTGAAATGAATAGCTTGTTTATAGGTTAATAGATTTTCAATTGATAGATAATCGTATCAGGTATTGTATATTGACTGAAAATGCTTTGATTACATTACAAATAGTTAATTGCTCAACAGATCATTCAGTTCCAATTGTATTTTTCTTAACATTCAGTAAGTCTATAATCTACACCAGAAGAATGGATTTACTTGTATGCTGCTGGGAGAAATATTTGAGCTTGTGTAAGTACCAGTTCATTTATTCTTTATTTATCCATAATCTTGAGATAATATACTACTAATCTGTTATTGCACCATCTGGATGGGTATTGCAACTAGACATAAAAAAAAAATATATATATATATATATATATATATATATATATATATATATATATATATATATATATATATATATATATTATTATTATTATTATTTATGTGTTCTTATAGGTAGTAACAATGGATCATAGATTACATTGCTTGACCCCACTTTTTTTTTTAGGCAACTGGTGTTTGTGGTGACATTCACAGTGTTCCTGGCTAACTGTGTGGACTATGATATTCTCTTTGCCAACAAATTTGTTAATCACACTGATTCATCAAAGGTTACACTCCCTGATGCTTTTCTGCCAGTGGATGTGTGCAGTGCTCGGTAAATTTCATGTTTTTCATGTGTCATAATAGTGTGGCATTAATGTTATTACTTCTTACCAGTGTCAAAATAAAATATATATATATATATATATATATATATATATGTATATATGTATATATATTATTATTATTTTTTTTATTTTTTTTAAGGGGTGATATTTTCCCACCTGGAACTGATTTTTCAGGGGCATTTTTACTTTGAATTATGAGAGCATATTGTTTCTAATATATAACACAGTGTGTTGTCTGTTTATGCAAAATATTTAATTTAAATGAATTGGTCACTAACAGTTTCTATGAAATATATAACATTTTAGATAACGGACAAAAAAACAAAACAGGAAATGTGTTTGTAATTTTTGTCCCAAGGCCATGTCAACTATCACAATCCAGCTTAACACAAACTGTCCTTTTGTTAACATGTGTTGCAGGATCCATGACAATGTTTTTGTCATCTTCATCCTTGTTATATCAGGAGTCTTTTGGCTCCATCGTCTCATCAAGTTTGTTTACAACATTTGTTGCTACTGGGAGATCAGATCATTCTACATCAACGCACTTAAAATGTCCACGGTGAGCTTTTTTGTTATATTTCACTACTAATAGCACATTACCAAAATGCATAGCTACTAACAGCAGAGTCAGCAGTAGGAGATGATGCACTCTTTCTCAGTACTTACTGTGTCTGAAGCTGTAAAATCCAAAAGCAACAACTTTGAAGTGATTCAGTTAATTCTCTGAGACACTGGAAACAACTCTTATGTTCCATTCTTTTTGCAGACAGACCTTCCATATTTCACCTGGCAAGAGGTGCAGGCACGGATTGTTGAGATACAAAAAGAACACCAGATTTGTATCCACAAAAAAGAACTAACGGAGCTTGACATCTACCACCGTATACTGCGTTTTAAGAACTACATGGTCGCGATGGTCAATAAGTCACTTCTACCTGTGCGCTTTCGTTTACCTCTACTGGGTGACACGGTTTTCTACACCCGTGGGCTCAAGTACAACTTTGAGCTCATTTTCTTCTGGGGCCCAGGATCTCTTTTTGAGAATGAGTGGAGTCTGAAGCCAGAATACAAACGTGGGGGGAACCGTTTGGAACTTGCAGATCGCCTAAGCTCAAGGATCTTGTGGATTGGTATTGCCAACCTTCTCCTATGTCCAGTTATCCTAATTTGGCAGATCCTGTACGCATTCTTCAGCTATACTGAGGTGATCAAGCGTGAGCCGGGAAGTCTGGGTGCTCGATGTTGGTCTTTGTATGGCCGTTTTTACCTTCGACACTTTAATGAACTAGACCATGAGCTGATGTCACGCCTCAGTAAAGGCTACAAGGCCTCCTCCAAATACATGAACTGCTTCATGTCACCATTACTGACAGTGGTGGCTAAGAACGTGGCATTCTTTGCTGGCTCCATACTAGCAGTTTTGATTGCTTTGACCATTTATGATGAAGATGTATTGGCTGTGGAACACGTGCTAAGCAGTATCACATTACTTGGAGTCTGCATCACAGTCTGCAGGTGGGCACAGAGTGGAAAGGTTTGTTTTTGGGGGGTTTTTTGTGTGGCCAATATGAAACTTTCTGCCTTTTTCTTCTCTAGGTCTTTCATCCCAGACAAACATATGGTGTTCTGTCCAGAGCAGCTGCTTAAAGTGATCTTGGCACACATCCACTACATGCCTGATCATTGGCAGGGTAGTGCCCACCGCTATGAGACCAGAGATGAGTTCGCACAGCTCTTTCAGTACAAAGCTGTAAGACATGCAGCAGCTCAAAAAATAAACTTCTCTATGTACCAAACACAAATATTTGTCCCCCCTTCTCCTGACTGCAACTTCAATGTTAACCCCCACCTCTCTCTCTCTCTCTCTCTCTTTCATTCTGTTTCCTTAGGTGTTTATTCTTGAGGAGCTCCTGAGCCCCGTCATCACTCCCTTCATTCTCATTTTTTGCTTGCGTCGCAAATCTGTGGAGATCATAGATTTTTTCAGAAACTTTACTGTGGACGTGGTTGGTGTGGGTGACACCTGTTCTTTTGCACAGATGGATGTCCGTCAACATGGTCATCCTGCAGTAAGGACGCAAAACCTCTGTTTACTCTGTTTTTTGTTTTTTTTAGGTAACTGCATGTATCAAATTCTAATTTTATTGCTAACTGTTATGCCCTCTTATTTGGTCCATTATAGTGGATGTCTGCTGGGAAAACAGAGGCCTCCATCTATCAGCAGGCAGAGGATGGGAAGACCGAACTGTCGCTCATGCATTTTGCCATTACAAACCCACACTGGCAGCCTCCTCGGGAGAGCACCCATTTCATTAGCCAGCTGAAAGAGAAAGTGCACCGTGAGGCCACTGGGGGTCAACAAGGAATCTTAACAGAAAATCCTGCATTCACCTCAACCCACTCTCTACAGTCTGATTCAGAGGTATGAGATGCCAACAAATGATTGCACTGCAAACATCCATCAGATTTACACATTTAACTAAACAAATTTGTAAAAAAATTTGGCTAAAATTGTTACAATGTTGCAGTTTATTCTTGGTTCGATTTGCAAGACCACATTTCAAAACTAACCAAAACTGTTTCATTAAAAGTCACATGTAAGCAAACTGCCCCCTTATTGGTCAGAATGTTTGTGTGCTGTTCTGGGATTTAGCGTATCCATTATTCGCTTTTCCACTGTCGGGCCAGGGCCAATAACCTCAGACCTTGAGCCGCAAGACCAAAATCAATCTGCATTCCCACAATCAGGCCAATAGCCCTGCAGCGTTGCCCTAAAACCCGCCCTTAAAATGCCCCCATGGTGCCAATATCGCACACCCCACCCATTTCCCAAGCAAGAGTGAAGCTCAAGCAGAGGTATCATGTTATCTAGTTATCTAGCATATCGAGTTTATATCATTTGTAAACATTAGCTAGCTAGCAAGATAAATTAGCATTGACAAACACCGACTGTAACTGCCATGGTGTCCCACATAGTCTCTCCACTAACAGCGGACAATGTCCCAGCACACCATCCATGATCTCGGACCATAATCTTTGGGCACTGCTTTGTCTATTGTGCATTTTAATGGATTTGTACTGTAACCGCAATTTTTAAATTTTTCATGCCCATGTATCGTTGTGCACTGGAGACACAACCGGCAAGTTCTGTGATCTTGGTGCTGAAACCTCTGACTTGACTCAGCGTAACTCAACCTTTGATATTGACCCTGCCTCAAACCCCAGTTTGCCTTGTTTGGCCCAAAGGTAATTGGCGGGATGAAGGCCATTGGCCGAGAGAAGCATCGTACTAAAATTACCTCAGGAGTGATAAAACAGCTTCTATTTTAAACATACAACTATATCTAATATAGTGGCCAAAAGGCTATGTCCACATTTTGATGATGAATTACAGAGAAGTGCTGACCTACAGATGTCCTCTTCTAAGATCCATCGTATGTTCATGGTTTTTAGAAGGATATTGTTTGGTTTGTTTTTCTGTTGGGTCAGATTGCATTCTCACTACAAGCAAACGTCTCCACGGTTTGTTTGCAATCACCTAGACAAGGTGGTCTCAGACCAATTGTTTTGGTGCGGATCCGAGTGTGATTACTATATTCCTATATCCCTAAGCGAACTGAACTAAGGAATAAAATGTACCAGGTTTCAAAACAAATGCTTCAAATGAGCCAGGTGTGAAAGCATACTAAGAGAGCTCTTTGGGTAATGTCAATCATGATGGATTAAGGGGATGACAATTGATGGCCTTGTTGTTTAAATGCTGACCAGAATGTCACAGAATCTTGGTATCCTTTTGAGTTTAAACACACTGCTTTTTTCCTTTCCAGCCTCGCAGTCTTATTGCAAATCTCCTGATGGGACCCCCCTCCTTGGCCTCACTGCATTTGGGTCGAGAGGGCTCCATCATCAATCCTGTGTCCGTTGGAGTCAGTGAAGGAGTGTCCGCTCTCCGGTCTCTCTCTCCTGTCAGCACAAGTATACACCTGCAGGGAAGCTACCCATCTGCCAGGCTGCCACGATCTGACCATCCAGCTGTGGTAGCTGGCCGGGCAATGGCAGGCTCAGGGTAAGAGATCACTCAAAGTGCAGCAACAACTAATCAATAATGAAAATTATCAGCAACACATTTCATTATCAATTTCATAACTCATTCTTGTAATTCCATTAAAAAGCAAAAAGAGTCTGCACCATAAGAGAGTGACTGTTATGACTGTATAAGACTGAGTCGAATCCAGGGCATGCTAAGTGACCCCCGTCAGGCCTCCTAAGCAGCCAATTGGCCCAGTTGCTAGATTGGGTAGAGTCATGTTGGGTTAACCTCCTCATGGTCATTATAATGTGGTTTTCGCTCTTGGTGGGGCGCGTGGTGAGTTGTGCGTGGATGCCGCGGAGAATAGCATGGGCCTGCACACGTGCTACATCTCCGTGATAACGCACTCAACAACAAGCCATGCGATAAGATGCTCAGATTGACTGTCTCAGATGCGGAGGCAACTGAGATTCGTTCTCTGCCACTCGTATTGAGGCAAGTCACTATGCCACCACGAGAACCTAGAGCGCATTGGGAATTGGGCATACCAAATTGAGGAGAAAAGTCCAAATTAAAAATACATGATTATTAAAATACATAGACACAATTGTGATTCAGGTGATGCCTTTTTAAATGGTCAGTGTCTTAATAATATTCAAATACATTGTTTTAAATGTATATTGGCAGTAGCATCCATGCTTTGGATTGTTTGTGAGTCACTCTTAGGGAGTTAGAAGTCCTCACGATGACTTACAAGCTGTCGTGGGTTTAGAAACTAGTGTTCGTATTAAAATGCTTCATGAATTACTCTTAGATTAAATTTTACGAATCCTAAAATTAGAAGTGACACCCCTAATTTTTAAGAGTTGCTCCTAAATGTACACGTTAGGAGCTACTTATAGCCTTAAGATTTTTTGTGAATATGTACCCTTTTAGCCCAAACAATCTAAATGGCTTTAATGTCTTTTTGGGAAATTCTTCATTTGATTGTAGTCAAGATGAGTTACAGAAACCAGGAAAGTACTGTTATGTTAATACAGTCATTTGTTCTTGGTTTCCTTTTCCTTCTCTTTTCTTTCCTTGGCTTGTCCTCATTCAGCACCGATGCTCGTACTGTCAGCTCCAGCAGTAGTGCCTGGGAAGGCCAGCTAACCAGTATGGTCTTATCAGAATATGCCTCCACAGAGATGAGCATTCATGCTCTCTACATGCATGAGGTTAAGTACTATCACACCAAACTGCAGATTGTTGTTTACAATATGTTTAAGAGAAGATAATGGAGTGAGAACAGTTTATATAATAACCGCTTTCATTAAATTAGAGTTCAGTGAATCTATTAGCAGAATATGTGCAGCACAGACCATGAGCATTTAATTTGCTATCAATTCTACCCGCTAATCTTCCATTTTAGGGATTTAGCATACGCTTATGCAGGAACAACCTACTAAGTACTTCAATTTTCATGTGTGAGACTGCCATGTTCAACTGATACTTATGCTACTAATGACTGCCTGTAAAGCAGTTAATACGAATTAAGGCAACACAGGATTTTTTTTATGTGTGATGATTAGTCTGACTGTTGAAAGAAGTCAGTCTATAGTCTGATAAATCTAGATAATGAAGTGCATTTTAAATAACTTTATCCCTATGTTTGTGTATGCTTAGATTCATAAGCAGCAGTCCCGGGGTGAGCTGTCTCGACACACCTGGCACAGGCAAGAGAGTGACGAAAGCAGTGAGAGTGTCAATGACGATGTGGAGTTGGCCCGCAACTTTCCCCGTTCCAGCACTTTCCCAAGTGCCAGCACCACACACCAGGAGGGGGCAGCACTGCAAAACAGCAGTCAGAGGCACTACAGTGGAACCGCAGGTACTTTAACCCCTTATTCTCGGGTGCATTTTTGGGCTGCTGTCTGCAATTTTTCACACTCAAATTTAAAAGTTCACCATTCATACATAGTGGAATAATTGCAAAAATGTGTCTAATTTTTCAGAGGCTCCAATTATTCATAAATAATATTGTGTGTTTATAATCTTATTATAAACAATTATTTATTTATTCTTTTTATTTTTTTTCCCTAACTTTGTAAAATGTAATGTTTCGGATCATTTGTGAGTCACTCTTAGGGAGTTAGAAGTCCTCAGGAGGACTTCTAAGCTGTCATGGGTTTAGCAGCTACTTTTAGCTTTAAAATGCTTCATGAATTACTCTTAGATGAAAATTGTATAAGTCCTAAAATTAGACGTGACACACCCCTGGTTCTGTTCACTCTGTCACATTGAAAAGGTTCATGGCAGTAATCTTAATCACAATATACAGATCTTAAATGTAGGGGGTGCTCTAATGCATTTTAGCCCTCAAAGATTTGCTCGTCCATAGAGATTCAGTCTAATTTTTAGTTCAAGCAACACCCTTGTTGTTTCATTGAATATCTTAGCCTCTAAGTGGTCTAGAACCTCAATCTAGGTGTCATTACAAAGCAAATTCTCAACATACTTGTTTTGAGGCCTTATTTAGTTATTTTAAGTAACATAAATGCATAAATTAAAGCTTTCAAAGTAAACCTCATATGCCTGACTTATGTATATCGAGACTTTAACGTTTTAAGCATAAACACTACAAACAGATGCAAGGGGGGAAAATTGTATTTCTTTCTCAAATCATTGTATTTTCATCTCAAGCTCTGATATCTAAGTGAAGAAATTAGATATAGGTGTTTTCACATGTGAGCACTGGGTGTAGATTATCGGTAAATGAGTGTGGCAGTGGCAGTGTTTTCCAAATGAAACAAGCTGTTAGTTTTGAATGATATGAGTTTTGTCTAATGTAGAGAACTGTGTTTAGTGTTTTGCAAAAAGTGTTTTACAATTTTTGCAAACTGAGTGTAAAGCAGATTTTGACTTGGTTAGAATTGGTCTGAAGATTAGGTACATGAGTTAATGGTTTCACTGAGTGTGCCTCAAGTACCACTTTTAGTGTGTAAACAATTGTAAAAAAACAAAACAAAATAAAATCTGTAAGGGGTTAAATGAGGAAGTAGCAACTCTTCAAAATTAGACCCTCATTTGCCCATTATTTGTGCTGATAATTCATAATGTAATCTTCATGGAGGCACCTAATCTACATAGTCATAATTTGAGCCTGGCAGAATCTAAATCTCTGTCTCCCACAGATTCTATTTCTGGAAGCTCTCGAGTCCAGAGAACACCTCGTATGCCTATGGGAGGCTGGTCTGAGGAGACACAAATGAGTCGGCACCATGGCCCTGTTCCTGAGGAGGGGTCTGAGGACGAGCTTCCACCACACGTCCACAAGGTATAAAAACTTGTAGGTATGAAGCAACACTAACTCCCATTAGATGGATACCTAATATTTTTTTCTTTCTTGTTTTTTGTCATTTCGTAGGTGACTTAAAAGGTTTGTCATAGATGAAGTACCCACAAAGGAATCCCAGCATCCATTTACTTTTGGACTCTGATTTAAAAAAAGTAATATTTATGTACTCTTGGACAGTGTCAAGTGCTCAAGCTTTACTATTGTATGTCACAGTGTGGCATTATATCAAATTGATTTCATATGGCTGAAGCACGTGAATTTTATTTTGAGTTTACTAGAAATTGATACTCTAATTCACTATATTGGATGAAATTATAAAAAATACCTAATTATCCATATACCTGAATGGGAACATCTAACTAATTTATCCAGTCATATTGAAAAACGGGACAGATTTGTGATTCTGTGAGGAATATTCGTCTGTTGTCTTTTCATTGTGAGTAGGCTAGTCGGTAAATAATCTTCTGAAATAAACTATTGCATTGAAGTTATTTTGACATAAACCATTCCCACAGTGTCCAAAAAATGGTAGCATTCAGTTGACCTTCAGATTTAAATTCTGTTTTCAAAAATTGTCAGTGGTTATGTAGGAAATTTGTGCTTGGCATCTTTGAACTGCCTTTGGTAATTTTGTTAAAATGAACACAAATTTACGATATTCTCAAAATAAGATAACATTTTTAAGCCCAGTCTCTGAGGGATTACCAAAGAGTTCAAGCATGGCACTGGAAATAAGATGCATGCTCTTTATGTTATTATTTGCACAAAATTGAATGAGAATGCACTTTGAAATTTTTGCATATCCAAATAATTAAACGGCATTGGGCAAATAAGTCTTTTTATTTATTATAAACATACAGTTTATATGGTGTATGCTTGTGTCTATAAGGTAAACCACAAATTTTCAGTTTGTTTTAACATCCATGGATCAAAGAAAAAAGTACTGTCTTTCATAAAAATGAGTGAGGAGGTATAGGATTCAGGACCGGCTTCTTTTTGGCACTTGAAAGTGTATGACACTTGGATGATAGCAGGTTGCTGCACACTCCTAAAAACCATAACTGCTAAAGGGACAAAAATAATCATTTGTGAGTGACCGCAAAGTTTTGGGCATGTTTATACATATCATTCTACGTACATAACAGCAGAAAATAAATATAAACAGTATATTTTGTTTAACATGAACTGACAGCTTTTCTGATATTGTACATTGCATCCTATACATTGTGCTTGGATAGAAAGTGTACAAAATACTAATTGTGCATGACCCTTGACCTTTACAGTGGTAAATGTTTTTAATAACTAGCCTGTGAAAAGCTTATGTGACCTTATCTAATTGATCAACTGCGGCTGTGCATTTTACATTATCTTTCTTTTCAGGTATATATATAGAGAGAATTTAAATTTTGTACAGTTGTAAATTCATCAATAAAATGTATTTAGTAGTTTGATTACTGAAACAGTTTTTTTTGGTCTTATGTACTCTTGGACATTGGCCACTGTTGCTTTTTGAAAGTGGCACCCGGGCTCGTATGTTTAAAACTTTCAAAGCCACTAAGCTTATAATTGTGTATTTACACTAGTATATAGTGCATATTTATCGTTTGAAAACAAGTGCATATTGATTTTTCCAACGTTCATCGCGCGCGTGTGTCATTCGTCTTTGAAAAACACGCTCTGGTCTGTCTGTCAATTATTCCGCTTATACCACGGTTAGCACACTTTAAGACGTCGTTCAGGGTTTTATAGCAAGTCATCTTCTGGTTTTCGTCCGTAAAACGTAAATATATATATATATATATATATATATATATATATATATATATATATATATATATATATATATACGTTTTACGGACGTAAATAAAATAATATCCCGCAACGGATTCAGCGTCTGGTTTTGAGAGAGAGAGAGAGAGAGGGCGATGTACTTTCCACAGAAATTAAAAGTTGTTTCGGATTATATAATATACACACATATGTGTATTGACATCTTACACCAAAGCTCTGTTTGTTGGTCGCGACACGTACGTGTGTGTGCGGTGTAGCGGATCCTGGCGTAGGCGACATGGGCAGCTCTCTGGGGCGGCACGACGTGGTACCTGCACCGTGCAGGCTGCACGGCTGCCCCCTCACAGAGCTTGCATGATTCCGATGGGAGAAAGGTTCCCCGATTTGTGCCACCCTTCACAAAGCTGGCAAGATCGCAATTGATAGGCTACTCAGCCTTAAAGTCCTATATGGTTAGGATTATAGATGTTCATAATGCATTCTTACATTCTAAAAAAGAAGGAAAAAAAGATAACCATGATTAACAGTATAGGTACACCACGACACAGGATCACCTCAGTGGTCTTGAGAAATTTATAATCAACAATGTGATTGCTGGGCAGATGACAAAGTGATGATTTTGCATCAACGAAAACAAGGGAGGGAGGGCTACATTTTTTATGTTAGGTGTAATAGCAGCAAGCTGCAATCTGTAAGCCATTTTTGTATTTATTTACTGGCTCTATAATTACATGGTGCAGTATAAATTATGCATATATTATGTCAATGTTAACATAATTTGCCATAAATAATATAGGCCTACATAGTTCCTTCATTTCTATATTCATTGTCTGTTTATTTTATTTTAATGAATAGTTCACCCACAAATGAAAATTCTCTCATCATTTACTCACCCTCATGCCATTCCAAAAACATTCTTTTTTAGAAGAATATTTCAGCTCTGTAGGTCCATAAAATGCAAGTGAATAGTGGCCAGAACTTTGAAGCTCAAAAAAGCAAATAAACACAGCATGAAATTAATCCATAAGACTCCAGTGTATTAATCCATGTCTTCAGAAGCGACATGATAGGTGTGGGTGAAAAACAGATCAAAATTGAAGTCCCTTTTAAGTCTACTCTAAATCTCCACTTATGCTGTGTTAAGGGAGGCTCCACATTGGATCTCACCTAGGGCACCAAGTAAGCAGAACTGCCTGTCTGTCTATGTATGTATGTATGTATGTGTGTGTGTGTGTGTGTGTGTGTGTGTGTGTGTGTGTGTGTGTGTGTGTGTGTGTGTGTGTGTGTGTGTGTGTGTGTGTGTGTGTGTGTGTGTGTGTCACTATGAGACCAGAGCGATCGGGGAGCGTGAGGTCGCTGTTCACCTGAAATTGAAATGTTGAAATTTACATTGTTTGTCATTCTTATCCTGTCTACTTAGCCAATGTATTTTTTTTGATGTGGAATATTTTGCTGCGGTAGTCTGTACAGCTATTTGAAATAATTTGGCAAAGTGATATGGAACTGTTATCCGGTCAAGACCTGGAATTTCTTTTATAGCAGTTGGTTTACTGAAAGGTTGTAATTAACCCCTTTGAACATTCCTCAACCAATCTGAATCAAGCATTCAACGGGTCTGTAATATCATTTTTTTTTTTTTTTGTATTATTAACTCGTCAAGATAAAACCCCTGGAGTCGCGAGTTCGAATCCTGGGTGTGCTGAGTGAATCCAGCCAGGTCTCCTAAGCAACCGAATTGGTCCGGTTGCTAGGGAGGTTAGTCACATGGGGTAACCTCCTCGTGGTCGCGATGATGTGGTTCTCGCTCTCAACGGAGTGCGTGGATCACAGAGATTAGCATCAGTCTCAACTCTGCTGTGTCATGCACAACGAGCCACATGATAAAATGTGTGGATTGACTGTCTCAGAAGCAGAGGCAACTGAGACTTGTCCTCCGCCTCCCGGATTGAGGTGAGTAACTTTCGGGGTTAAATCAATCGAACAAAACAATATTTAAAAACACAAGGCCATGCTAAATGCATTGTTAGACAAGGTGTTGTGGCACGTATGTTTTTGTTTGTTTAGTAAAAAGCTTCCGCCCGAACAGGGACTTGAACCCTGGACCCTCAGATTAAAAGTCTGATGCTCTACCGACTGAGCTATCCGGGCTCTTCCAGCTCATGTGACGCCCCCTATTTTAGTGTCTTATACTAGCTATTATTATGAGTTCATACATTAAACTAATTGGATTGTCTCGCAGATGGCGGTGTATGAAATAGTAAATAAAACTTCAACAGCAAGCAGCATTTTTTCAAAATTACATTTATATGTATTCTACATCAATAATTTGATTGCAAAGTGTTTTCTTATTCGATTCCCAAAAGTTAAATATATCAGGCAAGTTATAATTTGCTCAAACTGCAACATGATTTATGTTGCGTGTGAAAAGGGAGCTCAACCAGAACACGTATGCGTTTTACTAATGTGAGAAGGTAACCCCCGGAATCTCGCGAGGCATTCGCTGTTACTAAGGTTGGGTTTAGGGTTAATTTAGAGGTATGGGTTGGGTTAGGTTTAGAGCTACGTGTAGGGGTACTATACGACTAAATAAATAAAACACAGTAGGCTCGTTCGAGATGAGCAAAATCTGCGCAGCACCGATAACCTGTGATCACTGCGAGGTGCATGCCGGTTAGAAATGTATCCAAGTGTGTCCTTTCTCTAATGGCATGCTGATGTATGCCAAAAAAACTCTAGCGACGGCACAGCTCTCTCCCCGACTGCGCTGAGTCAAGGCGCAATAATTATTAATGTATTAATAACAACTTAATGTTGGTTGGCTTAAACAACCGTGATATAATCTTTTTTATGTTTGATCTTTGTAACTCTTATATCATGTTTTGATGTATACATTTTGTGAATATTCGCAACACACTGACAGTGCGATATTTTGATTGATTGACATACAATTGTTAAATATTTATATATTTTTCTAAAATACATGCCTTTATTAAATAAAAATGGACGAAAATACACGTCTATTGTAGAAATTAAATAACATTTACATTGTCTTTTTCATAATATTTATTTTCATTAAAACAATCAATAAATAAAAAAAAAACAGAATTTAAATATGTCCACTTTATAAGCAACAGTTTATGAACGTTAATACCCTCTTTGATATATGGAGGTGATTTTAATGTAGTCCTGGATAACAAATTGGATAGATGGCCTCCACAATCTGGTAGTCCAACTCATAATTATGTAACTGTTTATGGAGGATTTTTTCTTAATTGATGCATGGAGAAAATCTCACCCATCACAAGTATCCTTTACATGGAGTAATAATTCATTATCAAGTCAGTCTAGGATTGATTATTGGCTTACATCCAAGGATTTTGAAAATATTATTACTGATATAATACCATCTCCATTTTCAGACCACAAGGCTATCTCTATAAAGTATTCCTTTTAAATCTTCGGAAAATTTAAATAGAAAATCTTCTTACAGGAAACTGAATAATTCAGTACTACAACATAATGAGATAATCACCAGTATAGAAAAAAAAAAATAATCTCATTTTATTGGAATAAAGCAAAAAATAATAGTAATAATAAAAAAAATTAAAATTACTGTAGCAATTGGGAACTTCTTAAATTTGAAATTAGAAAATTTATTAGGAAATATTGCAGCGAACTAGCAAAAATTAAGAAAATTGATGAGGATAAAATTTTAGGCAAAACTTCCATCTTATTATAAAAAAAAGAAAAAAAAAGAGGAAATGTCTGAATTGGACAAAGCAGATCTTACTCAGCTGAAGCTTAAATTAGAGGACATTTACAAAAGAAAGGCTGAAGGAGCCTTTATAAGATCGTGAAGAAAATGGCTTGAAGAGGGCTTTTTTTTTAGACTTGAGACAACAAGCAAAAAATCATTATATTGAACAATTGAATATTAATGGTGATATTGCAGAGGACCCCAAATAATTGCTCATTTTTGTTCTGAGTTTTATAGTAATCTATACACCTCTAATTTTTGTCAACATTCTACTAATACATTTTTTGAGTCCTTGCACAACATAAAGCAGCTTAGCATTGAGGATTCTAATGTATGCGATATAGATTACAAGAAATTATTGATGGCATAAATTATTTGAAAAATAATAAGTCTCCAGGAACAGATGGTTTAACTGCTGAATTTTATAAAGCATTTAGTAAGACCTTAGCTCCTTTTTTGTTTGAAGTTTTTATGAAGAGTCTTGAAAAAGCTTTGCTTCCGCCAACCCTGTGTCAAGGACTTATCACCCTAATTTCAAAACCAGATAAAGATCTCATTTTAATCGATAGTTGGCGGCCAATTACGTTGCTAAATAATGATTATAAAATAATTGCTTTGGTTTTATTGAAAAGACAGAATTTATTTTAAACAATCTGATTGAATGTCAATCTGGCTTTTTATATATATAAAAAAGGCACATCTTCAATAATATACGTTTAGTTCTGGATATTTTAGATTACTCTGACTTTATCTCTAACGATTGTTTTATCCTTTTCTTGGACTATTATAAAGCTTTCGATTCCTTAGACAAAAAAAAACTCCCCAAATCCCATTTTATGAAAGGTCTGAAATAAAAACTCACGTTCTATCAAAATGCTTTACACCAATGGTAATAGCTCTATTAAATTCAGCAGTGGAGTCAGACAGGGATCCCCAATGTCTCCGTATTTGTTCCTGATAGTTACAGAGCTTCTAAACTTACACATTAGAGAAAGCCCTTTAAAGGAATCACCATTAATGACACTGAAGTGATTAGAAGTCAGTTAGCCGATAACACCGCCTTGTTTCTAAATTATGTCTCTCAAGTAGCTATCATTAGAAACTAAGACCTTCTCCAAAGCCTCAGGTCTTTACCTTAATATCAATACATGTGAGCTGCTTCCTGTTGGCAACTGCGTGGAGTCTCAATCTGTAACACTCCTATAAGAGATAGCGTCACCTATTAGGCGGTTAAAATAATTAAAGATAATAAGACGCCCCTCCAATTTTGCCCCAATTATTGAAAAGACACGCAAGATACTGAATCATTGGTTGCCGAGAGATCTGTCAATCAAGGGTAGAGTTCTGCTCACTAAAGCAGAAGGCATTTCTCACTTTATGTTTACAAACACACATGTAAATTAATTGACTATAGGCAAATTTTTATGGAAAAACATAAGTTCACTACATTACGAAATCAGTAATACTAAATTCATGATAAAGGCGGTTTAAATTTGATCGACTTTAGCTCTATGAACAACACTTTTAAAATAAACTGGCTTAGACATTATTTTCAAAATCCATGGTCTGTTTGGTATGGAAGCCGGTTTCAAACAAGCCTAGTGTATGAACATTAAATCTGGCTCTCGCGAGACCTTAGGTAACTGGGGGCTACCTTCCAGACACAACCGAATTAATGGGCCGGCATGTAACCTACATCTTCCCTGGTGACTTCGGGTAAACCAACGAAGGACAGATTTCAAAATCAAAAGAAAAACAAAACTTATATATGGAACTAAATATAATGAGAATACGATTTGTTTATACAGTAATGGGATAGTGCTTAATTAACATTAACAAAATAAACAATAATGAATAACAACGGAACACACAGGCTTCATTTAAATGCCAATTATATTTTTGTAATTATTTTATTATTATTTTGGGGTGAAATACGACCCAGACATGTTCTAGACAGTTTTATCATATTCACTCTCATAGTATTTTGTCTTGGAGTCTAGTCTCAGTGTATCATTAAGGCTCTTTCAAGTTAATTTAAGAAAATGACAAGTGAACAGAATTTTAAATCTCAAATTGCCAGGACTCACTTTGTGCACAAATATCCTAGTGCTAAATCATAGATCCTAATGCATATCTTGCAAAATTACTGTGCAAGGTAAAAAAAAATAAATAAAAAAATCCTCTGAAGAAGCCGTATAACAATTAAAAAATTTGCTCTGCATCCATTTCAGAACCCTTTGACCGAGAGACTTAACAGCCTTTCTACTTAATAAATTAGACCACAAATAACTCAAGTCTAGATTAAAATATTTATTACATTTTATAGAAACAGTCCATAAAAACAATTAAAAAAAAATTATATATATAAACAATAACACATTTTACAAAATGTATCCAACCATGTGCATTAAACAGTGACCTCTATTAAATCACAAATTCAAGTGCAATTATCTTTATAAATGCTTAATAGACCTTCTGTGTATAAAAACAAAAAAGTAAACCGTGAACATTTTCAGACCATACAAAAATTAAAAATGCACACAAATATGTGAGGGGGCAAAAACTAAAACATTTTGGATATGAACGTTATCATTTCAGATATTTAAAAAAAAATATTATGTAAAAACTGTTTTTATAAAAAGGTACAAAAAAAAAAATCAAATAATTGAACAGACTGGCACTGGTTATAGGATTTCTTCATTCATCGGTCAGATTTTCTGGCATAAGGGAGCATGGATGATGCACCTAGAAAACATAACATGAAATTAGAAACTAGATCAATACACACAGTGCACAGGCACAAGGCAGCATTTATGCAGACGGACATGCATGCTGGTGTGTGCACATACATAAACCACACCTCTGTGAAACAAGAACAAACCGAATGTGACTGATCACACAAGATGGTGAAGTCTTTTTTTGAATTCCTTTGTGACTGGTTAATATGGAAATGAAGCCAGACCATCACTCACCTAAAAGGTCAGGTGTAAACTGGTGCCAAACAACTCAAATACAGCCAGGTTTTATTTTCTAGAAACCACTTCTGTTGATAGCTCATCGTATCAGGGAGGCTATGCCTCCTGTTCTCTCTGGGGACTATAAGACGGTAAGGTCAGACATCATAGAACGTTTTGGATCCTGTCACCGTTCCCCCAGTGTTAATAGGGATCCTCGTAGCCCAAAGAGACTAACAGTCTTGTGTAATCAGTTACAGATAAAAGGTTTAAAGTTGTTGGATTTCATTTAGTGTTAGAAAGCAAATTAAAACAAATGTTTTTTTAGGGCTGGGAAATTTAACAAGTTAATTACTACAATTAATAGTTGACTGTTTAAAAGCATAAACAAATTTATGCAATAATTACAGCATTCATTTTTTCCACTTCCGGAGGCTAAAATTGGCATTTATACACATTTTCAAGAAGGTACACGTGTGCGACTCGACTGCACATCCTAGCACAGAAACTGAGCAGTGTGCGCTTATTATGTGTGATGCATGTCCCAGACATAATAAACACAGGAGTAGATTTACTGCATGGAGAATGGAGACTTCACCCGCAAGCAGTGAGCCAGCTGTGGAATAGATACTGGCAAGCTATCGCCCCTCTTTCCATGGCCGGAAATGCTTACTCCAAGTATTCTGCCCAACGCTTACCGTGAGAATTGTGGGCGAATACTAAAATACTCTCTCTTAAACGTATTCATTAATGTATTCTGATATATCACATAAAAAAAAATTAACATTCAGAATGGAAGAATATTTTTAGAATAAATATTTATAAAGGCAAGGCACAATTGGAATTATGTGTGACGTAATTATTATCTTACTTGAACCGCTACATCTCCACTACTAACATCTAAGTGGGTCTAAAAAGCCTGCAACTATTTTTCATCAAATTTCAGAAACTTAACGCTACCTTGATTTCTTTAAATTAGGTGTGGAGTTGGACTCCTATTTATTCTTTGTATTTTTGTGCTTTCAATTCTTTTACTTTTAGATATTTTTAAATCAATTCATATTTGTTAAATAAATGTATTTAAACAGCAATAACAATCCAGGGAAACGATGCATTGTGCACTCTAATCTAATGTGTGTTTAAATATGTAACTACATACATTCCAATGTGGTTGCCAGATATTCAATACTGAAATCACTAGGTGACCAAATTTCAATTTGGTTTGTATCTGTATGTAAAGTGTTTAATAATGCAATGAACACTTAAGTTTCTTTTGCCAATAAAGCTTGATATAAACATTCTGCCCATTTGATCCAATTATTAAAAAAGTCCACTTGAAAACAGCAGAATTACAGCATGCCCACTGATTTGATGGCATGCAAGCAAATCATTTAATTAAATATTTATACCTGTAGAAATGTGTCATTAACTCTATTTCCAAAAAAAAAACTTTAAAATTTACATATTTCAACAATTTAAAAAAAAAAATGACTATACTTGTAAGTTCTTTAAGACAAAGTAAATATTTTTTTGAATGCATTTTAAATGTACCATGATTAAATCACAGAAAAGGGTGCGTTTAATGATTTGAAAAATTTGAATCGATTCACAGCCCTAATTTTTTATTTTTATTTTTAGTGGAATTCACATCAAATGTATTCATGTACTGAAGAACTGGTGCATGATTACACAGACAGACTTCCTAGAACAGCAGGAACAGCAGTGTGCATTATTAAAAGTCTAGTGTGAAAATGTGAACTAATTGAAACCAAGGACACCATACATGCGAGTGATTATATAGGTGATGTGCTTTGTCCAGTAGAGAGATCAGTGCAGATTATAATCCTCAACAGGTCGTTTCTTTTAAAAGGTTCAATAAAAAAATAAATAAATAAAAAAAAAAAAAAAAAAAAAAAAAAAAAAAAAAAAAAACACACAACACTACATTATCGACATAATTTGTGGCATCATATCATTTACCACATATAATAACTTTGAAGCGTCCCTCATTTAATAAAACGGAAATAATTGAAACAAATGGAAGATAAACCAACATTGTGGAGTTTTTTTTTAAGCCGAAGTGTTAAGGTCATGTTTTGGTTAAAGCACTTGCATGAATTATTCAGTATCAAACCCACTTATTATTTTACATTGAAAAGTTGTCTAAATCAACATTTTTGACAAAGGAGCACTTTTCTAGGTGGACAAACATCTTGAAATATGCGATCAACACATTATTTGCATGGAGTTTGCTCCATGTAAACAGCTCCTTATCTTGTATCCTTGTGTTTATCATGCAACATATAAAGCCAGTTAAATGGCTAACTTGTGCAAGACATCTTACACATATTACTTTACACAGACAAGGTTAAGTCAGGGACAAGTAAACAGTTAAAAGGGAGAGTAAACATTTTCTGAGGTAATCAACATTTGCCACAAATGCTGTGGATAGATCTCAACTGGTATTGAACCTAAAACAAGCAACACTACACAATTCAGTCATGAGCTAAATTTCTTTTGGCCTCGCCTTACCTGGACGACCAGCTCCCAGACGCTGCTGGACTGTCTCCAGGTGTTGAATATACTCTGTGAGGGAGCGTTCCTGATCTTGGGAAGAGCTGCAGGAGCGGTCAGCTGGTCCCACCACAGGACTTGGGTACATTCTTGGATGGAAGAAGGGTATAAAAAAAAAGTTGAATTGAAACTGATATTTTAAATGAAAACGGTCACTTATGGTTCCAAGTAAGGAGAAAACAACCTAGAACACCACTGAATACACCTTTTATAGAAATAAATGTGTTTGGCTGTTCATCAGTGATATGATTAAACCAAAACATTTCACCTATTGTGTAGTCTAAAGGGGGATTTGATAGGTGGCACCAGAGACGAGACCACACCCCTTTGGGTGAAAGCATGATCACGGGTGGGTGGGGAGTCCATCGCGGCACCGTTCTGCTGTGGCTTCAGCACTTCAGTCCTCAAAGCAGGAACTGAGAGAAACGAAAGGGCGACATGAATTTTGACTAATCAATAAAACATCTTAATCACCTGCAGAAGAGAATTTTAAAGGGCTGCCAAATGTTTGTTTCCTACAAGTACACAAACTGAAAAATGAATAATGCTGCTGTTGAACAAGTGATCGAGAGACTGACCAGTACCTTGTCTGGTTCCGTGCACGTTAACTATGGCACTGCCAACTGAGATTTTCCTTGTAGCTCTTTGCCATTTCTTGGTGAGGAACTTCAGTCTATAAAAAAGACAGAAAAAAGAAAACAATGTAGGGATGAATAAAATTTCCAGTACCAAGTCGACACTAAGATGAAAAACGTTATGATATCAGCCTTTCTACAAATTTAGTAATACAGTGTATCGATACGGAGTCTGACATACAAGCACTCGGTGGTCAAATGCACTTCGTGGTCAAAATGATCACTTTGGCGAGATGTTATATGCAAACAGTCAATTTTTTTTTATGAAGTAAAATGTAAACAAATGTCAAAATATCAGACCTGTAGACCATTAAGAATGCATACTGGGGCGGCTGTGGATCAGGTGGTAGAGCGGGTTGACCACTAATCGCAGGGTTGGTCTTTCAATTCCCGGCCCACATGACTCCACATGCCAAAGTGTCCTTGGGCAAGACACTGAACCCCAAGTTGCTCCAAATGGCAGGTTAGCGCCTTGGATGGCAGCTCTGCTGTCATTGGTGTGTGTGAATGGGACGCAGTGGAAAGCGCTTTGAATACCACTAAGGTTAAAAAAGGCGCTATATGTGCAGACCATTTACCATAGTAAATGCACAGATCTGTCTATTATGTTTTTAAAAGAAATATTCCGGGCTCAATACTTGTTAAGCTTAATCGACAGCATTTTGTGGAATGTTGATTACCACAAAAACATTGACTTGTCCACACCTTTTCTTAAAAAAATCAAAGGCAAAAATTGAGTTTAGATTGAGGTGCTTGCAATTGAAGTGAATGGGGTAAATTTTTGGAGGGTTTAAAATGGCAGAAATATGAAGCTTATCATTTTATAAAAACACTTACATAAAAATAAAATAAAAAAAAAAAACAACTATTTAAATAACTCAAATACATGAGTTTTAACAGTAAAATTACAGTTGTTTTAGAGTTAGATGATATTACACTGTCATGGCAATGAAGTTGTAAAATTGGATATAACTTTACACAGTTAAGGTTAGCAAGCAATTTTACAACACTAAAATCACGTTAACACGCATATTGTTTATGTCTGGTGGCTATACTTTTGAAACCGTAAGTATTTTAACATTTACAGACTGGCCCCATTCACTTCACTGTGAAGTGCCTCACTGGAACTCAGATTTTTGCCCTTTTTTTCTTTTTATATTTTTTTGGTGGTAATCAGCATTATGCCACAAATGCTGAAGATTGAGCTTAACCTTTATTGACTTTTTAACTTAGCTTTTAAATAATGGAGTGTATTTAACAGCATATCAGTCAAGAATCATTAAGTTTGATGCATTAACTACTAAAATCAACCAACCATCAATACATTCTTTTCTTTTTTACATGTCTGTGATTAAATTAAGGCAACAAACTGAATGTTTAAACTCCAGGACACATAGTAAATGTGCTGTATAGCCATTTTCCCTACCTCGAGATAGCAATAACTACTCTGACGGATGTTCTGAAGCGATTTAGGGGTCTGGAGACTTGTGATTGGCTCAAAGTTGGCTGCGCGCCCATCCGAGCTATAAGCGCAAGGGTAGCCTGCTCGCACTCCCGGAAGCCACCCAGCAGCAAAAGCAGATAACGCTTCTGATACACCAGTGACTTTCTGTAACTCTCCGCTCGCAGGTATCTCTCATAGAGCCGCTGAACCTACAGGGAGCAAGACGGAGAAATGCTGTTAAAATACACACATCCTTACTCTGAAATGCCCACAACAAGTCAGAGTTTATTAGCTTAACCAAATGGAAAAAAACACCAATGATTGCAACACAAAAGAAAGGCATGAGATTTACACTGTCAAACTCTATAAAAGGCCTTTACCTTGTTGTTTGAGAGGTCGGAGATGGGTCTGTTTTCATTGCTAGCTGTGACCTTTGAGAGATCAGCCTCTGCCTTTCGTAATGCAGCCTGAAGAGCTGCTTTTTCTTTCTGCCAGGCCAGTTTTTCCGATAACATGCCCTGCTCTGTAAGAGCAGGAGACTTCACCTGAGCAAAAGAGAGAGACATAAAAATTCAGTGTACAACTGCTGTCCCAGCTCTCATCAGACTGCAAGTTACCACCCAAAATGCCACCATAACCAATTATGGTCATGGTCTGATGAAGAGCCGGGTAGGCTCGAAAGGTCACTAAGGTGAGAATACTTAAAATGTATATTTTTGCTATTGTGTGCCGACTCTTTCTTTTGAAACCATTTTCCTCTTTTTGGTCGAGAACCATACTAAAGCACTTTTGCCACTGGATGTGCATGCAATGGCTTATTGTTTCACCATATCCAATTATAGAACAAAAAATTAAGTTCTATTTTGTCTTGTTACAAATTTACACTTTTATTGTGTTTAAATCAACAGCTGCTGTCACTTCTGAATACTTGTGCCAATCACTAATATGTGCAATATTAAAATTTTCAGATCAGACAAGCAAGTGAATTATGGATTATTACCTGCTCCTGGGATTTGAAGCTGTGCAGTTCTCTCTCTAGACAAGATATAGTGTGTTTGAGAGAGATTTTCTCCTCACTCAGAGCAGCAAGACACTCGGAGAACTCAGAGTTCTCCTTCAGCAATCGTTCCATTAGAAAGGGAGTGGATGAGGTAGAGTCCTATGGAACACAGGATCAAATAATAGGAGTGATGCTTTCACCAAATATCTGCAGGGCTATAATTCTGCCATAGGCACGAGGCCACAGGTAATTAGTTAATATAAAAAAAATAAATAAAAAAAATCATATAATTTAGACACAATTAAACAGGATTAACCATAGCAAATAGCTGAGCAACAGACTTTTAGTCAAGGATAAGATAAATTCAGAATAACAACGTACATTTCTGGCCATGTAAATATTATTTTTAATTTCTCATTTTGTGTTCAACAGAAGAAAGAGTCATACCAGTTTGGACCAACATGAGGGTAAATGAGTATATGCTGAATTTAAAGCTGAAGTGTGTAACTGTTAAAATGAGAGCTGTCAGAATTAACGCGCTAACGCATGCGATTAATTAAAAAAAGTTTACCGTATTAATTTCTTACCCATGATTAAGGCATTTACCGTTAATACAGCATATACCAGTCTAAACATTTGTCGGGAGGGCAGAGCCTTTGTAATGTGTCCACCTGGAGTCATTACACTGGCACGCACGCACGCACGCACCATTGCTTCCCTGCCAGTGATAAAATGGAGATATTACCTCTTAATATAATTAAGGTACAAAACAAGCCCATGTGGGACATATTTAAGGTGCATTTTAATTACCACAGAAGCACACCAAGTCTTCACTATCACCAAAAGGCAGAATGACACTGGCATTGTCGTTTTGACACAAATCATGAATGCAGCTTCATGACTGCTGTAACAAAGCGGATAACCATAGTCTACCGGCAGATTAATATTGTGGAGAATGAGAGTTTAAGGGATTTAATGCCCATTGTAATGAATGTGCAACCTATCAGGAGACTAGTTCTTTACATTAGTCAAACTCCCACTTAGACTTTGGGAAACGTTTAATGTTACTTGAATTGGTGTTATTTTAGTGCATTTCTATCTTTATACTGTGGAAGGCTTTGTTTGGAAATTTTTAATAAAGCATTGTATTGTTACATATTGTTTTGTTTTCTTCCCCAAGATGGAAATAACTGTATTTTGACAGGAAAAGTAGTACATACGGTGTCAAATTACAGCCTTTTCATAATCTGTGATTAAATCGCAGTTAACTACAAAAAAATTAAATAAATTAATCGTGATTACATTTTAATCGACTTACAGCACTAGTTAAAATACTTTCTCAACCCAGATTAATATGCAGACAACTGTAAATAAGCCATTTGTAGGTTTATTTTCTCGGAAACTGTAAACACTGTCTCTGTGGGGCTATAAAAATTCCTGTTTTGAGCAACCTGTCCATACCAACACAATAACACTGACTGAACCAATGGTGTGAGTTGGGGGCAGGAGTATTATTTTTGGGTTAACAAACTATAATATTTTTTTCCAGGCATCAAGGCATTGCTCACATCAGGAAAGTTGTTTCAGAGGCAGAAAAAGTAATTACATTTTTTTACTTGATTTATTATTGCCCTACATGTGTTCATGTTACCTGTGAATGGTTTGTGAGTGTTTTCTGGGCTAAGTTTAAGACATTTGTGTGTGTCTCTCTCTGCAGGTGTTCTGAAGTGAGCTGTTTCTCTTCCTGCTCCAGGTCAGCCAGCGTCTGCTGCAGATGCATCAATCTTTGCTGATCCCTTTGACGCAACAACTCGAGCTCCATCTGTGGATAGACAAAGTAAAAATAATAACCCCAAATGCTGTGATACCTTGTGCTCTGGATGCTCATGTAGAATCAGAATACAAGTTTAAGAGAGTTTACCCAAAAATTAGAATAGACATTAACTCGCACTCATGTTGTTTCAAACTCACATGACTTTCTTTTTATAGAATACAAAAGCAGATGTTAGGTGGAATATTAGATGCAAAAAAGTGTATGGTGTCAGTCCCTAACATCTCTTTTAGTGTTCCAAAAAATAAAGCGGGTTTGGAACAACTTGAGGGTGACTTTACTTGATTATAAATTATGATACATTCTGAGAGACTCAGCCTAAAAAAAACTGCAGAGGAAAAAAAAAAAAAATATATATAATCACAAAAATATATTTTTTTTTAGTTTACTTTGTTGACATTATATATCTCTGGGTGTAAATAAGATGGCTCAGAAAAACTGCTTTTGTTTGGTTCCCAATCAGGTTGTGTATCTGAGAAACATGAAACATGTGCTGATACAAAGCAGCACTCAAAAGTTATAACATTACAAAAATAATTTATCATAGTGTACAAAAACATCTAAGTGTCCAACAGCCTCTCCAAACAAATTAAACATAATTATTGTAAATAAGAAATAATTTCAATGCAAACACAACAATGACTAAAGGCATGCATAACATGGAGACACAGATTTTAGTAATGAGATTTCACAGAATGAGTGCCTTTTTACTCAGTCCGCATCATTGTGTTTGTCATTTACATGGCACCATCTCCAGGTGGCAATATGTAACACTGTACTTCGTGTGGATTATCTACTGATCTTTTCATTTAATTATGTTGTGTGTGAGCTTGTTTGAAAGATAATCACCTCTTCCAAGTAATGGTTTGCGTTATTAGTTTTATTTTTCATGAAGTTATAGGTGAAAACGTGGCATATAAGCAACACCAACATAATTTCAAATACAAATACTTGGCTATTACTTGCTATATTTTGTCTGTGAATAAAACATCTTGGTTGTATTCTACTCTTCGAGAGCTTACCAAAAATATATGAAACATGGCTATTGGAGGAGATTTTTACTGATTGTAAAAATATGTACAGTACAATTACAGACCAGCCTACCTTGGACATTTTTTTTTTGAGTACCATCAGTGTGACGGGGCACGGGGTTTGATAACATACCATGTTTTGCTCATCAGGACATTGTTCTGTGCACACCGTGAGTGAAAGAGAGAAGCATGAAATCATCCTCCAGATAAACGCTCATTAAATAATTGTGTTAATAATTATTTTTTAAGTAATGATAAAAACAACATAACGCAGTGTGTAATTTTTTTTATGTGAATTCAATATTAACAGACTAGTCGACTATTATTTCCAATGGCGATTAGCAGCAGCTGTACCATTTAGTCAACTAGTCTCACACATCCATAATTTACATATGTAAAAAAATAATAATTAAAAACACTTATGTTGTGATGTAAAACACCGTCAATGAGATATAAGTAAAATCCAAGTTTGAGTTCAGGATTCACACATCCTGAAATAGGCACAATGAAAAATGTAGCCTATTCAATTAAAAAATATCTAGAAATGTAGGCCTTCCTAGATTGCTAAATTATTACCTGAAGCTCCTTGATGGTTAATGTCAAAACATGAGTTCATTTATGTTATTAAATGAGTCTGCTTTTTTATTCCATCAGTTACTCCTGGTCGGAGGCCTCCGTACATATTTAGTTTATATGTAGGGTCCTACCCAAGTTTAATAGTGCAACGCTCAAATATTGTATTAATACCACAACTAGGCAAAGTTGTAACTTGTGCAAAGCTGGTGCAACCGGCCCCAGGTGAACAAGCAAGCTAGCTCGCAAATTACGTAGCGTTAGGATAACGTTATTAATGCTAAATATTTTTTAAAGGTTAGCAGGTCTGCACTCAGTCACACACCTTTGTGCTATCCCTGTTAAGGCAGTATTTTAGAGGAAACACTGGTCATAATCTAACCAAAACTAGGACAACACTCATATTTACTGTATGTCTGTCTTTAATTTCTTCATTCTGCCCTGGTAAAATGAAGTAAATTTGGTAAATTTTCATAAGCGCTGATTTATAAACGATTCTCATTACAAATCAGGGGAAATGTTGGCGCATCTTGCTGTCAAGTTAACATAAGTGGCACAAACTCATAGTTTGTGAGGAGCAGCAGTGAAATGATCTGCTCTGAGATGGAAAAACACTGCGTGTGTGAGCACAGAACACGCGCCAGAACAATTCTGGAACTCTGGAACACACGGCACCTCAAAATATTTAAAAATCACAGCACTTGCATAATCACCAAGTCATATAGCAATTTCAATTTTATTTAGATTTATTGTTCAGCATTACTTGAGCATTTTATAATTTGCATGGCTGAATTTTGTCTTCCTCTTATCTGAGTGACCATGAATGACAGAGTATTTTAAATGAATCCATGCGATCACGTCGACTCCAGAGGATTAAGTTAACTCGATTCAATATTTCAACTTTCCACATCCACCACAACCCGTTTACCTTAAGGAGTTAGAAGTACAGTGACTACTGTACTGTCCTCGCTTAAGAAATCAGTAAGACGGCAGGAGTGGAAGGGGAATCGAGCAGGATTTTGTGTTGCTGTTGATTTGCAGTCTCTTATTAATGATAGGCGCATTTGTCAATCATACCCGATTGCTATTTGGGGAATGAACCTAGCGGTATTATTGGTCGAACTCTTCTTTTGCTGTTGCTTGATTCGAGTACTGCGCGTGCACAGAGGCATCACCAGGTTTTTGCGTAGTTCAGAGTGACAAATCATACCAGCGTACTTTGAGGTCAAAATGCGTACCCGCTACGCAAAATGCGTAAAGGTTGGCAGGTCTGCAATTATATATTTTTTTTAAATAAATTATCAAAATGGAACACTTCTGATATTCCTGCAAATTTCAAAGCACATGTTCAGTTTTGGTAATAATGACTGCGTGCACTGGAAAGTAGAGCTTCTAGGCTTTCAAATGACACCCATTTAGTGATGGTTAAGACTGATATTGATGACTATTTGTTTTTCTAGTGGGCCCGCCCATTCGAGCTTAAAGGGTTAAGGAAACATTTTTTTTTTGTCTTACCACTTTTTTGTTGGTGCGTTCGTGGCGTCGCTCCTTTTCCACCTGCTCTTGTTTCTCCTGCCTCCTCTGCCTCTCCATCTGCTCTTCCCTCAGTTTATCCTTCTCCTTCACTGCTTTCATCTTCTCCTTCATCCCATCCAACTCTCCTTGTAACTGAGTGGCTCTCTCTCTCTCAGCCTCTAGAATGCGCCCAACCTCCATCTTCTGACCCTGCAGGCCCTCCAGAGCAGTACGGAGCCTCCTCACTTCCTCCTGCTCTTTGTGTGCCTCCTGCTCTGCCTCCTGTGCATGCCTGCGCTTCCCTTCCAGCACTTGCCCTTGCAGACGTTCCAACATGACTGCCAGATCTTCCCCCTGCCGCCTTTCCTGCTCTAGCTGCATCCGTAGATCCTGAATGAACTTCCTGTCATGGGCACTGGCTGCTTCCTGTCTGCGAGCTTCCTCCTCCAAACGGCGTGCGTGCTCCTGGGCTTGACGGGAGAGCGAATCAGAGAGTTCGGTTGTTCGGGAGCGCTCCTCCTCCAGGCAAGAGTTTGCGAGTTCGGTGCGTTCACGCTCCTGGGCCAGCAGGGCCTCGCAACGAGACTGCTCAATCTGGAGCTCAGAGCGCAGGTTACTGACCGTCACATGCTCCTGGTCCAAAGTGGAGTTGAGCTGACTGAGACGAGATCCTTGTTCATTCAAAGCCTGACGCAACGACTGTATAAAAAATTATAAATAAAAAAATAATATTTATTATATATACACACACACAAAAAAAAAAAAAAAAAATGCACTAGGTATGCATTATTGTAAACCAACCACACTTATGCAAGAATTTATGGTGTAATTCAAGGGAACATACAGTATGGCAGAATTAGTTTTGAAATAAGAGTTGTACTGTGTAGACATTCCCCTAAAATTTACAACACAAGGCTCCCTCCTCCATTTTGACCATTTGTGAAAAATGTGTCACAAATATGGTCACAACCATGCTAATGTTAACCCTTTTCATTAACACCTATTCAGAAACCCGGCCCCATTTTGCAGCCAGCCTACCAGGAAAAGTCCCGGTTCTTCCTATTGCCAGTCTGCCCCTGGCCTTTAAATGGGTTTTTTTCCCATCTGGACCACTGGTTTTGGCAGGGTTTTCTTTCTTTCTTTTCTTCTTCTTCTTTACATTTTTATCCCCTTTTATCCCAATATGGAATGCCCAATTCCCACTACATAGTAGGTCCTCGTGGTGGCGCGGTTACTCACCTCAATCCGGGTGGTGGAGGACAAGTCTCAGTTGCCTCCGCTTCTGAGACGTCACTTTGAACATCTTATCACGTGGCTTATCATCATGCATGACACCACGGAGACTCCGCATGTGGAGGCTCATGCTACTCTCCGCGATCCACACACAACTTACCACATGCCCCATTAAGAGCGAGAACACCAATCAAGACCATGATGAGGATACCCCATATGACTTTACCCTCCCTTGCAACCAGGCCAATTTGGTTGCTTAAGAGACCTGGCTGGGTCACTCAGCACACCCTTGATTCAAACTCACGACTCCAGGGGTGGTAGTCAGCATCAATTCTCGCTGAGCTTTCAAGGCCCCCGGTTTTTTACACTGCTTCTTTTTAAACATAAACCGAAAATAGGCAACATAGAGCCACCCAGTGGATGGTCAGGAAAACTGTGGATAGTACTGCATTAAACAGGTTTTTCACCTCCTGTGTTTGGTGGCTCTGCTCAATTGTCTGTTGGTTGCAGAGTCTCTGCTGATGAAGCTCCTCCTGCAGTTCTTTCACTCTAGTCTGCTCTTTCCCCACCGCCTGTAAGCAGGCCTGATGTTCAGCCTCCACTTTTTCCAGCTTTAGCCTAAAGAAAATAAAAAAAATTACATAATACCAAATAATAAAATGAGCGCAACATCTCAAAATGACTCACTGAAGTTTATGGAAGCACACTGTGGTAATATTCAAGTGCGATTACAAATTTAATTAGTATTTGCATTTCCTCCAGAAGTGATGAAGAGATTGCTCTTTTGGTTATTAGCACACTAATAAAGATAATCTTCCCGTGCTTGTGCAGAAGCAGGGATTTTGTTTAGCGCAGTGGTTCCAAACCCTGTTTCTGGAGGCCCCCCAACACTGCACATTTTGTATATCTCACTTTTCTGACAACCAATTCAGGCCTTTGAGTCTCCACTAATGAGCTGATGAGTTTAAGCAGATGTTAGATATCCAAAATAAGTAATGTTGGGGGGCCTCCAGGAACAGGGTTGTTAACCAATGTGTGACTTGACCCTAAACACAGTGGTCACATGTCCCCAGAGTTGGGGAGTAATGGAATACACGTAACGGGTTTATGTATTTAAAATACAAAATATAAGTAACCGTATTCCACTACAGTTACAATTTAAATAATTGGTAATTAGAATAGTTACATTCAAAAACTATATATATATATATATATATATAGACAAATTCAATAGCAAAATGGATTGCTATGAACTGTAGGCCACTGTATTGGCAAGAAAATGGAAATAAACAATATACTGCCTTCTGAAGACAATTTGTATTACTAATCTGTCACAATAAATGTAATGCATTTTATTAATACGGCATATAAATTAATTCAATAAATTTTCATTGATTTGCAGCACTAACAATATATAAATCTACACACACACACACCTTAAAAATTTGTTTTATTTTTCCAAACAAAGTCTAGTTTAAAATAATTTTCCGTTTCGGCCAAGAATTTGTTGGTGCATGTTTGGTTTACCTGAGCTTGTTAATCTGGCTCTTTAATTCCTCTTGATTTTTGCAAGATGACTGTAGCTGCAGTCTGGAGTCCTCAAGCTCCACCTTCAGCTCTGAAACCACCTTCAGCTCCACCTCCAGCTGCCTCAGCTGATCCGCACCCAGAGCCTTCTCTGCGTCCAAAGAAGACTGCAGATCATGAGACACTGTCTGTTCCCGCTGCAGCCGCAACTCCAGCTCTTCAACTAAACAAATATTCCCAGACAGTTAAAATCCCTTGTAAAAATGACACAATCAAGAAATGAACTAAACAGCAGGTTCTGCAGAACTTACTTTCTCTATGCATCTGTTGTTGTGTTTGCGTGCCTTGTTCTTTTGCAGTGTGCAGAGAATCCTGCAGATTCTGCAGCTGTTCCTGGCTCTGTTTGGTGCTTGCATGCAACTGTTCATGCAAGCTGCGCACATCAGCCAATAGACTGTGATGGTCTGCACTGAACAACTGCTCCAAAGACCTCTTCTGCTGCTCCTCCTAAAAAAGAAAGCATTTGGATAACAGAACACTATTTGGTTTGGGAAGATAAACATGGATGAACAAGCATGGCATACTCTAGCAACAGTACCACATGCTGGGCTACTCCATACCTGTTTCTGAAACAGTTTCTCCAGCTGGTCCATCAATGGGGTGTGGTCTATCTGAGTGCTGGCTGCCATAAGAGCCTGAAGTTGCAAGTGAAGCCACTCCCTTTCGCTGTCAAACACACTGCGGACTGCCTGCAATAGCTCACGCCTCCAGTCCACATCCTCGCTGTCAGCCTTCATGCACGAACACAGACACAAATTTGAAGGTCCTGCTAGCATGTACATTTTTCATTTGTGATATTTAAGAAAACCATTTTAGTAAAGAAAAAATACTGCGTGCTGCTTCAAGTCAATTATATAGCATATTAAGCCATTAATTCACAAGCGAGTCTCTGAAAATTAAGGATGTCCTTTAAATCGGTTAGGTGATCAATTCACAGACAATCCTCACCCTGGGTTCCCTGTCAGCCATCCTGCAGAGCAGTTCTCTGAGTGACAGGATGGTCTCCTGTAAGGCCCGTCTCTCCCTCTGCCAGGAGGGGGGCGGAGCAGGCTCAGAATCTGGGCGGGACTGACCAGATGGGGTGGGACGATGGGACAAAGACAAGATTCTGCAACTCTCCTGGTATACACGCTTCAACATGGTCTATAAATGAATGCCGCACAAATATACAGTGAAAACCCATCCAATCAATAATTTGTCATATCTAAATGTTCTAGGCAGCATTGTTGCATTTACCTGTAGCTCAGGTGTGAGACGCTCGTGGCTCTCGTGCATGCTGCCTGCAGCACTGTCTGTGTTTTCAGCAGGTGACATTCCTCTGCAGCGCAGATATTCCACAAAATGAGCATCCAAACGCTCAGTATTCTCCAACTCAAGCTTCAGCAAGGCCTCCATCCCAGAGCTCACATCTACAAACACACACATTTCAGATAACTCAAGGGAAATAATCAATAGAAATTTCACAGATGCAGTCTCTCTTCGATAAATGCATGCAGGCACAAACACGTGACTCACTGCTGCCATATCCATCGCTGACCCACTCTGGCACAGACACAGGAGAAGTGGAGCCAAGCAGAGACCGAGATAATGTTACATCCAGATTTTCCAATTCATCAACCTTGAAAACACAACAGCTAGTTTTATACATTTTATACCATTAGTTTGCACTTTATCAATAACATTCATGAAAGAACCTAAAACATAAAAATAATTTTTTGCTTTGTTTTAATATTTTTAGCAGTGGTGATTCAAAGGGATGAATTTAGGAGACAACTTTTCAGAGAGGGTTTTCACGTGCAAAATTATTGATGGGTTGTTTATAACACAACATGATTGCATGGCTTCAGACAAGTTAGAATATAGTGAATGAGCCATATCGACTACTTTACCTGTGGTTTTGTTTTTTGTTCATTTTGGAACTTGACAAACCAGAATTACTATTCACTTTCTTTATATGGCCTTTTGTTTTCCACTTATGGGTTTGAAGTGACTTTATGGTGAGCACATAGTGACAATTTTCACTTTGTGGTGAGCTATTCCATTAAAGAATGAAAAATGGACTAATAATTTAAACAAGTTGGCAAATAGTAGATTATCAAAATAAGTGGTTTTGCACATCCCTAGAACATGTGTGAAGAAAAGTAATTCATTAACAGGATTATTTCACCCAAAAATGATCTCATCATTTACTCACCCTCATGCCATCCCAGATGTGTATGACTTTCTTCTGCATAACCCAAACGAAGATTTTTAGAATATCTTAGCTCTGTAGGTCCATACATAGTAATCCTTATGACTTCAGTGGTTAAATCCATGTCTACAGAACCGTAAAAAAGGATTATAAAATTGATCTGTTTTTCACTCACACCTATCATACAGTATAGCTTCTGAAGAAATGTATTTAACCACTGTAGTCGTATGGATTACTACTAAGTCGTATTGAATGAACCAACAAAATCTTTGTTTGTGTTCAGCAGAAGAAAGTCAAACACATAGGGGATGGCATGAGGGTGAATTTTTGTTTAAACTATTCCATTAACACAGTTGCAGTTGTGCTGACCTTATCTGCATCTAGCGAGTCAAGCACAGAGAGGTGTTCAGACACCGTGAGCGAGCATGGTGATGGAGAGTGTGTGATGGATGGGTCAGTCTCTGTAGAAAGAATGAACGATTGTCTGGCTTGCGGTCTCTCTCTGTCCCGCTCCATAGGTGAGGGCTTGCTTCGAAGTTCCAAGCTTGTGTTGTGTAGTGCGGTGAGTTCTGAGAGGTGAGATACATGCAGGCGAGAGGGGTGCTCTTCGCTGCAGTCCAGTCTCCGCAAAACCTCTGGGGAAGAGAGGGAGGCAGACAGGGACGGGTCACGGGACAGGCCTTCCAGGAAACGGTGGTTGTGTTTAGGATTGTGGTCTTCTAGGCTGCAGCGCTGTCTAAGCTGTTCTAGCTCCCTCTGCTGGTAGGCCAGCTCCTCCTCCTGCACGGTCAGGTCATCCTGCAGACTCCGTAGCTCCGCCTTCAGATGCTGGTTATGGACCTCCAGATCAGCCAATGCACGATCTTTAGTCTGATGATGAGAGGACAAGAGCAAACCAAATTTTTACATTCTCTGAAGAAAATGCTAGTGGTTGTTTTTTTAGAATTTTTAGACTTTAATCATTTAGACTGACTGGGTCAAATGGGCTAAGCCTAACATAATTATAAAATAATAATTATAATAATTCAGCTTAATTCCAATATGAGCATTAAGGAGAAAAACCATTACACACATACCTGTCCCTCTTCCTGTAGCTTCTCTGCTCTCTCTGTGCTGGTACTAAGCCCCTCCTTAACTGCAGCTAGCTCCGCCCTTAGAGCATCATGCTCCACCTTCAGGTGGATCAGCTGCTGTTCTCTCTCGCACAGAGCAATCTCTGCCTTCGCAAGGGTCTCTTCAGCACATGTCTGCACACATACACAAAAACAGTCGGCATACCTAAATGTGGCGCACGCGTGCACACACACACACACTCACAAAAACACCAAACTTTATTCAGTTACATCAGTGGTTATGAAATCAATACAATTTTAGCTCCGGTCATGCTTGGATAAAATGGGGTAAAGAACAGACTAAATCTAATACATAAAGCAAGCCTCTAGTAAAGGCATGACACAACTTGCAAATTATTCTAAAGTTGATGAACATGAAACAAAGCAAAACGTCCAAATTTGAAAAGGCATTTGTTTTTTTCAATTACAAAAGTACACTCATTTAAAAAAAAAAAAAAAAAAGTAGAAGAGACAAAAACATTGGTTAAAATACCTCTCAATCTAACTCAAATGCATCAACTACAAACAAAGAGTGTATTAAGTTCTCTATTTTATCACATGACGAACCAAAGCAAAATCTAAAATCAGTTTTAAAGACTGAAATTTCCTCTTTTTGCGAATGTGTACTCCCTGGGCAAATTTTCATCTAAAATCCACCTGTTCTTGTACATTCTTTTTTTCTGCTGTCATTTACGGCTTTACCCAGACTGCACAAATAATGTGGTAGATCTGTAACTAATAGAATTGACACTGAAAAGCTTGAAAATATGAAAAAAAAAAATATATAAAAAACCGACTGATTACATCATGACATAGCAAAATGTCCATATCAATTATGGGTTGTTTACTGTGTAAATATGGAGGACAAACCCTGCAAAAATAATAAATAAATGTAATAAGAAAATAAATAAAGGAATAAATGTCTTGATAAAACAAATAATTCGTTTTTAATGAAAGCCATTCCTTTTTTCCTTTATTATTTTCTCTTTTTAATTTTATTCTTTAAAACTTTTTTTATTCTTTCATATGTTTATTATTATTATTATTATTATTATTATTATTATTATTATTATTATATGCATTCATTTATTTATTCCCAGCCGTATTTATTTCCATATTTAAATAATCCCACATGTATTTATTTTTATATTTATTCTTACATTTCTGTCTCTTGTATGATAATTATGTGGGCTGGTCCTGCTTATCATTGGTTTATCGTAGATGAAAGCGTGTGCTCGATTACTCTTGACTTGTTTTGATGTGACGTTAGGTCACAGCCATATCGTGTAAACTATAGCTATTTTGGGGCTAAAAACATAAGAGCTTAAGTCAATCCAAGATTAATTGGTTATACTACAAATCACAAAATAAATGGGGAGCCATTTCTTCAACAAAACCACAAAATGAGGATTCGTAAATTATATGATTTAACCTTATTCTTTTATTCCTGTGTATATAACTTCATATTTTGATGTCCGCAAATCCATAATATTGTTTTCTGTTATGATTGTTCATCGTAAAAGATACAACCATGCTTCATTTCCCTGATCGTTTATCTATTCATGTATATTTAAGTTCTAAAAAAAAAAATAATAATAATATTATATACATACATACACACCCCTCTCTGATGCTTCACATTTACACATATACATATATACATACACACATATAGAGTGTTGCGCAACTTAGCGAATGAAGTCAATAACCACGCATCAAATGACTGTTTCATTTAGAGTAGAGGTGCTTATTGATGGTTTAGGAGAGATGTAGGCCGATATGAATGCAAAACTTTTCCCTGCATATTCTAAATCTGTGCGAGGGTGCTAAGGTGGGACGTCCATCTTATTTGCTTTCGATAAGTACTATTGAGTTCTCAACCAATGATGCACTGTTCATGTTGCACACAGAAAAGTAAAAATATATACATGTATATGGGAATATATAAATATGGAAATAAATATATGTGGGAATAAATAAAAAATAAATAAATGAACAAAAATAAAAAACAAAAAATTTACAAATAAATATAGAAAATAAAAGGAATAAAGTCATACAATAATAAATTCAGGAATAAATTTAAAAACAAATAATATTTGTTTTATCAAGACATTTATTCTGTTTTTTATTATTACATTTATTTATTTATTTATTTATTATTTTTTGCATGTTTGGGCCTCCATAGAAAAATACAGCACAGCAGAAATAAATGAAAACCATGTGAGATTTATTTACCATTCAAAAGAATTGCTTGTAAAATTTCTTCATTTAGTGTACCAGACTACACGAGATATGTTGTATGTTGTGCAGGACCCGCTAAGAGGACAATGCAATAGAATGTGCGCATTTATTGTTATTGTATTATGAGAAGGATAGACTGGGTGCTAAAATATTCTCACAGGATTCAGACTGCAAGCACACAAATCATGAAAATAGTTTGGTTTATAATTTTGAAAAAAAAAAAAAAAAAATTAGAACAGGGAACAGATTCTTGATTCCTAACCCATAAGTGAATCATAAATATAATCAAGGATTAACATCTTTTTAAAATGTGCAAACACTAAAGTAAGAAGTTATTTACGAAAATTGTATAATCAAGTTTAAGTATCTCACCAGTACTTCTTTCTGGGCTTCCCCTTGCTTTGCCACCATCTCGTCCTGCTGCTCATGTAGTTCTTTTATATAGTTTGTCTTTGATTTCACTTCCTGTTTCAAGCACTCTATTTCCTCTTGGAGACATCCCTCACGTTTTTTCAGAGCTTCTCTCTCCATGGACAGTTTTGCTATCCCTGTCTCCAAGGCAATGATGTTAGCTCTGCCTGCTTGGACATGCTCCTCAAGATCTTTCAGTTTGGACCGCAAAGCAGCAAGTTCATTCTGGTCCTCCTCTTTGTGCTGTAGCTCAGAGACCTGACTTTCCAGCTGCTCATTCTCCACTCTTTGCATCTCCTCCTGCAGCCTTTCAAGCTCCTGCTGAGCCTTATCTCTCCTCTCCTCTGCCCTTCTCAACTGGAGCTCAGATTTTCTCAGGCTGGACTGATGAGTCCGCTCTTTGTCTTCCAACTCTTCCACATAGTCAGTCAATCTAACGGTCTCTGATCGTTTCTCCTCTAGCTGGAGTTTGATCTCCTCTAACTCCTTTTCCAACATGGCCACCTTCCCTCTTTCCTCTCCCAGACTCCGGCCAAGTGCTTCCACTTGATTCCCATACTGTTCCTCCTGGGAGAGCAGCAGTCTCTGAAGAGCTTCCCTCTCTCCGGAAGCATGTTCCAGCTCAATCTGTAACTCCTTTAAACGAGCACGAGCCGACTGGAGGGTATGGCTGTTAAGCTCCTGACACAAGCTCTCCTCTGGTGCCCTCTGCTGGCAAGGTCGAGGGGACCAGTGGAAGTCAGAGGACTCGGGGCTGTCAGTGTTGGGGTCACTGATCTCATGATGGTTAGGTTCAAGCTGGCTTAGCTCCTCTTGAAGCTTGTTGATGACCTCGTGGAGCTGCTCTGCCTCTTCTTCCTTGGCATGGCGCAAACGTTCCTGATCGCAACGAAGGCGTTCGACCAGAGAGCGCAGCTCTTCAATCTCAGCCTGCTTCTCTTCTAGTGTCTGAAAATGTCAATGGGATTACAGTTACAATGCCAGCATCATAAATATCACCACTGAGAATAGTGAAAAACAAAATGAAACTAAAATGAAGCCTAATTTTAGGACCACATATTATACCATATTATTTTGTTTGTGGTGATTTTGAAAGATTCACCCTGCAAGTTGCACGAAAGCATCAGGCAAATGGTCAGTTGGTCAGTGTAAGAGTAGCAAAAAAAAAAATGCACTGAAGTTGAGAACATTCAGGGTTCCCACTCTTTTCAAATTATTGTTAAATATATTGTGGTTATCAAATTATTATTTTGACATCCATTTTGAAGTGTGCAGCACATGCAGATTATACATTTATTTATAATCGCAGCCTTTTGCAGTTTAATAATTACATTAGGATATATCGCATTTTTAATTTGATTATTTGTGCATCCTTTTTATCCCAAATGTGTCAAATTCCAAGACATTCCATTTAATAGCTAATCCCATTTTTATGACTGGATTCAGTGATTCTGTCCCTGTTTTCCACATCATGATAATCAGCTTTAGAAAATAAAGAGACCTGAAAATCCAAATAACAACGTATCTGAGCGCTCACTTTATTATCGTTTGTCATGTCCAGCTCCTGCTGCAGCTGAAGGATCTGCTGGTTTAAGTGGTCAATCTCTAGATTCTTCTCCTCTAGAAGGGCAGAAGGCAACTGAAGGATGGAGTCATCATTCGCTTCCTCCAGCCGTCTGGTCAGAGTGTCCACAGTCTCCTGAAGTAAACAGACAATGCACAAACAGATCCAACCGACCTGCTTTTAAAATCTTCCAGAAGATCACGGTTAACAAAATATCCTACAGTATTTCATAGTTCCTTGAGATAAAAATGTATATGAAACTACACAGGTACCTGCAAGTGTGTGATGTGTGCATGAAGTTGGTCTTCAATAGCTTTGCTCTCTCTATTTTTGAGCTCCAGCTGTAGTGTGAGCTGTCTGATCTCTTCCTCCCTCACTACTACACCTTTTTCAAGCTCACCTTCACGCTCTGACAGCAACTCCACCTAAGAGATAACGTATCAAGCAATAAACAAAAAAAATGTCCATATTAATCTGAGATTTAAAAACAATGACTGGTCACTTGGTTTCCAATTTTTACCTTATACAGTGAAATCTCATTGCTCCAAAATCCCACTCCATATAGCTGTATATTAAATATCAAATGTTATCTGATTGAGTGAAATCAAAACCCGTGTGAAGTGACGAAATCAGACACAGAAAAAAATACTTTATTTGAAAAACATGTCGCGCCTAGTTAGATGTGATCTTGGGTTGTGTTCTGTTAATTTGGAAGTAGATTGAAGTATTCTACTTGACACACACCTGTTGCTCTTTGGTCTGCAGATCATGTTGAGTGGCTTCCAGCTGTTCCCGGAGGTTGGGGTCAGAGGTCACATCAGGCAAACGGTGTCTGGTCTCATCGAGTTTAGACTGCAGAGCGGAGATCTGAAGCTTATTAGCATACTGCTGTTGCTGCAAAGCTTCTTTATCCTGAACGAGAACACAAACCAATGTGGGTTAGAGCAATAAAGATTTTTATATAAACATTAAATGATCTTCAGTGTGTTAGTACGCACCTGCGTGAGCTCCTGAAGGCTCTTGGATGTTTTCTGAAGTTCTTGCTCTAACTGTGTGACAGTCCTGCTGGCCTCCACACTGTTTAGCAATGCTTGTTCCAGCTCACGTATACGAGTCGCCAATTTTTCAATCTCCTCATTACGTTCTTCCACATCACGTTGGCACTGCTCTTTCGCTATCAAAAGCACGCTGTAGTCTTCCATCTTATCTTTGATCAGAGCCTGAAGGCTCTCCACCTGTGTAAAAAAACAAAAAAAAACAAGTAAACATACAGATCAAAAGAAAGCAAGCCAGCTTTTAAATTAAAATGCTGAATATGCATGTGGTCACATGTGCCAAATAACATGAAGTAAACAAATCAAAGATATTTAAGAGATGGAGATTTTTTTTAAAGGGCTACAAGACCACAAACTAATGTCAGACAAGACATCTAAAAAAAAAAAAAAAAATAATCAAAAAAATAAACGTGATATGAGCTGCATGATTTAGCCAAAAAGGCATTATCATGCACCAGCTACTTAAATGGTGAGCCATGACTTTTCACAGAGACTGTCCAGAGGATAAAAAGTAGCATAGAATTTTATGGATATGAGTGTCTGTATTCGGATGGGAAGGAGGAAGCAAAAGCAATGAAATATCTTATAGACATGACTGCTGTAGATCTACTGAAAAAAGGTTTAACAAACAAAACGGTGAAGAGAGAGGAAGTAGCATTTGCTCAGCTCCTTTAAATGTTGTAAAAGCCATGCAAAAGCTGCTAAAGAACTAGTATATTATTGACTACAGTCGGATAACATACCTGAAGAACTAAGTCCTCAATCTACAACATTAATTTAAGAAAAAAGAAAGTCAGATTAAAACGTCAAATCCTTCACAGTATCACTGATCATTCATAATTCACAAAAGGAAGGTGCAAGCACAATACATTTTATGAAGAAAAATTACATCTCCATAGTTCTAGACATTAGCCCTTACCCTTTGACCTTTGCTGTCCCCTCCTGCATGTCCTTTAGACGGCCGTCTCAGCTGAGCTTCCAGATTCTTGATTTCCTGCTGAAATTCATCTCTTTCATGTTCCCGTTCCACAGCTTGTTCCTGTACATTTACAGGACAGTCAGTTAATCTCTTAGAAGATGCTTTCCTAGCTCATCATAAGCGGTGAAGGACCAGTGACCATGAAGGCATTCAGCTAGAAACACTCACATCTATGAACTGGCGGTGATGTTTGAGCTGCTTCTCCAGAGCATCAATGTGTTGCTGCAGGTCATCAGTTTGCAAGCGGTGCTGTTCCTCCAGCTGATGGGAGTGACTCTCCTGCTCTTCCAAGGCCTGCTCTAGCATCCGCAACCGAGATGTCAGCCCACCGCAGTCCTTCTCTGCCTGCCGCTGCACTTCCACACACTCCTGCCCCAGGCGCTCGGCTTCCGCCAACAGAGCTGCACAGAGCCCAGGATGACCAATAAATGAAAATGAAACACCAGAGAGAAGACAAAACACTTACGCTCACACAAACAACTGCAAATGCAAAATTAGGATGCAAACATGCATGGGTGCTGTGATTCATTTGTGCAATCTCAAAGCACAAATAAAAGCACAGAAAACTGGATTGAGAACAAACTGGCAAAGAAAGAATCATAAAAACGGAAATAATTACGTTTAAAATTTGCCCTTTAAAAGGTACCTTCAAAAATGTTAGTACAATTTAGAAATACAAACAAAGACTGAGCATCAATAAAACACAAGTTTAAAATAAATTGCAAACTTGAAACGGATGCATTTAGAGATTAAAAAAAAAATTCAATATTCAACTTCTGTTTCAGATTTTCAAAACAAACCTGTCTCTTCCTCAGCGTCGAGGAAGCCTATAGAGCAGAGAAAATTTGAAGGATCAAACTAAGCCCTACATAGCAAGCACAAAAACGATTCATTTGTTAATTTCACCTCTGTCTGCAAAAACAACTGATGCATCTTTAACAGACCATGACAATTCTGGAAAGCCCTGAATGACTAAAATAAATGTTGTTATGTAACGCAAGCACAGATATAAACTAAATCATGTCAACCTAAATTAAATCACGTCCTCTGAACCCTTCCTCCAATCCTCTCTCACCCTTCTCAGTGTCTCCGAGGCTGGCAGTTAGGGCTTCTCTCTGACGCAGTAGGAGGGCATGATTTTCGCTGACCTCCAGCAGTTGTATCCGAGTGCTCTCCAACTCCTCTGCCAGACATTGCTCCTTTGTATCCTTCTGCTGAAGAGCCTCCTCTAGAGTGGCCTTCTCAGCTACATAGCCTTCCATCAGACCTGGAGGAACATGTAAATGAACTCAGGAGAGCAAAGATATATAGACAGGTGTGTGCCTTTCCAAATTATGTCATTTGAATTTACCACAGATGGACTTCATTAAAAGTGTAGAAACATCTCAAAGATGATCCAGGGAAATGGGATGCACCTGAGCTAAATTTCAAGTGGCATAACAAAGGGTATGAATACTCAATGTGTCAATGTGATATTGCAGTTTTTTATTTTTTAAGAAATTTGCAGTTATAAAAAAAAAACTGGTTTTTGCTTGGTCGTTATGGGGTATTGAGTGTCGTATTGAGCAAATAAGAATTTAAAGCATTTTAGCAAAAGGCTAAATGTCGAGGAAAAAAAAAAAAAAAAAAAAAAAAATAGAGTCTGAATAATTTCGGAATGCACTGTATATGGCCATTATGAAATACCTTTTAAATTTCTCAAATTTCTCAACACCAAGTATTCAAAAAGTTAATTCTGAGCCCTGAATGCAAAAATCTTATAACCTTCAGCTTTGTGCAACTCCAGCTGTAGTTGGCTCTTCAGACTGGCCTCATGATCCAACTGCTCCAGGAGATGAGAGTTTTGAAGCAGCAGAGTTTCTCTGGCCTCACCTCCATCTCTGAAGCGCTCATCCAGTGCAGCATGGAGGCCACAGATTTGCTCCATCTACAACAGAGAAAGAGAAAAAGATATTGAAAGATTATTAAAAAAAACATTAAAATATAAATGCATGGTTAAGAGTTCTTAAAGCCATTCAAATCTATCACATTATCCAGTTATGAATTATAGTCTAAATCACAGGGGGGGGGATAGAAAGATAATTTGGGTTGGTCATTTGATGTTAATATCTCAGACCCCATGAGGTGACCTGCTCCATGTAAAATAAATCAGCTGTTACTAGGCTGATGATTTTCCTAAAACCTTATACACTCACATGATACACACTAACAAATGTTACATTGCAATCTAGCTATATTCCAATTTGAACAACAATTATGAAGTTGTTGGTGGATCTGTGGGTGTTGCACCTGATGGGAGGACTCCGAAAGCAGCTCCAGTAGTTTATCCACGGCAGTGCGCAGGCGTGTGCAGGCTCCAAGCATGAGCTCCTCACCTTCTGCCTCCATCTCTCCCTCCGGCCCAGAAAACACACTCTCACACAGCCTCTGAGACAATTCCAGCCCCTCGTCCACCGCAGACGACCATGTGCTACAGTCAGCATCTCCAACCATGCCAGCCGAATCTCCTGAGAGAGGTGGCAAGATGACTGATTGTTAAAAAAAAAACTCTGAAAATAGGATTGCTAATGGATAGTATTTTTATTTTTGAAAGAATTGAGAAAATATTGCTTCAAATTGTGCATCTCACTGGATATCATTTAATGGTATAACCGGTTTGTTAAAAATGTCAAACCAAGTGAAACACACCCATTTCACGTGGGTCACGGCTACTCCTGGCTGTCTTGGTCTTGGGTGTTTCATCTCCAGGGCGACCACCTGTTACACATGCCCCTAACTTGCAGCTGATGTGCTCCTCCGTTGAGATTGTAATCCGAAGCATATCCATGAGCATTCGCTGTAGTTTGTCACGAGCTGTTTGCAGGTCTCTTCTGATAACAGTAAATACCAAAGATTTACTGATTAATTCATTATAAAAGCAGTTTATATACAACAGTAGCAAGCTCTTAAGACACACTGCATTGTTTGGGGGGGTGCACATCCTCAGTGCTTTGATCAACTGTATTACTTGTATTCAAATCACACTCTTAACATTGAACAGTTACAGTTCCCTCAACACACTTTCTTCTGCATTCATGCAGAAGAAAGGTCAGCTGACCTTTGCTGTGTGGCTGTGTTGAGGTCTGCTCTGAGCATGGCCAGTAGATTGTCTCCCTCTTGGTTCTCCCGGTCTCTGCGCTGCAGAAGCGTCTCCAGCGTGTCCATCTCTGCCCGCTTGCCCTCAAGCTCCACCTGAAGGCAACTCACCTCGGTGCGTAGCTAAGGGAAAGGCACGAGAAACAATACAGACAGGAAACCAGTCATCACACAGACAGGAAATGTTCAAGCATTTAACTGAGAGGCGTCAATGCATCATCAGTAACGTTCAAGGAATAGGCTACGCCGTCAAGAATACATCAGCACCATAAAATATGTTTGTTCCCAAACAGAATAAAAAAAAGGACTGTCAGTGAATGTTCCTGTAGTTCTACAAAATGTACAGCTCGTCCTAAAGAGCCTGAACAATCAAAAGAATGGGGGAAAAATGGCAGCAAGTTTGAATGTGACAATGTAGCGTGCATTTAAATAAGACTCCTGTAAAGGCCTGTGGTGCACTACACCAGCCAAAAGGGTGTCAAAGATGTAACCATAATAACCAGCTTTACCAAAGCTTAACTAGGCCCTGTGATAACACTCTCACCCACCACTTCTGATGTGCACATTAATACAGGGTTGCTGCAGAGTTTTTTAAATAAAATGTAAGACTTTTTAAAGGGGACATATTATGCTAAATAATTTTTGTATTATGCAAAAATATATATATTTTTTAAAAACAATGTGTCCCCAGTATGTAGACAACAACAAAATATGGTAAAAGACCATCCCCTCGTTTCTTTCCATTTCCCATCGATAAAAAACAGGGTCTCCGAACGAGAAGTTAAGGTTTGCAGCCCCTTATGACGTCAAAAGAGGAAAGGTACCACACATGGCTGGCGAAGACATCTACCAGAGTAGCTTAGATCCATCCTCATTCAAATCGGAGCGCACAGCCTGCCATATTTATCTCCTTACTAGAGCCGCTTGTGCTAACTTGAACTGCTTCATCAACGATGGTTAACACAAGGCTGGATTTGCTTCAAAGCTAAGGATCAAGAATGGATCGATACCAAATCTCCGTGACCCAAATTCAGATTATGCAATTCGTAAATTTCGCAATTCATAATTTTGCTTTCAGAATTGGCTTGTTTGCACGTTGCACGAAAAATGCTTGTTGTGAAAATGTGCTTTGTGTAACGTAGCAACTAGTCCCCAAATACCTTATTCCATAACAATGAAGCTTTAGCTCTGTTTCGGTTACGATATAAACTGATTGTCATCATCCACAGTCCCGCTTGAGTAGTCATGCAGTTAAGATTTTCTGTGTAATAAAACCAGTCATTATTTTAAAAACGATTATGAAATGATAGTGGTATTTTAAACAACTATAGCTGTTCATATTTCATAAATGGACCTTTGTTATGCACAATAAAGTAAAATGGTTAATTTAGTGTGTTCTCCGTGTTATTTATAATTTAACAGTTTAAGTTTTTCTGCATTGTTGTCGCCAGAGTATCCATTGCACCAGCAGGAAAGGGGTGTGGGGAGCAGCAGCTCCTTTGCATTTAAAGCTACAGACACTAAAACAGCCCATTTGGAACAGTGCTACAAAAGAGAGGTATAAAGGCATTTTGGAATAAACGATCTTTAAGGTATTTTGAGCAGAAACTTGAGACACATTCTGGGGACACCTGAGACTTGTATTACATTGTGTAAAAAGGGGCATAATATGTCCCCTTTAAGACCTTTTTCAAGACCTGTACAAATAAAATGAATACCGTTTCCCCACACCAAAACAAACCTACACAATCTCAAAATACATTATGTATCACAGACTATTACTTAAACAGGCAGGGGCACACATTCAACATGGCCTTAACATTTCTTTTCACTAAAACATGGTAGGCTATATGCAAGTTTAAAATACTCAAAACATGTTTTCAACAAATATATCACATTAAAATTGGTTTATGTACCATTACATAAATAAATACAAATTAGAGGTCAACTAATATTGGATTTTGCTGATATGACAATGTGAATAGTTTTTAAAAGTCTTAGCCTATGTTAAATGTTTTTAGTCTTTCCTTCCTGTTATGGGGAGGGCTAGAAAGAGGCTACACGAGTCCAAATTGAATTAAATTGCAGATGCAGTTTATGGTGCAACCAAAATACCAATATTACACACACACACACACACACACACACACACACACACACACACACACACTTATACATAGCACAGAACTTAAAAGGCTAAAATACACCAGGGACTATTTATTTTGAAATGTATACACTTTACTGCTTCCAGGTGCTCGTTCAAGGGAAATAAAACTTACTATCCTACAATAATCTTAGTGATCGCTTGTCATAAATTTCCGATATAGCCTAATGATTGCGAACTGCTCTGCAACAGCTGGAAACACTCTCAAATTATTCTTAAACATTATTTGTTAACAAATTTGTTATGGTTCATTGAATCAAGGTCATTTTTTGCTTTTCAAATGGCCTTGCGGGCCAGGTAAAATGGTCTCGTGAGCCTTATGTGGCCCTGAGGCCTGATGTTCCCCACCACTGAGATAGACAAAATCCTTCCAAAACACATAGCAACATATGTTTATGACACAGAGTGATAATTCAAATAGTAATTAAAACAGATTTGTCAGGAGTTATATATGCAATGTAAAGTTGAGAACGCATTCAAGCACATTCTTGCAATTAAAACATAATTAGATATGGTTGATTGAAATAAAAAATTTTTATCAATAAATTATTAAAAATGTTCAGCCATTTCTTGATTAATATGCAATCATGTTATTCTCCTTATGTGGTTTCAGAAAACAGATCGCATAATGTTTTGGATCCCATTAACACCATCATCAGTCTTTAGTGCTGTCCACTTGTGATCGAATCCCCTCAAAATGAATCTAAATTCCAGGTGTAAATGGGATCTTGTCACAACAATTTGGCAAACATAAACCAAAAAAATGTCTAATGAAATGTCTATTGAATGTATAGTGAATGTCTAAATATCAAAACTAGAAGTAGCATTTTAGCACTGATGTGTAAATGGCAGCAATATGTATTAAAAACAGAGAAAGCCATGGTTTGAGAATCACATATGTGATACTGATAATTTAACGGGCTTGTGTCTCTCTGTGCATTGTACCTGTGACACTACAGTGTCCAGTTCCTGTAGTTGCGTGGTGAGTTGGCTCATCTTGTCTCTGTAGGATAGTTCAGTTTCTTCGTGCTGAAGTTTTGAAGTCCTTTCCAGCTCCTCCAGAGCAACAGCCTTCTCCCGGTCACTCTCCTCCTGAAATATAAAAACAGTCCTGTTGAAAAAATGCACCCATCTACCTTTCCCTCCATGCACGCACACCATTTAGTTGCACTTTATTCTGGGAAACACTTCAGAAAACAGGTAGAGATGCAGTCATATACAGAACATTTAAAAGCTCTTGCCCAAGAAAATATCAGTTGTCAAACACAAATCAGTAGAAAATGTTGCAGAAATCTTCCATGAGCAATATCTTGGGAATACCTCAAAAAAGATAAATAAAAAAGGAGATAAAACCAAATGTCCAGAACCTCACACAGAACAAAACTCACCCAGTGCTCTTACTAAACAACAAATCAAAATGCAGAAAACACAATAATCACCAATCTCTTCTGTATATACTTGCACACATACCCATACACAAACCTCAAATCCTCATTCAGTCATCTCTCACGTGTCCCTACGCTTCCTCCCATCTGTAGGATTATTACAGATAGAGAAGAGCTCTCTAATGCCCCGGTGGGAAAGTGGCCAACAGACAAACTAACGACCAGAGTATGACAAAGGCCCTGAGCTGTGAGAGTTCAGCTGGTTCAAGGGACAGTTTTCTCCTATAAGCTCACAACAGGTCTTAAAGCATTCCAAATCAGAGGAAGAGGAAACATTTTCTGTGAATAGTGAGAACTACTGTACATAGTACAGGGTTGGGATTAGTATTATTTCAAGCTTAACTAGTGTGGACTGCCCCCCGCTCCAGATGTTACCTCCCTCCCCCAGCATGGCAAAGGGTTTAGCTATTGTTTAGAACAGAGTCTGTGAGATATAGGGCCCTATTTTAAGACTGCAAGTGTTAAGTGCAGACTTATGCCTTAATTCAAATGCATAGGCACAAGTGGGTTTGGTGAAATTGCCCACGCAAATAGTCTGGACTAAGAGAAATTTCTTCTCCGGTTATTCGAGTGTCTGCATCCCATTATAATGTCCATTTCCTCAAGCACCAATGATTTAAACAAAGACAGTATATTAATAAGAAGTTGGTAGTGTAAATGGACTGCATGCAATGAATTAGCAGAATTTAAAATTTTGTTATTGTGCATTTACTGCGTCCTTGATAAATGTCAGGCCATATGTACGCATCAATACTATTCTGTAAAGCAAAGCACACACTTTTATATTCAGTCAATTTGGTGATACATGACTGTTCGCAGACTGGATATTTCAACTAAATGGTCATTCGTTCTGACTCAAACTACGATCCGGAGATGTATTCACAATTCTATGCACATTGCAACAGGAGACTTTATTTGTGATTGTCAATAACTGTTTGTCATGCAATCTGATGCTTTATTTCGCACACCAGTAGCCGACTCAAAACATCAAAGGAGACAAGCTTGAGTCATGTAGTGTGTGCTTGGTTTAACATGGCCCATCCCAGTGAAACAGACATGAAAATTAACTACACTGGCAAGCTGGGAGGTTAGCAAATCATAACAGAGGTCATTTAGATAAAAAGTCTTGGTAGAGTACAGTAGCAAAAAGAGCCTGTTTAATTGGAATGTGAGAAAGAAGTTGGACAACGGATGGCTAATACTAAATAATGACAAGTTTTAAGATGTAAGAAACCCTGACTAGCATAAGACACCTTTATTTCCCCTTGATGTAGAGCTGTTCAGGTTGTAGTCCACAAATGCGGATGAGAATTCGCCATGGGTTCCCTTCAGGATTTTCTTACAGGTTTTCATAATGGGATTTTTCAACTTATGAGTAAAATAAGGTCTGTGGTAAGCGTTACTTGACAATACGTAGACGTTTTTTTTCTACAGCATAAATTATACACTTTTTCATATTAAAATATATTGGCTTAAAATTTTACGTACAAAAAAGGTATGATGTAATATGTAATTTATGTTGTAGAAATAAAATGTCCATATATCGTCAAGCAATGTTTACCACGGATCTTATTTTACTCATAAATTGAAAAATCCCATTATAAAAACCTGAAGGCAAATCTCAAGGGAACCCATGGCGAATTGGACTTCGGGTTCGCCTACAAATTGAAGTCATAGCTGAACAGTTCCATCGCAATCGCGTTTACTATTATTAATTTATTTGAATTTACATTAAAATACTTTTAGTGCAACTGCCTTCCATATTCTTTACGTAGGCTACACAACAATAGCCGAGACTCCTCTCTGAAATACATTATTGCTACTTTAAACATCAGTAAATTCAAAAGTTCCTACATGGACAGTAAAACCACCAATTTTTTTTCATGAAAAATGATACTAAATGATAAAAAAAAGAAGTAGAATGTGACTCCTAAAAAACTAATTTCTTCCTTCTCACCATTAACTGTGCAATTTTCTGCTGCAGCTGCTCCTCAGATTGGCACTTGAGAAGCTCCACCTCTTCCAAGAAATGGAGTTGTTGTCTTGACGCCTCTTCCTCCAATTCCCTACGCAGAGCCTCCAGCTCCCTTACAGACACACCCCTCAACTCCTGAGATACAGAGGCAGACAGGGTTGTTTATTTATTAAAGCCCTTATGTCCTTACGGTTCCGACAAAAGACCAACACTTAAGGATGAACGAGAGATGGGTCACTAAAAACCTAGGCTCTTGATTTTATTGCTTTCCTGAACACATACCTGCAGTTGTTGCTGATGCTGGGTGGTCAGCATATCCAGTTGTTGCTTTTGTTGCAGTTTCTCTGCAGTGGCAATTTCAGTGATCTCCAGTAGAGCAGCACTATGCTGCTTTTCTAGAGCAACCACCTGCTGCTGAAGAGCTTCCAGAGCAGAGCAATGCTCATCCTCAAGTGCAGCCCTCTGAGAAGAGAGAACTTCAGACATCTCCTCCTGCAAGAGCAAATAAACACACACAAAAGTTGCAAACTTAAACATTGATGTACAGCACACCTCTATTAAAACATGCAAATGTCATGAATTAAAAAATGATTTGCGACATTTACAGGCTTTGTAGTGCAAATGGTCCAACCCAAAATAAATGAGAGGTACTAAATTACCCAACATGCAATTTATATAGAACCAGCTTGATTACTTTGGTGACAGACACAGCCATAATAATCAGGGGACAGTGCAAGACTCTCTCTCTAGCCGTCTCACTCACACACACACACACATTACAACCAGAAATGGAAAAAAATGGTCTCTCCCATACATGTGTGGTGGGGAGGAAGATGATTGTGGTTGGGGATAAAAAACAAAACAGAAATGTTCTTGCAACGCAACAAGTATCACCACCCATTATAAAACTCCTCAACTGAGGAGCCACAAAAATAAGGGGATCACAAACGAGACACCAATCTGCACCACACACTCTACACTACTTCAGGATCAACATGTGATTCAGTCTTTAATTAAACTCTGTATAGCAAAAACTCCCAAACACTTTTAGTAAACACCAAAATTAACAAAAAATAAATCTGAAAAAAACAAAAAACTAATTTTATCCATTCTTTGAAGTGCTCACCTGATGAGCTTGACGTAGATCCATTGCCATGGCACTGAACTTGTCCATATGAACTTTTGCAAGCTCACTCCTGAGCTCCTCTCTGATGGTTTGCTCCTCCTTCCTCACCCTCTCAATTTCTGCAGTAAAGCGTTTTTCCAACAAGGCCTGAAGGTCACACAGTCCTGCTTCCCCCTCATCCCGTACAGCCTGGATCTCTTTTAGGTAAGTGCTCTCCAGTGTATCCATGTTTGCCAACAGCCTCTCCTCAAGCTCCTCCCTCTCCCTTCTGTGTCGTGCCTGTAGCTCTGCCTCTTGAGCTTCAAGCTGCGCCAGATTCGTTTCCTGAAGGACCGCCTCCAGTTTGTCAAGTTCCGCCTTGTGTTTCTCCATAAGCTCAATCTTCAAGGTCTCCAAGGCCGTTTTGTTATTTGTCCTCAGGTACTCCAGTTCCGCCTGATGGTTTAGATGGAGTTCTTGACATTCCTTCTCAAGACATTCTAATTGAACAGCATGCTGGTCCAAAAGAGCTTTCTGGGCCTGCAGCTCCACAGCATGCTGTTCCCTCAATTGACCCAGGGTAGCATCTCTTTGATGGGTCAATTTCTCTTCCAGTTGCCTCCGTTCATCTTGGTGTCTACATGAACGACAGAGACAAGAAGCACAAACATTCAAATGACAAACTTTCTCCATTATGTTCTACTTTCAATTAAAAAAATGTGCTTCTGAAGAAAATGAGTTGTGCCTCCCTGTATAAAAGCAAATTCGCTTTCAAAGCAGGCCAGTTGACTCGGCCGCCAGCTAGTTTCTATGGATATAGGTGTTGTGAAAGTATAAGTCTTGTTTACTTGAATGGGGAAAGTTAGAGAACTCAAACCGATGGTTAAGATTAAGATCTTGCATATTTCAAGAGCATATTTAATTTCAGCAGAAAAAAATCTATCAACAATAATTTGTGCTTCTTTGGCTCATAGGAAAAAAAAAGAATTTCAGGCCGTTTCAGCTAATGCTCATGTGCATTCTTGAGTTGACTGGCAGGCGATGTCTGTATCTAAGAGGTGATTGACTCTTTTACTTGTTAGACAGGATTTTCTTTTCTACATCCGCCATGAGCGTTCAAATTTGTGCTCCATCCTGGGCTAAATAGTCTCTGATAAGTCACCACCATAATGCTAAGGTGTTGTGAGTGGCCAAGGCACTGCTCTGCAGTTGCTAAGGTGTTCGGAGTGCTTTTTAGCATGTTGCTAAGTGGTTGCTGGGGGTGTTCTGGGTGGTTGCTTACTGGCCTAAGTAAAAAGAGCCCAATTCCAACCCTCTATAATATTCTGGCCCCTAGATATAGCTCAGATCCTTCAAATAGAAATGTATGGTACTTAATGGTCCAACATTTTTTCAAACACTCAGAAAAGTAAAGGTGCACCTCTTTTTAACAAGGTATTATTAGCGGCGTTTACACTTTTGGGCCAAATGATGGCATGTTAGTGCATGCTAAGGCCAGATGGTTTACCAGTCACTTCTAGGGATTCATCGTGCCTCTTCGGTGGTTCCTTGGAGCCAACAGCCAAGTGCCTTTGGCCCGCTGAATTCCCTTGGGCCAAAGAAGGCCAACAGAGTATAGAGTCAGGGTCAATGTGAAAAGGAGTTTTGCTGATTCAGGTCTCGCTTTCCACCAAGAAAGACCAAAATAAGCAAACAAACGGTAGCTTCATTCTCCACTATGTTCATTTCGAGGGTTAGTTAGTCAGTCTCCAGAGTCTGATACCTCAGCTTGAGCTATTCTCTTGCTCTCCTGCCAAAAATTGCAGCTCGAGGTCCTAAGCTATTGGAGCTGGTTGACCAGTTGATAGCCCGGGCTCGCACTGGCCCAATAATGGAAACGAGGCTATACATGCCAAGTGTTTCTAGACGAATTACACACAGAAGTTTAATAATTGGGATAAGGGATTTGTTCAAATTAATAATGAGCATGTAGTTTTGATGCAACAACAACTGTTTTCAACTTCTTTTATTACCACTTTATGTGGTCTTGGTGGTTAATCCATCAAGTCTCTGAAAAGCATTGAACAAAAGGCATAAACAATGTGGTGTAATAGCAGTCCCTGACCTGCAGATGGCCTCCTGTAGCTTGTTCTCCATCTGATCTTGAAGCAAAGCATTCAACTCTTTCACCTCTGCTGCCATGGCGCTCTTTGCAGTGCACATCTCTCTGTCGTACTGTGCCTGGAGTTTCTGCTTCAATGCCACCAGCTGAGGGTTCTCCTCACATTCAAGACTCTTTTGCAGGTCTTGAAGCCTCTCCCTTTCCACATCAAGAAGGTTCTGAACCTCAGCCAGCCTCTGCTCCAACTCCCCTTTCTCTTCCAAGGTGGCTCTCTGAAGATCCTCTTTCTGGGAGGCCAGATTCTCCTCAGCCTGCTTCTGAAGCTGCTCCCTCAGCTGGGCCTGCTCCTCAGCACTCCGCTGGGTGAACTCCTCAAGCACACGATGTCTATCTTCCTTCTGTGACTCCACAAGGCGCACCCTCAACTCCTCAGCAAAGTCCTTTTGCAGCTTTAAAAGGAGGGAGACAGTTCTCAACAAAATTAACTGGATTCATAATACTACTACTGCTGGAACAAAACAAGTTTCTAAGAATTTTACAGTATTGCTTAATGGGCTCAGAAATAAAATAATCTTCATGAGACTGAGTTTCATGTGATTGGATTAAAGCATGACCACCATTTCTATGCCTTGTGATGGTGCTTGATACCAGCCTTCAGCAACAAGCTCCACCAAAGATCTTTTGTACAAAGCATAAAGGCCTACGGTTATATGCACACTCACTGTCTCCTCCATCTGTCTGAGCTGCTCTTGGTATCGTTCTGCCACTCTCTCCAGTTCCTTTGTGTGTTTTAGGGAGAGATCGGATAAGTGGGTCTCCAGCTGGGTCACCTTGGCCTGATGGTGCTTTGACCGCTCCTCCACTTCAGCCTCCACCTGCCTTGCTACTTCCTGTGCTGACTGTAGCCGTAACTTGGTGATTTCTGATGAGGAATGTATTTTTTAATTGTAATAGAATTTTTATTCTTATGGATAATAAAAGCCTGACATTTTACATTCAAAATGAAGGCAAAAAAAAAAAACAAATTCAGAATAAAACTTTTGAAGATATCAGTAGCTGCTTTTCCACTATTGGGCCAATGCAAGCCAGGGCTATCAAATAATCAGCCAGGGCCAATAGCCTCAGACCTCGAGCCATGAGAACAAAATCTATCTGCATTCCTACCATCTGGCCAATAGCCCCACAGTGTTGCCATACAACTCCAGCTTAATTTGCCACCCTGGTGCCAACATCACACATCCTGCTCATTTCAAAAGCATGATGAAAACTCAAGCTGAGGTATCATACTCTGGAGACTAGCTAACCCTTGAAATTAACACTGATTTCCACTGTGCCCTAATTTTTTTTTTTTTTCGCCTAAACCTATTCCGCTGTGCGCTGGATACACAACGCTTGGCCGTTGCCCCCAAGAAGGCACGATGAAGCCCTGGAAGTGACAGTGGGAATGCAACTGGACCTGGCACACACAAGCACGCCCTCATTTTGCCCGATAGTGGAAATGCAGCAAATATACCCTGATATTAATGTTATTTTATTATTTTAGTGTTATAAAATCTGGGATTTATCAGCATTATTGCCTTTTCCAGATTACAGGGTTTATTGGCATTACATCATTATGAAAGCAAAGTTGTAATATTATATATAATTTACACAGATATGGAAAATAAATTTCACTACACTAAAATCCTTTTATCACATACATTTATGTCTTGTGGCTGTACTACTGAAATAGTATGCATTTTAATGTTTATGGACGCTCCACTCCACTCATTGGCCTTGAGTGGATCTCTTCCAGGCCAGTGGACACATACGATTAAGATGTTAATAAGGACATCATTTAATTCACTTTCACACCAGTGAATAAACAGTGCCCATGTAGCCAGTGAATAAAGCTTCACCTTTGATATGGTTGTCTGAGAGTTTGGCACGGAGCTGCTCAAATTCATGGGCGTGTTTTGCGTTGAGCTGGTCGATGTCTTTATAGTATCGGTCCGCGAGCTCAGTGCGAGCCTGCAGTAATTCTTCCTTATAAGCCAAAGCCATGCTGGACCGCAGCTGCTCCAATTCCTGCTGGTGTCTCTCCTCCAACTGTAGCCGCAGGGAGTCCAGCTCCTCCTGCACCAACATATATACACACACACACACACACACACACACACACACACACACAATTACAGTACTAACAAATAAGAGTGGAACAAACCACTTAAATGTATCAAACTCCTTTCCAAAAATTTGTGCGATCAATACTGTTCTAAAAAATAAAAAAAAAACAACAAAAAAAAACAAACACTTCAGAGCTTAAAGGAATAGTTCCCCCAAAAATGAAATTCAGTCACCATTCACTTTATTAAATGGAAAAGATGCAATGAAAGTGAATGGTGACTGAGGCCAACATTTTGCCTAACATCTCCTTGCGTTCCACAGCAGAAAATAAGTCATACAGGTTTGAAAGAACACGAGGGTGAGTAAATCATGCCAATATTCATTTTAACTATCCCTTAGAATTACACAACTCGCAAATGTATAAAAAAAAAAATGTACCTTGTGTTTTTCCAGTTGCCGTGTGATCTCTGCCATAGCATCACCCCTTTCTTCTTCTTCATGCTTTTCTTCAGAGAGAAAGCTACAGCACACACAATAAGTTGTTTATCAAGTTTACTATCAAAGGGGTCATATCATGAGAAATCAAAATCATGTGATAAGAGCTTGACATCACATGAATACACTTCAGAACTCAAAACTTCCTCCCTAGTTCAAAAAGAGCATTTAATGCAACTATGCAGCACTTCCTTCTGCAACTTTGAGTCAGATGAATACATCAACATATGACCGTCCACTTCCAACATCAATTATGCTTATTGGGCGATCAGACACTTGGCCTGCCCAGTCATGGTGAAGTTTTATGGAGAAAACAGGATAAATGGCATTATTCTAAAACACCAAAATAACTAGCAGAAAGTTGTGCTATTCCTGGCTGTGTGTAGCTACAGACACTCTGCACAGCCTTCTGAAGGGATGTTAAAAACAAGATGTACTAGGTTGTATCTTGCTGGAATACGTAGTCATTTTCTGCAATACATGCTGCATTTTTAATGTAATGGTCACCATTGGATGAATCAATTTTTACTATTCCTCACATGTAAGTCAATGTTTTTAAATGCCATGCCAGCTTCTATGACTATTTTCATTCAGAAATCCATGTTAAATTATAATGAAATATAAGTAAAACAGGGTCTTTGCATTCTAGTAAAAAAATTATGTTCAAGGCAAGATTTTAATCAAAGAGCTATCCATAATAAGATTGTAGTCTTGACCTGGACTATTCTAAACTCAAATCCATAACCCCCAGCCATAAGAGGACTACAGCAAACCTTGCATCCCCAGTTTTGAGCACAGAGTCCTCCAGGGCTCCCTCTATGAGTCGCAGCTGGAAGAGTGCAATCTCTTCCCGATGACTCTCTTCTGCAGCCTGGAGTCTCTGCTCGAAATAAGTTCGGAGGTTCTCCAGCTCCACCTCGTTCTGTTCTTTGATTTCCTGCTGCTGTTGAGCAAATTCCTGCTTCAGCCGCTCTATGTCATCGACCCGTGATGAGCGCGCAAGTAACTGCTCCTTCAGCTCTAAAGATAGAAATTTAAGGGCCATTTACATTCAAGCGCCAAGCTTGGCTGAGAACACAGCAAATGCAATTCATAGGAATAAAAACTATAATATTTTGCTATGAATAATTAATTGCAGTTGCTGTAATCTCATTCTGCTTATCAAGAGGGATACAAAACTATACTATTTTGCTACAAATAATTAAGCAGAACAATACAGCCCACTAAAGAATATCAAAACCAGAATACAGCTCAAATGCTTGCCTCCGAGCTCCTGTCTGTTGGTTCTCATGCACTCCAGCTGGGACCAAAGGTTTGAGATCTCCAGTTCTGAAATGGCCTTTATTTCTTCCCTTTCTGACTGCAAACGTTCAACCTTATAGAAAGATTGTGCCTCAGTACAAAAAGGACAACATTGCATTTCAAATGTACAGTATGTGTTGCCCAAATGCAAGGTGTGCACCTCTTGCTTCAGATTGTTTTCTCTCAGTTCCAAGGCTCGGGCACGCTCCTGTTGCTCCTGCAGTGCCACCTTATGACAAGCAACCAACTCCTCAACTGCACCTGATAAACAAACACATTTTTTTAAATAAACACTTTAAACGGATGCACAGGTTAAGTTGGCTACATCACCGCTATTCAGTTCCTGTTTTTTTTAAGAGTGTATAACCAGTTTGGCCAGAGCATTATGAGCCGCATTTTCATTATCGGGCCGAATGAATGGATACTAGCGCATGCCAGGGCCAGTTGCATTCCCACTGTCACTTCCCGGGCTTCCTCTGATCATAGTCTGATCCCTCAGCTTGAGTTTCCCTCTTGCTTGTAGAATGGGCGGGGTGTGGGATGATGGCACCAGGGTGGCATATTAAGGGCGGTTTTAGGGAAAAGCTGCAGGGCCATTGGATTAATGGTGGGAATGCAGATCGATTTTGGTCTCACGGCTCGAGGTCAGAGGCTATTGCCCCTGCTGACCAGTTGTTAGCCCTGGCTCGCACTGGCCCAATATAAGGAAAAGCAGCATTTCACTACATTGCATGTTCGTTTAAAACTTTATTTGGTTTTCTGCAAATCTAGTTGGGTATAATATAGATGAAGTTTTGTCATAAATGCTAGAATGATTTGTGATGGGATTGGGAGCATTAGCTAGATGGGTTAAATTAAAACAAACAAAAAAAAAAATCAGTATGCATTGGTTTTTGAGAAAATTTCTCTTGAACTTATAGTGTTCATATAATTAAATTCTAGCTAGGGGTGTAACACTCACACGATTCATTTCGTTTCACGTAAAACAAGCCTGAATCAAGAAAAATTACGATTGAAAGATTATTATTATTTATTATTATTATTATTATTACTTTATAGACAGTTTGTTTCCTTAAAATTGTAGCCAAAAGTACTGTTCTTAAAAGTGCTAAATGATTCATCAGAGAACAGCCCAGAACAGGGCAATGGTGAAACCAAATAGAAATGTTAGCTAATAATTCTGCTTACTGAAAATACAGAATTATGTTAGATACAGATGCTGCTTACAAATAATCACTGATTACATACATTTACACCATTTTAAAATTAAAATGTTTTTTTTCTAAAATAGTATTGTCTCTGATACATCTAAATATTCTTTAAAAAAATTCATATTTAATGGTTGTGCATGCTCATCCAGTTAAAAATTATTTACATCACATTTGCCATTAGGATTACATTCCCCCCCTTGCATCATAATACATAAAATTCAGCATTATATGTAGTAGATTAATACGGCACTATCATTAAACCTCTGCAGACTTAATAATTTTGTCTCATGCAGTGTCAGAGCACAAAAATCTCACACTTTAAATGGACATTCGATCCCTCGCGCTGAAAAGGCGCATCTCTCTCCAGCTCCTAGTTTCACTTTCAGCTTAACTCGTCATACAACACCTGTGGCTGCTAGTGTGCAATCATATTTTAGAGCTCCTTGTGCCAATGAAGTGTTTTCCATTTGTATGCTCATGTTAAGTAGTCATAGGATGTTGCGTGTATTGGATAGAACAGAAAAAAAAGTCCCATCTCCAGGATGTGCAGTCACATTTTTCAACCATGATGCATCGTGCGACAATTAACTGTTACACCACTATTATACTTGTATAATTTAAATACATTTCTGACATATACAATGAACTGAACTACTGACCTAACCAAAGCCAGCAGAAAAAATATTGTTCAGCTGTGAAATTGCATAACACTAGTTAATTGACACTCACAAGCAGCAGCATCTCTGTCAACCAAGGCTTGGTTGAGGTCTTTCTCCAGGTTGTTGTCCTTCTCTCTGGAAAGCTGCAACTCTTCTAGCTTACCCTTTGTCTCTGCCAGAGCTTCCCCAGCCTCACTGAGAGCTGCCTGGGTTTCACTCAGCTTCTGTTGGGTGTCATTTAATTGAACCTGGAGTTCAGTCCTGGCCTTTTCTGCCTCCACAAACCACTCAATCTTTAAATCCTTTGGAGACAAGAAAATCAATCTTAAAAGTGCAGTGTGACGAGGAGGAGAGCATGGCCAGGCCGTGAGGACGCACGCCTGGCACTGCATTGTCCTAATCAGCCGGGACGAGTTGGAGGAACCAGTTCGAGAGAGACACATGCGGCCGCTGTGTGTGTTTAAATTGATTTATGTCATTAAAAGTTTCGTTGACTGCTCAGCCAGTTCCCGCCACCTCCTTGCCCATCCTTACTCATTACAATTGTGCAGAATCCTGGGATGGAGGAGGGATGCGCTGTTGTGGAGTACTCTCTGCTGTTGTCCATCAGGGAAGGAGCCGCGGACATCCGCCAGGGGACTGTGGAGTTGCTGCCGTCCTAACTCCAGCAGGCCTTCCCTACAACCTGGGAAACTAAGAGAGACAAAAGGAAGGAGAGTGGACAAGAGCAAGATGGAGAGACAGAATGAGAGGGAGAGAAAAAGTGGATTGCCGGTTCCCTGGTACACTGTTGCCTAGTTCTCGGCAACAGGTTCCTCCGCCTCCCTTAAGACATCATCGGCTCCTCCACTTCCTGGCAACCGGCAGCGATGTCTTCTGCCACTGGCAGCGGGATCCTCAGTCTCCTGGCGAACCGCTCCTGTACCACCGTACCATACCTCCTCAGCGTTGCGACCCTCTAATAGCGGTGAGGGCTCTCAGTTAGGGCATCCCTCCTCCTTCCCGGGTTTCAGGACCAATGTAACGGGTAAGGAGGGGATGGGAACTTGCTGAGCAGTCAAGGAAGTTTTAATAAAATTCATCAACTTAAAACACAAACACACACACACAGCTGCCGCATGTGTTACTCTTCCATACTGGCATCTCCCGCACATATTTATTCCCCTGCCTGCTGATTAGAACAATTCTGGGCCAGGCATGCATCCTCGTGGCCCGGCCACGTCATCCTCCTTGACATACACAGCAATTGAGGTGCATTGCACGTTAGGGATTACTAATTGAAAGGCAAGCAGCAATGTTTCATGCAATTTTCATTCAAGAGTTGAGATTTTCACCTCCAGTTTACTGGCCTGCAACCTTTCTATTGAGATCCTTTCTTCCATAACTTGCCTCTCCCAGACCTGATTCTGATTATCTATATAGTGAGAGCATACATACATACACACACACACACACACACACACACACACACACACACACACACACACACACAGAGTACTTAATCCATGACACACGAGAGACTTAACAGTTTCCAATCACTCAACATACACAAGCAATTACAGTGCATTCAGAAAGTATTCAGACCCTTTCATTTTTTCACATTTTCATATGTTGCAGCCTTACTCTAAAATGCTTTAAATTATTTTATTGTTTCACATCAATCTACACTCCACACCCCACAATGACAAAGCAAAAAAATTATTTTTGATAACTTTGCAAATTTATTAAAAAGAAAAACTGAAATATCACATTGACAGAAGTATTCAGACCCTTTGATATGACATTTGAAATTTAGCTCAGGTGCATGCCATTTCTCTGGATCTTCTTTTGAGATGTTTCTACACTTTGATTGCAGTCCACTTGTGGCAAATTCAATTGATTAGACATGATTTGGAAAGGCACACACCTGTCTATATAAGGTCTCACAGCTGAAAATGCATATCAGAGCATAAACCAAGCCGTGAGGTCAAAAGAACTGCCTACAGAGCTTAGAGAAAGGATTGTGTCACGGCACAGATCAGGGGAAGGCTACAAATCAATTTCGACTGCACTGAAGATTCCCAAGAGCACAGTGGCCTCCATAATTCTTAAATGGAAGTTTGGAACAACCAGGACACTTCCTAGAGATGGCCACCCGGCCAAACTGAGCAATCGGGGGAGAAGGGCTTTGGTAAGAGAGGTGACCAAGTACCCGATGGTGACTCTGGTTGAGCTCCAGAGATCATGTGTGGAGATGGGAGAAACTTGCAGAAGGACAACAATCAATGCAACAGTCCATCGATCAGGGATTTATAGCAAAGTGGCCAGACGGAAGCCTCTCCTCAGTCCAAGAAATCAACTAAAGGACTCTCACACTGTGAGAAACAAGATCCTCTGGACATATGAAAACAAACCGTTTGGTCTCAATTACAAGCATCATGTATGGAGGAAAGCAGGGACTGCTCATCGCCTGCTCAATATCATCCCAATGGTGAAGCCTGGTGGTGGTAGCATGATGCTATTTTTTTTTTAAGCAGCAGGTATTGGGGGACTGATCAGGGTTGAAAGAAAGCTGAACGCAGCAAAATGCAGATTAATCTTTAATGAAAATCTGTTTCAGTGCGCTCAGGGCCTCAGACTAGGCCGAAGATTCACCTTCCAACAGGACAATGACTCCAAGCAAACAGCCAAGACAATGCATATTTGCAAAGTTATCAAAAATTACATTTTTGCCTTGTCATTATGAGGTATGGAGTGTAGATTGATGTGAATTTTTTTTTTTTTAATACATTTTATTATTTTAGCATAATCTGCAACATAACAAAATGTACAAATAATTTGGGTCTGAATACTTTCTGAATGCACTTTAAGTAACACTAAAAAGAATAAAACTAAAATAAAACTAAGGCAAAATCCTTTTCTCTTCACTCACTGATCTCTTGTTGGTGCAGAGTCCTGGCTCGTTCCTCTTTCTCTCGGCTCTGCTCACAGAGTCTTTCCAGCTCAAACTGTTGCCGTGTCTGCAGCATGGCGCTCTCCTGCGACCATTTCTCCCGCAGCATAGTTTGCAACTCGCTGAGGGCTGCCTCCTTCTCTTTCTGCATGTTGGCTTGAGAAAGCTCTAGTTGAGCTGTATGCAAGTTGGTCAGGCTCAAACGCAAGGCTTCAAGCTCTAGGTTGTGCTGGCTCTGTTTACAGGTAATAAAACCAAAGAACCATTGTTTGTGGACAGAATTTAACTGAAGGGAAATAGATGTTAACACTAGGAGTATGTTCAGAATGGCATACAACCATACTGCTACTTGGAAAGTAGTATACTTGCTCTGCACAGAGCAATATCAACCAGTACAACACCTCTTACTTGGGTGACTACTTAAAATGTGTATCACTTAATACTGTATTACATTTCATATACTGTTAAAAATAGACAGTATTTGTTCAAGTATATTGTGTAGTATGCAGTATGTTACTTTCACATTCCAAAATTTCCCCTAGAACATTACAAGCAAAAAAAAAAAAAGCAAAAAGTTACTTGTGTTTGGAGTAGCTCAGCCTGGTGTGCAGCTTCCAGGGCATCTCGCAACTCCCTGGAGAGCTCATCCTTAAGTCTGCCAATTTCCTCACTCTGTTGGGCTTCCAGCTGAGACAACTCCCTATCGTGCTCCCTTTCATGGACCTTGTAGATACAAAGACAAATGTATGTGGCTTGAAAGACAGGATTCATATGAAACGGTGGGCTAAACATATAGGGTAAATAGTTTAAGGTAAACAATAGGTTGTTTAACCTGTTTAATCAAGCTGATCTGCCTCTTCTGTTCATCTTCCACATGAGCTTGCTGCTCTGAAAGTCTTCTCTCAAAGAGTAGATTCAAATCTTCAACCTGAAGGTAGGAAGACATAAGATTTAATTAGTTATGATTGTACAACATTTCATGCAAGCAGTACAACTCCCATCGATTATTTACTATATATAACTTTTAGCAGCTTTTTTTTTATACCTTTATAATAGTTAGATCAAGGATATTGAATATATCCACATTCATCATGTTTTCTTTTTATTGGATGCTCTCCCCAGACACTGCTACCACCTTGCTTTATTACCTCTCTCTGGTGTTTCTCTTCCAGCTGTCTCTGCTGCTCCTCATGTTCTCTCTGTCTTTCTAGCAGATCCTGTTTGACTACGACAAGTTCTTTCAGCAAGGAACTCTCCTTTTCCATGTACTCCTCTTCTGCCTTCTCTTGTGCTTCCCTAACTTCCTTGAGCTCTGCATCCTTGGATTTAAGATGTTGCTAAAGTGAAAGGTACATGTTATTAATCATAACAGGCCCATCAATGGATTAAAATTAATCAAATTAATTACGAGATGCCGATTAATAAAAAAAAATAGTAATTAATATCATCAATATTTGCTGAGAAAGCCCCCCCCCCAAATAATAGTAGTTATTATATAATATATATATTGTGTGTGTGTATGTGTGTGTGTATATATATATATATATATATATATATATATATATATATATATATATATATATATATATATATATATATATATATATATATACACACACACACACACACACACACACACACACACACGTTAGTTCCACAAGCCACGACACTATTTCTGAAGTGACATTTTTGAATTACTAATGAAGGCTTGGACGCATCATTTGGTTTGAACCAGCAATGGCAGATTCTGATTCATCATGTAAGAAAGTAGTTCCATGCACAAATGCATTTATGACAGTTTTTCCTAATTTTTAAAAAAGTAATGGTTCATTGAACTGTTGATAAGCAATATCACACTTGCAATAGTGCTATATGGCCCTACATCAGCACTGCTGTAACAACGAGCAAATAGCTAACTAGCTAGCCACTTGGCTACTTTCATTGCTTGTCAGCTGAGTTGTCAGCTAATGTGTAAACATATATTCATCAAATGGTTTTATTCAGGATTCGCAGTATGTAAACCCCCTTTAACTGAACAATTCCAGTCATTGCATTTACAAAATGTAATATTTAATTTTTCCACAATTGAAAGTTTCCCTTGAACTTTTATAGCAGAATACGGTGTAATGCCGCTGCCGCTGTTTATCTCTTGACTCAGCAGGTGTAAATGCTTCTTGTTTTACAACCTGCCCCTAATTGACTGGCATTATTAAAATAGTCAGCATCTGACTGATACTAAACAGTCCTACTGATATTTATTTAGCTATTTATTGTATTTTTATTCTTTATTTAAATGGTCATCAACTGACTGATACTAAACATACATTACTGATTGTTTATTTAGGTTATTATTGTATTTTTATTTATTCTTTATTTTCTCAGTGTTCATTTTTAGAATTTCTTGACAATGTATAATAATAATAATAATAATAATAATGTCAAATATGCTTTGATAAAAATATCTGTTTAAGAAAGCACCTTTGCATCATCATATCAGTGCACAATCCACATAGAAAATGTCTGTTTTCATTCCAGCTCAATTTTGCAATATCAGCCACCATAGCAGTAATAGGTCTAAAAAAAATCCATTTCAGTCAGGCTCTAACCACAGCAGGTGCACTGAAGGTCAGATTATACATTATCAGACATATAATTTTTTTAATATGTTTATAATGATTGATTATGATAGATAAGCAAATATCGAATGCACTCCTCCATATTGGTTACATGCAATGCAAAATGGGATTCGGAGTTTGTTACAGAAGCATAGAAGTTTCTAAAAACCTAGCCCTTCCACTTTCACAGCACTGGAAGTGGTTAGAATGAGTGAAGGGCAGAATGGGAGAATGCTCAAGTGTACTGACTAGTTTGTATATTATTTATTTGAGATCAGAAAACATGGCCACATCGCTGCATCGAAACAGTTCACTTCGATGGTAACAGCTTTAAACTTTTATTTAGTGATTGTTTGAATGTAACATAAAAATAAAAGATATTGTGATGTTGAAAAGACAATTTGAAAAGCTGGTTCATTATGAAAACAGCTCGAGTACCTCTTTTGCTGGTAAATAGCAGCAAAAATGCAGATCACACTGGTTTGATAATATGCGTCTGAGCCAAGAATTATTGTAATCACACCAGTTTGAATGCATGTGTAAAATGGTTAATGTGATAAATTGGCAGCCTTAATAAATATTTTACGCAATCTGAAAATACAAAAGGGCATTTCTGATGCATTTAGCAATTTTTTCAGGCAGTTATTGATTGAAAATTCTAAAATGTTTTAAAAGAGCAAGTTGATTAACATTCAAACCTCAAAGTTCTTCAGCTCTGAATCTAGAACCTCCTCCATGCTCTTTGCTTGGTTCTCCAAAGCTTGGAGACGTCTCTCCAGTGCAGCCTTCTCCTCCTCCGTGTTTGTGAGGTTCTCTTTAAGGCATGTTAATTTAGACTCAAGGTCAGTTTTGTCCTTCTCCAAATCCTGCAACCTTACAAGATTCTCCTGTACCTCAGCTTTGAGTTGCTGAAGCTCCATATTTGCTTGGTCCACCTCTAGGGTCCTTTGACCAAGCAACACTGAGGTAGCCTGGTTTTTTTCCCTTTGTTGCTCCAGCTGAGAAAGAATATCATCTCTCTGACCTTGCAAAGATGAAAGCTGCCTCCCAAAGAGATTGTGAACCTCACTACTCACAGAGTCACCTGCAGCTTTCTGCTCATGGACATCACTCACTAGCTGCTCTTGTCTTTTGAGCTGTAGCACCAATTGTGCATTTTCCTCCCTTAGTTCTTTCAACAGCTCCTCTGTTGTTAAAGGAGTAGAGTTCTTAACATTGGAATCAATGTTGTCAGGCAACATGCTTTCATTGTCCTGATGCAATAGCTGTTGTTGGCTCTGCAGGTGGCTAAGTATGTTCTTTAGGTTGTCTTCCTGATGTATTTTCTGTCTGATAATATCCTCACAATTTTCCCTTTTCTCCCGTTCCATCTCCAGTTCCCACTTGGCTTCCTCAAGCTCCTCTGAAGCTTTGCTCCAGCGCTCTCGAGCCTCCTCGACCTCTTCTGCAGAGCGGCGGACTTCCTCTTGAAGAACCTCAAGTTGTCGTTCCCGGTCTTCTAACTGTTCCGACAAGTCTCTGCATTGCTGGATCAGAAGCTCTTTTGCCAAGTCCACAGTGCCTACACTCTCATTCAACTCTTCAATGGCCGAGGTTGAATTTTGCCACTGGACATCAGTGAAGGACATTTCACCAGGCGGGTTCTCATCAATGCTAGGATCTACAGACAGTCCTTGCTCTGACTTATCCCAATCAGATGTTACGTTGTTAAGGTGATCTGTCATGTGAAATAGGACCTCACCTTCTAGCTCAAACCTGGACATTTCAGAGTTCTCCATTAAGCTACGTTCTTCCAGACTGCCTTCAATTACGGAGCGTCCTTGAAGCCCTTCAGAGGCCAAATAACGCTCCATCAGCACATCCTGGAAATCACCTGCAGAGACGTCAAAGCTATAAACATCCTCGACAGCACACTCAATGGCCGTCTCCTCTTTGTGGTGCCCTTTGAAGACATTGCTCCATTGTATTTCTGCACCAAAGCCTTCAGAAACACTTGTAAGAGAAGCAACATGTTGCCGTCGGGCTTGGTCCAGAAGCTCCTGAATGCCTATGATCTCATCAGAGTGCTCCTCTTGAAGCCGCTTGAATGTAGCCTTGTGAGTGTCGGTAAGCTGGGCTACGTTCAACTCCCTTTCCTCCTCCAGAGTCTGAAGCCTAAGATCATAATTGGAAATATCAGCTTCATATTTGGAACGTAAATGGAGTCCTGATTTCTCCTCTTCCTGAAGACGATTTTGAAGCTCCTTGACATGGTTGTTCAGTCTGGCCATTTCTCGGTTCAGTTCATCTTTCTCTGCTTTATACTGCTGGGCCTCAAGGGCTTGTTTCTCAGCAACCTTTAGTTGTGCCTGAGCCTCAGACAGATAAGTTTCCATCACAGACCTCTCATTCTCCAAACTCTGCACCTTCTTATGAAAGGCATCTACTTGTTCTTGAGCTTGCTTGGTATTTTTACGCTCTTCTTCTAGCTCGTCTCTAAGCCTTTTCAGTAAAGTGTCAGAGTTTGAATCAAGACTGTTCTCTGGGAACAGAGGGCTCACAGTACATTCATCCAAACCTAAGAGTTGGTCAAGTCTTAGCTCCAATTGATCAGGGTTTCTCTGGGTAAAAGCATGTTGAAGCTGAGAGAGGGATTTCTCCATGACACTCAGTTTCTGTTGCAAGTCTGTGATCTCAGCTTCCTTTTGGGCTAAGAGGCACTGTTGATCTTTGGTCACCTATAAAAAATTAAGGAATGCAAAGTGTCAATGGAGCTTAATTTGCTCAAACCAAGTAATCATACATTTCTGAATGGCAATTCTTGAACCTAAAATTGTCAGAGCTTTTGAATAATCTTTTGAATAAATTTGTTAATCAAAGACACAGGTTGACTGACCAGTTGTGACTCCAACTGTAGATGCAGCTGGTTCTGAGCAGCCTGGGTCAGATCCACACATCCTTGACTTTTACTACGCATGTATTCTTTTGTCTGGGAAAGAAATACATTTTCAACATTTCACATCTGAGCGTGTCAACAAAATTTTTTATTCAGATACTCCTCAAGTGCCCATGGCTAGTTCAGTCAATTAAAAAAAAAAAAACTGTTGAGAACGTTGCCATTATGAAAACATAACGGAACTAAAATAACTGATTCATAGCAAATTAGGAAAATACTAATAGGAATTTACATTATATAATTTTTTTTTAATATTGAGACCAATTTAAGTTAAACTAGTTGGCGTCAATCCTGCTACTAGTATGACCCAATCTCCATCTCTAGGAGTAAATGAGAAATATTAATGTAGACCCATTAGGACTTTACCTGCTGCAGCTGCTGTTGTAGAGCCTGAATCTGACCCGTGAGCTGCTCTGCCTCCAGCTGTACCTGGTCTCTGCTCTGCAGCGCCACCTGCAGGTTCTTGCTCAGCTGTGAAATGATCTCATTCCGTTTTTCCACTGCAGCCTGTAATTGCTATATGAAGCATTATAGGGTTAGAAAAATATTGCATAATTTATTCATCCTCATGTTATTCCAAACCTGCTTCTGTAGATCACAAGAGCAGAAATTAAGAAGAATGTTCGCTCTGCTGTTTTTCCCAGTTAATTAAAATAATGACAGAGGCCGTCAGTCCCAACATTCTGCCTTAAAACTCACGTTTGTGTTTCAAAGAAGAAATAAAGTAATGAACAACATGGTTGAATTTTCATTTTGGTGCAAACTAGTCTTTATCATGTAATTTCAACAGTATAATTTAATGCAGACAGCTGAATTAAGCTAACATGAACTAACACTTTTACAGCATTTATTAATCTTGGTTAATGTTAATTTCAACATATTTTTAAAAAGTTATACATTTTAACAGTTAATGTCTTTGAAGCATAAAAGCATGGTGGATTGCTCTTAATTGAAAAAATGTATGGATAGTATTTACAGTGCTTGCATTATGGGATGCTGAAACTTAACATGGTTGTATTTTTAAGCATTGAATATTTAATTTGGAAATATTTCACAACTAATTTCTTTAAAAATTGTAAAATAAATATTCACCTTCCAAAGTTCATTTTCAAAATATTCTGTAAAAAATTAACCGGTAAAATTCAGCCCATTCCATTTTGCTAAACAAAATTCGCTTCCTCAAAATCAGAGGTTCAAATCCAGTTGGAAATTCAACCTTCCACATCCAGGAACTGCAGGAAAAGCAGCAGATTACCAATGCACAATCTCCACTTGATGCTATTCGTTCTCACCAGTAGATGGTGAAATGCAATCGGGTATTGACTGCTGAAGACCAAAGCCACAGGTAAAGAAAACAACTGTGTATGTTTTGATAGTTTGTTTTTTCAATTTGGAAAGAAATCAGCAGAAATAAGAAAATAAAATATTACAATAAAAATAATAAATGAATGAAAAATTAATAAGGCCTAAATCAATTAACAATAGGCCTACCTTTGTGCAAGAGTTGGTACAAAGTGACTGCATGATATAGTATTGCATTCAGAATGAATACTGCATCTACAGGGAAATTGTCTATCTTTGCGTGTCTTCCCACATTCCTTCTCTTTACAAACTCTCATCTTTTTCACCGACACCCAGTATCAGATCCTGGCATAGGCAATATAGGCAGCCGCCTAGGGCAGCAACACTTTCTGGGGGGAACGACAGGGTAATTTAATTAAATAAATATGCCTTAATAAACAATTAAAATATGGTTAACAGAGAAGATTAGAGCGAGTGTGTGCAATGAGCGATCTTCTACACTCTTCCTTCCTCTTCTTTCTTCCTCCAATGGCTGGTTCAAAACGGCTCGCCTATAGTCTTTTTACAAGGCAGTAACAAATTGCATGATGCATAATGGTGCCTAATTTCTTTAATTCAATTCTGTAATAGTTAGGCAATACATTTTGGTGCCTAAACAAGGTTACAAACAACTGCATGTTTGTCAGTATTTCCACATTATTTTCATGTTGAGAAGACAAACTCCTGGACATACTGGCCAAAGTGATCAGCACCTTTGGACTGGACAGCTCCCGTTACAAACCACATAATTTATACTTCATAACAAGCGATCTATATGCTGGTTTGGATAACAGGCTTTACTCCATTCTAAAATAACGATTAGTTAAGATGATCATTAAAGCTTAAGTTGCAACCCTATTGGGAAACCCAGCCCTTGTCTATTAAGATGCTCTCAATCTAGACTTATGATGCTTTTGTGGAAAATCCACAAATGTAGCATATTGACAACATTGTAACAAAAAAAAAAAGTGCAAATTGCATCTGATGTCTACTTTGCTATTGCAAAATCTCAGACTCATCTTCTGGATGGAGGTAATGTTCCCTTTGCGCTGTATCACATAGCTGAGCTCAAGAGACGCAATCCATAATTTAATGAAATGTACACAAAAACAAGAAGAGAAATTGAGAGGCAATCAAATAAAATGCAAAATATTATTATGTTTGCCCAACAAGTCATGCATGCAAGTCCTTTATCTAGATGTGAGACTTAAGGAGAACAAGCTTAAATATTTGTTGAACTTTGACACAGTAACACTGAATTCCATATGTTTCTTGTAGAAAAGTCATGTGATCCTTTAATAGACTATTAATTTTAGTAGTTGACAGATAATGTATAAATAAATATAATAACATTATACTGAATATAATGTATAAGGAATGTTAATAAAAATATTTATTAAAATGGTTGTATTTATTCTTGTAATGTTTACTACAAAGCAGAAAATAGGAAAAAAAATAAATAAAATGTATTCTTTGGTGTGTTGTGAGTTTCAAAAATGGCTAGAATTGATCGGACCATGAATATTAATAGTAATACAAGCATGTCATTATGATTTCAAAACATTGCATGGATATGGAATTGATTCTTTAGCACTCTCTATATTTTAGTTTCTGTACTTGTAAAAAACAAAACAATTTAGTCAAGAATGTTTAAAGGTGAATTTAATTTGGTCAACGCTAAGGATTTTAGTCTCACAGCAAGCATAAATTGTAAGAGCTGTCAGAAAATCTGATTGGATGGCAGCTCTTATGAGGAGCACAGGTTATCATTACTTTATCAGACAACAAAATGTTGTTTGGAAGTTAAAAGAAAAAAATAGCTTTAAACAGATTATATAAGCGATTATTTTAATGAACTACCATTCCATACATTTGTTGTATGTCATGCCACATTAAAAAAGTCAAATAAAAAAAACATTCGGGGTGCCTCCAAAATAAATTGTGAGGGCCTTTCAATGTCTAGAACAAGCCCTGAATCACTGATTGCTGTGTAGGTAGACATAGGCTTAATAAATTAGCATGTTTTTTTTATTTTACTGGAAGTGGTGGTGGTGTAGTGGGCTAAAGCACATAACTGTTAATCAGAAGGTCGCTGGTTCAACCCCCACAACCACCACCATTGTGTCCTTGAGCAAGGCACTTAACTCCAGGATGCTCCTGGGGGATTGTCCCTATAATAAGTGCACTGTAAGTCGCTTTGGATAAAAGCGTCTGCCAAATGCATGAATGTAAATGTGAATGAATGTTTATTAAATTAATATGGAAGATGCAATTTGTTCATTAATATGATTTGCTGGAACATTTATTTAGATTTTTTTACATTGTACCATGAAAACTGAGCCTTGTTTATTTATATGCTTTTCCTGAACTTCATCAATATCTGTGTATTAACGTCCGGTGCTGAAGAAAATAATTATTCTACACTGTCGAGGATTTATAAAATCAGATATACAATTGACAGACATACATTTTATAGAAATTCAAATAATCCTAACTAGGCTAACAGTATATTAATTTCTAGCAAAGACATCTGCCTTTCTTCATTAGTAATAGTCAAAGCTCAATTTTCAGTAGAACTTAAATGCTTCATTACGGGAGCTGTCCGGTCCAATGCTTAAACCTTGGCCAATATGTTCAGGAGTTTGTCTCCTCAAAAATGACAGTAATGCAGAAATCCTTACAAGCTTGGAAATTATAAGTAACCTTGTCGAGACGCCGAAAGATAATAATCACAGAATTAAATTATGATGATTTTAGTAAGATGAGGTTTCAGGTTGATGCTCAACTTTATAGCGATTAATGATAGAAATGTTTGCATGTTAATGCATGCAACGCGAATCATAATAAAAGGTCTCTAATGTAACCAAAAGTGTGTTTCTTTTGCTGGAAACTGAATGCACCCGGTATTGTAATTTTTTATTTCATAAAATGCATCACACTTATTTCTTTTCCTAAATTAAGTTTTTGTGAATGTAAAACCTGCTGTGGAGCTATTATCAATTAGTGCAAAATGTCCCTTTGTTTACCTGTGCATTTGTCTTCTGGATTTTGGAAAATAATTATGTAATTATGTAAAAGTGCCATTCATTTGTTTAGGCTAATAAATTAATTATAATGCTAAATAAAAAAAAATAATAATATTTAGCACTACATAATTGTACATTTGTGAATGGCAATTGTTGTTGAAGTTAAAATTCATTATTTATTTTTTTTTCCACTTTTTTTTGTACTTCAGTTCAGTCCCTTGACGCACACAAAACCTTTGATTCTGGATATGGATTTCCAATTATCCAAATATATCAATACATGTTATAAAACGTTCCTTATTCTCTCACAATCTGTGAAAATGTGAGAAAGTTGCACTCATGAATTTAGAGCAGTTCAAAGCCCTCTTTAATTTACAAAGTTTTTACTTAACTACTTGGATGCTTTTTGGGAAATGTGCTGTAGAGATCTATGTGGCAGCGGGGGCATGGTCAAGCGACCTGTCCGGGGAGAGGAAGCGGTAAGGGCGCTTACACCTGAGCTAAATTATGTCTAACACCTGTCTCTGATTTCAGTGAGTATGGGGAGAGTGGCATAAAATAGCGTCAACACCTCCAGTTGCCAGAGAGAGCCCGACAAGAGAGTCAGCCATGTAGTTGTGTTGCTTTTATGTTTAAAGAACTGTATGTTGAAGGTGCCAAATTAAAGCTTACCCGAGTTGTGAGACCTCAGCTCCATGTCTGTTCTTGTGCTGGTGACTTTGAAAAGTGTCACAATCAAGTACTACTTTAATGATACTAAAAGTTCTACTTAGTGCCCTGGAAACCCAGCCATGGACAAATAAGTGAAATGAGACCAAAAAAAGTAGGTTTACGGATTTTCAGTACTTCGGGACTGGTCACTCTACTACATGTAATGCCTGCCACAGCAATCAAACATCTGAGGTATGCAAGTATCTGGAGAATGTATCAGCAATCTTTTTATAACATGACATTTTTAACATGACATTTTTAAAAGCCAATGCATTCCACTGGTCTGCACTTCACTACAAATTAAATGCATCCGCTCCACGCGGTCCAATGGATCACGCTGTGCACAGATTCGTCACACTTTTGATAGAGATTATGATAGCTGACAGCTAAACAAAGAGGCTACGTGTCTAAGAAGTAAGTGAAGAGATTTTGCATGCAGATGCGAGGGACGTCAATAGGCCATTTCTAAAACAGACAACTTATATTTCTCTGGTACACGTAGGTTGCAGAACCCATGTAGAAGGAGAGGAATGTTGGCACAAAGCCCTCTCTACAGACAGGGCTGTGTGTCTATAGGCCCTTCCCTGACTAGTACGGTTTGTGTCACAAGCATTCCTTAGTCCGGTTGTTTGATGAGAGAGAGATAATATGTAGTTGCAATAAAAGTTGAGCAATGGAATGGTGCGTTTCATGCCTACCCACATGTGCAAATGTTATATCTATCCATTTTCTACTCATGACCAATTTTGAAAAACAAACTATCAACATTTTTTAAATGCATGTACTGAATTCAATTATTTTTTCGATTAGAGCAATTCATCATGCTTTTATGCTTCAAAGTCATGAGTTTAGCTCAATATGTATGCACTATGAACTAAAATGAACAAATGTATTTTTATTAACCATCATTAACAAAGATGAATCAATGCAGTATAAAACACATTGTTCATTGTCAATAAATTAACCCAGCTCACTGTTCCCACTTCTATCTGCCAGAGGATCACCAACTTTGCAGGTTGTTGCAGGATATGATGCAATAATAACTAATATTATTATATATATATATATTTTAGTGTTTCTATTTATACACTTATATTTCTATTCGCTGTTTATTTTTATTCTAATTTTATTATCATCATCTCTGTCTTGTTTGTGCACTGGAAGCTTCTGTCACCAAGACAAATTCCTTGTATGTGGAAGCATATTTGGCAATAAAGCTCATTCTGATTCATAATGCATTTTCTAATGTTAACGAATGGAAACTTATTGTGAAGTGTTACCAATATTTCCTATACTAATTCCAGAGAGAAAATTGTGTTTTTTACCTTTTACAGAATAACAGCAACCACATTTTTTGGCACTTTAAAAACTGGGCTTCCTCAGCAAGAACATACAGTAAGTCAAATCCTGATTGGAGCAAGAAATCATAATGTTTAAATCCGTGAGTGTTCTGGTCACATGGAATGTGGATATGTTTCAGAACCTCATCCGTGAAATCTACTTTAAAATGCATTTCAGTGAAAATTCAAGTAAACCAATTATGGTAAACCTTATGCTCCAGAAAGCAGAATTCTGCCTCAGGTTTCTAGATGTGTGCATAATCATGACCACAAATTAACCCATTCAAACAGACAGATGCAACCCAGTATAGAGACACAGTTTCTCTGCTCTATTTCAGGATAATAGAACTTTGCCTGAAAAATAAGCTGCTGCACAACACACTGAAATCTTCCTTCAGATTTAGAGTAAACAGTTCACCACAACCAGGGCTGGACTGGTAATCTGGCAATCCTGGGCATTTTCCCGGTTGTCCGATGCACTTTTGGGCCGATCAGGGGTGGATTGGCCATTGGGAGAACAGAGCGGGTGGTGGTTCAGCCACGAAACACGAGCCGCTGCATTATGCAGAACAGACCAAAAAAAAAAAAAAAAAAAAAAAAAAAAAAACGCTGCTGCGATATGCATAAAAGAACAGCGAACAATCCCAGTAAAATCCCAGGCCAATTTATCTTCCCAGTCCAGCGCTGACTACAACAACATCTGAGAAAAGCTGAAATGTAATAATTGACACCAGGCCTCTGACAACTGGGATTTGCCTACTGAGAAGTATTTCAACAAGGAAAAAAAAATTAAATAAAACTGACCTATATGCATATCTACTAGGGATTTAATGGTTCTTGGTTACGATTCGGTAAGCATTTGCAACGCGGTTCATCTTAAGTTTAATGATGCATCTGGGTCATACAGTTTGGCAAAGAAAATAAAGCACCAAATAGACATGGGCAGTTATTACCTTTGCTAATGCACCCGTTTTGCTCTGTATACACGCTCTGCCCGTTTCACGTGGGTCAACTTTCTACACAGAGAAGCTGTCCTTTTAACTGCACGTATGCCAAATCAGTTGTTGACATCACAGTTCTGCACACGTTAGTGTGAAGTTGAAAACGTCAAGCTGAGAAAACAAGCCGAAAGATAGAGAAGACTCTGCATCATTCAAATCTCCTGTTTGGGAACTTTTTCTTTTTGCAGTCATCATTTAAGTATTAAGTTAAATGTTGAGTTAGTAATTCGAGAAAACATTTTTTTTTTTTTTTTTTTTTTAGTTAAGGACACTAATGAAAATCAACCATGGTTTTATTAAGTAATACTGTAGTAGCCATATAGTAAACATGGTTTTGCTATAGTAATATTGTAGTAGCCATGACTGAAGTTGCAATGACTGCTGTCACCATTGATTTCTTGGCAGAAATCATAGTTTTGATACAATTAAGCATTGTTTTACAACAGTAATACTGTAGATTCCACATAGTAACCATTCATTTTACTATAGTATTATAACCATGACAGTAACCATGATAATTTTGGTTACTTTGATTTTACTACAAATACCACTGTTAAACTATGGGTATTGTATTAAAACCATGGTGATTTGTAGTGAGGGAAAAAAAATCTCTTGAAGTGTTTATACCAAATAGAATATTTGTACTTTTTTCTAAACATAACAAATACTGATTTAGTGACCATAAAACCGTGATTCAAACAGAACTGTGAAATGTAATATTTTTGACGCAACATAATGCTTGCCATCCCCAGTCAGCTGTGTGCTTTCTTCACTGCGAAAGAGACCTCACCACACACACACACACACACACACACACACACACACAAATACACGTACTTACAGTGACGTCACCGCATAACAACACGTGTCAAACTCGCTTCAGTTCAAGTGGCCCGCAAGCTCATTTCTGTAACGTAGGATGGCAGGGGATCTCAACGTTTCTCTGAACCATCAGTTAGCACTTTCCTCGTGAATATTAATGAGCCTTGCCCTGTCATCTGTATGTTTTGGAGCACATTTTGATCGCTTCAAAAGTGTAATGAAACGGCGCTACACAGGACAATTATCAACACAGCATATTCATAGCAGCATGAGGACAGAGCAGATGCTGTAATTTGTGGACTGGTCTCAACCACATTGACTATTTTAAATGTGCTTTTGAACCAGTGAGATGCATGGCGGGAATCATTTGAATGCGGTACAGAATTTTATGTTGTAAAAGTTTGTAATAAATGTAAAAATGTTGCCGTTTCGGAATGAAAGTGGCATTCAACTGATCAACCAATTACCAATTTAAAAAACAGCACAATCACTATTTGAAAAAAGTCATTTTTTATCAAATTGTTTGTTTTTGAGTTGTAATAGACTGGCATATCTTAAGGTCAATCTTAGTTTGAAAATGTAAAAAAAAGAAACCGCTTTCTCTTGAAACTTGTCAGTCCTTTGTTAGAGCCAGTTGTCCCTTGTATGAAATCTTCAGTTTTTTGACAATTTCAAGAAATGTATGCCTTCATTCCTCAAAACAATGAAGGCTATACAATTCTTGAAATTGTCAAAATTTCAAGATTTCATACAAAGGTGTACACTACAGTCTTCAAAGACAAACTAGCTCTAACAAAGGACAGAAAGAGATGTGGAAGGCCAGATGTTCAACTAAATAAGAGGATAAGTACATCAGAGTCTAAAAGCAAAAAGAAAAGGTTTGAGTGGGAAAAGAGAAACAGACATTGGACAACAGATAAAAATAAATACAGTACATAAATAAATAAATAAATAAATAAATAAATAAATAACTAAAATAAATAAATAAAGGGTTATGGATCAGATTTGAGCTTTTGTGGGACCAGCTAGACTGTAAGGTGCATGAGAAGTGCCCAACAAAAGGCAGCCACATCTATGGCAAGTGCTACAGGAAGTGTGGGGTGAAATGTCACCCGAGTATCTAGACAAACTGATAGCTAGAAAGCCAAGGATGTGCAAAGCTGTCATTGCTGCACATGGAGGATTTTTTTTTATGAGAACACTTTGAAGGGATACATTGTGATCAGTTTAATGCCACTTTCGTGAATAAAAGTACCAATTTCTTAAGAGCATAATCTGAATCTGCTCACCAGTGTATGTCTTGGTAATGAAACTAGTTTAAAACAAACAGCCCCCACATTCTAAATGCCACTGACAAAGAAAACAGGAGAAAACATAAATAAGGCTTTTCAATTCTCAAATCACGATGCTTACAAATCTTTACCATGGATAACACTAACTTTCTAAATATATTTAGACTTCTGTTGTTTTTGTTCATTACAAAAATGTAATAAATCTTTATATAGTAACCATAGTTACTAGCCATCGTAGATCCATGCATGGTTATACCTATAGTTGCCATGAATGATTACAAATATAATTGTTGCTACTCAACCTGCACTTAATATCTGTGAAGAGGTGTGCCATGTCTTCCGAAAAAAAAAAAGACAAGGAAAGCACAGGGCCCAGATGGCATATCACCTGCTTGTCTTAGATGCTGCTCTAACCAGCTGGCCCCCATCTTCACACTGGTCTTCAATAGATCACTGGAGCAGTGTAAAGTCCCATGCTGCTTCAAATGCTCAATAATTCCTGTTCCAAAGAAACCCAAAATCACAGGACTACAGACCCATCTCCCTGACATCTGTGGTCGTGAAATCATTTGAGAGACTGTTGTTGGCCAACCTGAAGGACATCACTGGACCCTTTGTAGCTCCCCTTCAATTTGCTTATTGAGTAAACAGGTCTGTGGAGGATGCAGTCAATATGGGATTGCATCATATCCAGCAACATCTAGAAAGATCAGGGACATATGCAAGGATCTTTTTGTGGACTTCAGTTCGGCTTTCAACACCATCATCCCAGCTATACTCCAGACTAAATTACACCAACACTCTGTTCCCACGTCTATCTGTCAGTTGATTACTAGCTTTCTGACGGACAGGCAGCAGCTAGTGAGACAAGGGAAATCATTTCCAGCACCAGTACAATCAGCACAGGTTCCCCCCCCAGGGATGTGTGCTCTCCCAACTACTCTTCTCCCTGTATACAAACGACTGCACCACCAAGGACCCCTATGTCAAGCTCCTGAAGTTTGGTATGCATTTTTAATGTGGTTCATCTTAAGTTTAATGATGCATCTGGATCATACGGTTTGGCGAAGAAAATAAAGCGCCAGATAGACGTGCATTTATAACCTTTGCTAATGCACCCGTTTCACTCTGTATATACGCTCTGCCTGTTTCACGTGGGTCAACTTTCTACAGAGAGAACCGGTCCTTTTAACTGCATGTATGCCAGTTGTTGACCCCCACCAAACATTCTAAACAGCACTGTGGCAATAGGAGTCATTCAGGTTCCAAGGCACCATCATCTCACAGGACCTGAATTAGGTGACCCACATTGATTCCACTGTGAAATAGAAGTTGTACTTCCTTCACCAGCTGAGGAAGTTCAAACTGCCACAGGTGCTGCGTATACAGTTCTACTCAGCAGACATTGAGTCTGTCCTCTGCACTTTAGCAACTGTCTGGTTTGGTGCAGCTGCGAAATTGGATAGAAGATGACTAGAAAAAGGACAGTTTGGATTTCTGAGAGGATTATTGGTTGCCCCCTGCCATTCCTTCAAGAACTGTACACTTCCAGAGTGAGGAAAAAGGCTGGAAAAATACCTACCTTTTTGAACTGTTGCCTTGTGGCCGACGCTACAGAGCTCTGAGCACCAGAACTGTCAGGCACAGGAACAGTTTTTTCCCCCTCAGGCTATCCATCACATGAATAGTTAAAACTGCCCCATTGAGCAATAATTATGTGGAATTCACAGTTTAGTTTTTGTATACCTATCCAACACATCCTACCTCTTCTGCCATTACATTCACTTGCACTGTATAGAACAGATTTGTATTTGCACCATGTATATACCTATGTGTGTGCATATATCGGATGTTGCTGTTGTTAATATCATAATTTCCATCTGCATCCCAACCTCAAAATCAATGCTGTACTGTCAAATCTGCATTTCAATGCACATAACATGGAATAATATTTGCATGTGTGCTACAAAAGCAGGTGCCACATTTTCAAAGGGCCCTTTGAGGGCACAAATAAACCCTGATGTGGCCCAGGCTGAAATTGAGTTTGACACCCCTGTTTTAATCTATTATTTGACCAGCATGCTTGAATACGGGTCCGGCACAGCAGTACCGCAGCTGAAAAAAGTCCTAAGGAAAAAAACTGAAGCTCAAAACCACTCTTAGATTAGAATAATTTTTTTAATTCTACCCACCTGAGTAACTTTTCACTATCATATTTTTGTTATAGCTGTGGTTCGATTGAGAAAAGTGTTAAATTATATTATGAAGCCAGATTTTTTTTATGCGTTTAAATGTTTTCTTAGGACATATTAATTTTACATGAAAATCTATTGTTTTTATTGGGGCAAGTTGTAACACGTTTAAAATGTCATTCATTTCCACAATTTATCAATTAAAATATTTTTAAGACAAAACAATGATATGCTACTGTTGTACACTACCTTTTGCATTTGTTTCATGAATAGTTTTGTGCCTCAGTTGTTTTATATTTAAATTTTTGCTGAAAAGTCTATAGTAGGCTGTTTAATGCAGGCATATATTTAAATGCATCCATAGATACATAGATTATGTTTTTGTGGTGGTGGGTAGACATGGGAAAACTATGCCACTGGTTTAATGGCAGGTTGCATTGTGACAACTTACCCCATACAGTGTGCCAACATGCCACTATTTGGTCAAGTTGTCACAAAACAAACACGTGTGTTCAATGAACTGTATGGCTAAACGTCTAAAGGTTTACCTTCAGTTGTTCTTTGCCAGTGTGTGCAACTATGTTCATTTCTGCAAGTTCGCCTTCTGCCTGATCAGGCAGCTCTGACTCTGCCAGAGACCCAGATGAGGAGCTCTGTTCCTGGGAATCATCTGCCTCCTTGTTGCCTTGATGGACCTCTGGAACACCCTTGTCTGTGCTGTCAGGTCTGAGTGACACCTAAAGGTTTAAACAAACATGCATTTTTTTCCACAGTTTGTTACCATGACTACATTCCCTGTAGCAATGTTATTGTAGCCGACCTATATTCTAAAGTGGTGTGAGAAGAAACACAACTGATGTGAATTTTACTTTAAAGAGAATGCATGTGCTACATGTAAGCATGTATAATGTATGCTAGAGATGCACCGATCAACCGGCCAGGGACCGGAATCAGCCGGTTTTCCGCATGCTCGGCCCGGACCGGTAACCGGCCGGTCAGTCTAAATTCTTTCCGATTCAGAGCCGGTCCGTTTTGTTGCCAGCAGCGCAGGCAATAAAGTCACAGCCGCATGGAAACATGACATTAGCGTGGAAGATCTTCACTGTGAGTGAAAAATACATAAAGTTCGCAATTTGTAATATTTGTAAGGCTAAAGTAAACCGTGGGATGGCGCCGGAGCACCAGCTGAGTCTCCTCCCATCTACCGGTGATGCTTGATTCAACTTCTCACGTCTACTGCCTGCAGATTTCAACAGAGCAGCTGGGTTTTGGTTGCCAATTATTGAGGTCACAAATTATTAGGAATGTGTATGGTGCGTCGATTGTGTGAGTAGGATGCGTTTCATACAAGATCTGGCAACTGGACAACCTTAGAATAATATATTGATGTGATTATTCATATAACGTGGTTTGGGCCATACAAATTATGGGAGTTTCCCGGGAGAAATGACAAAACGGGAGGGGGGTGGGAGATGGGTGTGAAATACGGGAGACTCCCGGGAAAAACGGGGGTGAGTGACGACAGGTATGTTACAAGCCGATCCCGAAGCAGCAATCAGTTTTACCTCTGATATTTGGTATCTAACGTAAGCTTAATGTCAATGTTGAGTGTATTGGACACTTCAGTTTTGTTCATAGGCTTGTAATATTTGGAATTGTTTTGTTAGACGAGTAAAAAAATAGAAAAAGGTCCAGTTATAAAAATAGTGGAAAATGACATCTGCTTTGTTATATAAAGCAACTCATTTGCAGTTAATTGTTATTTCTACCTCTTTCCAGTCACAGAGCACATTATATATCAGAAGTCAGAGAAGATCCTGTAACTTTGTTTGGGGGAAATTGTAATGTTTAATCACTTATTTTATTATGAAAATTACATTTTGCATTGAAAAAAAGGTAGATTTTGTTTGTATATGCGGTCAATATTTCTTAGAAAGAAAATCGGTATCGGCAGGTCACACTTGAGAAAAAAAAAAAAACGGAATCGGCCAAGAAAATTGCAATCGGTGCATCTCTAATGTATGCTACAAGTATGTATTATTAATAAAGCAGATCTACATAACTAGAGCTGTCGATTTAGTATGTTAATTTAGTGGAATACATACATATATACACATATATATACACACACACACACACACACACACACACACACACACACACACACTTACAATACTTTAAAATAGTAAATTCTCATGTAAAATTTAAATGAGTCGCATGCGCAACGATATCAATGGAAGTCTGAATTAATCGTGAATGTGAGCCGCTCTGCGTTTATCACGAGAGCTCACATTTTGTGGAGTGCCCGGTTGATGCGCATGCATGATCCTGTCAATGGAGCTCACATTTCTCAAAAGCCCGGTTGACGCGTATGCAGGCCGCATGGATAGCAGATCACAATTTGGCTTCAAAGACCCAGCACACATCAGTGTCCCACATGAAAAGCATATTTAGTGCTCAGTCAAATGAATGTAATAAGGTTGCTTCATCGCCTGATGGAAATGCGTATGGACATGACTGACATGAGTATTAAAATAAAGGTGCATTGTATCGATAGCATTGGATCGATGGATCGTTACACCGCTAATCACTTCATGCGCTTCCCTTCTTACCCAGATGTGAGTGCCCATCGCTTTGGTATAGGGTAAATCTGGACTCACACCACATTACCTTTTTCCATTGCTCCACAGTCCAATCTTTATGCTCTTTAGCAGATTTAGGTTTTTCCAATTAGCCTCACTAACATGTGGCTTTCTTGTAGCCAAACTGCTGTTTGGTCCCAATCCTGTAAATTCTCATAGCATTGTGCATGTGGAAATCTCTTACATTCACTATTAAACATAGCTGTGAGTTCTACTGTCGATTTTTTACGATGCGACTTCAAGCATAGTAGTAGACTTCAAGCTAGTGATCTCCATTCACAATTTATTTATTTTTTATCACATTTCTTCTGCAAAACTGACAGTTCACCACTACACTTCCAGGTTTTAATAATGTGTTGGACAGTTCTTAACCCAATTTCAGTGATTTCAGCAATCTCCTTAGTTGTTTTCTATACTGGCTGCAGGCCAATAATTTTCCCCTTCTAAGACACAGTAACATCTTTTCCACGACCATGAGATACGTCTTCTGACATGGTTGTTTAAGAAATGAGAAGCTGCACACTACTTCAGTTAGGGTTAAAAGAATTGTTGCCAGCTGAAACATATTAATCACTGCAATAATGTTCTAATCATTGGCTCTTAAGTATCTGCTTATTTAAATCCAAACAGCAACTTTTTTTTGGTCAAGCAGAATATATTTAATATTTATTGCTAATTTATAAGCTGTATAAAAAAAAAATTAAATGTTTTTACAAAACACATGACAACCTGGTGAATTAAATGAACAATTGTAAAAAAAAAAAAAAAAAAAAAATCAAACCTCTGAGTGTCCCTTGTTAAGCTCTCCATGATATTGGCTTGTTTGTGGTTCCTCTAGGAGGTGCTCTTGCGCTGATCGTTCATTCGTCTGGACAGTTTGGCCCTTCCTCTTCGCCGTCTTTTTCTGCGTGCTCGAACGTTCACTTTTCGTCCAGCGCTGTCTAAAGTGTGCAAGCTGCACCACAGGTTGAGGGACAGGTAGAGGGAGACATATGTCAGGATGAGGTAGCAAGAACATAGAATCAGCATGCTGCAGGGCTTTAAAGTCCTGTCATGTCAAAAGGTCAAATGGATGCCTCAAAAGAACCAAGCATTTCCTGCTTAGGCTGACTAATGCCTTGCAAACTAATCAAAACAATGTCCAATGGACAGAACCCAAAGATAGAATAAGGTCACAAAACACAAAATCTTCTGAAGAGACTTGTTGGTCCACAAAGACTGAAGCAAGAAAATCTGGTTAAAAAGCCAGTATCCAAACAGATGATGGTTCTCAGAGCAGAAGAGACAGCACTTGATCTTCTGCAAATCATACTCTCCTCTTCCTTCTTTGGAGAATTCCTTATCCTTAAATATGGAAACGTGATGACACCCAAAACACACACAATTCTGCAAAAACGTTTCTCACAACTGCCTTAAGAAGCTTAGTTCAGATTAAAGCAAGCTCAAATGAGCTCTGCTGGACAAAATATGACAATGGTGCTTCCATGAATAAACATCAGCTTAACCATTGCAGCTGTTAAATTCACAATGACGTGACAACAATCCATAAGCCAAACAGAACATCATATAATTCCAGGGCAGGTCAACAACTAAGAGAACTAGGACCACAAAGTGCAAAGATACTCTTTGAATAACCCAATCAGAAACAAAGAAGAATGGAAAATGAAGAGGAGGTGGAGGAAGAGGAGGAGCAAATTCACACAAACCATTCACATAAACGTGCATGCTTTGATATAACTGGAGCGGCCCTCTGGACCAGTCCACTGACCCAGTTCAGAGTACAAAAACACCTGAAATTACAATTCAGTAGGATGACATTTGCCCTGCTTTAAAAAGCAGGGAGTTTGTTTGTGTATCGCCCACTGACTGTCACATCACATTAGATGGTGATATGAAGAGAGCCTGGGGGGCACAAGCCATAAAAACTGCCTGAAATAGTGGCTTAGATGCAATATTCAAGACACTGTCTCAGTTACATCTACCAGCATGTAAAATATTATTTCAAATGGTACACACATTTGTTTGCATTTCTTGTTCTTACATTTCCTCACGTTTTAGAATTTTTAAAAAGAATATTTGTAATTTAAATTCATTCACTGGCAAAACTGTACTATGGGTGGATAGTTGATTGGTGACCAGTTATGAACAAAAGCCATGACAACCAACTGTCTTCTAAGGCACCCAGTGAAGCCATCTAAAAGCAGGGTAAACTTTAAGACAAGTGAATCTGCCAGATTACAATGATCATCCATACACATCCCATAAACTAATGTTTTTTAAAATGTATGGATTTTAAAAACATGTTTTAAACGAATGCTTTTGGACTGAAATTACTACATGAAACCGAAAAAAAAAATAATGTTCAGTCAGTGTTGACAGTTTAATCGTGTGGTTCCTCCTACAGGTCGCTACGTGAATAACAGCCTGAATAAAACATCACTGAACAATTAAAAAATAATAATAATGAATAGTAAATACAGTATTGCACAATTATTTCCAAGCATTGGAGTTTATAAAGAAACATTAGAAACTTCAAAACATAAAAGTTCAGTCACCCAATTTCCATTTCTCTCAATGCGGATAGAGTGCAGCTCCCGTAAACTCTCAAGCTAGATTTAAACAGCAGATACATTTGAACTGAAGTGATCCTGCCCAAAGACAGAGCTATCGTAGATTCCTTCATTCTCAACCATAAGTATAACTTCACTTGTGGCAAAAGAAAAAAAAGAGAAAAAAGAAAGAGAAAAAAAAGAGACCGAACACTTTGTTAAAAAGAAAAGAACGCATTTCATTGCAAGACCAATAAGTTTTGCATACCAAGATTTGGTCTGAACATAAAACCCCAAACATTTAAATTTATAGAATAGTAGAACAAATGTTGTTTTTCAGTAAGTGAATATCAATCTTATGAACGAAAATTACTGCAAATCAACTTGGCAAACAGAACGTTTACATTTAGTCTAATATGCCTAATATCTCACTGATAATGTATTATGAGACATTTGGGTATATTTACATACGTATATAAATTGAAGATGGCAGGTCAGTTCGTCATGTATGTGACTTAACGCTTTAAAACAAGTTTATTAAACATTGTACATCAGGAACAATAGAAGTGACTGTGTCGCCTGTGGCTGCTGAAACAGCAGTGTTTCTCAAAAGAAAGCCAGGAACCACAGCCAAAAGAAGAAGAAAAAAACATTTTTATATTTAAATATATTATATTTTAAGAACGCTATACGAGTCTGTTCATATTCACAAGCCTGTGTGAAGATACAGTGCTAATGTTAGCGCCTACCTTTGCTCGTCCGGCCTCTAATTTTCTCTGCCTTTCATCCTGATCCATCTTCTGGATCAAGGAAATTCATGGGAATGAGGGAGCCTCTCGAGTGGGCGAAACGTAGACTGCAACTGTGTTTTTGTACAAACTCCCAAAACAATTTTTAGCAATGTTTTGTGAGTTCGGAGATTTTCTAAAGTAACTGTCATAGAAAATTTCAACATGGCCGCGAAGTCTGTTTATCCCCGCCCTTGTCGGATTGACAGTATGCGAGAACGTATAGAAACAAAGCATGTGAACTTTCCAGCCAATGGCATTTCCAGTTGCAGAAATTCACCTGCTCTTTGAAAACTTCCTCTTTTGAACGCAATGCCCTGACTGACCAATTATAAAGCGCATGTAGTCGTGACCCTTTGATTGACAACTTCTAGACCCTATTATGGCGCAGATGTAGCTGGAGGTTGTTGTAGTTGCTGTGGCAGTTGTGTTTCCGAATGTTTGAATGGTTGTGATTGACAAAATATAGAGGCGGGTAAAAGCCCGGGTAAATTAGAGTAGACCAGTAATGACAACCAAAACAGGCTTAGTATTTCTCATCCTTCAAACAACAAATATAAGTAAAAAATTATGTATTTATATTGTATAATATACAAATGTGTAATATAAAATAATATATACAAATATTACAATAATTTATATCGCTATTTAAATAAATCTAAAATAAATATAAAATTAAATAGAACAGAATAATTTGTAATTGTTTGAAACAAATAATTTAAATAAACTTAGTGCACATTTAAAATGCTTCCAATGTGAACTTAAATACAATTTAAACATTTGAATTAATATAAATATGCAAATTAGTTGCCTGCACCTTGTATGGATAGAATTGAAATAATTTTTGTGGCAGGTGCTGAATGCCAGCAGAATATACAATGCTCTTGTCTCCAAAGTACATGAACAGCCTTATGTACGTGCAGCAAATGATAGTCATTGGTGGAAAATGCTTTGCTTTGATGGCTTTAAATGCAAATTATTCTACATACAACTATAATAAAAATATAATAGAAAATTATAGCCATGATTGAAAAAGAATACTGTTTCTATTTATGTTCTTCGATTTCATATGTGTTGTTTAGCTTCTTGTTTAGAATTTGTAGAATGGGGCCATATTACAAAACGCCTCAGTCTGAGCATGTAACTTAGCAACTAGTGGGTTGGGCAAAACTTCTCAAAGGAACAGGGATCTGTTTTTGGCAACGAAGGTTTTCTACAGCAAACATGGGCAATCAGGAATCGTGAGGTACCATGACAGCGTACAAAGAGAGAGAAATGCCATTGAGAATGTAGCCTGTAACTCAAGAGTAACTTGAACAATAAACTGCATTAGCAGATATACAAACTAACAGAGCAAATTTAAATTTTTAAAATGGCAGATCCAATGGTTGATCAAATGACAAGACTGAGGCTGAAACTTCTGGAAAAGGTGAGTTGTTATATTGTTATTTATATGTAACATCCATCCATTAACTGACAAATAGCATTTGAAACCATAATGATTCTGACAACATTCTCTGTCAGGAGACCACACGTGCCTATTAAGAGACTGTCTCATTATAATTATATCTTCGTTTTGGTCCCCTTTAGAGACTGGAAAATGAGAGAAATGACAACATTGAACGAGAGGGTTCGGTATTTTCCACAAGTAGGTTACTTCTGAAAACAATTTCATATGGTTATGTTTTGTGTAATGCTTTATTGTAGTTTTATGATTTTAGGTTTTTACTAAGTCTCCCTAATTTTGATCCCAATGCTTGAGATCTAATCCTTTAAAAAGCAATGTCCTGCTAAGCGGTGGCCCACTGTAAACCCAAATGTTGACATTATCTGAAAATCAAGTTACTGTTACTTACTGTTACGTAAGTTACTTACTTTAAATGTCAAGTGTTTTGCTCATAACTCAAATATCTATGTTCCTTGAATTTATTTTTCTTAAAACTCCATAGACTTAAGAATTAATTTAAGACAACTCAAATTATTGAGTGGGGAATATGGGGAGTGGAAAATGATTAGCAAAAAATAATATCATGTCACTTTCTATATCATTTGTACTTAAGTAAAGCATCCAAAATACATTTTTATATATTTAGAATTTTATGAGTTGTATTTCCCAGGATACATTGCCCTATTATGGTACAAAAAAGTCAAAGTCATCAATATTTCTGTGTTTTTTTAATGCTTCTTATTTTAAAATATATCATACGTACGCGCGCATGTCTGTGTGTGTGTGTGTGTGTGGGGTTGGGTTTGGGTGGTTTATGAGGACATTTGTTTAGGTTACAAACTGGTAAAAACAAGGCTATTATGCATAAATGTGGTTCATGAGGTATAAAGGATAAAGTATAAAAACATTGTCTATGGAGAGTCCTCATGAGCAAAGCTGCACTAACATATGTGTTTGTGTGTTAGTGTGTGTGTGTGTGTGTGTGTGTGTGTGTGTGTGTGTGTGTGTGTGTGAGAGAGAGAGAGAGAGAGAGAGTATGTGTTTCTGTGTATGTGTGTACCCAGTGCAGGGCAGATTACTTGTAATTGTAATCAGATACAATCAGAAACATAATATTGTAGATTACATTTTGGGGGGTAATCTAATTACTTTTGGATTACTTCCAACCTATTTCTATTTTATTTGATGTCAAATACATTTGAGTAGGACAGTCTTTTTACTGAAGAAAAGTAAGATTAATATTAGGGATGTAAAGGTCCTTAGTCAAAAAAATTAACCGTATGCTTTGCCACCCATGGTTCAGTATGCATTTGCACTGCAGTTCATCTCAAGTTTAATGATGTATCTGGGTCATACAGTTTGGCGAAAGAAAATAAAGCACCAAATAGACATGTGCAGTTATTACCTTCGCTAATGCACCTGAATCGCTCTGTATACACACTCTGCCTGTTTCACATGGGTCAACTTTCTACAGAGAGAAGCTGTCCTATTAAATGTGAGTATATTAAATCAGTTGATGACATCAAAGTTTTCTGCATGTGTTAGTGAGAATTTGAAAATGGCAAGTTGAGAAAACAAGCCGCAAGATAGAGAAGCCCCTGCATCATTCAAGTCTCCTGTCTGGGAACTTATTCTTTTTGCAGTGAATCACAACAGCGATAATCATAAAACCTTTACAAAACAGGCACTGTTTGTAGACATTGCTCAACTCGAGTCCTGCATACTGGTAATACATCGATGTTTGATTAGTTATATATTTTATGCCGACATCACCCAAGGATAGATAGCGTGTGGTTCATAGAGCCGCAGATGAGCCCGAAACTGCACACAGACACTCCCTTCTGTCTTTAAGGAACTCAGTGCTAGTTCGGATAACAATAACTAAAGTGCTTGGAGTGTTCATTGCCAAAGTTATATTGCCATTGTTTTATTAAGTAATACTGTAGTAGCAGCCATATAGTAACCATTACTATAGTAATATTGTAGTAGCCATGACTGAAGTAACAATGACTGCTGTCACCATTGATTTCTTGGCAGAAATCATAGTTTTTATACAATTAACCATTGTTTTACAAAAGTAATACTGTAGATTCCATATAGTCTGATTTTACTATGGCTTTGTAACCATGACAGTAATCATGATAATTTTGTGGTTACTATGATTTAATAAAAATACCATGGTTAAACTATGGTGATTTGTAGTGAGGGCAAATCTCTTGAAGTGTTTGTTACCAAATAGAATATTATTTACTTGGATTTGGCAGTAATATTTTTTTTCTAAACATAACAAATACCAAACCGTCCTGAAACCGTGACCCTAAAACCAAGATACAAACCGAACCGTGAGAAATGTTAACTGTTACACCCCTAATTAATATATAATGAATTATCACAAAGTCAGTACGTCCTGCCCCATGGGTGACCATGTTGATTTTAAGTCAGGGTGACTTAAAGATGACAGAAAATTTTAACCAAGTCATGTGACCCACATACTCAAAACAGACCCAACTACAATAAATGATAAGAAGATTGGGTGAGAAACTCTTTCTCATACCTCCAGTAAGAAACTAAAGAGTATGTATCTTGTGGTGCATGTTGCCTGATTTAGGGTTAAATTATTTTAATATGTTTCCTTGTTCAAAGAGAACTGAGGGTGGCATTTAAATAGTTGTTAATAAGAATTCATAGAGGTTTTAGTATGACATAAATTAGAGTCCTTTTTAATTAAAGCTGAAGTATGTAACTTTTTATGTGTTAAAATACTTTCTCCTATCCCAGCTTAATATGCAGAGACAACTATTAGTAAGCCAGTCATAGGTTAATTTTCACAAAAACGTGTTCTGTTGTGCTATGAAAATTGCTCTGTTTGTTTTGAGCGACCTGCTTAGACCTGCCCCAACAATGTTACTCAACCAATGAGTTGGGGGTAGGAGAATCTATTTGTTTGCCCAATGGCAGACAGGTGGCATATTCAGAAATCTGTTCTATAACAAAGTTTATTCTTGCGTTTGGTGGCGCAGAAATCTGAGTTAAGTCTCCTCGCATCTGGTTACCTTAACTTGAATAGTTAAATTAATTGTATATGATCCCCAAGTTAAGTAAACTTAATTATACAAGTTTAGGTGGCGTAAAGAAGCTGACTACATTTATGCATTTGGCAGATGCTTTTATCCAAAGCAACTTACAGAGCCCTTATTACAGGGACAATCCCCCCAGAGCAACCTGGAGTTAAGTACCTTGCTCAAGGGCACAATGGTGGTGGCCGTGGGGTTCGAACCAGCGATCTTCTGATTAGGAGCCCTGTGCTCTAGCCACTACGACACCACCACCTGTGCTCTAGCCACTACGACACCACCACCTGTGCTCTAGCCACTACGACTACCACACCTGGAGTCGCAAGTTTGAATCTAGGGCATGCTGAGTGACTCCAGTCAGGCTTCCTAAGCAACCAATTGGCACGGTGCTAGGGTGGATAGAGTCATGTTGGGTTAACCTCCTCGTGATTGCTATAATGTGGTTCTCGCTCTCGGCATGGTGCATGGTGAGTTGTGCGTGGAGTTGAAGCCTCCACACGCACTAGGTCTCAGCGGTAACATGCTCAACAAGCCACATGATAAAATGCACAGATTGATGGTCTCAGACGCAGAGGCAACTGAGATTCATACTCTGCCACCCAGATTGAGTCACTACGCCACCACGAGGACCTATAGCGCATTGGGAATTGGGCATGCCAAATTGGGGAGAAAAGGGGAGAAAATCAAAAGTTTTGCAGATGCCATTACTCAATTCAATTGATGGAATAAGTTTACTCAATCAATTGAAAAAATCAATGAAAAAGTAGTGATCTTATTAGGGTTTTCAGTTTAAGGGGTCATGGAGAACTTTCATGGGGGCCTAAATATGATTCAAAATTAACAACATGTTATGTTTTATAGTCAAGGTCTTGTTTTCTAGAAATCAGCTGTTTCTGCTATGTCTAACTTAAAGGTGCTGTAAACAATTTTAGCTTTCTGAAGCTTTCATGTGACTGAGCATTTGAATTAGCTATGCTAATTCTATTTTTAATACTTCTCCAGGAAAAAAATTAATTGCTTACAGCACCTTTAAATGTTTAAAGAGAAAGTTATTAATAGGAATAAATAAAGTTATTAGAGAATCAAAACATAGCAGATTATTCAAAGTTTTTGCATTGCACACAAAATGAAGCATATGACTGAATCTTTGTTCATCACAGGAAGTTATGATGGGCAGGCAGATGCATTACACAGTGCTCTGAGACGGAAGAGAAACCTGCTACAGAGACTAAGGGTATCGTTCCATCTGATAACTCCAACCAAAAAGATAGTCACAAAATAATTGTATAACTTCACGTTTGTATTAGATTCAAGGCAATCTTAAACAAAACTGGTGTGTGAAAAAATGTGTGATTTGTGTATACAACAGGATCAGCATATGATGGAGGATCTAGGAAGGCCACACACATGGGGTGGATCTCACAGGCCATATCAGTATGAACCTCTGCATTGGCCACCCCAGCCAGTGCCTCCTATCCATATCCACCAGAGTCCACAACCTGAACCCGCACCACTCCCTCCTCCTGCCCCACAGCCCCCTAGAATCATTCAACACACCGTATGAAAACTTTTTTCAACCTTCAGCTGTTGTCAAACTGCCCTTATTATGCATAGAGCAAATTCTTCTATTCCATCCCAGTTTACCAGCTTTTATGGATGTTCTAAAAGTATAAATTTAAGCAAATAGTCTCTGTGTGTAATACACAGAAGTGTTGCTCATCTATTTTTGCTAACAAATCATATTTCTCCTTCCTTAAGGTTCCCCAGCAGCCAACCACTATAATCCAGCAGTTACCACAGCAACAACCTCTCATAGCACAAATTCCACCCACACAAACCTCCCACTACAGATCAGGAAGTATTAAAGAAGGTAAACAATTGTTGTACATTAAGCTGAAATGTTCCACTAAAGCATCTTTAATAATGGTGCATAAATTGTGTTTTTGACTATTATTCAAGCAGATCACTAAACATGCAAATTGTATGACTATTGCATTAAAAGATGCATAAGTTGCATATTAAGATGAGGACACATGCTCAAATTGACCAATCAAGAATTAAGCTAAACCAAGAATTTGTAATCTCCTCTATATTGTTGTTTTGATGACAGACATGGTGGAGTTGATGCTAATGCAGAATGCTCAGATGCACCAGATCATAATGCACAATATGATGCTGAAGGCTCTTCCGCCAACGGCTATTTCCCCAGGAGGAGGTGCCGCTCAAGCCACACATTCAGGGCAGGTAATCATCTAGGATTGTTGTGTTTATCATAACCCAAGGTGACATTTTAGTAGATTACCTCATACAATTTACAATGCAAAGTATGTTGTTTAGGAACTTTATTCAAAATTGAGAGGGGTCATCCATCATCACCATCACTATGGCTCAAATGGACCACCTCTCCCTCCAATTGGCTACTCTGTTTGGCCCTCTTTGATGCCAGCAGGACATGGTGGGACTTATCAGCCATCAGTGCAGCATGTGATTGCTCCAGGAACTCTGCCTCCCTTAAACACGTAAGATCGTCAGTGTATTAATACAGTCTGTATACTGTGTAAAGTAAAAAATAAAAAATAAAATGCATTTAAAAATGCATAAGAAATGACTTGTTGGTAAATCTTGTCTAGTTTACTAGCAGGACCTCAACTCCACCTTATCATTTAAAAAAATGGTTTTAGCATGTGGCCTTAACATATGACCTGTCAGCTGTCACCAGAAGAGAAGAAAATGCTCAAACAAATAAATAAATTATATACCACATAAGACAGTTTTTGTAAAGTCATATTTATGTATTTATATCAACTTGTTTTACCATGCCTCGTATTAGAATGACGGATTGATGGAGTGAACACCAGAACTCCAATTGGACTCTTAGGTAAACAGAAACACAACATATTCCCTTTTTTCTCTATATATTTTGTATACATTTACCCCATTTCTATGACTATGTCTATGTCTTACTAGTACCTGTCCAGGCATTGCTCCTAACATTAGACTTCCTCTCATTCCCCTTTCCAGCCAAATTACCAAAAGCAGACAGATCCCTTCTTTACCTGCAAAGACATTGATATTGTATTTTAACTGTAATTTAAGAGTTTTCACACTTACAGTTTGCAATATCTGGCACAATACTTAATGCTTTCAATAGAGTTGAACTGTTGTATATTGTACTTGTATTAACTTATTGATTTTATGACTAATAAATTATATTAGAGTTATAATTATACTGACATTATTCTGTATTCAGTTATTTTCTTAATTAGTGACTAGTATGTCACTAGTTTTTCTGCTATTCAATAGACACCTTTAAATTTTACATCTGATTATATCATTAGAACTTAGTCATGCTCTCTTATTTTTTTTTTTATTATTATATTAGTCATACTCAAGCAGTGTACGACTTTATCGCTTGACATCTCTAGTGGGCGTTCCTACTGTAATGCTGTCGCTCTAACGTTATTGGTGGACTGCACGTTTGGCCATGTGATTAAACTATGATTTAATTCTAATTTAATAAGGAATACATTTTCTTGACCCTAAAAATGCACATTCCACAGGGGAGAGTGTTTTTATATGAACTGCAGCAGTGCTCACTGTATCATAACATTAAAAAGACAAACAAACTATCAATGTACCAATTAAACTCACTCAGACAGCCAACAATTTATTATCCTCGCACCATTTTTTATTATATCCATGTATGTGGTTAAAGACGAATCATATAGAACAGTGAAATTGCTCACAGAACATCTTGGTTACTGACGTAACCTCCGTTCCCTGATGTAGGGAACGAGACGTTGTGTCGATGAGTTGACACTAGGGGTCGCTCCTACGGAGCCCAGACATCTCTGATCTTGAGAAAAGGCCAATGAGAATTGCCGTGTGGAATTTGCATGCCACTCCCCCAGACATACGGGTATAAAAGGAGTGACGCTGCAAATACACATCAGGTAACGCACTGAGGAGCCGAGCCAAAGACTCGGCGCTTTCAGCGGTTGGTTCAGTGTTGTGGCCGGAGGGACATAACGTCTCGTTCCCTCCATCAGGGAACGGAGGTTACGTCAGTAACCGAGACGTTCTCCGTCTGTCACTCACTCGACGTTGTGTCGATGAGTTGACACTAGGGGTCCCAATGGAAAACACCACAAGAGCTGAACTGAGTTACGCAGACTGGCGGTGCAAGATGGGCAGACCTCTGTGTGCCTTGTAGCCAGCACAGCAAGCCGTCACATAACTACCCCCAACACACTGACAGGCATGAAGCGGTCCCCTGCACCTAGGGGAACGGCTAACTGGCTGGCCCAGCCGGGGCCTTCTCTCTATTATTCTTCCCTGTAAAAGGAACGAAATCGTTCGGCTGGGGGCCAAATATATGGTCCAAACTGGGGGGTGTCCCTCTAAAGAAGAGGACACCGCGGAGACCACACCTGGCCCCGGGGGGGGGGGGGAGCCTGGTCGGGGTCTCAGGATGACGTGAGAGTAAGCCGGACCGAACTCTAGGCACAGTTCGCTAACAGAGAACGCCTGCAGGTCCCCTACCCTCATGATGGAGGTGAGCGCCGTCAGAAGGGCGGTCTTCAGAGAGAGTGCCTTTAGCTCTGCTGACTCAAGGGGCTCGAAGGGACCTCCCCGAAGGACCACGGAGAGGTCTCACGAGGGAACGAGACTCGGCCTGGAGGGGTTTAACCTCCTCGCGCCTCTCAACTTTTCCTGCAGAAAGGAAAGCACTGATCTAACTGCGCATCTCTGGGGGTCTTCACCACGGGAAGAACACCATCGAGCGAACAGACACCACTTCAGGCCGTAAAGGCGCCTCGCTGAGGGGGCTCTCGCCTGTGTGTCCAAGGGCCAGACATGAAGATTTCAGAGGTCTGGTCGCGGGTGCCAGATGTTGCCCCGTCCCTGTGAAAGAAGGTTCTTCCTCAGAGGAATGTCGCGAGGAGCGTGAGGTCCGAGAACCAAATCCGGGAGGGCCAATAAGGGGCCACTAAGAGGACCTGCTCTCTGTCCTCCCTGACTTTGCACAACGTCTGTGCAAGTATGCTCACTGGGGAAAACGCATACTTGCGAAGCTCCGGGGGCCAGCTGTGGGCCAAGGCATCTGTGCCGAGGGGGGCCTCGGTCAGAGAGGCAATGGGAGGATTCCGGGGAAGCGAACAGGTCTACCTGCGCTTGGCCAAATTGACTCCAGATCAGCTGAACCACCTGGGGTTGGAGCCTCCACTCTCCCCTGGATGTAACCTGCTGCGACAGCGTGTCTGCTGTGCTGTTGAAGTAGCCTGGGATGTGAGTGGCCTTGAGTCGGTCCTGTATCCAAAGGAGGAGACGGCAGGCGAGTTCATAGCATAGACCGCCTTGGCGGTTGATATACACCGCCGCAGCTGTGTTGTCCATCCGGAGCAACACGTGCTTGTCCCGGATCAACGGCAAAAGCCTCCTCAGGGCAAATAGTACTGCCAGCAACTCGAGGCAGTTGATGTGCCAACGCAGTCGCGGGCTGAGTGCCCACTGCATACGGCGCCCCAGCCCCATTGGGAGGCATCTGTCGTAACCACCACGTGCCTGGATACCTGGCCTAGGGGAACTCCTGCCTGTAAGAACACTAGGTCTGACCAGGGGCTGAGAGAGTGACAAGCCTGCATGACGAGGACACAGTGTGTGCCGTGGCGCCATGCTCGACTCTCGACTCAGGTCTGAAGCCAGTGCTGGAGTGGTCTCATATGCATCAACCCAAGCGGTGTGACCGTTGCTGATGATGCCATATGCCCCAGGAGCCTCGGAAAGGATTTCAGTGGGACCAACGTGTTCCATCTGAACGTATGGAAACAGCTCAGCACTGACTATGCGCACTCGCTGGTGAGATGCACCATCATTGAGACCGAGTCCAACTCCATACCTAGAAAAGAGATGTTCTGAACCGGGATGAGCTTGCACTTTTCCCAGTTGATCCAAAGCCCCAAGCGGCTGAGGTGCCTGAGCACCAGGTCCCTGTGAGCACACAACATGTCTCGCGAGTGGGCTAAGATTAGCCAGTTGTCCAGATAGTTGAGGATGCGGACACCGCTTCCCTCAGTGGGGCAAGGGCTGCCTCTGCGACCTTCGTGAAGGCGCGAGGGGACAGGCCGAAGGGGAGGACTTTGTACTGATATGCCTGACCCTCGAAGGCAAACCGGAGAAAGCGTCAGTGTCGAGGAAGGATTGAGACATGAAAATATGCGTCCTTCAGGTCTATCGCTGCGAACCAATCCAGATGCCAGACGCTCGCTAGAATGCATTTCTGCGTGAGCATCTTGAACGGAAGTCTGTGCAGAGCACGGTTCAGAACTCACAGGTCGAGGATTGGCCACAACCCGCCGCCTTTTTTTGGGTACGATGAAGTAGGGGGTGTAAAACCCCTTCTTCATCTCGGCTGGAGGGCAGGCTCTATCGCGCCCTTCCGTAGAAGGGAGGCAATTTCCGCACGCAAGGCGTTCTCGCCTCTCACCGTGGTAGAGCAGACGCCATTGAACCTGGGCGGGCGCCTGGCAAACTGAATCGCATAGCTGAGTCGGACGTTCCTGATCAGCCAACGCGATGGGTTGGGGAGCACGAGCCATGCCCCCAAGCTCCGTGCGAGAGGGAACTATAGCGTCGGACGTACTGGCAGGTGGGGCCTCGCGATGGGACGGAGCCCGGGGTGCTGAGTCTAGGGACATCAAAACACTTACCTGGCTCCTTGTGACCGCACCCGGAATAGCCTGGGATGGGGGAGGAAGAATTTCATCTTTGTGGCCCGCGGAGACCGTCGGCTCGGGGGCAGGGTTATGCCACGGCTGGGCACGTGGAAGCGGGAGGACCAGTTCCAGGGCGCTGTACCTGCCAAAGAGAACCGGTGGCCAGCGGTCGTGATAACGACGGCCGGGGAGACAGGAAATAGAGCCTGGGGGGCTGAGGAAACTGCTCTTTTTTTTTTAAATGTGGGTACCGTAGCCCATTGGGCGTGCGGCGAAATAAAATTCTTAAGGAAATAAGGATTCTCCACCCACCCCTCCAGCGGGGGAGAGAGTGGTCTGCTTACCAGCTCCCGTAGTGCAGTTTCCTGAGTCCCATCTCAGGGGCGCTTTGAAGCCTTCTTGGGGTTCTTTGCGGCCAGCCGTGAGGCGGGGGCATCGCCGTCCTGCGGGTAGCCGTGAGGGGCGGGCTGTGGCAGGGCTGGTGTTGGTGCTGGCACCGCAGGGGGACGCGCTGGGTGACGAGCAGACGGGGTGCAGGGTCTGTGGCTCCGCCTGGGCAGGATGTGCTGTATAGCCTCCGTCTGCTTCCTCACCATTGAGAACTGCCGGGCGAAGTCTCCAACGGTGTCGCCAAACAGCCCAACCTGGGAGATGGGGGCGTCAAGGAAACGTACCTTGTCAGCCTCTCACGACTCAACCAGGTTGAGCCAGAGGTGGCGCTCCTGGACCACCAAGGTGGACATCCCTTGCCCGAGAGACGACGTCAGCCTACAGGCCCTGGATGGGAAAATTACGTTTTGCTGGCATAAGTGCACCACGACCGCTTGGTCCACCTGGGGAATCGCCGCGTATCCTCTTGCCACCCTGCCGTCGAGGGTCATGAGAGCGGAGGAGCTCACGGCTCGTGTGCGGGCAGTAAAAGGTGCCTTCCACGAGTGCGTGAGCTCCTCATGCACCTCTGGGAAGAAAGGAACGGGGCGGAGCGTGGCCGTGAGCGGTGCTCTGGCCCCAGAAACCAATCATCCAGCCACGAGGGTTCGGGGGGAGGCGGAGGATTCCACTCTGACACTCGCGGCTGCACGGGCAAGCATGGCTGTCAGCTCCGCGTCAGCCTGCGACTGAGCTGCCGCACCTGAGGGTGGGAGACCAGCCGAGTCCTCAACGTCAGACATGACGAACCCGCTCTCCGATACCGCGATCGAGATCTCATTGTCGTCAGGCGCTCCGAACAAGATCACAGGTCCGCCGTGAAGCAAACTGGCAACCCCGCTCCAGCGCTCGGTTGGAGCATACGAGCTTGACGGGGAGTGGGAGGTCCGTGGGGTTATACCTGGCGGAGAGGCTCCCACTGAGGTCCCCATATCGCCCCCAGTGCTAGCCGACACTCCCTCTTACCCGTAGGTAGAAGGACCAAGTCGGGGAGCAGCTGAGGTGGCTTGTGCTCTTACGAGGGCGAGCCGCGACCACAACTTAGCCATGGTCATGCCCTCGCAGTGAATACATCATTTTTGGGTATACAGATAAGTGTAAGACATCATTAGAGACTATAAAGGCTCTACTTTTATTTGTGTACACTCATAATAACAATGAAACATTGTGCTTTTGTAAAATAAAGAAAATAAAAAGGGTGAGCTTTTAGCAGTCTCTGTGTTCACAAGCATATTTCTGAAACACGTCACAAAAATGAACTGAAACTCCGCGAATACTTATCACACAAACATGAAACATATGTCTAAAGAAAGCTTTAAATGTCTACTTTTTAATAAACCAATTCAAATTTAAAACAAATATTCTCCTGCAATGCAATCTGTTTGAAACAAAGCGATGTTCAGTTTTTACCGGTTCATTTAATTATCTGTATTGTGATCCCACCCACTAGCAGAGCGCGCCATTCATACGCTAATGTGCTGAGACGATCTATGCAAATGTACACGCCCCCGACTGTGAGGCTGTAAACAAATTTTGTTAATTTTTCTGCGCGTTTGCAATGATACACAGGCGAGAAAGCTCCAGGATTGTAAGGAAGAGTTAACATTTTCCTCAGAAGAAGAGCGGGACTCAGATGAAAATTTTTATTTTGAAGAGAGACTTGATCCAGCAGAGGATACAATTTCAGACAAGTAAGTCATTTAGTTTTCATTAGTTGACATGTACATATTTTAGTAGTGGGACTGTTTCCAGACTTGCCAGCCAGGTTTCAGAGTATTGACATTTGGAATATGTCCTAATAAGCAAGTTTTAGTTACATTTAAATGCTGTTTCGGCTAAAGCAGGTATTTAAATTGTATGCTGTATAATATAAATATAATATGTAATATGATATAAAAATAATATGAATGTTTAGATTATAGATATAGATATGTATTTGTATGCCTCATTATCATCAACAAAGCTTGTGCTTGCAAATATGTGTTCAGGTTAAATGAGTAAAATGCACTTTAAATATGCCCATATTAGAAAATCAGCATATTATAATGATTTCTGAAGGATCATGTGACATTGAAGACTGCAGTAATGATGCTGAAAATTATGCTTTGATCACATTTTACAATATATTTAAATAGAAAACTGTTCTTTTAAATTGTAAAAAGAGTTCAGAATATCAATATTTTTTCTGTATTTTGGATAAAATAAATCCAGTCTTGGTGAGCAGAAGAGACTTCTTTTAACGGTAGTGTAGGTCTAAAATTAAGTAAAGTCTTTATGTAAACAAAATATATAGTCAGATTACTTCTTTTAATTTAAAACTTGATTTTGATCATTAAGTCTCCTCACATTCATTCTCTTTCTGTCACATTTCTCATTGATGGGCCCAGGGGTGGGGTCATTGTCTCTCAGGTGTGAATCACCTAAATATTCATGATCGTTCATGCCTCTCAACACTAAAATTGTCTTACATAAGTTAAATTACTGTATTGTTTTGTATGAATCAGTGATCAGGATGGTTTTTGCATCATTTTGTAGCAAAAACTCTAGGCTACAAGATCCAGTTCTCAAAAGTATTGTGGACAAATGTTTAGTATGTGTTATATGACCTTATTTCAGTGACTTAAAATTTAATTTTTTTCAAAAACCACGCATAAGCATTATTTTCTCAAAAATACAAACATGTACACACATGTTGCTCACATATTATTGTAGCCCTGTTTGTGCTGAATACAGTGTTATCAGACTTTAGCCATTAATATGTTTTTAAGCAACTTAAAAAAGCACAAATGTCAAGGCATGTCAAAACTTCTCCAAAATACCCTCCCAAAATACCCTCAGACCCCAGAGGGTTAAAGGCCACTCTTTGTGATTAATTTAATCCATCTGTTTATTTATTACAGTTTTTCTCAATCGCTTTGGCACAATCGTTGAATGACTATTAAATTATATGACTAACTATATAACCATTAGGTCATTTATTCACATGGCTATAGTCATTTATAATTGCTTTGTCACAAAGTGCATCAAGTAAGCTTTGCAGATCAAAATAGTTTTAGCAAATTAAAAGTATTTATACTGCTAGGGTAAGACTGAATTTCACAGGGTGGTATGGTGAGGGGGAGAGCCAGAGAAAGGCAAAGGCACAGAGAAATCTCAAATGAGATTCGGGCAGCAATTATAGACCATGTCATCAACCATGGCTTAAGTATGATATAGAGGCTGGTCGGAGAGTGCAGCCTAATCTGGGCCAGTCCACGGTGTCGTCAATAGTCAAGACATTCAGGAGAGAAAACAGGTGTGTAATACAATATTTACTGCAATATTCCTTCACACTGGTGTTCCAGTAAATTTAGCCAATGCATGTCTCAGAATTTATGTAGAATACATTGACTTTTCTGTGCTGTATTTTCTGTCTAGGATTGAGCGTCTGCCCCAAGGTGGTGGCAGAAGATCAGTTTTCACTGCTCAACAAGAACTTGACATTTGTAATATGGTCATAGCAAACAATGCTATTAGACTAAAAAATATTCAAAGTGCAGTCATACGAGATGACAGCATCTCTCAAAATGTCAACACCATCAGCCTCTCCCCAGTTGATGGAGTGCTGAAGAGAAATCAGATTGCAATGAACCAACTCTACAAGGTACATTTTGAGAGGAATGGTGAGAGAGTAAAGGAGCTGAGGTACCAGTATGTACAGGTAAGAATTTATCATTGTATACTACAATGCTGTAAACTCCTTGTCTTTCAGTATTGACAACTACAACCTGTATATGCAGAATGTTGCATAATGTGGGATGTGTAACTGTATGATTTACAATATCTACTTTAAATTATTTCCTAAATTGCTTTACTATCTTTTATAGAGTGATGAAGCTAGAGGCTAATGAATCCCCACACATTTGTGTGTGTTGATGAGGCAGGATTCAACTTGACCAAAGTCAGGAGACGTGGCCCTAATATTATTGGTCACCAAGCCACTGTTGATGTGCCAGACCAGCATGGAGGGAACACTTCAATGTGTGCTGCCATATGTTGGAATGGTGTACTCTTCCAAATTCACATCATTGGGCCCTATAACACACAACGTCTCAATTTCCAGGAAACTCTTTACAGGAATCTCATTCATGAGAATGAGGGGGTTGTTAAGAAATGACTTGCCAACATATGTTATAGTTTGGGACAATGTAAGTTTCCATCATTCAAATACAGTCAGCCCACCCACGTTTGTGGAGTTTCTCCCACCATACTCCATTCCTAAATCCCATTGAGGAGTTTTTTCTGCATGGAGATAGGTCTATGATCACCTTCCTCATGGCCAGTTGTATTTACTGGGTGCAATGAATGCTGGTTGTGAGGATATCACAGCATATTTTCATAGGGGTGGCTGCATCATGCTAAATAATTTTTCTCTCATTGAATTGCAAGTGAGATACTTTCTTTGGAAAACTTCTATAAAATTGTGTATAATTTTAAATTAAATTAGCTTACCAAATGAATAAAGCATTACAAAAAATAATTAGCAAATGAAAAAAATATATATTTTTAGAACATGATTGTAACACAGATCATATTCATGGGCAAGGAAGAGGCGAGAAACCGGCTTGACAAATAACTTAAAGGTTTAATGTAAAACTCAAAAGACAAACACATAAGAGGACGTACATGTCCGTAATTAAGCTCTCTCTCTTGATCGCCGTCTGCGAGTGGCCTTTATCCCTCTTGATGGCTTAATTAGCCTAATACGGGACCGGGCGTGCGTAATCACGCCCCGGTCCCGCCCTCCACCGTGCCACAATGACATTCTCAGAATGTTCTACACTTTTCTTCCCAAGTCTATAAACTATCAGAAGTATTGGTCCAAAGCAGAGTTCACTAGTTTCACTGAGCTTTTGAACATTTTAAAACTTAAATATTTTGAATCTATAGTATATTTTTCTATATCATAGTATATTTTCTATATCAAAGTACTATGATGGAATGGCCTGGACTTTGTGTGACCCAGGAGAGGGCATATGAGGTTACTGGACTTTGTGTGACCCAGAAGAGGACATATGAGGTTACTAAAAGTGTTGATGCTGCAAAAACCTCACAGTGTAATATAAATAATTATGCTATGGACCTTGGGAGACACAGCTGAAGATAAAGATTCAGCTGTAACAGAAATAATGACGCTATGGACTTTGAGAAACATAGCTGAAGATACAGATTAAAACAACCAGTGGTCAAAGTGACTTTATTATGCCTAGACTGTCATGTTTTATTTACCACTTTAATTAAAAAGATAGACTAAAGCCAGGTTTCTACCATTAAAAAGAAAGAAAGGCTCTGTGAGATAATGGTGGCAAGCAGTATCTATTGGTTACAAAAAATAATGAAGGGGTGTAGGCATGAGGTAATGCCAGATCACAAACTGTATAAAAGATAATGTTTTCGACTAAGAGTCAGATCTCAGCTGACATCTCGGGTTTGTTGGTTCACTCAATAAACTTTAAACTTTGACACCTGGAACTCCAGACTTTGAGTTTTCTTACTGAGAGGAAAGAAACTTAGATACTCCACAACAAATCTAGCCCACTTTACCTCGGATTGCATTTGCTAAAATGTAATGTAAGTTGCATTATGATGCTAAAAATTATTTTAGATGACAAGATCAGTTGGTCGTTAAAAGTTGCTGGACAAATATGCAGGACGGAATGCAGTTGTGATGACAATGCTTTAGATTAGATGATTGTTCAAAATAGCCTGTTGAATATAAGGAATATATCATATGATACACTGCATCAATATTTCTTTAATAACTGTAAACACAGCATATACACATCGATGAATGGTCCTTATACTAAGAGTGAAAGTTTTCCCCACTACTTGGTGCAGGTTGTGAGCTTGAACAGGGCCACGATGATTCCCTTTCGGGTCGGAACTGGTGGCAACCTGCATTGAGCGCAATATTAGGTCCTATCAGAAGGCCAACTGCTCCCTTTTAATTGCAATTCCGTCTTCTGAATACATTTATTTGTGAAATTAAAATGACAGTAAGCTGTCTATTTTCAATGAATTGTCTCAATACTCTTCTCATTTTACCAAAACTTTGGAGGAAAAAAAAATTAGGGATATCCGTGAGGCGAAAGGCGAAACTTATGGGACAAAGTGGATTTTAGGCATGACATCATCACGCACAACATCTTTATCGATAAAAGGCCATTTGAATGGAAACAGGCAGAAGGCGGCAAAATTCACAAACTTTTTTTTTTTTTTACACATTTTCACATTGTCGATAACAAAATAGCGCGAAAATTGGATGGAAACTACAATGAATGAGATGAGGTCGCTTTGTCGCTGGAAGTTGCTGTGTGTGTGTATGTGTGTGTGTGTGTGTGTGTAGCCCCGTACACTAGTGATGGGTAATTTATGATACATTGGCAGCCAAAAGTTTGTAATAATGTACAGATTTTGCTCTTATGGAAAGAAATTGATACTTTTATTACCAAAGTGGTATTCAACTGATCATAATATATCGTCAGGACATTAATAACATGAGAAAGTATTACAATTTGAAATACTACTTCATAGAAAAATAAACTACTTCAAAGAGTTCTCATTAAAAGAAAAAAGCCTCCACGTGTAGCAATGACAGCTTTCCAGATCCTTGGCATTCTAGCTGTAAGTTTGTCCAGATACTCAGGTGAGATTTCACCCCTCGCTTCCTGTAGCACTTGTCGGGCACTTCTCACGCACCTTACAGTCTAGCTGATCCCACAAAAGCTCAATGGGGTTAAGATCCATAATACTCTTTTCCAATTATCTGTTGTCCAATGTTTCTTTGTCCACTCTAACCTTTTCTTTTTGTTTTTCTGTTTCAATTGTCTTTTTCTTTGCAATTCGTCCCATAAGGCATGCACCCCTGAGTCTACTCTTTACTCTTGTACATGAAACTGATGTTGTGTGGGTAGAATTCAATAAAGCTGTCTGCTGAGGACATGTGAGGCCTCTATTTCTCAAACTAGAGACTCATACTCATTCTCTTGTTGAGTTGTACATCTGGCCTTCCACATCTCTTTCTGTCCTTGTTAGAACCAATTGTCCTTTGTCTTTCAAGACTATAGCGTACATCTTTGTATGGAATCTTCATTTTTTTGGGGGCAATTTCAAGCATTGTATAGCCTTCATTCCTCAAAACAATGATTGACTGATGAGTTTCTAGTGAAAGCTGTTTCTTTTTTACCATTTTTGACCTAATATTGACCTTAAGACATGCCAGTCTATTGCATACTGTGGCAACTGAAAAACAAACACAAAGACAATATTAAGCTTCATTTAACAAACCAAATAGCTTTCAACTGCGTTTGATATAATGTCAAGTGATTTTCTAGTACCAAATTAGCAATTTAGCATGATTAATCAAGGAGTGTTGGAGTTCTGGCTGCTGGAAATGGGGCCTGTCTAGATTTGATCAACAATTACTTTTTTTAAATAGTGATGGTGCTATTTTTTACATCAGTAATGTCCTGACTATACTTTGTGATCAGATGTGTGCCACTTTGGTAAATTAAAGTACCAATTTCCGTCCAAAACTGCAAAAATGTTACATTATTCCAAACTTTTGGCCACTAGTTTAGCTTGATCAGTTTCACACCTACAATTTTCATGTTTTCTAAACATTGAAGGTTCAATATGTAAAATTTTTCATGTAATATTTGCCTTTTATTGTCAATTTGTAAAAGACTTGTAAAGAAACTTAAAAAATTAGCCCTTCCCGGACTTCCTAAGTTGCCTACTAAATCCTGTAGACTGATTTTTACGTGAAGGGAGCAGGTCGCTTTTGCCGGGAAAATCCAAAGGATGTGACGTTTATGCACGCTCCCAAGAGCCTTGCTTCAGACAGTAGTTTCCCTTCTGCTATTCAACAGCGACAACAAACTGCAACACTAGGTAACGTTATCTTAGAGATGGAATCCAGGAAACTTTCAGCTCCCAGCACAAACTCCTACACAAACTCAGAAAAAACATTTAGCTATTGAGTCTGGCTAAGCGGGAACCTGATAGTGGTCGAGCGAAAACTAGAGTGAACATCGGCAGAGCATTTAATTCCTGGTGGGACCTTCGTTCGGTTTTGGGGATCAAAACCGACCCTGAATTGGCATTCTTCTTATTGGACAGGTGATCTTACATAATTGCAAAGTGTGTGAAATATAGTGCCATAAGGATTGATCTGTGTAATTTATCAAACTTGATCTTGCCTGCTAACGCTGGGGAATTGCAAGCTACCTTGCTTCATAACTTTCAAATAATTTCAACAATCTTCTCTTTATACTAAAAGTCAGGTTATTGTCAATGTTAATCTGTAATTATTCAGCAAGGTAAACTACAATAATACATTAAATGAATGCTAGACAATGTTCAAGATAATCCAAAAAGCTCCATTCATTAGTGTAACGTAACTTGGTTATACAGAAAATCTACATTCTATTATTATAAAACAATAGTGCATCGATATATCATAAATACAGTTGTGATGGAATCACATCAATACTGAATTGTGTCAACATATTTATAATGTACAGTCTATTTTATTAGCAACTACTATCATCATCCACCAAATTTAGCTAACAGATACTGATAAAGCTGGCTGGCTAGCTAGCTAACACCGACATAGGCTATCGTATAAATGAAGTCAATGTATCATGCAAAGAAAAGTGACTACTTCAAACTACAGTCTTGCATAGTCAGACCTATATCCACATTTTATTTTAGCCCTGTTCCAGCACTGGAGAGTCAAATATAATATGCAGTCTCAAAGTTTGTAGTAAAACAAACATAACTGTGTAATTAAAATATGCTTCCTCATCTGTCAGCATGTCGGTGAATCATGTTCAGCCTCTTTATACGTTACGTCATTGTTTTGTTCGATGCTCGCTCGCGTGCCTATGAAGTATGAGCTCAAACAACAGGTAGCTGGCTGCAGTTCACTTAATGGCCACAGGTATCATTAATAACAAGAGTTTCTGAATCTTACACATTTACATTTATTCATTTGGCAGACGCTTTTATCCAAAGTGACTTACAAAAGTGGAAAACATATGCGAATCATGTTAAGGAGACAGTGGTACACAAGTGCCATATTACAAAGTTTCACTAGGATCAGAATAGTATTCAAGACATATACAAGTGCAAATTTTATTTTTTTTAAAAACAATTTTAGTGACTGGTTAAGTGCTCTTGTAAAAGATGCATTTTAAATTATTTTTTGAAGACAGAGAGTTAGTCTGCTTCACGGATGGAGTTGGGAAGGTAATTTCACCAACATGGTATGATGAAGCTAAAAGTCAGAGAAAGTGTTTTGGTGCCTTCTTGTGTTGGTACAACAAGGCGACGTTCCTTAGCCGACTGCAGGCTTCTAGTGGCTGTGTAGCTCTGCAGAAATGATTTTAGGTATGTTGGAGCTGACCCAGTGAGAGGTTTGTATGCCAGCATCAGAGCCTTGAATTTGATACATGCATCAACCGGTAGCCAGTGGAGAGAGAAAAGGAGTGGTGTAACATGTGCTCTCTTTGGTTCATTAAAGACCAGATGTGCTGCTGCAGTCTAGTCTAGTCCAGTCTAGTTATGACAAGTGACTGAACAAGCAGTTGTGTGGCATGTTCAGATAGGAAGAGTCTTATCTTCTTGATGTTTTAGAGTGTAAATCTACATGATCTTGCGGTCTTTGAGATGTGTTCTGTGAAATGTAGTTTGTTATCAATGGTTACCCCTAGATTACTGACCGTTTTTGAAGGCGTTACTGTAGTCGAACCCAGCTGCATGGTGATGTTGTGTTCGACAGCAGGGTTGGCTGGAAAGACTAGGAGTTTGGTTTTGGCTGGATTGAGTTGCAGGTGGTGTTCCTTCATCCAGGCTGAGATGTCTGCCAGGCAGGCAGAGATTCGAGCAGTCACGGTGGTGTTGTTGGGCTGGAAAGACAAGTAGAGTTGTGTGTCATCGGCGTAGCAGTGGTATGAGAAACCATGTGCCTGAATGATGGGTCCCAGTGATGTTGTGTATATAGAGAAAAGTGGCCCAAGCACTGATCCCTGAGGTGCCCCAGTAAGTAGTTTATGTGGCTTGGATACCTCACCTTCCAGGCTACCTTGAAGGAACCACCTGAGAGATAGGAGTTAAACCAGTCAAGCACAGTTCCTGTAATACCCAGCAAGGAGAAGGTGGAGAGCAGAATCTGATGGTTTACTGTGTCAAAGGCTGCAGAAAGGTCCAGCAGAATCAGGACGGATGATCTCGATTCAGCTTTTGCCTGTCTCAGAAACTCAGTGACACACAGCAGGGCAGTCTCAGTGGAGTGTCCACTTTTGAAGCCTGACTGATTGTCATCCAACAGTTTGTTCTGTGAGAGATAGGCAGCGATTTGATTGAAAACTGCCCTTTCAAGTGTTTTTGCCATGAATGGGATGAGAGAGACTGGTCTGTAGTGTTCTAATTGTGTGGGGTCAAGTGCAGGTTTCTTCAGCAGCGGGGTTACTCGAGCCTGCTTAAATGTAATGGGAAAAATGCCTGTAAGTAGAGACATGTTGATTATGTATGTGATTGCAGGTAGTATAGATGGAAAGATGGCCTGGAAAAGGTGAGAAGGAATGGGGTCAAGGCAACAGGTGGTGGGGTGGTTGGAAAGGAGGAGATTAGAGACCTCAGTGTCAGTCAGAGGAGAGAATGTAGAGACAGAAAAGTTGCATACTGGCGACAGCTCTTTGATGGGGTGTGGGTCTTATAGTGCAGCTAGTGTTCGTAATGTCTTGTTCCCTTCATCTCAGGGAACCTAGGTTACAGACGTAACTGACATGTTCCCTTACAACTCTTACTTTCCCTTGAAAGTATGTGTTTATTAACGCATATGGGGAACAGAATCCCATCACTGTGCACTACATGACATGAAAGGTCATGTATTGGGTCATTCCAGAAAGGAAGCATGACTCTGCAGTCTCATGGGACTGCAACCAACATGAGTATACCACAGTGAGTGACCCTCGTGTTGGGCCAGGAGGGGTGCCTTCAGAATGAATATATGAACTATAGCCACATAGTATGAATTAACTCCTTCACAAACCCAGTCGGGAAGGGAGTTTATTTCTAATGTAAGTGCTTATGACTTATGGTAAATTACAACAGCCTGAATGCAGGCAGTTGTGTAAAAAGATGGGGAGCAAAAGTAAATATATTTGGCCAATGAATAGTAAGCGCTCAATACAGAGAGGACTAGTGAAGAGAGAGATGTTTCTTCTAAGTTGTCAAACCTCGAGAATGTGTTTTGAGACTGTACTTTATGTCTTGTAAGGACACATCATTCGTCCATGCACATAAGGAGGCCATGCCTCTAGTTGAGTGCACTTTAACAACAATTGGGCAAGTGTTACCCTGCGACTCAGGCAATTGCATCGACTATCCAGTGAGAAATTCTTTGCTTGGAGACAGACATTCCTTTCGTGCGTCCTCCATAGCATACAAAGAGCTGATCAGACAGTCTCAACTGGTGTGTACGCACAACGTATGCATTTAGCACCCGCACGGCATAACAAATGCAATGATTGTTCCACATCCAAATTAAATGGAGGAGCAAAGAAGGCCTGAAGGCAAACCACCTGCACTCTGAAGGGCATAGTTAGAACCTGAGGCATATAACCATTTCTGGGTTTGACAGTGGCTTTTGAAAGACCAGGGCCAAATTCCAGACATGCATTGTCGATTGTTAGAGCATGCAGGTCACCGTCCCGTTTACCCAGGACAAAGCCAGCAGTAGTGCAGCCTTAACGGAGAACATGCACAAATCAACAGAGTCCAAAGGCTGGAAGAGGGGCCCTGCGAGAGGTTTTAGGACTAAAGTTAAGTCCCAAGTTGGGACTGTAGCCAGCCGAGGTGGGTTTAATCGTCTTGTTCCTTTAAGGAACTTTATGATTAAATCATGCTTTCCTATTGTGGCGTCAGTTTCATGTGTGTGATGTGCAGATATAGTCACCACATACACTTTGAGCATTGATGGAGTGAGTCCTGTGTCTAATCGCTCTTGAAGAAATATGAGAATTTCACATACGGGTCAGTTTAATGGGTCTTTGCCATGTGAAAGACACCAATCAGTGAACACATTCCATTTTAGCATGTAGAGACATCTTGTGGTGTTCATGACTGAATGTGTCAGTTCTGATGCATTTAGCGTGCTCCGTTCAGGGGCCACATGTGCAGGTTTCACAGATTGGGCTGGAGATGCCAGATTGTGACTTGGAATTCCCTCCTCAGCAGATTATCCCATGGCGAGCTGTACAGCATCTCTATCGTTTCCGGAAACCATGGCTGGGTGGGCCATTTCAGCGCAACCACTAGAATTGTTTCCTTGTCCTCTCAGACTTTGCATATGACAGAGTGAAACAGGCACACCGAGGGAAACGCATATTTGCAATTCGTCGGCAATTTGTGGGCCTGCATCCACTCCCAGTGGGGTTTGGGACTTCGAGTACCAGAGGGGACAGTGGGTATTCCACACTAATGCAAATAGATATTTTCTGCTTTGTCGAATATTTCCGAAAGCTTCAATGCAGTTTGAGGATTAATTCTCCATTCGCCCAGTATCATCCCTTGGAATGACAATAGATCTGTGCCATAATTCAGGTGTACTGGGACATATGTCACTCTCAGGTAGAGATGAAGTTCGCTCCATAGGAGGAGGTGACACATCAGTCTCAACAGTGGAGGTGAATGAATTCCGCCTTGGTGGTTTATATATGCCATGACTGTCATGTTGTCTGAGTGAACCAGGACATGACAGTTCACTATTTCTGTGAACTTTTTAAGGCTAGGAATACAGCCGATAGCTCTAGGCAGTTGATGTGCTATGCTTTCTTCTCACCTGTCCAGGTGCCGAAATTCGGGCATCCATCGCACAATACCCCCAACCTATATTGGAAGCATCCGTAGCTGTCCAGTTTGCTAAAGCAGATATATAGTGGCGGGATATAGTGATGCGCATGCGCCCTTGGTGCCAAGCATGCCGTGGTACACGACGCTTGAGCCAGCACTGAAGAGGTCTCATGTGTACGAGGTCTCCGTGTATGGAATGACAGATGCCGCCACCATAAATCCCAATCATTTTAGAAGCAACTTCAATGGAAGTGTTCTCCTCAGTTTGAACTGAGACAGACACTGCAGGTTGGCCTGAACGTGCTCACTCGTGAGATGCACGCACCTGCTCGTGGAGTCGAGGCGGACTCCCAAAAAAGGTTGGGATTTTTTTTGGCTGGGGGAGAGTGTGCTCTTCAAAACTTTGAGCGATTAATAAGAAGGAGAATCTTAATCTCAGTCACGACAAGTCAGGGTTTCCCTAGTTTGAAAGAAAAATAGGAAGGAAATAAATCTCAAGGTCAAATTTCTCCTGGTGTCCTCCTCAGTGGAGTGGACGATTGCATTATTCGGATTGAATAGGAAGGAAAAAAATATATATATAGATATTGGTCTGCCGTCCTGTTCTCCGTCCGGATAGCATTCTACTAGCTTGCTTAATTTCTCTTGACTAACTACTATATACCTGAATACTCGTACTGTGGTGATATTATGGGACAGGAGAAAAGGCATCCTTTACTGGAGGATCCACCAAAACAATGGATGTTTTGATCAAGGTTATAATACTGAACCGTCTCTCAGTAATTTGGGTGGGTGGTCAGAGGGAAAAACACAATTAGATCCATACTATAGAGATGGCTCATTTGAAGATCGATATGTGAGCGAGGCTAAATCGATGATAAAAGGTGGGTGGGGAGATCCACAATGGGATTCCTGACTAAACTTAAACCAGTCCCAGTAATAGCACAAGTCATACAAGATAAGAACGATAGAAAACTTCCTTTTACCTCCCCAGACGACCCAACTCTGTTCAAAATGCATGATTTTGTCACTTTACCTGACTCTCCATTCTGCTTACTGGGATGTGATCTGATGCACAAAATTGGTGCCTAGATATCAGTTGAATTTAACTTTTTGCTGTTTATATGTGTATTCTCAGTCTGTTTGTACAGGAACTTGTGGTGAAGTGCTCAGCTCAACATCTGTGAAGTCTTCAGACGTGAAACAGGAACTACTGTCAACTATGTCAACCCAGCATTGTTGGCCACCCACAAAGATGACATTAGGCCATACGTGGCTAAACTTTGGTCTAACATAACAGTATACTGCAAACAGTACCCACTCTCAAAAGTAAAGGAAGAAGGTATTTGTCCAAAAATACAATGGTTGCTGTCACAAGGTATATTGTAACCAACCTATTCACCAAATAACAAACCAATCAATCCTGTCAAAAAGGCTAATGGTATGTGGCGACTAACACAAGATTTGAGGAAAATTTATGATTTAATTGTTCCATTACCTCCTGTGGTGCCAGATGTGTGCACAACTATTAATTCTGTTCCAGCAGACCATATTTATTTTACTGTTAGTCATCTGTCTTTTTTTCGGTGTGCCAGTCACGCAGCCCCTGTTTGTGTTCATGTACTTAAGCCAACAATACAAATGGACAAGAATGCCCCAGGGATTTAGAGACTAACCTGCTGTGTTCTCTGCTGTAGTGCATGCTACTTTGAAAGACACCAAGCTGCCACCAAAGACCTGTCTGCTACAATATGCTGATAACATCCTGGTGTCAAGGCGTCAAAATGCAATGGGTGAAACCGAAAGTTGACTATCTGGGTCATGAGCTGCAGAAAGGAACAGTTCATCTTTCCACAGATAGAGTCAAAACAATAACCACCTTTCAGCTTTCAGTTTTCTGGGCTTAGTTAATTATTGTTGATCCTGGGTCCCGAACTGCTCATTGTACGACAAGATATTGAGAGAGACCACACTTCTCAGGGGCCGAAGAGCCCATAAAATGGACTGCTGAAATGGACATGGCTTCCCCACCAGCTCTAGGTCTAACAAACTATGGTAAACCTTTCCATCTGTACGTGCATGAGGCTGGAGGCACAGCAGCAGCGATCCTTGTCCAGTCCCATGGTGGAACATATAGACCGGTGCCGTACTTGTCAAAGACATTAGATGCAGTCATCAAAGGCCTCCCTGTGTGTCTGCGGGCGGTTGCTGCTGCGGCATTGATGGTACAAGACACAGAACACATTGTTCTTTCACACTTTATGACTGTGCACACCTTGCATCAGATAGGAGCAATTATGCAAAATATTATTACACAACACATGACAGCACAACGTTGATCGGGGTGTGAGACTATTTTGTTGGCTACTGCTAATCTGACTGTTAAACCTGTAAAAATGGCAGGCAAAACTGCTAAAAACATATAGATTTGCCCCTTGAAGGTCTCTGCGTTGTTCTGTCTTTTCTGAGCACTGAAGTAAAGCAATTATTGTTAATAATTTGCACTTTACAAATTCATCCCGTTATTAATTTTATCTGACTCCAATTTTATATTAATCTGACTCCATTTTTATGTTGACCTCTAATTTAGATTAAAGCTCTAAATACTTTCTGATCATTCTTTTATTTTAATCATTTAAGTTATTGATTACTCTGAATCCTCTTCTATTCATTTACCTTTTGATCAGTTTCTAGTGAGATTCAAACTGATAGTCTTTAAGTGGCTTCCTCCTACATTAAAGCTTCAGTTATGATATAAATGATTCCTAAAATGGTATTCTCCTGCTCGGTTCCTCCAGAGCAGTTTCTCCTATTTTAAAGAACCAGTACTAATATAAATGATTTCAGAGGAATACAGAATAAATCAAAAAGTAACAATTTATTTGCCAGGTAAGATTTAAAACACAAGATAAAGAAACAAGTCAAAAGAACATACCTGACAATTGAGAAAACTACATGTAATTTCAAAGCATGGGAAATCTGAATGCAGATTTCTGTTATTAAAGTTACACACAGTGAGGTGTGGGATCATCTGACTACAGAGAACCTTGAGCTCTGGGCCAGTCTTCCTTAAATATCCAGACAGAATACACATTGTGTACCAAATGGTATTGTCCTTTGAGAATTTGGGGGTGAATGGGTTCTTGGCTTCCTGGTGTTAAACCTTCAAGGAGGGGTATAGATCTCCAGAGTTATTCAGTATTTGGCAAAGACCTTATAACTTTGTTGTCATTGAGTTTTATAAACCTGGGGACAAAACACTATACCAGACGCACTGAGACATTTTGAATGATACCAAACATGTTACACTAGTTACATTATTTGTATAGATCAGATATGGTCTTTTGTTACATACAGATATTAGGTGAGTTTGAGGTGATTCTGAGCTGAGGGGGAATGGATGAAGAGGAGAGGGGAGAGAATGGGACAGATGTGGAAGGGCAACAATGAGGTGTGAATTTTGCAGTCTTCGCTCAGTGGGATGTGGTGCCTCAGGAAGAGATGCTAATTGTGAGAAAGTTCATTTGTTGATTTTCTCGAAGATCATACATTTGCTCTTTGCCTTTGAATGTAAACCCATTGGCACCCAGCCTTACAGTCCGCTCTCTGGCCAAGCGGGCAACTCAATAGTTTCCGCCTGGTCACTATTAGGCGTTCAAGGTGCCAAGTCCATTTTGTCGCTTTGTATGCATCTGCAGAACACCTAGTCTCACCAGATACATGTAGCAGGTGGATAATTGGGTTTGTCACTGCCTGTGTCTGGTTGAGGTTAGCACATGTGTTCAGTTCCTCGAATCCATCAAGGCTTTTGGCATGTTCGGTGGATATGTCATTCCATCATGGAGAAACATCTGCTTCTGGTTGTACCTTCCCTTTAATGATGATCTGACTCTTAGAAGAACTCTCTTCCACCTCCAGTGGTGGTCTTCTGGGCCAACCTCAATTAGGTGAAGGAGTTCTCACAGGTAATGCATAAGCACCCGAACAGCATCTTAAATGAGCATGTAAAGACTGTACATTTATGAGTGTAGTGTCGTTGGGAGAAAAAGGTTGTTAGGTATTTACATATACAAACAACATAATGGTGAGTTTCATGACAGCAAGTGCGACTGGTATATTGTGTCTCAGTACCCTTCAACGCCATATACCCAATAAGGTGATCCCATTTGATTATCTGATCATTCACTACACCAATAGAGTGTATAGTAGTGGAATTTGAAAATACTTGGTCTGGATGGATTAAAGGAAAGGTGACAAAAAAAACCCAAGGCAACCAGTACATTCATCACCAATATTCATTATTGCCATGGATATTTGGTCTGAATAAATTAAAGGAACCATACCACAAAGTCATTAAAACTAGTATCTTCAGCAGTGGTATTCATCATTTTGCATATTGTAATAATAATAATTCTATGATTGTAGAATCACACTTAAATTATCCAATGTGATTGATTTGCTGGCTAAGTCATAATCGATGATACATGTCTATTTTCAAAGTGGGTTGTGGATCGATTGAAATGTCTGCACTTCATATAATTTTTATTTAATTTGGTGCAGGTGGAAATGTAGAAATTTGGGTGGCAAGTTTGTTTGCAATTTGTAATGAAATCATCGATGTGTGACTGTAGCCATGCACATGTCCCATGTATATTACAGTATTTCAAATAAGACGTTGGGAATTTGTAAATAGTGACTGTTTTATGGAAACAGGTTTGTAATGTCCTATATGTGAGAGGCTATGTGTATGTGAGAGGCAGGCCAGATCTTCAGTGGATTAGTACTTTCAGAATCTAGGCCATTATTTTGTTCCATGATGTAGTGATAAAAGTGTGTGTTCTATATGTTTAGGAGATGGGTGGAATCTGTTCTAGAATAATCGGTGTTCAAAATTGTGGTTCCGGTGCTAAACCGGGAGGCCATATAGCTATTTTTGTTCGTGTAGTGCTGTGAGGTGTGAATGGCCTCTTTGAGTATTTCCACACCCATCTCCATCATGGCCGAATTGTTGTCCTGGCTTGAAGCAGGGGTATCAGAAATCTTTTGGCACCTGTCCCTCATGAGATTGTAACCTGATATGTAAACAACCACAGAGAGAGAAAACAGTTAATGTTGATCTTTTAATTAATTTGCATTTACACATGTGGTACTTTCTTTATTTTCCTCTGATGATCAAAGCCAAACTGTTACAGACTGCTTATAGTCTCATACTGCATGGTTAGTGTCATCAGGGGGAATACGCATTTGCTTTACAAAAACATATACCATTGTAATGTCTAATGCAAATTTAATTTCAGAGATCAAATTAGACTGAGCATCCTTGGTGATATCTGAATTACTGCTGATATTTTAGTGTAGTTTTGAAGTGTGAAGCACCTTAAGCTGCAGTGTTTTCTGCTCAGCATTTTTTTTTATAAGGATGCTATTCACATGTTTGATCATCTATGATCTATGATCTCTTGGTCTGTTAGGGTTGTGAAATATCTGCCTGATGTTTAGCAATTTGCACACTGAAACGGGTTCCTTGATCAGACTCGATTTGGATTGGCGCACACCAAAGTGGGATGATTTGGTTGGCCATCACCCGTGCCACAGTGTTTGCAGTGTTATTGTGGGTGAAAATTGCTTCTACCCACTTAGCGAATTTATCAATGATCACCAGGCAATAATGATATCCCCCTTTGGCACTGGGGAGTGCACCAAAGAAATCCAACTGTAAGGATTCCCAGGGTCCCTTGGGTGGGTCTGACCTGCGTAGATTAGTGCTTCCGGGTTTGTCCTGATTAACTGTTTCATAAACTATGCATGTACTACACCACCTGTTGACATCAGCATATTCATGGTACAGTTTGATTATGGGTTTTTGAACAGTGTCTGGAACCACATATTTCCCATCTCTGAGTATTATGTCTTCTGTGACAGTGACTAACTGATCCTGCTGTAAGTGTGGTGCAATCTCTCCCTCAGCTGTCCACAAATCTTTTTGATATTGTTTAAGGTCGATGGGAGTGATTTGGACTGCACTCACCGCAGGTGCAGGTAGTTTGTCCGGTTGCCACTCGTCTCCTTTCGTGGCTGCGATTTTGGCAAATTTATCGGCAATGTTGTTGTTTTGCTTGTGTTTGTTGGGGTTTCTGTTTATGTGCGTGGCAATGATGTTGTCATCCATATATTCAGCTACTCTGTCTGCACCCAGTAGGGTGCCGAGTGTATCTTCCACAGTTGTGTGGAAGATTGCAGGGCTGTTGTGAAGGCCTTTTGGCATCCTTTCCCAAGAATACTGAGTTTGATTTACAGTAAAGGCTAATTTCCACTGGTCTTCACGCTTAACTTTGATAGACCAGAAGCCATTCTTGATGTCTAAGACAGTAAACCAAGAGGCTTTTGTTGAAATTTCTGATAATAGGGTAGAAGGATTTGCCACTATTTCAGTCGCTTTAGGCAGGACTTGATTTAGACGCTGATAGTCTACACAAAGTTGCCATTTTCCGTTTGGTTTTGGTACTGGCAGACAAGGAGACTTGGTAGATGAACTGCACTGTAGAACTACACCTCTTTTTTCAAGCTGTTGGACTCTCTCATGAACAGCAGCCTCTACCTCTGGCTTAATGTGATATTGCTTTTGTCGGGAAGGTGGCTCCCCCTCAATGCATACCTCAAAATCAATGAGGCCACGGCCGTGTTCGTGATTAGCCCAAACATTGCTATTTTTATCAATTAGCAGTTGTATGGGGCCTGTTTTGGAAATGGACATAATGCTTGCCTTGTCTCGTGAAAAACATTTTTTTATTGTTTTATTTGTTTGCAATTCTATTTGTTTTTCAAGGCAGTGAATTACAAAGCCATGTTTTTGCATGATGTCCATTCCCAATACCGTTCCTTCACTGTTGTCTGGTAAATACCAAAAAGGCTCTTCTAGCATTATCATGCCTAAGTCGATTTGAACTGGTTGTGTTTTGGTCGCGATCATTAGTGTGTCGCCTATGCCTCTAATTTGTATGGTTTCATTTGTTAGAGGTAAAGGAATGTTTGTGCAGGAGCATGCAGCGCCGGTATCGATAAGTATGTTGGCTAACCGGCCTCCAATGTTAGCCCTTATTTTGATACGGTTGCCGCTGTTGATAATAGTCCCTATTGAAATGGAGGCCACGCATCCCTATTGTATGTTATATTTCAACAGTAATGATTCGAGTTCAGCATGGAATTCGCTGTTTTGTTGTTTTTCCTCCATTTGTCGGGGAGCACTGTTGTTTTGCATACTCAAGGTATCTAACCGAAAATGTTTATGCTTGGTTTTTGAAAAAACACAATTTTTAAGTCATTGAAATAAGGCCATATAACACATACTAGACATGAGAACTGGATCTTATATCCTAGAGTTTTTGCTACAAAATGATGTGAAAACGATCCTGATCACTCATTCATACAAAACAATATAGTAATTGAACTTTTGTAAGAGACTTTTAGTGTTAGAAAGGTCATATGCGAGGAGGCATGAACTATAAAGAATATTGATTGTAATTCACACCTGAGGAGAGAAAGACCCCTCTCTCACCATGGCTGCATTTATTTAATCCAAAATACAGTAAAAAAAAAACAGTGATATTTTGAACTCTTTTTACAATTTAAAAGAACAGTTTTCTATTTGAATATATTGTAAAATGCAATTTGTGATCAAAGCTGAATTTTCAGCATCATTACTGCAGTCTTCAGTGTCACATGATCCTTCAGAAATCATTATAAGATGGTGATTTTCTAATATAGGCATATTTAAAGTGCATTTTACTTATTTAACTTGAACACATATTTGCAAGCACAAGCTTTGTTGATGATAATGAGGCAGCATAAACACTAGTTAAAATATAATCTAAACATTCATATTATTTTTATATCATATTACATATCATATTTATATCATACAGCATACAATTTAAATACCTGCTTTAGCCGAAACAGCATTTAAATGTAACTAAAACTTGCTTATTAGGACATATTTCAAATGTCAATACACTGAATCCTGGCAGGCAAGTTTGGAAACAGTCCCACTAGTAAAATATGTACATGTTTATATAAAATATCATGTCAACTATTGAAAACTAAATGACTTACTCGTCCAAAATTGTATCCTCAGCTGGATCAAGTCTCTTCAAAATACAAACGTTCATCGGAGTCCCGCTCTTCTTCAGAGGAAAATGGTAACTCATTGTCACTATCCAGGAGTTTTCTCACTTGTGTATCGTACTGTCTTTCAAATGCGCAGAAAAGTGAATGTTTTTAAGTTTTAAAACTTGATTTGATAGTCTCAGCACATTAGTGTATGAATAGCGCGCTCTGCTGATGGGTGTGATCACATTAGAGATAATTAGCTGAGCCAGTAGAAACTGTACATCGCTTGTTTCATACAGATTACATTGCAGGAGAATATTTGTTTATATTTGAATTTTTTTATTTAAACACACTGTACACATTTTAAGCTTTCTTTAGACATATGTTTCATTTTGTGTGATAAGTATTCGTGGAGTTTTAGTTCATTTTTGTGACGTGTTTCAGATATATGCTCGCGAACCCAGAGACTGCTTACAGCTCACCCCAAAATGATGGAGAATTTTATGTTGTTTCCTCTGTAATGACGAAAACATACAGCAGGACACGCCGGCTGAGGGTTAATGTATTGCCGGCTGTGTTGACTGAGCTCAGAATGTCACCATACTCTATCGAAGTTTCTCGCTTTAAAATACTAATGGGTAGGCCTTTCGTGACCCCATGGATGTCTTTCCACAGGTGATATAGATGTGAATGTAGAATATGGGGATTCCCTTATTAAGACATTATGTGGCAAAAATGGTGATGTCTCCCTCTCTCTCCCTCTGCCTGCAGATAGCCCTGTCATCAGGTCCTGATCAGGTGTCTAAAACCTACAAAGTTGGGGAAGCCAAAGTGTCTGGGCCCAGCTATTGTCCTGGCAGTGACCAGAACCGGAGTGCTAATGGATCTGCAATCACAGTGGATACACACAAGCTGCATGGAACCTGCACCCAAGGAGAGTCCGACTATTTCATAAGCAGATGGTGAAAGTACTGGAGGAGCTGAACATGTGGCGCCAGTGCCTTACAGGGAACATGAGAATTAGGAGGGCCAGAGGAGAGATGAAAACTACATAATATTGCTATGCTTCATTATGTACACTTACCCATTGTCAAAGTCAACTGAGATTCAGAGTGATGCTTCCAGGATTAAAGCGGGAATTGTGAAAAAAGTTGACCTATAATTTGACCTCTCAGTAGATATATATTTAAGCAAGCTGACATTTCACAGCTAGTACTCAGTTCCTATTTTCACAGTGTGTGTGTGTGTGTGTGTGTGTATACTTATATGTGACCACAGGGATGTTTGTTGAGGCTCCGGGTGGGGCTGGGGATTGGGCAGGGGGAGAGGGAGAGGTGGTGGGAGTTAAATGTTGATTCTGTGTACATATGTTTTTCTTTTCTTTGTTATCTGTATGAATCAATAAAAAATGTTAATCAGAAAATAAATTGAGGTTACAGTGAGGCACTTACAATGGAAGTGAATGGGGGACAATGAAAGTGAATGTGGCCAATTATTGGAGGGTTTAAACACTTAGATATGAAGCTTATAATTTTATAAATGCAAATGCATTAATTCTTCTGTTAAAACTTGTGTATTATTCGAGCTGTAAATGTGTTAATATCATCACATTTATAGGGTTTTAGGGTTTGTTGGCATTATTTCATCATGGTAACCAAGTTGTAAAATTTGCTATAGTTTTACACAGAAAAGGTTAGTAAGTGATTTTATCAAACTAAAATAATTTTACACTTTTATCCTTTCTGTCTTGTAGCTATACTTTTGAAACAATGCGCATTTTAACGTTAAAAATTGGCAAATTCACCATCATTGTAAGTGCCTCATTGTAACCCATGTTTTTTTAGTTTTTTTAAGACAAGGAGGGACGAGTCAAAATATTTTTTGTGGTAATCAGTAGTATGCCACAAACACTGTCGATTGAGCTTAACTTGTAGTGAATCTGGAATATTCCTTTAAAAGGACAAGAACATAAAATACCTCACAAAGTAATTTATAAAAACATGTTTTTTATCTTCAAATTACTGCATGTAAATTTTACAGCATGTATCTTTCATGAAAACAATATGTAAAAGGTAGGAACATTTACCACAAGGTCAGTGGACTTCTAATGCCCAAAGTGTGATTTGATTTTGACGTGAACGCTCAGCGTCTTCATACAGTCGAACGTGAGCCTATCAAAATGCTCCATTTGGCGCTCTACGGCTGTTGTTGTTTTTACCTTGTTTCCTTTATTTGCTGGCAATTACATCTCCTAGCCTTTCTTCATGGCCGCAATGGCTCAAAATTGAGTATTGCCACCTTGTGGTTCCACTAATTCAGCAAATAATTCTAGACGCATGCACAGTCAAAGATGCGCAGTTAGAAAAATCGGGCTGTGTGTGGTCATTGATGACAAGATATGCGTCATGAGTCCTGTGAGTGTCCGCGTCTAGCCGAAGTATACTTTGGGCTTAAAGGGTTAGTTCACACAAAAATAAAAATTCTCTCATGATTTACTTACCGTTCAGCCATCTTAGATTTGTATAACTTTCCTTCTACAGCAGAACCAAAATTAAAATTTTTATAAGCAGATTTCAGCTCAGTTGTCCATCCCTTGCATGTAAATGGGTGCCACCACTCTGCTGGCTGTTTGACGGTCCAAAAGGCATATTTAGGCAGCATAAGAGTAATTCACTGACTCCAGTTGATCAGTTAATGTCTTCTGAAGCAAATCGATAGGTTGGTGTAACAAACAAATCACTAATTAAAACGTTTTTAACTTTAAGACATTGTTTCTGACCAGCGCTGTATTTCTGTTTGAAATGAACTAACACTAGCGTGACATTCGTTTCTCTGTGCACACGCTTCCAACTTCTCATATGAATGCGCCATTGTGCTTATGTCAATGATGCGTCAACTTCTGGTGGGAAGTGATTTTTTAAAGTTTCAATTTATTGATTTATTTTTTAACACAAACCTATCGATTTGCTTCAGAAGACATTCATTGATTGACTGGAGTCTTGTGGATTACTTGTAAGCTCCCTAAATATGCCTTTTAGACCGTCAAAAAGCCAGCAGACTGATGGTACCCAATTACATGCATTGGATGGACAACTGATCTGAAATCTGCTTACAAAAAATTTATTTCAGTTCTGCTGAAGAAGGAAAGTCATACACATCTGTGATATCTTACTTAAAAGTAAGTAAATCATGAGAGAATTTTCATTTGGGGGTGAACTAACCCTTTAACAATGTTGTCATGTTTCTTTATCGATACCAGAGTCTTAATACAAAGTCATGTGATCTCACTATTTGCAGGGACTCCATTTTCAATGATTTTCACAGAAATTTGGCCAACTTACTCAATGCTTTTCTCCTCAGCCTCACAAGAGGATACAAAAAACATTGTAGGGATATTAAAGGAATCAGAAGAGTTGTTACAGTTATTTGAATACTCCTGTGACCAGATAAGATTTAATATTTAATATTTGTATGGATGTGTTTGAATTGTATGCCGTGAGCCGCTGCTGAAGACATGAAGAACTAACAGATTTTGACATTAACTTGTGTCAACCTGAACAGATGTCTATTCCAGTCCAACCTACACCACACCAGACTTCTCTCTGCTTTATATGGATGGCTGTCTACTAGGAAGTTAGATGTAAATTTAACTCAGGGACATAAAGAACGAATTATCATAAGAGCAAAGAACTTGCCTTCAGAAATAATGGGTAATTGCAAAGGGAAGTATCCATTATTGCTGTTTGTTCTCCATTTTCAAGGGTAACATTTCTTTATAAAGTGCCTACTGTGTGAGGGATAATACAAAAAATCTGTCATCTACTCACACTTATGTTCTTCATATAGAGCCCTTTCTAAAATAGTTTCACATGCCCTTGCAATAAGTTTTTCTTGTAATACATTGACAATGGTTTTAATTTAGTAATATTAGAGTAACTATTGTGGTTATTGTGAATCTGAAAAAACATATAGTTAAACTATTGTTTCTGTTGTAAAAACCATGTTTAATTTTCATAATGGCAAACCATGGTTTCAAAGTAACCAAAGTAAAACTATGGTATTTTTTAGTAAAAACCTGAGGAACCACAAAATTTTGATTTTTGTTACCTTAGTTTTCATTGTCCTGTAATATTTTTGTGGTTTCACTACAAATATGGTTTCTATAGTAAATCCATTATATATATATATATATATTAGTTTTTTTTTGTTGTTTTTTTTGGCTGTGCTTGGTTTCACTACCATAGTTAAATAGTTGAAGAGCAGGCACAATCTTATTGCAAGGGATTGCAAATTCTTTAAAGAAAACAAAAAACCCTCCCTGTACTCTCAGAGGGGCTCAGTATGTTCCAAACCTGTACTTCTTTAGTGGAAGATATAAAATATTCAGTCTCGGTCACCATTCACTTTTGTAAAGCGAGAGAGTTAGAAACAGATGCAATAAATTGAATGTTGACTGAGATTCTCGGTCCCTTCTGCCTTTTGCATTCTACAGAATAAAAAGTCATAAAGGTTCTGAACAACTAGAGGGTGTGTATATGATGACATTTAACCTTTTGGGTGGGTTAACTCTTTAAATCTGTAACTTTGAGACTTGTTAAATTAGCCTGCAATTTGTTTATTCTACATTCCTCTGTGATTGCACCAGTGTGGTTTGGCTGTTTCCAGTAGTTTAGGAGATTAAAAGTATTTGGGATTTTAAAATGAAAGTGAAAATGTTCTTGATTGTATAGCATAGTTTTAACCAACTGAAATCAACATAGTTTCAACATAAGGTAAGCAAATCATTTGAATCGATTATATGTGTTTTCAATAGTGTTAACGACGTTGATTCAACGTGACGTTTAAATGACTGGCAGCGAACGTCCCAGAATGTCCGCTGGAAGTCTTGCGAACGTTCCCAGAGGCCATTCAGGGGACGTTCTGGGGACCTTTTTTGTTAGCTGGTTAGAAACTCGGGAGTGTAATACCTGACGAATGAATTTATTATAACAGATTTTACTCAAAGTAAAGAAACGACGTCTAAAGTGAATTGGGGGAGCTGGTTTCCCCCTTCACTACTTAAACTTGTTTTCATCAAATGCTTTACACCCAACAGAATAGCCTTAGTACGAGAGTGGGCGGCAGTATTGTCGCAGTTGACATATCAGTGACGCAGGAAAACGCACGGAAACGGAAGGCTATTGAAACACGAGCTGCATATTATTTTGATTACAAATTCTTCAGTATAGACCTGGCACAAACAAACGAAGGAGAGTCTTATTCATCGTGGTGGTTTGTAATGTATGGATGGATAGTTGACGGATTATCGTCGCTCTTCGTGCCCTTTTCTGGTGGGAAATCCGCAGTCTGGCCTAGTGAGCGCGGTAACGGTGAAGCACGAGCCGCGGGCACAGACACGCAGCGTCAGGAAAACAGCAGGCCCGCCAAACGCAACTATCAAAGGTAAAGTATTTGTCCTCCTTTGTTTTCCTCTTGTCTGAATGCACCAAATCACCCTTGTTTCGATATTACTCCACAGACAACGCATTGTTTTGGTTTGGCTGGTGTCAGTTTGTTTATAACAGTCATTGTTTGTCATTAATGCAGTTTAGTATACGCAGTTAATCATATTTGCTACAATTATACAGTGACAAACTTTGAACAGAATGGAGTCATTAAACGAACACTAAACAGTCGAATATACTACTATAGACTGCTTGCTGTAATGAGACCATCACGTTTTTCGTTCGTCATTAAATGGACTGTATATTGCCTTAATCCATGTACATTGTAATTTGCCAGTTGGTCAATAATGTCTTTAATAATTTGCTTTAAGAAGCCCATGTTACTATTATAATCTAGGGTTTTAGATGTCAGAACTCTTAGAAAATTAAACTTATGTCCTAGTGAATTGTTATTGCTGATTTTTATTATATTGGAGATGTTTGGTGATCCATCAAAGAGTCCATGTCTTTAAGTGTTTCATTTTCTCTTCTCTTGTATTGTAGTGTGTATTCTGCTGATGGTGCAACGGAATATCCAGAGACCAAGAGAGCAAGACATGGTAAATTGTTAGATGAGATCAACCATAAACATCTGTCCCCTCTAACATCTACAGTGTTAACTTAGCTTGACCAGAATTTTAGCAAGGCCTTTGGATATTTTTCTGTCACCTGCCATCAAGACTTTTTGAAATGTATTCTCCCTCTCCCTCTATCCAGATGTGATTGTCAGAGTTGTGAAGAAAACCTTTGCAGGGATCGCTGGGCTGTTCCGTTTAAGACACCACAGAAGTGCTGAATATGAAAAGCAGAAAGCCTATACGGTATGATTGTATGATTATCACAAGTAGCTAATGTCTTTGTGTTTACAAAATCCCTGGTTTCACACATTGTTTTGCTCACTGGTGGCTCAGGTTGGCAGGGCTGGCTTTATGGGTATTGATGACATACACAGCAACAGCTTGATTACATTGCATGAGAGCAGCGAAATGGGTAATCCTGCATTCAAAATCCTTTTCCAGTTTCTCTATGCATTCATTCTGAAGATTAACACCCATATCCATATGTGTGTTACATATCACTAATACAGTTTCCTGTGTAATGGTTTTCCCCTCAGATACACAGATGGAAATTGGTCTTAAGAGTAAAGAGAGAACAGCACCCAATGTCTACCACAACCCACATGCTTTGAAGAAACCTGAGTAAGTGTTATTTATTTATAATTTAGTGTTATTCTTGAGTTGTTTCTCTAAGAATGTGTTTTATAATTTGATAATGAATTAGAAATGCACTATGATTGTACTTCAAAGGATGTACTGTTTACTTTTTACCTCAAAACACAATTTTTAAATTATTTGTTTTTCATTGCCTTGTGGGATTAATATAATTATGCCACACAATTACATAAATACAATTAACTAAACATTGTCAACATGTTCCTTTTCTTTATGATAAAACTGTTGATACTCATTTGTAATTTTTAAAATTTTTTGGAATTTGTCTCCATGATCAGTGGAGTAATAATGTACAAGGGAAGCCAGGATAGAGCCAGAGATCTACCCCAGTGCAGATCTCTGAAGCTGATGCCGTCTTACGCCTCCCAAGGGCTTAGCGCAAGACCGCCTGACATGGAGCCCTCAAGTCGTACTCACAAACCTTGCCTGACTGTGGAGGAGGTGAGAACTGGATTTTATTGAACTTTTGGTCTCTTGTCATTTGTATTATTGTTAAGCAAAATCACTTGTTTGCTAAGTATAAACTGAGATGCCTGGGAGATTGACCTGATGATTTCTCTCCCTGTGTTGGTGTTTGGTGCAGGCATTGCGAGAGAGTGATCGAGAGCACTACAGGAAGCTGGTAGAGATAGTGTCAGAGAAATACTCTAAGAGTAAACCACTGCCATTTGGACTGATGAAGCCTCTGATGTAAACATATGAGTCTTTCAGTTGGCCTTTTGTAATGAATGTGGAAAAACCTCATTCATTCATTTTTATCCAAACACCACATTTCTGTCACAGATATAATTCTAAAAGAGGACATTAACAATATTTTCTCGATTCATTAGCACAACTTTTCCCCTCGATGGACACAAGGCCTCCTCCCTTAGTCCCACTACTGACATGGGCAGATCTGCTTCAGTGAGAGGTGAGCTCATCTATGATCTGTTGTGCACCCAGCTAACAGTGGCCCATCCCTGATATTTGTTAAATTTGTTTTTGATTCATGTTGTTTTCCCATCTGTCCCTAAAACAGTTCTATCCTTTTGATGAAAATCTCATGATGGTTTTTTTAAACAAATTAAATCAAATATTTCTATATTTGACTTAAGCCATCTCCAACATGTCTGTGTGGAGGAATCCTATATCACTGACGCAGACTAAAGAGAGGTAATGTTTACTATGTTGTCATAATTTTTACTGCCTAGTTTAAAACAGCCTACCTCCATTTTATTGGGTTTATTTTGTTTTATTTGTGTTTCTTGCTCTACTACAGAATGATGGATGTTAATCGGTGCACATTAGGAAGTGATGTAAAGGAAAGAGGACTGGATGGTCAAACGGCAAGAAAAATCGTAAGTGAAAAATCATAGTGACCAACTAGATTGTCATGCAATGGTTGGTGGCCACATAATAAAACTATGAAAAAAGATTAAATTGGAGATCGTTGTTCTAAAAACTAGGTTCAGGTGTGTTTAAAGAAAAAAAAATGTCTGTCAGACATGAATAGTGTATATAGTTTTAAAATAATTAACAGAACTCCCTCTCTTATTAATCCTCTCTTCAGCCCGTTGATGTGGATCTGTCGGCGGAGGTTGAGGCCAGATTGAATCTTAAGGAGAAAGACACCGCAGCAGGGCCTCAGCACTTGTTACCGTCCAGACCGGAACTGATTACAGACTCGATGAGGCAAAGTGAGGAGTTTCCCAGACTGACTAAGGTTAGTTTTTGCCATTGAAATCCAGGCCTTTGTAACTTGTGTTGTTGTGTGTTTATAGCTTTTGTATTTATAATGTGTTTTTTTTTTGTTTTTTTTTGGGTGTACATTTTTTTTATTTTTTATGTGTTCCTGAATTACGATGCGTCTCTGGTGACCTGGTCACAAGTGGTCAGGCGAGACACCACCATTTACACTTGGATGCTCAGATGCGTCTCCTGTGACATTGTGTTAGGATTTCCAGGGGAGGGTCTCTGATTTCATGGCTGCATAAATCGCTCATATCAGAGTGTTATTGTATGATGATACAGTGAAAAAAGTACCTAAAAAAAATGAGCTCTTATTTCTAGATGTACTTGAAATTTAATCTAAATTCGTACTTTTATTTTTATTTTCTCCCCTTTATCTCCCCAATTCAGAATGCCCAATTTCCAATGCACTGTAAGTCCTCCTGGTGGCGTAATGACTCGCCTCAGTCATTTGCAGCTCATGCGATGTGGTCCCATGCATTTTTGACCAGCTCCATATGTGGTTTAAGTGGTCTGATCACAAAACATTTTGGACACAGCTTACACCTTTATTTAGCATTGTGATTTGTAGTTGTCAACCGATATTGTTTTTTCAATGGCCGAATTGTTATCTAGAGAGCAGTATGGCCGATATGCAATAAAAATGCTGATAACACAAATGTGCACTAAATTTCTAAGGTGAAACAAACACTTATTTTTTGTCTTATTTACTCAAATTTGCAATATCATTACAGAAAGTGTTGATTTTGGAACTGATATAAGGGTAAGTTTACACTTCTGCTTATCAGCCAAGTGAATCTGGTTATAAGACGGAATCCGTTATCAGCCAATGGCAAAATATTGACCGATATATATCATCTATCACTAGTGATTTGATCACCTGAAGCACATCTTAATACCAGATGTTAATGGGGTCACTGAGATACAAACTGCATCCGAATTCCCATACTGCATTTAACCCTCTGGGGTCGACGGACTCACCAGCGCGTCCTGTTGGATTTTTTTGTCATTACAGCAGAAACAACTTAAAATACTCCGTCATTTTTGGGTATACAGATAAGTGTAAGATATCATTAGAGACTATAAAGGGTCTACTTTTATTTGTGTACACTCATAATAACAATGAAACATTGTGCTTTTGTAAAATAAAGAAAATAAAAAAGGTGAGCTTTCAGCAGTCTCTGGGTTTGAGAGCATTTATCTGAAACACGTCACAAAAATGACCTGAAACTCCGCGAATCCTTATCACACACACGTGAAAAATATGTCTAAAGAAAGCTTTAAATGTCTACTTTTTAATAAAACAATTCAAATTTAAAACAAATATTATCCTGCAATGCAATCTGTTTGAAACAAAGCGATGTTCTGTTTTTACCGGTCCATCTAATTATCTGTAATGTGATCCCACCCACCAGCAGAGCGCGCCATTCATACGCTAATGTGCTGAGACGATCTGTGCAAATGTACACGCCCCCCATTTGCTGTAAACAAATGTCGTTTGTTTGTTAAGTTTGTCGTACATTTTTCTGCACGTTTGTAATGATACACAGGCAAGAAAGCTCCAGGATTGTGAGAAAGATTTAACATTTTCGTCAGAAGAAGAGCGTGACTCCGATGAACATTTGTATTTTGAAGGGAGACGATCCAGCCGAGGATACAATTTCAGACGAGTAAGTTTTAATAAGTTTTAATTAGTTGACATGCTATTTTATATAAACTTTTTAACTTTTATTTTACTAGTGGGACTGTTTCTAGACTAAATATGTCCTAATAAGCAAGTTTTAGTTACATTTAAATGATGTCTCGGCTAAAGCAGGTATTTAAATTGTATGCTGTATAATATAAATATGATATGTAATATGATATAAAAATAATATGAATGTTTAGATTATATTTTATCTAGTGTTTATAATGCCTCATTATCATCAACAAAGCTTGTGCTTGCAAATATGTTCAAGTTAAATGAGTAAAATGCACTTTAACCATGCCCGTATTAGAAAATCAGCATATTATGATTTCTGAAGGATCATGTGAAACTGAAGACTGCAGTAATGATGCTGAAATTGCATTGAATTGTGATCACAAATTGCATTTTACAATATATTCAAATAGAAAACTGTTTGAAAATTGTAAAAAGTGTTCAGAATATCAATATTTTTTCTGTATTTTGGATCAAATAAATCCAGTATTGGTGAGCAGAAGAGACTTCTTTTAATGGTAGTGTAGGTCTAAAATTAAGTAAAGTCTTTATGTAAAGAAAATATATAGTCAGATTATTTGTTTTAACTTAAAACTTGAGTTGGATCATTAAGTCTCCTCACATTCATTCTCTCTCTGTCACATTCCTCAATGATGGGCCCAGGGGTGGGGCCATTGTCTCTCAGGTGTGAATCACCTTAAGTCATGATTATTCACGCCTCCTCCCATATTACCTTTCAACACTAAAATTGTATTACAAAAGTTAAATTACTATATTGTTTTGCATGAATGAGTGATCAGGATGGTTTTCACATCTAGACAGGCCCCATTTCCAACAGCCATCACTCCCAACACCTTATCCTTGAGTAATCATGCTAAATTGCTAATTTGGTACTAGAAAATCACTTGCCATTATATCAAACACAGTTGAAAGCTGTTTGGTTTGTTAAATGAAGCTTAACATTGTCTTTGTGTTTGTTTTTGAGTTGCCACAGTATGCAATAGACTGACATGTCTTAACCCTCTGGGGTCGACAGCAAAAATTCTAGGCTACAAGATCCAGTTCTCAAAAGTCTTGTGGACAAATATTTAGTGTTATATGGCCTTATTTCAATGACTTAAAATTTTAGTTTTTTCAAACACCACGCATAAACGTTATTTTCTCAAAAATACAAACCTATACACACATGTTGCTCACATATTATTGTAGCCCTGTTTGTGCTGAATACAGTGTTATCAGACTTTAGCCATTAATATGTTTTTAAGCAACTGAAAAAAGCACAAATGTCAAGGCATGTCAAAACTTCTCCATGGCCCAAAATACCCTCAGACCCCAGAGGGTTAATGTCATAAATGACAAAAAAGATACGCTTTCTCTAGAAACTCGTCAGTGAATCATTGTTTTGCTGAATGAAGGCTATAAGTTTCTAGTTTAAGAAATCGACGCCTCGCATGTCCTCAGCTGACAGCTTCATTGAATTCTTCCAGCTCAACACCAGTTTCATGTACAACAGTAAAGAGAAGACTCAGGGGTGCAGGCCTTATTGGAAGAATTACAAAGAAAAACTCACTTTTGAAACAAAAAGAAAAGGGTAGAGTGGGCAAAGAAACAGACATTGGACAACAGATAATTGGAAAAGAGTGTTATGGATCTTAACCCCATTGAGTTTTTGTGGGATCAGTTAGACTAAGGTGCGTGAGAAGTGCCCGACAAAGCAGCCACATCTGTGACAAGTGCTACAGGAAGCGTGGGGTGAAATCTCACCTGACTATCTGGACAAACTGACTGCAAAGCTGTCATTGCTGCATGTGGAGGATTTTTTTGAAGTCGTTCTGAATTTTTTCCCCACAAATTGTAATAGTAATTTTTCACGTTATTTATGTCATGACAATACATTGTGATCAGTTGAATGCCACTTTGGTGAATAAAAGTAAAAGGGCAAAATCTGTACATTATTACAAACTTTTGGCCACCAGTGTACTTTCAGTCTAAAATACGTTCTAAACAGCCAAGCAATGCTATACTGTTTGCGAACATTTAGAGAGTGATCACACCGCTGTGTGAGGCATTTAGAGGAGCATTTAAATATGATGATGCTCAGTAAAACCTTAACTAATTTGACAGTTAAAATGTGTTATCAATGACTTTATACCTTTATTCTATGAGTAGAATTCACATGAGGTCAGTAAAAGTTGTTTTAACCACTCAATGATGATTTAAAGTAATATATATATATATATATATATATATATATATATATATATATATATATATATGCGCGCAGTATACATTTTTAATTTGTCTTATTTACATTGTGAATTCATGACGCTAATGTGTGACCATAATATATGCCGGACACGCACTGTTATTGTAATTTATGATGACACTGATACTATTGCAAATATGAGTGTATATGTGTTAATGTGCAGAATAAAGACAAAAGAATGATGATTGGCCTTCTTTGGGCATATATGTGCATGACTTTCACTGCAGATGGATAGTAAGTGAAGTAGCATATAAAACAAGAGTGAATGGGCACTTGAAAGAATTTGAGTACTTTTTATTTTTTTTTTTATTCCTTTTGTAGACTTGTAGACTAGAAGGAAATGTCTCGGAAAATGTCTCTGTGTGAACAATGGGTAAATTTGCACCAGCTTGCTAATAACTCTGCTCGCCATTGTGTTCTTGTTGACTGATGTTGACTGATTTTGACTGACTGAACAAGATCAACTGAATTAGCTGTTGACCTCAAGGTAGGTGGAGCTTCAGGTCACACCTACTGATGACATGGACCAATGGCAGCAAGAATTGTGTTTAGCAGCTGGTTAGAAGTTAAAAGGCGTGCTGTTACAAACCACCGTAACAAACGCAAAAACAGTGTATTTTTGGCCAGATTTTGCTCTAAATTATTTCACACCCATATATCTGGGCCTTTAAGTACGTTCTCTAGGTATGCAGGTGTGTGGTATAAATGCATTCCTAGGCATAATACATCTGGGTATGTGGCAATTGTCCTGTCCTTTGTTGGTTCTCTGTCATTTCGCAATTTTTTTTTTTAAATTCAATGTTTTATTCTAACAGCTTCACACCTATGGCCATATGGGATTGTAAGGTGTTTAGTAGTTGCACACTTCAGAGTTTCTGCAGAATAGGTCATTTGGGTATTGTTCATCTATTGTTTCATAAATACTAAGGATTTGGATGTTGCATGTTATATAGTAGGAAAGTATGCATATTCGCACATGGGTGTAGTTACTCATCAAAACACCTAGAGTTCGGCAAGCATTTATTCCATAAACTGAATTTAGCAGGTGGTGTTGTTGTTAATTACCACTTAATTTGTACTCTTATATTGGCTTCTTACCCTTTAGTGTGAGTCACAATGTTGTCTGTGATTTATGTAACAGGAGATGCAGCAGGAAGTGAGCGCTGCTCTTGCCCAGAGTGATCCAAATCTGGTTCTATGCAGTGCTTTCAAACTGCGCATCACACAGAGGGATCTGGCAACCCTGCAAGAAGGCAGCTGGCTCAATGATGAGGTACTGTCTGAAAGTTGCATATCAAGAGGTTTTTATGTGTCATACTTTTGTGGTCAGATAAGTCTGATCTGACATTAATTACCTGATATCTTCCTTAACTGTTAAAACACAAGTAAAAAAAAACTTGATTCTAATGATTTGTAAGCTTTTGAGAAACATTGTCATTGATGGAACATGGAACACTTGTCATGCAATGAAAATGTCCTTTCTCAGGTGATCAATTTCTACATGAATCTCGTGATGTCACGCAGTGAGCAGGAAGTAGGATGCAGGAAGGTCTACTCTTTCAGTACGTTCCTATTTCCCAAGCTGCATGGTGGTGGATATACTGCTGTTCGGCGCTGGACCAAGGCTGTAGACCTCTTCGTTTATGACATCATCCTGGTTCCCCTTCACTTGGGTGTTCACTGGTCCCTTGCTGTGAGTAGTGAACTTTCAGTATTATAATTTCAAACCAATTATTCCAGCACAAATTAAAAAAAAATATATTTTCATGGTGCACAATTTTTCACTGTTTTGGCTCAATGAATAGTTTGGTTATTCACATGAGAATATTTGGTTGTATAAACCACTCATATTCACAATCTACATTTTTTGAATAGCTTTTAATTTGTGTGTGCCTCATGAGGTCTCAATTCTCAAAGTTTCTTTTTCTTTCCACTGTAGGTTGTTGACTTTATATCAAAGTCTGTACGATCATATGATTCCATGGGCCAAAGGCATGATGACATCTGCAACATGATTCTGTAAGTGATTATTAGGACTGTGCCGATAAGGTCTTACATCAGTACGTTGCAGTTGTTTTTCTTATATAGATAATGTTTAATGTGTGCATTCATACCATTTCTTAAAGGAATATTCTGGGTTCAATACAAGTTAAGCTCAATCGACAGCGTTTGTGACTTGCCCCACCTTTTCTTTAAAAAAAAGCTAAAATCTGGGTTCTAGTTAGGCACTCACAATGGAAGTGAATGGGATCAAACTGTAAATGTTAAAATACTATTTTAAAAGTTTAACAACAAGACATATTAAAATCATGTTCACACGCATATTGTTTGTGATAAAATTGCGTACTAACAATTTCTGTGTGGTTATATCCAATTTTACAACTTTGATGCCATGATGATATAATGTCAACAAACCCTAAAATGACGGTAAAAATGAGGATTTAACCCTCTGGGGTTGACGGACGCGCCGGCACGTCCTGCTGGATGTTTTCGGCATTACATCGGAAACAGCATAAAATACTCCGTCATTTTGGGGCATACAGATAAGTTTAAGACATCATTAGAGACTATATAAAGGGTCTACTTTTATTTGTGTACCCTCACAATATCAACAAAACCTTGTGCTTTTGTAAAATAAAGAAAATAAAAAGGGTGAGCTTTCAGTAGTCTCTGTATTCGCGAGCATATTTCTGAAACGCGTCACAAAAATTAACTGAAATCCTGCGAATACTTATCACACAAACATGAAACATATGTCTAAAGAAAGCTTTAAATGTCTACTATTAAATAAAACAATTCAAATTTAAAACAAATATTCTCCTGCAATGTAATCTGTATGAAACAAAGCGATGTACAGTTTCTTTTGGCTCAGCGAATTATCTCTAATGTGATCACACCCACGGGCAGAGGGCGCTATTCATACGGTAATCTGCTGAGGCGATCAATGCAAATGGTAAACGCCTCCGACTGTGCATTAAAAACAACAAGTTCATTCACTTTTCTGCATGTTTGAAAGATTGCAAGATACACAGGCGAAGAAACTCCTGGATAGCAACGAAGAGTTAACATTTTCCTCAGAAGATCGGGACTCGTTTTTATGAACGTTTCTATTTTGAAGAGAGACTTGATCTAGCTGAGGATACAATTTCGGATGAGCAAGTCATTTTGTTTTCATTAGTTGACATGCTATTTTATATAAACATGTACATATTTTAGTTGTGGGACTGATTCCATACTTGCCAGCCAGGATTCAGATTATTGAAATTTGAAATATGTCCTAATAGGCAAGTTTTAGTTACATTTAAATACTGTTTCGGCTAAAGCAGGCATTTAAATTGTATGCTGTATGATATAAATATGATATGTAATATGGATGTTTAGATTATATTTTATCTAGAGTTAATGCTACCTCATTATCATCAACAAAGCTTGTGCTTGCAAATATGTGTTCAGGTTAAATGAGTAAAATGCGCTTTAAATATGCCCACATTAGAAAATTGGCATATTATAATGATTTCTGAAGGATCATCTGACACAGAAGACTGCAGTAATAAATAACAAAGTCTTTATGTAAAGAAAATGTAGTCATATTACTACTTTTAACTTAACTTGATTTTTATCATTAAGTCTTTGTCTCCTCAGGTGTGAAATACATCCATATTCATGATAGTTCACGTCTCCTTGCATATGACCTTTCTAACTCTAAAAGTGTCTTACAAAAGTTCAATTACTATATTGTTTTGCATGAATGAGTGATCAGGATATTTTTCATCATCAGGATCATTTTGTGGCAAAAACTCTAGGCTACAAGATCCAGTTCTCAAAAGTCTTGTGGAGAAATGTTTAGTATGTGTTATATGGCCTTATTTAAATGACATAAAATGTGTTTTTTCAATAACCATGCATGGACATTATTTTCTCAAAAATACAAACATGTACACACATGTTGCTCGCATATTATTGTAGCCCAGTTTGTGTTGAATACAATGTTATCAGACTTTAGCCATTAATATGTTTGAAAAAAGCACAAATGTCATGGCATGTCAAATTTTCTCCAGGGCCCAAAACACCCTCAGACCCCAGAGGGTTAAACACTTTACAGCTCAAATAATTCATGAGGTTTAACAGAAGAATTAATGTAAGTGCTTTTATAAAATGATAAGCTTTACATTTCTGCCTTCAAACCCTTCAAAAATTGGCCCCATTCACTTCCATTGTAAGCACCTCACTGTAACTTTTTTAATGAAAAGGATGGACAAATCTTAAGTATTTTTTGTAGTAATCAACATAATTCAATAAATGCTGTCTGTTGAGCTTAACTTGTATTGAACCTGGAATATTCCTTTTTAAGATGCAAGATGTTTAAAATCAAGTCTGAACCACACGTGACATATTGAAACTGATCCTGCATATTCACGCTCTTTCTCACGGACAATCTAAGAATCTTTAGATTTTTTTAATGTAGATGTTTATGTAGTCCAACCAGTGTTAATCTCGTCAATTAGCCTAAATGACTTATGAAAATGTTCTGTTCAAAAAACGAAGACAAGATGAAAAAGATGCATTATGATGATAATTAAATTACTTAAATGCACTTTGAGCAAAGAATTACAAATAAATAATACTGCAAGATATTAACTCTGAAGAAAAATCTATGAAGAATTCAAATTCTGTAATACAGTCTTATATTTGATGCATATTTAAATTAATAAATGTTTATAGATTTTTCAAAATGGTTGAATATTTGGTTGAAGTTTGGACTAAAACTGTAAAAAAAAACAACAACATTGGATCCATAATTATAATATTTTTACATTATAATATTGAGATATGAATTGCGATATGCACACAATAATGATCAACTTAGGGTGTGTTCACACTTGGCAGGTTTGGTTCGATTATAACAAACTCTGGTGCGATTGCTCTGTTAGTGCAATTAATTTGAAGAAGTGTGAACGCTGACACCCGAACCTTGGTGCGCATCAAACAAGCGGACCGATACCACCTGTATAGTGGGTCTCGGTCCGCTTCCAAATTAACTCTGGTGCGGTTCCATTGATGTATGAACACAAAATGGACCAAAGATGTCTAAATGGACCAAAAATGGGAAGTAATTTGCCTAATACTGACCTCAAGCATACCTGGTTCTTCTCATTATAGGAGCGATGTTGCCCATTATAGTTCGATACAGGAGTCGGAACCGCTGTCGGCCATCCTTGCTGCATACCTTAATTTGTGTGTGCAACGGAGGAATTCCTGGTGCTATTTTGACTCCTTTACACATTTTATTATTTTATTAGCTCTTCATTTGTTCTCAGCTGGTAAAAATACCACCATTTATACATATTTAAATCCAATGAGCGCATTTCACCCAGCAGCCAGCATTGTTTTGGGTGTTTGACAAGTTCCCTCGCAAAATTTACGTCATAAAAGCTGTCCAATCAGATTGTGTACGTATACTTATGCCTTTTGTTTCGTATCTTTAGGTTCGGTGTTAAAAATGCCAGTGTGAACGCAAAGCGAACCAGGACTAAATGTATCATTTTCTTTTTTGGTCCGGACCAAGAGGACCAAGAGAACCAAACTACAAGTGTGAACACACCTTTAATCAGTTGTTTATATCAACAGCAACTAAAATGAGCATTTGGTTTAATTGTGGTGTTTGCACTGGTGAGATTAATTGAAAGAGAACAATCATAGATTTCTTGATGTGAAAGCATTTTCCTCCCCAGAGGGGAATACACCTCTGTATCTCATTAACCAAATAGCAATTTTTGTCCAATAGGCTTTATCTGAAAGAGGAGTTCAAGGTGAAGAAGGGCAGAGATTTGGACATCTCTAAGTGGACAGTGAGCAGTCTACGACCTACCGTAAGCAATTGTATAATATATAATACCTTTAAAGATGCAACTTGTAGTTTACAAACACAATATTTTGTAAATTAATCTTGAGATCTGACATAAGACACATACTTTTTGAGTTAGCAAATCACAAGATGACTGTTTGTTTGCAGGAGATCCCTCAGCAGAAGAACGGAAGTGACTGTGGTGTTTTTGTTTGCAAATATGCTGATTATATCAGCCGAGGACGCAACCTTACATTCAGACAGGTACTTCTTATCTCTCTCTCTCTCTCTCTCTCTCTCTCTCTCTCTCTCACACACACACACACACACACACACACACACGTTAATTAGTGGTGCTGTGGCTATTTATGGTAAGTATTTATATGCATACGTGTTTGGGTACAGTCGAACACTCCAGCCTATCAAAGTATACTCCATTAGACTGTGTGCATGTGCACGCATGCTACAACTTTTATGTGATACTGGACTATTTCTCTTCAGGAGTTTAGACTCCAAAGTTGTCTTTTTTTTTTTTATAGTCTTTCAGATTTCAGTTATACAACTGCAGGTATCTCCTGACCTCCTCACACACAAACCCTTAACATGCATATCCACCGTTGTTGTTGTTCACCATCGTCTCCTGTTTTTCACCAGCGTTTACGTCCTCTTGGACAACTTTGTGAAAGCATCGGTCATTAGCCCAACTTTTTTTTTTTTTTACCTCGAGGACCCACTGGTTCAAACAATTACAAGCACATGCATGCATATGTGTAGAGTATGAGCAGTGAGAAAAATCAAGCTGTGTGCATACATTGCTCAATGATGCTAATGATGAAATTTACATCACTCGCTAGCGTATGTGTACAAACCGAAGTATACTTTGGGCATAAGGCTACTAAGTCTAGCGGTAGTTCCAGAATGGCTAACATTGTTTACAGAACCTTTAACACAGCTTTTCATGTTGGGTTTTATATATACACAATCATCTTTCTCTTTTTCTCTGTGTAGAACCATATGCCGTATTTCAGGAAAGCCATGATCTGGGAGATTCTCAACCAAAAGCTGCTGCAATAGGAATGTTTGGAATGACGTACTGACTGAATCCGATTGACCAATACAAAGGACCACCTATGTCACATGTCTATCCCTCATGCTCTTTTTGTAGATGCATTTTTGGCTTTATTTTAGCCTCTTGAAAAATTCGCCCAGTTGTTAGGATAGTTGATTGCTGTTTCTAGTGCAGGTTATTCAGCAAAGATAGCTGTCCCCTCTGCTATAAAAATACAAACACTAGAAGTGCACACATGGAGCAAGAAGCAGAACACTGGACTGGGGTGAGAATGAATGTCAACAGATGGAAGCCTCATTAGCAATTGGCTGGCACCATTGTCCTTCCAAGAATGTAGTCTTATCACCCCCTACTGGTTACACTTTGAGCAAGTTACAAGATAGAACTTGTTTTCAGTATACATTGCTGTCAGAGTTTGGGTTATGTTTGAGTTCTAAGAAATGCAGTATTGTCAGCTTAGTATGACAAAGCTTAAATGAAACCAACCATGTTTAAAATGAATCCAACCATGTTTAAAACCAACAATCATACCCATCAGTCTCAAAGCCATCTTTAATAATGTCATAGTTTATTGTGAGTGGCAATGATTTACTTGCACTGAAAGCAGCAGTATTCCGTGGATCTGGTTTGTTTTTTGTGTTAAAAAAAAACAACTGGCCTCAAGTGCCTTGATCGTAGCACACATATTTTGAAGTCATAAAAGCAAAATTGTTGTGAAATAATATTACGGCTTCAAACCTAATATTAAGGCATCTGACATGCTTATATTCTAGTTGTCTGTATAGGGAATTAACAGGACTAAATGCAAGTTGAATGTCAGGGAGGGGAAAGCGTTTGCTTTCTTTTAGATACTAAATAATATATTCATTCTCCCAGTGGCTGTATTAGGCATTCTTTTGATTGAACTGGAAATGAGGAGCAGTGAAGTTGTGCCAAACGGACACGTTAGTGGTTAATTTCTGCAATTCTGTTCCTCTCATCCAGTAATACAGGATCAAAAAGTGCTTTAATTCTAACTTGAAGAGAAGAAAAAAGGTCTATATTTATTTGTTTCTATATGGTTTTTCAGATTTTGTTTGAGCTTGAACGCATATCCTGATGTGGATTTAGTTGTGAGAGTGAAGAATGTGTTTTGATTGCTATTGAATGAGCAGAACGTGTTCTGATAAGAGCTTTAATATAGAAAATGAAAAGGCCCACTGCATATGCACGATTTTTGTCATTAATGCAGAATGTTGGTCATTATTTTTGTAAGTAATAAAGTTGAGAAATGTCTCCTTTTCATCTCCTTTTTTATTCTTAATGTAAAACTAATAACAATTGCTGTTTTACTACAGGTCAACTCAATGGTAACATCATATCCATGACATCTTCCAATGGATGGCGCTGTTTCATCAGTTTGATTGGTAGTTGAAGTGCCTTATACACAATACCACTTTATTTTCCCTAAAGGGCCATTTAGTTACATACATTGTGCTGATGCTGTCTTCTAGGCTTCATTCAAATTTAAAAACTATTAAAAATGATTTTTTTTCTCTAGAGAAATGTTAAACTTGAAGGTATATTCTGAGTTCAATTAATAGTTCATAATTTATATATATTAAAAAAGCAAACATTGCAGTTAAATGTGATAGTTCACCCCCAAAAAATTTAAATTATTTAATTTACTTACCCTTATGCCATCCCAGATGTGGAGGACTTTCTTCTCCTGAGCACAGCTTTTTAGAAGAATATTTCAGTTCCGTAGGTCTGTAAGTGAATGAGTAACACATTTTTTAAGCTCCAAAAGAAATAAAGGCAGCATAAAAGTAATCCATTTGACTCCAGTGGTTAAATCCATTAGCTTCAGAAGCGAGATGATTGATGTGTGTGAGAAACGGATCAATACATGTCCTTTTTTACTATCACTCCACTTTCACATTCGTTCTTTTTTTTTTTTTTTTTTTACATATCGCCGCCACCTGGGCAGGAAGAATTTATGGTTAAAAAAAAATTTCTCCCCCACACCTATTATATCACTTCTGAAGATATGGATTTAATCACTGGAGTCGTATGGATTACTTTTATGCTGCATTTATGTTGTATTGGAACTTCTATATTTTGGTACCCATTCTCTTGCATTGTATGGACTTACAGCTGAAATATTTTAAAAATCTTAATTTGTGTTAAGCAGAAGAAAGAAAGTCATACACATCTGAGTAAATGGGAGAATTTAGAATTTTTGGCTAAACTATCACTTTAATAACGTTACAGCGGAAGTGAATGGGGCCAGTCCATAAAGGCTAAAATATTTTAACTGCATAGCCACAAGATGTTTACATACTAGAACAGTATACATGATTTTAGTGTGAAATTGCTAACTAACCTAATATGTGTAAAGTTATATCCAATATTACAACTTTGTTGACATGTCAATGAAACCCTGTAATCCCAGTATTGGATATTATTTTGCGCAGATAAGGTTAGCAATTTATTTACACTAAAATCTTGTTAACAAGTTTAATGTTTACGTCTTGTGGCTATACTTATGAAACAATGTGTATTTTGATGTTTATGGAGCGTCCCTATTCACTTCTATTGTAAGTGCCTTGCTGTACCTTTTTGTTGTTTATAAATGAGGGGCGAGTTGTAATTATCTTTTGTGATAATCAACATTATGCAACAAATGCTGCTAATAGAGATTAATTGAACCCAGAATATTTCTTACAGCTGGGGCCAACAATTACAATTAGTTTTTTAAAACAAAGTTCACGATACAGCATGATAGCATGATACATCTTATTATATTTCAATTATTTTATCAAAATACACCGATGGATGTAAAACTTTTTTTTAAATTATCTTATTTCATAATAAATTGATTTAAATATAATAAATTGAAATAAATTCCTCACAAATTGTTGCAAATGTTTTCTTCTTTAGTTGTCATTATGGATGGGCGATAGAACTTATTTTCTTTTCGATCCTGTAATTTTACATCCAAAATCGTCAATACTGATACCTATACCGATACTTTGATTATTTTTTCTTTTTTTTGCAATTTCTTGGGAAAAAATGGGTCATTTAAAATCTTTTTTTTTTTTTTTTGTCATAATTCATGTCTTTTTGTGAGCCTAAACAGAAAATTATTAGACTTCTGTTTTGTTTACCCTCACAAAAATTAACCATGGTTCCACTACAGTAACTATAGTTTAACCATGGGATTTAGTTGAACCATAGTTACCACACAGTTAACCATGGTTACTTCTACAATATTACTGTAGTAAAACCACGGTTTCAGCCCAAAAAACACAGTTGCTAATATTACATATATTAATATTATATAATATTAATATAATATATTATATTATGGTAAAAACCATGGTTAACTATTTTTTAAATTACTTATTAATAACAATTACACACAATTATATGAAATGTCACATTTAGATATATTGTTATTTTAGTTTAAATTTACTCCAGAAGCAGTGGAGTTATAGTGTCTGATGAAGTGGGCATACTGTGAATTTATGATAGACCCCCCCATAAAAAAAACACATGTGTTATATACAGTACAGATTTAAAAAGTGTAAGAAATGAATTTTTTCCAGACTAAAAAAAAGACAATTATAGTCCCACATAAATTTACAAAATGTATATAAGGGTAAGTTTCTTGCTGGCATGGTTATTCATGGAGCACACAACTATGAATAACAGTATGGTAACTTGATTTTAAATATATTTTTACATTAATAGGTGTCATTAATGTTCTTTTTATTAGGCTTCTATGAAAATTGATAATTTATTATTACTCTAATAAACTAATTCATAATACGCAATAAACTGTTAAGCACTGTAGCTAATATGAGTGTAGTAATGTTCATTTTAACACGTTATCTTGTATTAGCATATATCCTACATAAGAATTAATAGTTATTTGTTTTATTTGTGTAATATTATGCACTTTTATATGTAGAGTGAAATTGTTTTCCTTCTTAGAAATATACATTTTAATGATTTGATATCACGAGAAAAAGACACCACGGACAAAAAAAATCTAGGCAGAGGCTATTTACACTTTACATTTACACAAGTGCAAATGGCAACAAAAATCATCTTCTTTGCACTAAATATAACATACAGTATAGGGGCATCACTGCAGTTTGTTTATTGTGTTTATTTAGAGTCCCACAGACACCCAGCACCAAATTTTAATATTTTAACTGATATACATTCAAGTTTTTATGGTATGCTTTTTCGATCCATTAGACTGTTCTGGCCAACAGGGACAACTGGTGTCAAATAAGCACACACATGTAACACTATGCAGGCCTTCAGCTTTAAAGTGCTAATTAGAACTACTGTGCCTGGAAACAGGAACAGGGTGTACTATTAAAAAAAGACAACGAGCCATGATGTGTTTCCTGCTCTGTATCACGTGATCCACAGGCTAATTTATTGATAGGCCTGAATTATTCAAATGGTTGAGTGTGTTTGAGAACTTAGCAGCTGGTCTTCAAGTGTTGGAAATCATATCAGTTTTGGCTTTTTCCCTGACTATCTGAAATCCACTAAGGCAAGTAGCCCATCTCAAAATTCCTGTTATTTGAAAAATATCAAATGTAAACAAAGAGATTTAGCACCAATGAAAAAGTCTTATATGTATGTAATTTCCCAATTACACTGGCAGCCAAACCTTTAGAATAATGTACAAATTTTGCCCTTATGGAAAGAAATTGGTTCTTTTATTCAGCAAATTGGCATTTCAACTGATCACAATGTATAATAATTATTAATGTCAGGACATTAATAATGTGAAAAATTACTTTTACAATTTGAAAAAAATGTTCAGAACTACTTCAAAAAGTTATCATCAAAAAATCCTCCACATGCAGCAGTGACAGCTTTGCAGATCCTTGGCATTCTAGCTGTCAGTTTGTCTAGATACTCGGGTGACATTTCACCCCACACTTCCTGTAGCACTTGCCATAGATGTGGCTGTCTTGTTGGGAACTTCTCACGCACCTTACAGTCGAGCTGATCCCACAAAAGCTCAATGGGGTTAAGATCCATAACACTCTTTTCCAATTATCTGTTGTCCAATGTCTGTTTCTTTGCCCACTCTAACCTTTTTTTTTTTGTTTTTCTGTTTCAAAAGTGGGTTTTTCTTTGCAATTCTTCCAATAAGGCCTGCACCCCTGAGTCTTCTCTTTACTGTTGTACATGAAACTGGTATTGAGCGGGTAGAATTCAATGAAGCTCTTAGCTGAGGACATGTGAGGCATCTATTTCTCAAACTAGAGACTCTGGTGTACTTATCCTCTTGTTTAGTTGTACATCTGGTCTTCCACATCTCTTTCTGCCCTTGTGCTTGTATTGCACAGTATGCAAAAAAAAATAAAAAAAATAATCTGGCCCTAACTTCAGGCCATTCCTTACCTCATGGTTTTGTGCCAGAGGTCAAAACATGGAACAGCATGAAGACGGACATATTTGTTCCCCCCTGAAGAGCATTCCAGGCAGCCATAGACAGTCTCACGCCTTTGGTGCCCCATGCCACACAGGGCGCAGGGCCCTTTAGGAATGTTATGGTTGAGTAGATTAATGCGTGTGTGCTTCTCATCTCGCAGGTAAGTAGTTGACAGATCAGTCATGCTGGCGGCCTTCTCATAGTAGTTTGTCATAACATCATCCATGTACATGTCAGACTGAGTGAGCTCCTCAAATGTCCTGTCATCTGCAGGAAGCACAAAGGAATATATCAAGGGCTGTATTTGGTATATGACACAAGTTCTTATGTACAGTCTGGAATGTGTCTCCCTAAAAGCTAAAGGTGTTTCCTTAATTGTAGTCACATTTAGCTCTGGGAATGAAGTATTTTCACTAGTTTATTTTGTAGACTAATGATTTGCAACAGTGTATGTACACGTAATTTTTTATGAAACCCCCCCCCCCCCCCCCCCCCCCCCCCCCCATCTATTGTATTTAATAGAATTACATGATGGAAAGGGCCATCATGGAACTATATTTTTAATGTTTTAATAATAATAAAACTCTTTCGTTTTGCTAAGCCTAAATACACACAATTCAATACTACACTTTCAATACATTTTTTGCATAATTTAGAAAAATGACCTAATAAAAATATTCTGCTCACATGTGATATTTACCTTGATTTTTAGTTGTCTCATTACTTGAGTCGTCTCATATTTCATCTCAAGAATGTTTTTCACTGACAATTTTGTTACCTGAAATGATTTGGTGTGGTGGAAATGATGCCACAATTATAGAATTAACATAAATGATTTTAACACAATACATATTTAAGTTATGTTTATTTTACTCTGTTTAAATTATCATAGTTTTAATAGAGTGACTATTTGCACAAGGTGTAAATACTACCTTCCACGCAGTGGGCTATTTGCATTCCAAAAGTCTTGTGGAAACAGAAGTTAAAGCCAAACTTCCCCCAAAGATTTGCTGCAACAGCGTAGTTTGTAAAGGTGGCATGAATGAGTTTTTAATCAAGCTGATGACTCGGGTTAGATTTGCCCATTTGCCCCATGTTTTCCTCTCTCAACTTGTAATATTTCCTTAAATACTACAAATTATAATAAATGAAAATGAATATAAAGGTTGATTTGAGAGAAATGTCTGATGCGGTTAAAATTAACCATGCTTTTACTATAGTCACATTGTCAGAACCATGCTTTTTAGCCATAGTTTAATGCAATTAACCACCGAGTTACTACAATAATATGGTGTAATATAGTTACCATATTTACCATAAATTTTGTGGTTTACTATGATTTTAATACAAAATACCATGGTAATACTGTGGTAACTGTAGTAAAACCATAGTTAATTTTTATAAGGTAAGATTAGGTTTAGGTTTAAGGGTAGAAGTTGGTGCTGGGTGTCTGTGGTACTCTAAATAAACACAATAAACAAACTTCAGTGATGCCCCTATACTGTATGTTATATTTAGTGCAAAGAAGATGCTTTTTGTTGCTATTTGCGCTTGTAATGTGTAAATAGCCGCTGCCTAGTTTTAAACATGTAATATTTTGTATTTTTATATATGGATATTTCATAGTTTAATATTAAAATTCTGGGCCTGGGACAAGGATAAAGCAACTAAATATATGCATAAAAAGCTTTTGAAAAGTAAAAAAAAAAGAAAAGATGAAGCCATGTTAAAAAGTTTCCAAGTCAGTTTTAATGTAACCTTACAAGACAGAATTACTAGGCATCATAAAGTACACAATCAACTCTATGATCTTACCTGCTCTGAAAGGATTCCCATAGATGATCCCCGACAAAAATCTTCTGAGTCTTCCCACAGAAAAGTGGCCAATGAATCCTCCAAGCTGCTGACGTATTTGTTCCCTCTCGAAACCTCCCGCTGACTCTGGTGCTACACAAATGTCTAACCAAAGTTACAACAAATGCCATTCATTAAAGGAATAAACCAAAGGAATGTGCAGACTATTCTTAATGCAAAATATTATTATAATTGGAAATAACTGAAAATGAATGTTTACATCTGAAAGCCTCCATTAATCTAAATGGGATTTACCTGATAGACATACATAAAATGATAGTGAGAATGCTGAATGTATTATTGGATTTATCCAGAGTTCTATTTACTTACCAAGACATCCATCCAGACGAACATAAAGCTCAAATACACTGAATGCTATGGTGGTATGGGCTGGAATAACAATAGCTTTATCTCGACCTTTAGGATTTCGACCATCGTCTATCTGGAACTGTTTGGGGTGAAAGAGAATAGTGCTAGAGATAGAGGGTATTTTCAGTCTTTTTTTTTAACTGAATGAGGATATATTTGTTTTTTAACATTAGAAAATGTAGATATTGAGTCCTATTCTTTTATGCCATATACTTGTTGATACTTAAGCAATTAAATTCAAACAAAAACTTAAATAAACCAAAAAATTCTGAATAATTACAGATAGCATTTAGCACATCTTATGATAATATCAACATCAACTCATTTGATTTTTGATTTGATCAATATCCCCAAAATCCCTCGTTAATTTCAAACCCTGGCTCACACATCCATTTGTTTACCCTCATGGTAGTTCCTCGCATTCCAGCATGGACAGTGAGAGAACATTGTCGAGTAGTGCGGATGCTCTCCATGACAACACACAGGACTGTCCGCTTACTCTCTTTGGCTTGACGGATCAGGCAGTGATCCAAGTCAACTTTCCTGATGGAAAGGTAAGTAAGAGGAGAACAGAGGGAAAAAATTTAATGTGAGATAGAACGAGAGAGAGTCATATTAACAGAAACAAGACCCTTACAAACAAGCATCTAAATGTCCAAACGTTTACTCTTAGGTTCTTTACCTTGAGTTGAGTTCCCTCAGTAATGTTGGAACCTCCACCTCATGCTTGGTCACAATTCCAAATGAGGCTTTCACCGCTACTGAATCGGAACCACTCACATTGATGCCCACTTCATGGATCAAATGGTTGCCCAAACGCCCATTTAGGGCTACATCAGACTTATCTTCATAGTTGAGGAGCTGATACGATGACACCCCTGTCATCCAGAGAGAGATACAGAGAGAATAACATCTATAACCCATATAAATGTTTCCTATAACCTTCAGTATTTATGATATACCCATTTGACATCACTTGCAGCATGCAATTGATACAAAAAGGTCTTCCCTTTAGATAAATAACAGACTACAAATAGTGTATAATATTAATAAATTAATAGTTCATATTAACTATGTACTTTGTATGTACATTGTGACAGGGAGGAGGGCGGGGCCGGGTCATGATTATACACACCCGGTCCCTTATCAGGCTAATTAAGCCTCGGAGAGGGATAAAGGCCAACTGCGGAAGGTGGTGCGACAAGAGAGAGATTGTTTACAGTCAGCTTACCATCATGTGTGTGTTTGTGTCTTTTGTTTAAGTTTCTCATTAAACCTATTATTTATATTGTCAAGCTGGTTCTCTCCTCCTCCTTTCCATTAATCCCTTTACACTGGTGCTGAAACCCGGGACCTCTCGGAGGCTTAATTAGCCTGATAAGGGACCGGGTGTGTATAATCATGACATGGCCCAGCCCTCTGCCCTGTCACATTCATGTCAAATAAACATGCACATAACATTTTTGCTATGAAATTGTAGATATGATTGAAAGCATGAGACTAAATCAAGTATTTCGGTGTTTGAGTTGGGCTGAATTTGAATAAAACTCTAAATTTCTCTTTTGTATGAAGGTAACATTACAACTGATTTTTAATTTTTTTTACCATGCAATCATCATTTATTTTTGACATTTTTCAAATGCTTTTTAATGTAGAGATTGTGATGTTTTAGCCTCATCCCAGACTTTAAATATTTAAACTATGAAAATCCATCATAAAGCATAAATCATTACAGGAGTAAAAATTATGTAAAAATTATTTTATTTTTTTGATTCTATAATTTTTTTTAAATTATGACTGTCCCACAGTGTAACATCATTTCAACCACACCAAACAATTTTGCCAATAACAAATATTTTTTTTCAAAAGTTAGTGTAATTGTTTGTCATGAAGAGTATGCATGATATGAAATATGAGAAATATGCAAAAAGTGTGAAAATATTATTTAATTGTGTGCAATTATTATACATACAGTAAAATGTTAGCTTTGAAATTAGCCTTAGCAGGACAAAGGAATCAGACATTTGATTTAAAAAATTTCCACTTTATTTTTTTTATTAAACATAATACTGAATTTAAGATTTGGTGGCCATTACACTGTGGTGGGAATTTACATGACTTTCAGAAAAAGAGACAAAAAATACAAACTAAAACCCAAATATGTTGACTTGTACTCAATTGATTGTGTAAACTCATTCCCTAAACTGAATTAAAAAATAGCGTCTCCAAAACCTGAGTAATTCAGTTCACTTAATTTGGTGTTCATATAGAATGAACTTCACTAAGTTTAAGTTAAGGTAACAAGATGCAAGTAGACTAATCTCAGATTTTCTATTTAAATACTGCTGTTTCTTCCTAAAAGTTTTGGTATTTTTATGCAAGCATGCTCTAAGTCTAGGCGCAAGTATCTTTAGAGAAATTGTGCGCATAAAGTGCTAATTGGCTGGGTCAAGGGCAATTCAATTCTGAGGTTCTTCTCCGGGTATAGCACTGTCTGCATCCTATCATATAGTCCATTCCCTGTCAAGCACCAGTGATATAAGCAAAGACAGCATATTCATAAGAAGTTGGTTTAGGAAATGGGCTATGCAATGAATTAGAAGAATATGCATTTGGATTTCCGTTCTTTTGAGCAAGCACTTCAATTCTACTGGTCGATTTTGCTTTAAAGATTTTATGAATTTATTGAAACATAACATTTTTTTACCAAAAATATTTCTTAATTCAAAGTACACTTCAAAGAAGCAAAAATATCAAAATAACGAAGTGGTCAAATTTTTTTTATATAACCACCTTCCCAAATCCAAACATTTTACCCTCTCTAACTTCCACCGGCTCCTGTGTATACGACAACAGGTGGAAAAATACCAATACAAATTTGATCACAAATACAATTAAAAAATGTAAACATATTAATAATAATAAAAACCCTGACCTTTAGAAAGTTTAACACAAATTTCATACATTTTTGTTTCATAAACGACTATAACAATTATTGCCAGGGACATAAATGTATGTTCCTAAATTTGAGTTTGGACATGAACTTTATTACCACCTGCTGGTGGAATCTCCAGACTGCAAATGCAGGAACTGAATTTAGACTTTGAGCTGAAAACAGAAGTGATTCTGAAACATCTTAGCGCAATTATGTATTTGTGGCTGTGGCGATCAGGGCGGTGTGGAGCGGCATCTGGGAAGCCGGTCCCAGCTTCCTCCTTCCCAGGTCCGGCTTGACAAAACACATAGACATTTAACTTTTTTAAATGGTTTTCTTTTAAACGGTCCCTGACACATGCTCTCGCTCACGCGCGCACGCAGACGCAGACGCAGACGCAGACGCAGACAGCTTAGTGTGTGTCTCTCTCGCTCCTCTGCCGCTGTCTGCTCTCCTTAAATACTCCTGCCCCTCACTGGAACACAAGACAGGTGTGGCACACAGGTGGAACTCATTCACCACTTATCTTCCCGCCTCACTCTGCACAGATGCCGCTCGGCCCCACCCTGCTTGCCACAGTACTTCTCAGGAAATTAACAAATTGCACTTTACGCCACATCAATAACACACAATCCACCCACAGTTTGCACATTACGCAAACACTCCTGCCCATGCCCACTTGGCATGTAAATTGCTCTTAGAATTAGCGCTCTCATGACATTCAAAGAGCATAGATATTTGAGTAACGAGCACAAAACTTGACATTTCAAGTAATGTTTAATTAAGGCAATTAGATTTTTCCAGTAATGACAACATTAGGGTTTACAGTGCATAAATCCCCATGACGCATATGTAGTACATACACTGTTGGAAATTGTTATGAAAATAAATTAATAAACTAGTGAGTGTGAACAATATTTTTTAAAAAGTTTACTTTCTAGAAGACCACAGGGCTAAATGGGACCATTGAAGAAACACACTCATAAACACTCATATAGTTTGTTATTTGGTCAAGTTTTGAATCGAAAATGTTAAACTTACCTGCGGTGATCTCTTTCTCTCCCACGAGTATGTCTTTCAGTGAGAATGGGGTCGAGGCATTTTTGGTCGTTTTCCAGAAATATCGTCTCCTCCTCCTCGTCACCAGACTGAGAGGTTGATAGCGGTCCGCTTCACTTAGACTGGGCACAGGGACCAGCCGTCCAGTGTCCCCTACCTGCGTCACAAAGTTCTTAGTCGCTGCTGCGAACATGACTGCAGTTCAACACACCATACTGCCAATATGAATGTTTATTCATAGTTGTTTGAATTTGAGATGGTGCCGGATGTGGCAACGTTGCTGCCTAGGTTTGGCCAACCTGATCATAAATAATGAAGTGGCTGTTACCTGATTAGTTTGTTCTCTGCCATATGTGTAGTGTTGTCTAATCAGTTTCATCAAAAGGCCTGACACCATCAAATCTATGTCACTAATAACTCACTTCAAAGCAGAATATATTGTATTTATGAGTTTATATTGTGTATGATTGCCTTGCTAATGCTTGTCAATTACATGTTTTATTTTGTAAACAGTACTTTCAGTAATTAGTTTGACAGCTGTTCTGTAATTTCATCAGAGTATACATTACTTGTAATGAGGTTTGTAATTCATTCAACAACAAAGCATATCCGATGACCTTTTCTAAACTCCTGTGGGGCAAAAGTTCAAACTAGTCAATGAATAATGTTTGTGGTTAACTGTATGAGTTAAACCACATTCATAACACATTTATACATTTCCTGTTAAAAAAATATCGGCTCAACTTCTGCCAGAGAATTAATAAATAATTTAGGCAATGCCAAGTGGAACAGAAACAACATATGTGAGGGATAAATCTTATGTCAGGTTTAACCAGAATTACATCTGTGGAATAACAACTTCTGGTCAGACTGAGTTGAAATTTCTACATGTTATGATTTGTTATATTTAAAGATCTGGACCTGCTAATCTTCCATCTGCAAGATAATAACTAAGTAAAGTCCATTTTTAGAACAATGAACCAAAAGCTTGTATGATTTTCCATCTTCTGTGGAACACAAAAGGAGATGCTGGCACTGGCAGTATGTTAGTCTCAGTCACCATTCACTTTCATTGCATTTTTCTTTCTCCATACAATGAAAGTAATAATACATCTATAAACTTATTTGTTTTAGCTATATAAAAAGCTATGTTGTATATAATAACAAAGGCACACTAATAAAGCATGTGGTTGTTCACTACTATGATGGCAATTACTTCTCACAGTGAAGCTGTTATGCTGCATAAAGCAATTTGTTAAAATATGTTTATTCATCAGTCTACAAAATTCCTCCGACTAAATGTATTTACGGAACGATTCAGTCATGATCTCATGTGGATCTCCTTTAAGTTCACTGATGGGTGGATAGAACTGAGGTCTGTTACTAATGAAGCCAGGCAAACTGGTTACACCTTAATGCCAAAAAATAGCTTTTGTAAAGAGTTGTTTATAGTTAGTAGAACACAGTCTGTACACATGTACAGTAATACTTTGTGGTGCATAGCCAAGAACATCCCTGAGGTCACTGTGTTAGTCGGGCAATTATGATGCTAAAGTGGGAGAACGTTTGCAATTGGAATAAATTGCTTAGTTTGAACTGTACAAACAACTGAGAAGGACATGAATAAGAGGGAAACAGTCATACAGTCTATTACAGAAAAAGTAATCAATTAGGTGGAACTGAAGGATCAATCAGACTTTTTACAGGATATCTATCTGGTTTCAAAATGAACCCCCACCCATCAGCAAGTTACTTTGTTAATTTAACCTATATTTCTTATATTGGAATTGATGCATTATACAATGATTCTTTTTTAATGAAACATGTAAGTTTTGATAAGAAATCAAACAGTAACACTTAAATGTGGCAGTGTCATATGACTCCTTTTTCACTATAAATCTGGCAACCCGGTATCATGCCGAGGCGTGAAATAGACACGCCGGTCCACTCGCGGATGCGTGTCTATTTCACGCTTTGCCTCCTCCAGGCGTGTACATGACACGCGCGCGTCTACGTAGAATACCGGCAGGGGGCGATCGTTTCCTCGACGCCAACAACTGTCCGCGCACCAAAGAGGAAGCGATATATCGCGTTCTCCAGTTCCGGTTAGCGGGATATATATTTTTGTACATAAATACACTTTTTAAATAAAAAAAAAAAAAAAAAAATATATATATATATATATATATATATATATATATATATTTATGTATTTATTTACATCAGCACAAGATACTCGACAGCCCACACACACACACACACACACATATAACAACGTTAGGCTACAGCAACGTTAGGATTTCTTCATGAAAGCAGCACTGTAATGAACCTTTATTTGTCACATATGGTCACAAGTGAAAGTAACCGGCGAAATTGGCCGGCATCCCGCCCGCACGAACGTGCAACGCGACGACAACGGTATCGCTTCCTCTTTGGTGCGCGGAGAGTTGTTGGCGTCGAGGAAACGATCGCCCCCTGACGGTATTCTACGTAGACGCGCGCGTGTCATGTACACGCCTGGAGGAGGCAAAGCGTGACACCGACACGCATCCGCGAGTGGACCGGCGTGTCTATTTCACGCCTCGGCGTGATATCGGGTTGAAATCTGGACATCAGCAGTCTCCTTGTGATCAGAATTTCAAGCTCGATTACACTTCCTAGCGCCATCTAGCGCCATCTAGCGCTCTGCGCATGTGTCAAGCACTTCAGACGACATGGATTAAACCACTGGAGTGTTATGAATTACTTTAATGTTTGACTGAAAGGTTGAACTGTGTTGTTAGGACAAGATTGGTTGTCACATTAACACTAGAACAAATTGCCACATGTATATCATGATCACACAAGTAATCGTTGCATTAGTTCCGAATTTTTTCTCCTAAAGTCGGACCCAATGTGCCGAATTCGGGGCAAGTGCCACAACGTGGCCAATGTTTTTGCCTCGAAAATGTTAACTGCGACAATTCACTAATTATAATTTATTTTAGCCCAAAACAACGTTTTTTTTTGTTGTTTTTTTTTTTATATACGTTACCCTTTCCTTTTTTTGCTGTAAGCCTTTTGATCCTGGGAAATATCAGTGGAAATGTTCAAAAACTTTTTTTATTGTTTTATTCTTCAAGGCAACTTTATACATCAAAAAATGATCAGGCACATTACCCATTAGATAATGTTCACTGGGCTGTTCTGAGATATATATATATATATATATATTAAACCATGCGATTTCACTTGCGCTGACTGCTAAAAACATTACAGTTTTCCTTTAATTAAAAGCCTGTGGTCATCTGCGTCATGCTCGTAGGCTTTGTGTTCTGAAAGTGATACATGATACATTCTATTTCATGCTCTTCATAAGCGTGCATCACGTTAGAGGGGACTATAGGAGTTATTTTAGCTCCAGATGAGAGGCTAGAAGAAAGAACCACAGGGCGGGGGTACACGCGCAGTCTTAAGTTTTCAAACGGCGAGCGTCTGCGCGGAGGCTGGCAGCTGCGCTCTCGGATAAAGTGGGCATCTCTCAGAGCGCATGGTAAAACTGTGAGTTTCCATTCACTACCTCCTCTGCTAAGCACGGGCAAGGCCCGCGCCCCCTGTTTTGAAAATGACGGCAACTCATCACCTCAGGATATCTATATGGCTGGCGATCGCTGTAACACAGGTGTTATTGATTACGTGCCAGGACATCAAGACCGGTGAGTAACCTGCCTCACGTTTCACTAATCTTACAGAACAGGTCTTCATCACCGAGGAATAGTATGCGAGTATTGACATGCTAATACATGGGAACTAGATGTTGTTTTTTTTGTAGTTGAACTTGGTTCACACCTGAATAATTCTACACCGACATACAATTGTCTGAGCCCACTTTCGCTACAATATTTACAGAACAGCCAGTTGCAACAAACTACAATTGTGACCTTCAGGAGCTATACTTTTTTTAAATAACCCTTACAATTTGTTTTGTTTACCTAACGTATTCAGACTGATTCAATGATGGGAAATCATTTTCAACCTTGAAATAAAAAACAAAACAGTAATTTAGATGGTACCACATAAAGCACATTTTTTGGCTAAGAATTTTTTCAGAGTTGCTATAGGATATTGTTGCAACTGGGAAAAGTGCTTTTTGAGGACATACATTATATTGATTTTCCAAGTATCTGTTGACATTGGTTCAAATAAAATGATGAGTTGAAATTGAAATCACTTTTGGACAGATTTGTCATGAAGTGATTCATCTGCATTAAATATGGGAATATCTGCATGGGAATATTATAAATGCCAATGTAAGTTATGTAAATGATAAAGTGTTAAATAGGGCCAATAATATTGGATGCCGATTCAGTCTATTAAAAACTGCTATTAGAAAAAAAAGATTTGTGGTGACAGAAAAGTCTAGACATTTCTGTAGGAAGTTAATTCTGTTTGCAGTTAATACGTACTAATGTACAATATGTAATAACATGTTTTAGTTGAATACCATCAAATCTTAAGGTTGAAACCATTAATAATTTCCTGATTTCATCAACTGGCAAGCTCAACTGTCCCGATATGCTTTGCCATCTCTATCTGAGTTGGAGGCATAATTTCATGGCCTTGCATGTAATGATGTGAGGTTTTCATGGACCAAAGCAGGCCACCAATTGTGGTCAAGCACTTCCCAAGGGAGAATGCAAGGCACACCCAATCATGAGACAGATGTGTTTGCCTGAAAATCAGCAATGCTATTTTCACATTTGTTTTAGATGAATCCCATTAAAACAGAGTTTAATTGTTTAATATTGTTGAGTAGCCCAAGAAGAATTGATTGAGCCTTGCTGTAGAATCTAGAATGATCTAGAATCCTAGAATTTTGAATGGTGAATTCATGCTGCCACACTTCAGCCATTTGAGCCTAATCTACAGTCTACATCTACATCTACATCACATCACATCGGTCTTGTCTGATATACATAAAACAATGTGTGTCCTTCTCATAGTTATTATGCCATATAGAAACATGTCATGACCCTTATGAGAGCCAGCTTGTACTGTTTTAAGAAGGGCAAGATAATCATGTCAATGTCAATCACAGGGTCTTTGTACAAAATATAGCCTACGAAGTTCATTCTATACATGTCTCTGAGTATATAGTTAAAACTTCGGACAGAGGGTGTGCCTTTTTGCTTTGACAGAAATAAAAGTTGCCCACAAGCTAAAGTTAAGCTCAACCTATAATAGAGGCTGCTGTGGTTTTCCCAAAATAATGTCTGCTCTTCCACTAAATTGGTACTTACTGTCTTTTCAAAATCGTGCTATAAAAAAAGGCCAGTTTCATAGAGCTGAATAGCAACAGGTGCTGCTGTTAGTAGTTTCACTGCTTCAATGCCTTACAGTCAATATAGAAAGCTGAGAATTTAGATGTGTTTTAGGTTTTCAACATAGTTGCAGGAATTTTTTTTATTGTTGACAGATCACTGATGATGGATTACTATCTATTGCCTAACTCAAATTAGGAACTAAAAACTAAATGTTTTTTCATTTCGGTTTGTTCTGAGCAGAAACAGTATTTTTTTATTGGATAATGGATAATAGCATTCTTTTTTAAATTACTCGGTTGTAAGGGTGTAGCCAGATCTCGCAAGAAAAACAAAAGCGACCTGGTCTGGAAAAACAAGCTCCATTTAAAAAAAAACTAGAAATCATAACAAGCAATGCATAGAGTAGCCGATATAAAATAGTTTTTTATTTAGCAAATTTTAAAAAAAAATCCCAAAAAATGAAATCAGTTAACAGCCAAAATCTTTCTCTTATGCATACACACAACACACTGCATGTTTGAAATGTACTCGTGCATGTATATGTAGTAATTATGTATAGTTGCCAATAAAGTCTTCAGCATGTCTTGGAAGGCTTCATATTCCAGCTGCTCTCTTTAGTGGTCGCCACAGCAGACCATCTGTGATCTGCATATTTGACTTGGCACAAGTTTAATGCTGGATGCCCTTCCTGATGCAACCAGTGGCTGGGGGACCCTCACTCACAACTATGGGGCAATTTTAGAGAATCCAATTCACTTAACTTAATGTTTATGTACTGTGGGGAAAACTGGAGAACCTGGAGGAAACCCATGTGAACACAGGGAGAACATGCAAACACAGAAAGGCCCAGTTGAGCCTGGACTGAAACACTGGACCATCTTGCTGTGAGGCGACAGTGCTACCAACTGAGGCACCATGCCACCTTTTTAGTAGAACATTATTATGTTCTACTAAAAAGAGTAAAGTCCCATTTTTTGGCCATCATGTTCCAAATGTTAATTTACAAATTTCAATCTATGATTAACTACTGCAAATAATTAGTTATTCATTTATTAATTATTAGCAAACAAATAATTCAATCAGTTTTCATGTCCTCATTTTTAATGATGAATTATCAGTAACATTTTTGTTATTAACATGTAAAAGAAGTAATTTTACACACTACACATTTTAACCTATGTACATTTATCTCTTAGCTCAGAATTTTGGAAAGCAAAGTGCACGGAAATTCCACTCAGTCTTCTTAATTACTTGGAATGTCTGTATGACATAATTTGGGGCTTTGCTGAAACAATTACAGCTGTCACAAAACTTTGATAAGAGAAGGGCCAACAAATATTTTCTTAAAATAATACTTACCTTCCATAATGCTGTCTGCAATTCTATATACATAGATTAAAGCATTTAAAACAGCATTAAAGACCTTTCATACCGTCAAACACATTATCATGTAATGACAGCCCTCAGGATAGTCTCTTATGTGACAGGGTTAAAGCATAAGAATTTTACTGTCTGCCATCTCTGTCATGCTAGTGTCTAATCAAGAGTTATCCCTGTCTGGAGCTGTCTCTCAGAGCCACAGACAAACTCAACACAGACACTTTTTACTATGTTATATTTATTTACCTAGTTTGCACATACCGAAGACTTCCACTGTTGTTTATAAAATAGAAATAATCCTCTGTAACAGAAAGAAATTAAGTAAGATTTCAAGCTGCTCAAACAAAGAAGTACATTCGACAGATAGGAAGAAGCCCCATCATTTGGCATTCATCTTTTGAAGATGAATGGCAAATTGAAGTGGGACAAGAATATGGGCATTATAGGGCTGAGAAAAAAATGGCTGAAGGTCTCCTGCTGCAGACCTCAATGATAGGGTGTGGTATATGATGTGATCACCAGTTAAATGAAGGCAAACAGAGTGGGATGAATGGTGGCCTTGATCAAGCTCAGAGAGTTTAAAATACAGCCTACTACCTGATACTTTGATTTTATAGTTATGTTACCTACATGACCTTCAGAATTTGAAAGATCTGAAGAGGTTCTGTATGGAGGAATGGCCTCAGACCCCTTGCCATGTGTTCTCCAACCTCATTATGCATTATAGGTGAAGACACAAAGCTGTTGTCTTGGCAAAGGGGGGTTGCACAAAGAATTGAATAAAAAAGTGCCAATAATTGTGCAACACATATATTTGCCAAAAATACTTGTTTATTGATAAAACTTGTGTTGTGTTTGCAATTGTTTGATATCCATTGGGAGATTTTGTGAATGTTTTACATGAAAGATCAAAAGGATAAACAATAAAGACATATTCTCACAGCCTTCTTTGCTCATATTTAACAAGGGTGTCAATATTTTTGGCCACCACTGTAAAAGGATGGTTACTGAGATTAAGCGAGTAGTATTTGTCTGGTTATGTGATTCTAACATAGCAGCCCCCATGTGCGGACCCTCTGCATGTAAAATAAAGCAGCTTTTATAAGGTTACTGATATGACTGGAATGTTCATTTTAATGTGAGTGGTCATGATTTTCTACATATAATGCAAAAGTACAATTAATGACTTTAGGAGTTTTAATGAGGAAAAAAATTACTGAGTGCACCTTTAAAAGATATTACTTAAAATATCTAATTTGTCTTTATATAACAGGATCTGTAAACTGAGAAAAAAAATCAATCAGAAAACATGGTGGCAGCTCTTTAGCATTCCCATTCATCTTAATGGCAGTTGCTCGGTTGGCGTATGCTTTGCTTGTGCGCACTAAGTTCCGGAGACAGGTCTTTTTGAGCCAATCATGAGTCATAAATGCTAATCACTCTGGAGCTGCATGAACATGTTGTCAAGGTTTAAAATTTTATTTAAATAACACAGTGAAATGTGTTCTTTCAGTTTTCACTTTTTTTTTTGCTGAGTAATGAAAAGTTGAAAAAAACTATTTGAATTCATTTTTTTTAACTAGGACTACATTGTTATTTTCTGTTACATAAATACGTAAAGCATTTTAATAATACCTGTATACTTGTAAAACATCCAAAAGTAGAAAAAAATAATAAGAGAGGGTGCTGTAGGAGCAATGCTAATATATAATAGCTCACCCAAATATTTACATTTTTGACATCCTGTAGGCTACTCATCCTCCCAACTTAATACACAAACATTGTTACAAACGAAGATTTTTAAAAGAATGCTTCAGCTCTGTAGGTCCTCACAATGCAAGTGAATGGGTACCAACATTTTGAATCTCCAAAATGCACATAAAGACAGCATAAAAGTAATTCAAATCATACATTTTCCTTCCTGCCCAGTAGGTGGCGATATGCACAAAGAATGCAACTCTCCAAAAACAAATTAAGAAGAATATGAAAGTGAAGGTGGAGATTGATTGTAAAAAAAGGACTTAAATATTGATCTGTTTCTCACTCACACATAGCATATCACTTTTGAAGACATGGATTTAACCACTGGAGTTGAATGGATTACTAGAATGCTGCATATATGTCCTTTTGGAGATTCAAAACGTTGGTACCCATATACTTGCATTGTGAGGACCTACAGAGCTGAAATATTCTTCTAATAATGTTCGTTTGTGTTCAGCAGAAGATAGACATTCATACACATCTGGAATTGCATGAGGGTGAGTAAATGATGAGCGAATTTTCATATTGGGGTTAACTATCCCTTTAAGGAGAAAGGGCATGAGAAATAATTTCTGAAAGTGAATGAGATTTGAAAACGGGGCAGTTTTCAGTGCCGCACTTACAATACTTCACAATACCCCACACTTTAAGAACCACTTATCAGTGACAACATGTCTTATTATATTGAGTAGAATTCACATGAGATCAGCAAAGTTGTTTTAACCACTTGATGATGATTTAAAGTAATATTGATGCAGTGTATAATTTGTCATGTTTACATTCTGCCTACATTATTCTAATGCGCTAACGTGCTATACAGACTACCATAATGTGCACCGGTTACCATTTGTTATTGTATTTTATGATGATTTTGATACTTATGCAAGATGCGTGTACAATAGCTTTCGGCTGCAAATGGCACATGTATGAAGCAGCATATCAGACAATAGCATGAATGGGCACTTCTGAGTATTTGAGTAGATTTGGTTCCTTTTGTAGACTAATAAACACACATGCACGCACGCACGCACACAACATAGTCTTGGAAAATGCATCTACATGAATGACCATTCAAATCGAAGTTTGTACAAGCTAACTCTGCTATGTTCATGTTGACTGAATTTTACTGTCTGAAGAACATAACCGGAATTAGCTGTCAGCCTCAAAGAAAGTGGAGCACCTGGTCACACTCACAGATAATTTGAATCAATGGCAGTATGAAGGGGTTAAGCATGATAAACTATTTTGAACCACCTTGTTTGCTTTTAGATTTAGCTTGAAGCACACTCACCGAGCACTTTATTAGGAACAACATGGTCCAACTTTTGAATTACTAACGGAGGCTTGGACACATCATTTGTTTTGAACCAGCAACGGCAGATCCGTAGCGTGATATTGCTTAAATACAACAGTTCCATGCACAAATGCATTTTTATGACCGTACTTGGTTAATTCCTAATTTTTAAAAATGTACTTGTTCATTGAACTGTTGTATTTAAGCAATATCACACACAATTGTGTTATATGGCCCTACATCAGCACTGCTGTAATTACCTACAGCATTACCTGCGGCCGAATCACAGCAGTGCAGATGTAGGCCCATATCACACTCTTGCTCGTGTGATATTGCTTAACTCTTCAATGGCTGTCAATTGAAAAAGATGCTTTTTACCCCCATGGTAGTGTAGTTACAACAAGGTGACCCCTTGGTTTGTCCAAAGAACGACAGACATGGAGAGTGTCTAGGAAACCATATAATTTTTTACAATTATGTTTGGCGTTGTGGCGCAGAAATCACTTACAGCTGCTTCAGTATAGGATCTCTATGTAAGAAGCTTTCTGAATCTTTCTGTCAATCAATTTACTATTTTTCTATCTCTTTTGATTGATTGATTGATTAATTGATACATGACGGTGGTCAATACCACAATCCTAGTTTTTTGTAGACACAATAACTGTTGTAAACTATAGTGTTTTGGTGGGAATAATGGTTACCATTGTACATTTTTGTAAGGGCTGTTTGCTGACAGCTTACTTTCAGACATGTCAATGAATAAATGTGATGTAAGTATGTCAGTGTCAAATAATAGAGCTATTCCACACACAGCGTTAACCTCCTCGCCGAGGGAGACTATGAAGCAGTAATCATCGACAGGGTGTTGTTTTCTTTCAGACAATTTTTTGCCACAGCCCTGGCAGTAGAAGACCAGTGTGGCATCTAAGGATTAAAAACAAATCTAAAAGAAACTATGATTTTTTACTGTGAACAAGAACCAAGTTCCCTGGCTCTAGAGACTGACATCTACTGGCCACTTTGTTGAGTAAAGACTAACTCAGTAGACAGTGCTCTTCTGTTTAGTCAGTGAAGAAAATAAATTGGGCAAAAATCAATCTGACCAGAAAAAGAACAAGTTACAATAGCCTTCGAGAAACGGGCTCCTTTAAATTCACAATAATCTAAATTTGACGAGAGAAAGTAAATATTATAGAAAAACTCAAACAAATAAACCATTTCAACTGGGAAAGACTTGTGAAGGCTGAATCTTGCCTTATACACTTCTAAATAAATAAATGGTGCATTTTAAATTTACATTTTGAATTTTTTGTTGGGATAATGTTGTTTTTGTGCATCTCGTAAAGATAATATTATATTGGTAATATTATAAGATATGTTTGTCGGTTTGTCTTTTTCATCTTTGAACAGAGGATACGAAAAGTTGTAAAGACGGTGAGCAGACTTATTCGGATAATGAGATCTGGAAGCCAGAGCCGTGCAGACTGTGTGTATGCGATAGTGGTAAGGTGATCTGTGAGGAGATCCGCTGTGAGGAACTAAAAGGATGCGAAGGATTCATGATACCAGAAGGAGAATGCTGCCCAGTGTGTCAAACCTTTGCCAGTGCACATGGAAAGATCAGTGAGTAATACCCACAGTGGACGCTAGAGGGCAGGCGTGAATTAGTCTAAATCAGAAATCAAAAAGTGAATTAATGTGGATGAAGAGGGAAAGAGTCAAGTTTACCATATCATTTATTAAAAAATGTCTTATTTAAAATGTAATTAGCAAAGTTTACTTAGTTTGTTTATTGTTTTTTTATTTTATGATCGAAGTGCATTATGCATATTAAATATAATCTCTATATTTTTGGTATTTTTTCAGAAACAATTGCATTTAAGGTATGTGAGTTCCTTTAAAATTCAGGCATATTGTTTACCATTTGTTATGTTTAATAATGTGTCAATCAGAAATCCTATGTAGCCTATGTGTGTGTGTTTTCAGGGCCAGAAAGGTGAACCAGGCGACATTCCTTATGTGAGTCTAATGCTGCTGTCTATTTTTCATGCCGTATCGCATACCAGATATAAGATATAGATAAAACGGTAGTTCATCTTGCTTTATACAGAGTAATACTAGTTCAGTATTTTAAATATGTACTTGTTTGTACAGATTGTGGGAGTGCCTGGACGCCCAGGACCAATGGTGATAAAATAATGCTTTGTGTATCACACACACACACACACACACACACACACACCCCTAATCCTTTAAAAAAAGAAATTCCCAACTTTTCATAATACTATTCAAAGTGGTCTTCACTTCGTTTTATGCCATTTCATACAGGGCCCCCCAGGAACAGATGGCCGCACAGGATATCCAGGGAGCAAGGGAAGACGAGTAAGTTAAGGCATACATTTTCACATGTGCCATATATCTATCACCATGTTTTAATGATAAATGCAAGACAGCTATAAAAGAACAGAAGAAAGCTGAAAGATTATTCTTCAGAAGGCCAACAAATGAAAATCTTGTTAAGGTTAAAATAAGTAGGGCACATACTCAAAGAATAATAAAGGATACTAAAAGGAAAAGTTGGAGACAATTTGTATCTGGTCTGACATCAAGTACCTCAACAAAAAAGGAATTTGATTCAAAGGATGAAGGGCAGGAATGATGGAGTGCAAATTCAGCACATATAATATCAAGACTCTATTCTAACTTCTAAACAATAGATTGCAAATACCCTAGCAGAAAACATTTGAAAAGAGCTCCTCCATTGAATATTGCCTTAATACCTTCCAATTTTCCTAGCTCAGGACGAAAAGAAAGGTATACATTTTTAATCTAATAATAAGGAACCCTATAATCAACTGTTCACAATGGAAGAATTGACACAAGCTATAAACAGAGCACATGCTACGGCAGTTGGACCAGATGATATTCACTTTCAGTTTTTAAAAAAAATTACCTCACATTATCCTGTCTCTACTGTTAAAACTTTTTAACTCTATTTGGATATCAAGGAATATTCCACATTCTTGGAAAGAAATGATAATCATTCCCATCCCAAAAGCAGGAAAAGATCAATAGCCCTGACAAGTTGCTTATGCTGAACCATGGAGAGAATAGTTAATGAACGTCTAGTATGGATTCTGGAATCACAACATCTCAAGTTCAGTGTGGCTTCAGAAAAGGGAGAAGTACTATAGATCACCTCATCAGCCTTGAAAGCTACATACGAGATGCTTTCAGACTCATCAAACTAGCCCTACAATATACAGCAAAGCTGAAGAGCAACAAAAATCTGAAACCCACCCAACATCCTCTATATTAGAGAAATATTTCCATCACATACACCTATATATACAGATGGATCAAAATCTGAGGACCATGTATCATCTGCATTTGTGATCAATTAATTTGTGATCATAAGCTAAAATGCTTTAAATAATTTTTTTCCACATCAGTCTACACTACATACACCATAATGACAAAGCAAAAAACTGATTTTTGATAACTTTGCAAAATTCTTTAAAAGAAAAAAAATTAAATATCACATTGAAGTAAGTATTCAGACCCTTTGCTATGACACTTGAAATTTAGCTCAGATGCATCCCATATCTCTGGATCATCTTTGTGATGTTTCTACACTTTCATTGGAGTCCCTTGGAGCAAAAACCAAGCCAAAGGAACTGCCTGCTGAACTCAGAGACTGGATTGTGCCGAGGCACAGATATGGAAGGCTACACAAAAAATGGCCTTCAGCTGGATTGAAGGTTCATAAGAGCACATTATTAGCCTCCATTATTTTTGAATGGAAGAAGTTTGGAACTTCTTGGAGCTGGCCAAACTGAGCAATCAGGGGAGAAGGTCCTTGGTAAGAGAGGTGACCAAGAAATTGGTTGCAGAAGGACAATCATCTCTGCAACCACTCCACTGCTCTGGGCTTTATGGCCAGATGGAAGCCTCTCCTCGGTGCAAGACACATAAAAAAAGCACCTAAATGACTCTCAGACTATGAGAAACAAGATTCTCTGGTCTGATGAAACAAAGATTGAACTGTTTAGCCTCAATTCCAAGCATCATGTCTGGAGGAAACCAGGCACCGCTCATCACCTTTGCAAAATCATCCCAACGGTGAAGCATGGTGGTGGTAGCATCATGCTGTGGGGTGTTTTTCAGCGGCATGGACTGGAAAACTGGTCAGGGTTGAAGGAAAGCTGAACACAGCAAAATACAGAGATATCCTTAATGAAAACCTGGCACAGAGTGCTCAGGATCTCTGACTGGGCAGAAGGTTCACCTTCCAACAGGACAATGAACCTAAGCACACAGCCAAGACAAAGCAAGAGTGGCTTAGGAACAACTCTATGAATGTCCTTGAGTGGCCCAGCCAGAGCCCAGACTTGAACCCAATCAAACATCTCTGGAGAAACTTGAAAATGGCTGTCCACCAGCAGTCCCCATCCAATCTGACAGATCTTGAGAGGATCTAAAGAGACGAATGGCAGACAATCCCCAAATCCAGGTGTGCAAAGCTTGTCGCGTCATACCCCAAAAGATGCAAGCCTGTAATCACTGCCAAAAGGGGCTACAACTAAGTACTGAGTTAAGGGTCTTAATACTTATGTCAATGTGATATTTCATTTTTTTTAAATTATTACATTTATCAAATATCTGGTTTTTGCTTTGTCACTATGGGGTTGTCAGGAACTCATACAAAGTGAGAAGAATGGTCTTTTATTTAATATTCAAAAAATAAACAAAAACTACCCCAAAGAGGAAAACTCAAGGGTCCAGGGCAAACCACTGCAGAACAGGCTGGGTTCAGTGCTCCAGGCTGGAACAGATATGACAGGGATTAAATAGGAAAGAAAACGAGGATGTAATAAGGAAAGCAGATGAAGCAAATTAACTTAAAATGTGGTAACAAGGGGGCGGGGTCAGAACGAGAGACAAGAGAGCTTATGGCAAACTACTTAACAAGATCCATGTGCTCACAAAAAATGACAAGACCATGGCAATGAAGCCTTCATCAGCCATGTCCTCAAACAAAACGACAAGACCAGACAAGTGCGCATAGCAAGAGACCTGAATCCGAACACAAAGCAAAGAGCTCACAAACACAAGACATGGAGCATGAGTGTCCAGATTCCGACTCAGAAACAAGACCGAACCGGACCGTATAGTCAGGATCCAGACAACATGCTCTGAACATGAAACACAGACTAGACAGAAGAGTACACAGCAAATAAAATGACCAAAAACGTGCACTCACACAGAGACATAGAACATACATGTCAGGGTCCTGTCACCACAATAAATTAGAAATAAATAAATAAATAAGTAAATATATATATATATATATATATATATATATATATATATATATATATATGTAAAAAACTAACATGTGATAATTTTTTTTTAAGGGTGTCTCAGGTCCACCTGGTTTTGATGGGGAACCAGGTGTCCCGGGCACACCTGGTGAGCCTGGTCCTTTAAGCACGTCACTGCCAGGGGTGAGTCATATTACCTGTCCAGGATTGTTATTAGTACATTGTGTCCTGTAATTGTTAGATCCCTAATCAGAGATTAACATTCAAAAATGTGTTTCTCTGATCTGAATATATAATGAATATTATTATATTATTCATCAGGATAATGACCGTTTACATATAGTAGAAAAAATTATTTTGAACCAAATATGTTCCAAGAAATTATAATGAGATGTTAATGATGTATAATTAGTTTCAACAAAGCGCAATAACAGAAATGTAGATTTAGTAGGTATTTAGCATGCAAGACACTTTTACAACCCCCTAAATCTTGTCCAGAATCTCTCATTTACACATTATAAGAATAAAATTAGGCAACTGCTTCTGGTCAATAGTTTGTGACCTGTGTGTTCAAAATCATTGTTTGGGAAGTCGATCATAAGTTTCCTACCATTTGGAATTATTATGGGAAAACTCGGATAGCATGGATCTGCAGATCTTTAAATATACAACTAAGGGTGTGGCAGCAAAGTGTTTAATGACTTCACTGTTTTCAGTTCAGATATTAATTACATTGATATTTTACAGAGTCAGTTTGCATCTCAGATGGCCTCTGGATTCCAGAATGGAAAGCATGGAATGGCAGGGATGGTCTCAGGATCACCGGTAGTGATTTGCCCACATTCAGTGATGACTTTGCAGTAAATATTTTTATGCCACGGCTTATAGAACCACTACACTGAGATATAATGTGTTTGTTGTGATCAGGGTGAAGCAGGAGCAAGAGGTCATCCAGGCCCAGCAGGTGCACCAGTAAGTGCACTTAAACTTTGTGCTAACTGGGTGTCTATAATTATTTTCTATAAATAGTTTCTATCTATAAATCTTTTGGAATTTTTGTTCTTCACAATTGCGAGTCTCATATTGCTTTTATACTATAATGGTTCATCAAAAAAATGTATCATATGTTTGAGAATATGAGTATAAAAAAGTGAAATGTCCCAGTACTGTTTACAAATGCATTATTTGAATATTATGATAATTTTTTTTAGACATTTTTGACTTTTTTAAGCTCAATAGTCAGATCCACACACCAAAAAAAATAGTTCTATCATGCTTGCATGCTTATTAAATTATTATTATCTCTGCTGCTCAGGGGCCAACAGGAGCCCAGGGTGCCCCAGGAGACGTGGGTGATCCTGGACCCATGGTAAGACCAAAAAGGTAGCTAATACATAAAGTGCATGACAAATAGTCAGAAACTATTTAATAACAGGCAAATGTTTTTATTGCATTTGTAGAGTGCTAACATTCATTGAGAAATTTTCTTTGTCATACGATTGAATATAGATGCAAAAAATATTTTTTGTCTTTAGGGCTCTTATGGTCCAAGGGGACCAGATGGTCCTCCAGGGAAACCTGGTCTAGATGTGAGTTAACCAACAATGACATTGGCTCTCATTTCATAATTTAAACATAGTAAAAGTGTGAAAATAATCCCTGTAGCCCTGTGATTTCTGATATCACAAATCCTTTTATTTCTGTAACAGGGCGAAGCCGGACCTCCTGGAAATATAGGAGAAAAAGGGTATCCTGGCTCTATAGTAAGACATATGTTCTTATAATTTTTAAGCCCTTACTAAAGTGTTATATTTCTGTTGTTTCTTCAATTAATTGCAGATTTTTCATTATGGAAATCTCTATGTATGTCAATCAGATAATAAACATTTAACATTGATGGTTTGCTACTCAGACTTGAGGATGGTAGTTACTCATGATGTCTGAGTAACAAAGAAAATTAATACATTTATTGAACCAGTTCTTTTAATGATTCAGTTAAAATTAGGAAATTACCTATTTCGTTACCCATTCAGATTAGTTTAAACCAAATAGGAAAGTGTTCACAAATCACTGTAAGGAAGAACTTAGTTAAGAGCGGTGATAGGTTGGAACATATAAAAACATTTGAAAGTGTTTTTTCCATGATCTTCTTTTAAAAACAAGACAATGTAAAATGCAAAGACATGGGCCTTTGAGAACACTACTTAGTGATGTCTTAAAGGGGTACACAGAAACTTTTGTCTTTGTATTGTCTTTGATTTTCAGTTTCAGATGCCATTGTAGAAATTTAATATTTACAGTCAGCCATGAATACTTTAATCAATGCGTGAAAGTGTCAAATAACAGGATGGTTACTGAGATTAAGGGAGTCGTTTTCGGCAGGTCATGTGATTCCATGTGCGGACCATTTCCATGTAGAATAAAACAGCTTTTATAAGGTTACTGATATGACTGGATTCTTCATTTTAATGTGAGTGGCCATGATTTCCTACATATATTACACAATTACAATTTATGACTTAAGGACTTTTTTAATGCTGTATAAATTACTGAGTGCACCTTTAAATTAATCGGTTCATTAAAATGAACGGTTTAAATGAACCAATACATTAAAAGCTTAAAACTTCAATCCTTATTGTTCTCAAGAAGCAATTTGTTATGCAGACAGTAGTACAAACACACACACACACACAAACATTCGAAGTCAGAAGATTACATACACCTTAGCCAAGTACATTAAAAGTCTTTCACAATTCCTGACATTTAATTATAGAAAAAAATTCCCTCTCTAAGGTCAGTTAGGATCATTACATTATTTTAAAAATGTGAAATGTCAAAATAATAGTAGAGAGAATTATTTATTTAAGCTTAATTTCTTTCATCACATTCCCAGTGGGTCAGAAGTTTACAAACAATTTGTTAGTATTTGGTAGCATTGCCTTATGATTATTATTATTATTATTTAACTTGGGTCAAACATTTTGGGTAGGCTTCTATAAGATCCTCGCAATTAGTTGCTGGAATTTTGGCCCATGAATTGAAATGCAAAACAATAATAAAACAAGAAAAACAGACATAATAATAGCCACATAATGTAGAAGGGTTGGAAATCCTAAGAACATGGAATTGTTATTTCCCCCTCTGTCACTCACTTCTGCGTTGTGTCAAAGAAGCGACACTAGGGGTCTCTCTTGAGCGCCGTTTGTATCTCTGATCTATGAGAAAAGGACAATGAGAATTGGCAGACAGAATTTGCATGTCCCGCCCCCGGACATACGGGTATAAAGGAGGGGAAATGCGTCTGTTTCAATCAGAAATTTTCTTCGGAGCCGATGGTTGTTTATGCAGCGAGCTGTTCCTCTCATCTCTGAGCGATTGCTGTTGGATCTACAGCGCATATCAGTGGCTTTCTCCCTTCTCTGCAGAGCAGTGCAGCTTGCCCCTGGGTGCTTCGACAGTGCAGTTAAAAGAGTTATTTCTCTAAAAGAGTTATTTTCTCTAAAAGAGCAAATACGCAGCTGGCGTTGAGCGTCCTTTTCAGGACGTGTCTTTATAAAGATGCCCTTCCACCCCTGTGTAGTTCCTGGATGCGGTAAAGTGCTCCTCGCTTCTGACGGCCACAGGCGCTGTCTCGTGTGTCTGGGCTGCGATCACACCGAGGCAGCGTTTGTGCTCTGTTCATGCTCTCAATGTGAGAACATGACCATGGCAACGTTGCAGTCGCGGCTTTCCTTCAACAGAAGGAACACCACTCCAGCCGGCCCCTGCATCACACCTTCTTCCCATGGGATTGAGGATGATGCGTTGGCGATGGAGGCGATCTGGGGATGGCAGCGGGTTCGGTTTCGCCGGGTATGCCACCACGAACCACCCACCCCCCCAGCACGCTTGTTGACTTCCGTCCAGGCTTGAGGCAACAGTGGCTCGCCTCACAGCCAGCCTGCCTACCCTCTTGAGCCCCCCCGAGCTGGATGAGGTCGCCGCTGCATTAGAGAGCGGTCCGAAAGTCTGACGTGGATTACTCGACTGGGCTGCCGCCTTCGGGCCAGCATGCCCAGTCCGAGGCTGACACCCAGATGTCCGACATGCTTGCCCGAGCTGTCGTCAAAGTGGGGATGGACTGGACTCGACGGTAGAGTGGCCCACGGGTACACGGCGGCCCCTCAGGTGTACAGAGCGGTTGCGATCCACCTGTGCCCCGAGAATACCGCCACCTGGCAGGGTCGCTCTGTGATCCCCTCCAAGGCCTGTAGGATGACGTCTTCACTGACCTCCAAAGCCTACAGCGCCACCGGACAGGCTGCTTCTGCCCTGCATGCCATGGCCCTCCTGCAGGCCAAGGCACTTAAAGATTTGCACTTGGGTAGGCCTGATCCCTGTGTGCTTCAGGAACTGCGCTCAGTGACTGACCTCACCCTCAGGGCCACGAAGGTCACAGCGCGGTCACTCGGGCAGGCGATTGCCACACTCGTGGTTCAGGAACGTCATCTGTGGCTGAACTTGATGGATGATTGAAAAAGCAGATGGAGGCCATCTCACACATCCTGCCTTGCCGCAAACCTGCCGCCTCGGGCCACGCTCCGTTCTGCTTGCCGATGGTGTCCTCGTGTGGCTAAGAAACATGCAGCTCTGCCTCAACCAGGGTCCAGCTCTCAGCCCCTGCGTCAAGCGCCCCGCAGGAAGTGCATGCCCCCCGTCTCACGGACCCCTTCGGGGACCCGGAAGGCTCCCAAGCAATCCTGAGACACCCGACCCAGAGACGCACCCTTGCCTCACAATGCCACATTACCTGCTCCGACCCGCTGTCTAATAACCGTCCCCTTAGTGCCCCTAGCTCGGAGTTTGGACGCATGGCTCTCACTTCCCAATCCATCACGCTGGCTGGCCAGGACCATTCAACTCGGTTATGCAATTCAGTTTGCCAGAACCCCCCCCCCCCCCAGGGGACGTCCGCTTTACCTCAGTACACGGTGAACATGCCAAATCCCTGCACGCGGAAATCGCGACTCTCTCACTACAAAGACGCTATAGAGCCTGTCCCTCCAACCGAGATGAAGAAGGGTTTCTACAGCCCTTCATCGTACCCAAGAAAGGCGGTGGTTTACGACCAATCTTGGACTTACGATTTTTCAACTGGGCCTTGCACAGACTCCCATTCTAAATGCTCACACAAAAACACATTTTAACTTGCGTCCGGCATCTAGATTGGTTCGCAGCGGTAGACATGAAGGATGCGTACTTCCACGTCTCAATATTGCCTTGACACTAACCTTCCTACGGTTCGCGTTCGACGGCCAGGCGTATCAGTACAAGGTCATCCCCTTCGGCATGTCCCTGTCCCCTCACGTCTTTACGAAGGTTGCAGAGGCAGCCCTTGCCCCGCTTCGGGAAGCCGGCATCCGCATCCGCAACTACCTCAACGTGGTGGCGGATGCGCTATCATGATAACGCTTGTCCAGCGGAGAGTGAAGGCTTCACCCCCAGTCGGTCCAGCTGATTTGTGAACAGTTCGGCAAGGCTCAGGTAAACCTGTTCGCCTCCCGAGAGACCTCTCACTGCCCGCTCTGGTACGGCCGTACAGAGGCTCCCCTTGGGGCAGACATGCTGGCACACAGCTGGCCCACGGGGCTGTGCAAGAACACATTTCCCCCAGAGAGCCTTCTTGCACAGGTGCTGTGCAAGGTCAGGGAGGATGAGGAACAAGTCACTCTAGTGCCCCCCTATTGGCCTACTCACATATTATACATACATTTCTGCATATATAGAGTGAAATTATTTATTTTTCACATATCCCAGCTAAGCTGGGGTCAGAGTGCAGGGTCAGCCATGATTCGGCGCCCCTGGAGCAGATAGGAGCAAGGGCCTTGCTCAAGGGTCACACAGTGGTGTCTTGGCAGTGCTGGGGCTTGAACCCCTGACCTTCTGGTCAGTAACCCACAGCCTTGACCACCAAGCCACCACTGCCCCTTTACACCCTAAGATGGCACCTGTTCGCGAATTGGTGTTCTTCCCAGGCTGAAGACCCACAGAGGTGTGCAGTTAGGTCAGTGCTCTCATTCCTGCAGGAGAGGTTGGAGAGGAGGCTGTCCCCCTCCACCTTGAAGGTGTATGTAGCCGCAATCGCGGCCCACCACGACACAGTAGATGGCAAGTCTTTGGGTAAGCATGATTAATTATCAGGTTCCTAAGAGGTGCCCAGAGGTTAAATCCCTCCCGGCCATCCATCCCCTCCTGGGATCTCTCAGTGGTCCTCTCGGGCTTTCAGAGACCCCCCTTCGAGCCGCTAGAATCAGTCGGACACAGGGCCCTCTCTCTGAAGACGGCCCTCCTGATCGCGTTCGCTTCCATCAAGAGGGTTGGGTACCTGCAAACGTTCTCTGCCAGCGACACTTGCCTGGAATTCGGTTTTCTCAGGTCCGAGCCGGTATAACTCGGTAAACACGCTGACAACTGACCGGGTGGACCACTTGCACCTAGCGCCCTTTCCCTCCGCTGAGGTAAAACCGTGCGGTCTTATCCCAGGAGATCTCACTAACTTGGCTACCTGGATGACTACTCCCGAGCCCTCTGGTCCGCGAATTCAGTGGAGGAATTCGCCAACCAAATCCAAAACTCAATCAACCCTGTACTGGAATAGGTGCTCCACAGGTCAGGCCTCCTACATGGACTTCTCCCTGTGTGTATTTTCTGCTGTACGGTCCCCTTGCGAGCGGACCCGCGTCTCCCTTGGGCAGTCCTCACGGACCCCCGGTCGCCGTGTCTGTAACAACTCCTCCCTCCCAATGAGGCAGGATCTACCACCGCGCCACTTTCCACGTGTGACCTAAAAGCCCATGTGATGTATTTTATCACTCTTACCTCCCCCAGCTTGGGCAGGTTTGGTCTCCCCCTGAAAGAATTGGAAACTGGGAAAGATCGCCTTCCCCGATGCGTATGAGGGCCCCAGCCGCTTTAGCTCTATGTGATAAACATAGAGAGAGAAAAGGTGCGGCTGGCAAGGCCTGCTCCTATGCTTGGCAGTGTTGCCTTGTTCCCCCCTATATGGGGGTAAAGAACCAGAAGGCTCTGACGATTTTATGGGGCGTTGGGGAAGGGTACGTGCAGTCTGATACAGCCGGTCGCGTTGGCACGTAAAATACCTGCCCGCTCCTGTGTCAGCAGTACACGTACACGGCTCAGCGCATGGCGTGATTTAAATTGGACCCCTAGTGTCGCTTCTTCGACACAATGTCGAAGTGAGCGACAGACGGGGAACGTCTAGGTTACGGATGTAACCTCCGTTCCCTGATGGAGGGAACGAGACGTTGTGTCCTCCTGACCACGTCGCTGAACCGAGCTACTGTTGTGGCCGAACCATTATCGGCTCCTCTGAAAAATCCTGATTGAAACAGACGCATTTCCCCTCCTTTATACCCGTATAAAGATATGCAAATTCCTCATTGGCCTTTACTCATAGATCAGAGATACAAAGGGCGTTCAAGAGAGACCCCTAGTGTTGTTTCTTTGACACAATGTCTTGTTCCCTCCATCAGGGAATGGAGGTTACATCCGTAACCTAGACATTTTTATTAATTGTCATTTTCACATAAATGGGGAAAAACCGGCGTTACGGACGTGACATCTCTTCATCATCTCTTTGGACGTGATGTTTGTGAAAGAAGCACTTACAGCATGAGGGGAAACCATCCAAAACACTTCTGCAGACTTTGAACTCTGAGACATATTATATTACGTTATAATTCCCATTAAGGCTACATGGTGAATTGAAATAAGATTGAAATCGCCATTTTTCCATGGTATGGTTGACATATTCATGGATTTGCCCTGTTGTCTATTATCTGTTACAGGGCTGTTAAGGGACAAATATTTAGCCTCATTTGACAATGCATTCAATACTTTTTATAGCAGTTCCACATACCTGAAGCAGCCGCATTTTGCTGTTGAAGAACCGATGCCGGCTGAGGCTGTTGTACTACTTCTTTTTTTAAATGTCCATTTCAATATTCCAATAAAGCTTCTCACTAAGACAAGTGCACACCTGTGAACTATCTGTCTTTACAGCAATTGAGGTAATTACATCCAAATGTTCCAATCTCATTGACTGGATTGTTTGTAACTTCTTATCGACGACGTCAGTTTACATGTCAGCCAGTACTTTTTATCTGAAGGGAGGTTCTTGTCAGCAGACACTGTTTGATGAGCAGCGAGCAGAATGATGGATCTAAAAGATATGATTTTATTGGACGCATGAAAACTTGGTGATTAGTACAAGGTTACAAAAACTTTCAGGGCTTTTCCTGAAAAATCCAAGGTTTAAGCCTGGAAAGCCCACTCCTATTAGAGTGGTGGTGGTGTAGTGGGTTAAAGCACATGACTGTTAATCAGAAGGTCGCTGGTTTGATCCTCACAGCAAGGCACTTAACTCCAGGTTGCTCTGGGGGGATTGTCCCTGTAATAAGTGCACTGTAAGTCGCTTTGGATAAAAGCATCTGCCAAATGCATAAATGTAAATGTCCTAGCGTTGCGCCTGGTTTCAAGACCTTCTTTATTCTGCTGAACACAAACAAAGATTTTTAGAAGAATATCTCAGCTCTGTAGATCTATACAATACAAGTCAAAAGGGTTCAAATCTTTGAAACTCAAAAGCTTATAAAGGCAGCATAAATGTAATCCATACATCTCCAGTGGTTAAATCCATGTCATCAGTAGCAATATGATAGGTGTGGGTGTGAAACAGTAAAATTTAAGTCCTTTTTATTTTACTATAAATTCCCACTTTCAAACAGCCCTTCTAAGCACTCTTTTCTCTTTTCTTTTTCTTTTGTTTTGGGCATTTTGTATTCTTTGTGCATATTGCCACTTACTGGCCAGGGAGGAAAATTTCTTGTAAAAAATGACTTAAATATTGATCTGTCTCTCACCTACACCTATCATAACACTTCTCAAGACATGGATATAACCACAGGAGTTGTATGGATTACCTTTATGCTGCCTTTATGTGCTTTTTGAGCTTCAAAGTTTTGGAACCTGTTAACTTTGTATGGACCTAAAGAGTCTTAGTTTTTGTTCAGCAGAAGATAGAAAGTCACACACATATGGGAAGGCATGAGAGTGTGTACATGATTAGAGAATTTTAATTTAATGGTTTACTAATCATTTATCACAGAATGCAAGACTCCATGGTGCCATCTAGTGGCTCACAGACTGAACACTGATGCAGAGTGAAAACAGACCCTCAGTATATTGCAGATACTTGGAGATTTAAAGAAGGGGATAAGGACTTATGTGTAAAATGTATCTAGAAATCCTCACAGATGACATTAAAACTATAGTTCACTCACCACTCTGATAGCACATGTACATCACCCAGAGGTCTATTTGATGGGTATGTATTTTTTTTTAACATTGTTTGCTCATCTGCAATACGTCTATAAGACGTACAGTATATCAATAAGTATGTCTCGGATTTCAGCAGATGTCTTTGAGAAGTTTATGATTCAGATTGTTTGTATATCTGATATTTTTAAGATGTTTAGCAGATATTAATTAGATTCTGATGCTTTCCAGGTGAAAAGATCTAAAACAGATGTCTCAGAGATGTCCGATCTGACACAGCTGAGTGCATTCTAATCAACAATGCTTTGTTTCATAGGGCTCCAGAGGTTTCCCAGGATTACCAGGTCAGCCAGGGATGAAAGGTCACAAGGTGGGTTTGATAAGGAGGACCTTCTGTCTGATTACTTAATGATTCCCATGATACACTGATCACTCTTTAAAGATACTTATAATTGAACCATTGTAGCATGTTATGATTCTTGATTACTGGGACAAAACAGGCTACAGAGCTGAAAATAAATACATAAACAAATAAGTGTATGTACCAAGGAATTTCATTGGATTAATCTGTTGAACATGTTCAGATGTATTCACCTACATGTATATGTATTCTACTACATTCACCTACATGTATATAACCACCTGCTTCTTCCAGTTTTTCACAAAATGTTTGTTTTTCTGACCTATCACTCAATATAAACTGTAAATGTCTTTTTTTTTTTTACTTGCTGTAGCCATTTGTGGTGTTAATAGCTACTAATAGGGCCTACTTGAATGAGGGAAATTATCAAAGAATATCAAACATTCTCTTTACAATTTTTATGATTGACATATATCATTGTTGTGATGCAGAAACGGTAAGCACTATTACCTAAATGATAAAAGAACTATAAAACTTACCAGAGCTTTACCATTTTTAAAAAAAAAAATATTAAAAAGGACTCACAGGGTGAAGGCTGATTTTGATATGACCTGATTTAAAAGTTTTTGTTATAAATATTTGAAAGTTTTAACAAAAAGTAGGGACACAGCTCTGAAACCTTAAAAAAGTGTAATCTTATTTCTGTCAGGACATAGAATGGAACTTTTCAAATTCATGTGCTTGAATGTGTTTTAAAAAGATTACACACACAGAGTAAAACTGATGAATCCCATCCCAATCTTAGGGCCATTCAGGTCTGCAGGGTGCAAAAGGCGAACCAGGTGCCTTGGGGTCAAAGGTCAGAGGTCACAGATTTGAAGCTAACAAATTCACATGATATTTTTCATGTACTAATACGTGTCCCTGTGGTTTGATGTGTTAGTAATATTACTTTATTTTCATTATCAAAGGGAGAATCGGGATCTCCTGGTACCATGGGACTTGTGGGTCCTCCGGTAAGAAATCTGATTTTTATGGCATTTGACATTTCATCCAAATTGCAATTTTTTGGATTTTAGTAGGATTTGTTTTTTGTTTTAACCAAAATGTTTTTATCATGCTGATATTGTTCTTTGAAGGGACCAATTGGAATGACTGGTGAGAGAGGGCGCATCGGTCCAGCAGGACCAGTGGTAAGTCAGCAGTGTCCTCTATGTGTATGTGCTGTGTGGTCCATTCATTCTGACAAATGCTGACCTTGAGATATGTTAATTTAGCTTCAATTAGCTTTTCATCAATAACTCAAATATTTTCTGTTTGTAGGGCAAACGCGGCCTTTCGGGAAATGTGGGAAAACCAGGTCCACTGGTATGTGAATAACAGTACCCCCTCCATCATCCCTCATATATTTACACAGATACTATTTACTCTATCTGCCCATTTGCTTCTAATAAAATACCATAAATGACATACAGTATGTCTGCCATTATGTTCAAAGATGTGCAGCACTTTTTATGAATAAAGACTAATGTATCATCTTATAGCAGACTTCTATTATTTACAGGGTCCAATGGGAATTTCTGGAACTCCAGGATTTCCTGGTGGTCCAGGCATTAAGGTAAGCCTGATTCATGTTCACTGCAATTGCAATAGATGGCATCTGATGTTCTAAGAAAATATTCAGGATATGTTCATACATAGAAATTGTTTTACTTGTAAATGGTGTGTTCATGCCAAATATGACAAAAGTGAATGATCTATGAAATGTTTCCTTTTTCTGAAACATTACGCAGGGTCAGGCTGGAGCCACAGGCCCTCGAGGTACTAGTGGACCCCAGGGTCCACGGGGAGAGCCAGGTCGGCAAGGCTCACAAGGACCACAGGGTAATCAGGTACAGGCTCATCTGTCATGCTCTTAAGAAATAATGCTATATTCTTATTGTTTATGCACTGAATGATCTCTATAATGTTAACATCATATTTAGGGACCACTAGGAACAGATGGTACTCCAGGACTTAAAGGACCACCAGTAGGTTCCTAAAACCCCTTCCAAGAATGCTACTTAATGAATGAATGATCAAATTGTGAGATTCTTTGTATCATTGGGGAATATTAATGTACAATATCATCATCTGCTCTTTTTTGTAGGGGATCCCAGGTGTGCAGGGCCCTGTTGGACTGATTGGACAGCCTGGTCCACCTGGACCTCAGGGGTCAACTGGACTTCCAGGGGCCAAAGGCCAATTGGTAATTACATATTTATCAGTGTTACAGTGCAAATTGTAATAACAGAACTATAATGACAATCACTTTTCCCTTGTTTCTTAATATGCCAGGGTGACTTGGGTTCCCCTGGATTTAAAGGAGAACCTGGAGCTAAAGGAGAGCCTGTAAGTACTAAAAACATTTTCAGAATCATGCCTAGTAATTAAAAAAAAGGTTTGTAGTGGTGCTTGCTAAGGCTAATGATTTGAACAAACCCCTAATCTTAAGTGTTAAACACTGGCACATAACTTGTCCCACACTATTTGTGCTATGGTCTTGAATGATACCTCAAATCCCATGGGTTATTGAGGAAAGATAAGCTATTACTTCTCTAATCGATCTGACTCATGTTTTTCACCTGGTGGGTGATTAAACTGGTGAAAAATCCCATATACTTACATTAATGGAGGTCCTCTTTTGATTTAGACTAATAAGCAACCACCTAGCATCCACACAGAACACTCTTGCATTGTGGCAGCAGGCTTTGCATCACTCACACTTTCTTCAGAAAATTAAAAAATCTTGTTGGTCAATGTTAATATTTGTGCTCTGTAGAGTTTGACCGAATGTCATCATTCTTTTTGTCTTGGGATGTCTGTTGTTGAAGGGCCCTCCTGGAGCTCAGGGAGAAATGGGGCCGATGGGAGAGGATGGAAAGCGTGGTCCAAGAGGAGACACAGGGGCCATTGGCGCCCCAGGCCCAGCTGGAGAAAGAGTGAGTGACATTCAATCACTGTTAACAGTTAACATTCATGTTCACTCTAAACATCAAAAGTGATTCAGTGCAAGAGATTTTTTTTATGTGGTCGCTTTACATGTTTTCTTCTTTACATAATTTTTCACTGTTTTATATTTTTCCAGGGAGCTCCAGGTAATCGTGGCTTTCCAGGAGCTGATGGTTTGCCAGGCCAAAAGGTTAGAAACATACCAAACAGTGCTCAACCCATATACTGTAGGTTTTTTCAATTGCCGATAATGGACGATAATCTACAACCCCAATTCCGAAAAAGTTGGGACAGTATGATAGTGGCTAATAAAAACAAAATGGAGTGATTTGTAAATTATACTCACCCTTTGCTATATTGAAAGTACCACAACTACACGTAATATGATGTTTTACCTTGTGAATTTTTTTGGAAAATGTATAGTCATTTCAAATCAGATGATTGCAACACACTCCAAAAAGGTTGGGACAGTTGAGTGTTTACCACTGTGAAACTTCACTATTTCTTCTAATAACACTTATTAAGCATTTGGGCACTGAAGACACAAGTTTGTTAAGTTTAGAAAGTGGAATTTTCCCCATTCATCCATTATGTATGTCTTTAGCTGCACAATTGTGGGGGGTCTTCATTGCCAGATGGTGTGCTTAATAATGCTCCACACATTCTCAATTGAAGATAGATCAGGACTGCAGGCAAGCTAATCTAGCACCCACACTCTCTGCTTCACAGCCATGCACTTGTAATATGTGCAGTATGTGGTTTGAATTTGTCCTGCTGGAAAATTCTGGAACGTCAGTGCTGGATGTCAGTATATGTTGCTCCAAAATCTTTACAAATCTGTCTGCATTCATGGTGTTCTCACAGATATGCTATTTACCCTGCCATGGGCACTGGCACACCCCTGGACGATACAGGCACTGGCTTTTGGACCTGATGCTAATAACAACTTGGATGGTCCTTTTCCTCTTTGGCCTGGATAACATGATGGCTGTCTTTTTCAAAAACTTTTTCATATGTGGACTCTTCAGACAAAAAAAAAAAAACCCAGTTCCACTGTTCTACATTCCATCTAAGATGAGACCAGAGAAGTCGACAGCTCTTCTGGACAGTGTTGATGTATGGTTTCTGCTTTGCCTAGTAAAGGCAACATCTTAACTAGCATCTGTGGATGCAGGTTTACTAAAGTTATACCAAGCCCATGTTCATGATATCCATTACAGATGAATGATGTTTATTAAGACAGTGACGTCTGAGAGATCAGAGATCACGCGCATACAGAAATGTTTTTCGTCTTGCCCTTTACGTACCGAGATTTGACCAGATTCTTTTAATCTTTTAATATTCTGAATGTGCACTGTAGAGGGTGAAATGCCCCAAATCCTTCCAATTTGTCTTTGGGGAACATTGGGGAACATTGTTCTCAAAGTGCTGGATTATTTGCTGAAGCATCTGTTGGCAAATTGACAAGTCTCGAATGATCCTTGCTCTTGAAGGCCTAGGCTGAGCTAGGCCGAGGCCCCTTATACAGTATACAGTATTGTGACACAATTGCATCACCTGTTTCACATCTCCTGTTTCACATCGCAAACTTGTCAAACTTTTATTAGTCTTAAATTGCCCCTGTCTCAACTTTTTTTGGAGTGTGTTGCAATCATCTGATTTGAAATTACTATACATTTAAAAAAAAAAACTATAAAATTCACAAGGTAAAACATCATATAATGTTTAGCTGTAGTGCTTTAAATATAGCAAAGGGTGAATATAATAAAAAAATTACTCCTTTTTATTTTTATTAGCATTTTTCATACTGTACCAAATTTTTTAGAACTGGGGTTGTAGTTAAACTGTAATCTGGTAAAACTTTACAATAAGGTTCTATTTAACACTAACAATAAACCATATTTTTTTATTATTCTTGTTAATGCCAATTTATGAAAATACAATGATTCATTGTTATTTCATGTTAATTCACAATGCATTTACATTATAAAAAGTTTAGTTCAACCAAAAATTAAAATTTTCTCATCATTTACTCACCCTCATGCCATCCCAGATGCGAATGACTTTCTCTCCTCTGCAGAACACAAACAAAGATTTTAGAAAAATATCTCAGCTCTACTGGTCCATACAATGCATGTAAATGATGATCAGGCCTTTGAAGCTCCAAAAAGCTGATAAAGTCAGTATAAACATAATTCATCATACTCCAATGGTTTAATCAATGTCTTCAATCCAGTTGGTTTTGAGTGAGAACAGATCAACATATAAGTCCTTTTTCACTGTACATCTTGACAGCAGTCTCCTCGGCAATCATGATTTCAAGCTCGAGTACACTTCCTATAGCGCCATCTAGTGCTCTGCCCATGCGTCAAGCACCAGGAAGTGTAATCGAGCTTGAAATCATGATCTTTTCTAGAAACTGCTATGGCAAGACGCACAGTGAAAAAGTCGATGTTTTGGTCTGTTCTCACCAAAATTCTCTCACTGAATCGCTTCTAAAGTAATTGATTAAACCACTGGATTCGTATGGATTACTTTTATGCTGCTTTATCTCATTTTGGGGCTTCAGAGGCCTGATCACTATTTACATGCATTGTATGGACCTACACAGCTGAGATATTCTTCTATAATATCTTTGTTTGTGTTCAGCAGAGGAAAGAAAGTCATACACATCTTAGGTGGCATGAAGGTGAGTAAATTATGAGAGAATTGTCATTTTTGGGTGAACTATCCCTTTAATGTTATGGTAACATTAACTATTAATGTTCTATTTATAATTGTACATTTTGAAAATGTATTAATATATGTTGAAATTAACATCAACCAGCATTAATTAATTCTGTAGTAGTAATGCTTATCTGTAAAATGGCTGTAAACAACACCATCACATATCTACTGTATGTGAATTTAACATTATCCAGTTTATTTATTTTTATCAATGTAATCTCATTCCATTCTCACACTATATTCTTCCTCTGTCTCTAGGGTGCACAGGGTGAGCGTGGTGTCCCAGGCTCTTCAGGGCTTAAAGGTGCATCTGGAGACCCTGGACGAACTGGGGAATCAGGAATTCCGGGAGCAAGGGTTGGAAAAAATTATATGATTGTTTTTTCATTGAAATGTGACCATACAATTACAAAGTCTGCAACAATTAAATGCTATCGTTGCTAAGACTTATTAATATTATTATATACAACTTATTATTAAAAATTATTATTATATTGCTGGTAGTTATTCAGGGCCTGGTTGCATGAATCCCCTTAAGATAAGAAACCCCTTAGATATAATTGTAAGTGTACTAAGGGTTTGCCCAAGTGGTTACTTGCAACCAGGCACAGACCCTTGAATGTAACAGTTTTCTGGTCAGAAAATGAGTCCAATTTATATACTGTTTCCATGTTATATTCCATGTCTCTTTAGGGTCTGACTGGTGTGCTGGGATTGCAAGGAGCAGAGGGGAAAATAGGACCACAGGTAATGCACCTTTCACTTAATGTAATATTGTGATATTAAAGACATTGTATAAGATCTTAAAAAACACATGATTAAAAGATTAGTTCACCCAAAAATGAAAATTATGTAATAGGAGATATTTTAAAGAATGTCACAATTGGGGGGCCTGGGAAGCTCAGCGAGTATTGATGCTGACTACCACACCAGGAGCCACAAGTTCGAATCCAGGGCGTGCCGAGTGACTCCAGCCAGGCCTTCTAAGCAACCAAATTGGCCTGGTTGATAGGGAGGGTAGAGTCACATGGGGTAAACTCTTCGTGGCTGCGATTAGGGGTTCTCGTTCTCAATTGGGTGCATGGTAAGTTGTGCGCAGAGATTAGCATGAGCCTCCACATGATGTGAGTATCTGCGGTGTCATGCACAGTGAGCCACATGATAAGATGCATGGATTAAATGTCTCAGAAGGCAGAGGCAACTGAGACTTGTCCTCCGGTCCCGGATTGAGGTGAGTAACCATGCCACCACGAGGACCTACTAAGTAGTGGGAATTTGCCATTCCAAATTGGGAGAAAATTAATGTATTTTTCGCAATTGCTGATTTCGATACAAAAGCTGTGAATAGTGCCTCATTTTAAAGCTTAAAAAAGGTAGTCTATGCGAGGTGTGCATCCAAAGAGTCCAAATGAAATATGGTGATACATCTATATCCTTTTGTGTTCAGCAAAACAAAAAGTAATTCCGCTTTGAAATTACATTAGGGTAAGTAAACAATAACAGCATTTTCATTTTTGGATGAACTATTGTTTTAAACCACTATGTATTTAAGAAGCAGAATCTTCACAAGGTTAGATTTTGCAAATCTTGACTTAATTGTTTGTTAATGTGCATATGAATAGTAGTGTAATCTGAATTTATTCTTAGGGAGCTCCAGGAGATGATGGGAATCCAGGTGTAGCTGGGCCAACTGGTACCAGAGGTGCTGCAGGACCTATGGGTCTGCCAGGACCTAAAGGCTTCAGTGTAATCTAATAATATGTACATATTTATAAAATAGCCATATACTATCCATCCATCCATCCATCGTCAACCGCTTATCCTGTGTACAGGGTCGCGGAGAGCCATATACTAAATATTGTTAAATAAAATATGTGTCATGTTGGATAAACAATGAGTAAATCAGTATTGAAGTATGTGTGGAAAATAATAAGAAGAGAAGCAATGCCATTGTTGACATTGATTTAAAATCTTTTTGGTGTAAAAAATAAACAGGTTTTACTTGGCCCATGAATTTTCATTAAAACATTTCTTTCTTTAGCTTGCATGCTCTCATTATGAACTTGTTTGCTCTAAATATCCAGGGTGATCCAGGGAAAGCAGGAGAGATAGGGTCTTCAGGAGCTCCAGGACAAAGAGTGAGTCAAGCGTTACAATTGATTTTTTATGTATTTTCTATTTTCTTTATAATTTTTATGTGAAGCACTTTGAATTGCCATATATATAAAATAAATAGTGCTATATAAATAAACTTGCCTTGCCTTATAATCTTAGTGCAATTTAATGCACAACATTGCAATGGTAGCTTTGAAACTTAGGTTAATGTTAAAACAACATTAAAACAACATACTGTTTTAAACTCTTTTAAACTCATTTTCTTTTTGTGTTGCTTTTTGGGCCTGTCCTGCAGTGCTTTAAATGGCCTGTTAGTGTTGCCTGGCTATTGTGTAAAACTGTGATTTAAGAGTCCAGATCATTTTAATTTGATATGATGGATATGATTCCTCTAGGGAGCCAATGGGAAAGATGGAGAGGAAGGAGCAGCCGGAACTCCAGGACCACCTGTGAGTTTTCCAATCAATAATTTCTATTACACGTGTATTTTTTGTAAATGTATCTGGTAGAGATATATGTGACAGTACTTGAAAATATATCACACTGTTGTGGTAAAATGTTCAGAAATTATTTTGTCTTTTTTTTTTTCTTCAGGGAGTGGCAGGAAAGAGAGGGGAGCAGGGACCTCCTGGACTAATTGGCTTCCAAGTATGTATTTTAAAGTTATGGTTTCAATAAGAGGAAACTTTGAACAGTACAATATACACACTGTCAATAGTCACGTTCACACATACAGCCTTTTCCAGAAAAATTACCTACAATTTCCTGTTTGGAGGTCATGTGTAAATCACCATTCACACATACTGTGGACAAATTGCAAAAAATGGTCTCATTTTTCAGAGAATTGCCCAAATAAAAAAATAAAAAAGACTCCAATTGTTCATAAATAATATTGTATGCCTTTTTTTTTTTTGTTGTAACTTTGTAAACATGTTATTTTGGTTCTCTTCACTTAACTTCACTTTAAAAAGTCTCATGTTATTTCACTAGGTGGCAGAAAGCACTAGAATTATCACATTCCATCACAATATACAGATCTGAAATGTGGTGGCGCTCTAACGCATTTTAGCCCTCACAGATGTGCTCGTCCATAGATATTCAGTCTAATTTTTAGTTCAAGCAACACCCTTGTTGATTCATTGAATATTTTAACCTCTGAGTGGACTAGAAGCTCAATCTAGATGTAATTAGAGAGTTGATATCCTCCTCTTTGTGAAAACATATTTTATGGTGATTAGTTATACATACTTTTTCTTGTGGATGGCATATTTTATTCTGGACATCTACGATATAACAGTGGATTGTTCAGCAAAGCAAGCTCACAGACAAGGTTAAAGCAGATATAAAGTATTTCACTTTGTGATTCTTTTGAAAATCTTTCGAACTCTGGTGTTAGAGCAACAAAATTTAAAGTAACAAAAAAGTTACTTTACAGTCACTTTCTTGAAAGTGAGAGCTTTCATTTGATATATGACTTGTTCATGTATGTGCCATGTGAAGGACTTTTATTTTTATATAAATATTTCTACCCCCATTACCTCTGAGGGGCGTTAAGTTTCAACGCAAATATTTTGAGGCCTAACATAAATGCAGGAGTGATGGTTATCTCTGAAAAGTTCTGATTCTAAGCTTTCAAATAATACCTCAAATGCCTGGCTTATGTACATAGAATTTAACGTTTTAAGCGTAAACGTTTTTAGTGATAGAGCACCCCCCCCCCCCCCAGAGTTTAAGGGGAAGTTGTATCATTACCGATAAATTTCCATATTGATGGTTTGTGTGAACAGCACATTTGGAACATTTACCAGTAAAGGCAACCCAACGATTTTCCTGTAATTTTACTGGCTGCATATGTGAACAGGGTTATTGTCATGCTATTAAATAGCTAAACATTTTTTTAAAAGGTTAGTTCACTCAAAAAGGAAAGCTGTCATACTTTACTCACCCGTATGTTGTTCCAAACCTGTATGACTTTCTTTCCTCCTGGAAAACTAAATTGGAGTTTTTAACAAAAGAATATTCATTCTGCAGGTTTCCAATACTTTGAAAGCACATAGTGCAGGCTTCAAAATGAACAGAAAAGCATCATAATGATAAAATAAAAGTAGTCCATGAGACTTTTTGGCTATATTCCATGTTTTTTGAAGTACTGCGATAGCTTTGTGTGAGGAACAGACTGAAATTTAAGTCAATATCCACTGATAATGTTTCCATCCACCATAGCTTTAATTTGTAATTTGTATATGCGCGTATTGAAATCTGGTGCACCACAATGCTTCACAAAGTCCAATGTTTGAATGTGTGGAAGTGCAAATGAGATTAAAGAGCTACAGCAGAGGGGAATATTATCACTGAAGAAAGAAAATCGTATTGTTTTGGAACGACATTAGGGCAATTTTCATTTTAGTTGAAGGGCTGAATTCATTGTTAATTATGCAAAATTTGCAGGGTTTGCCTGGACCCCCAGGCCCACCAGGAGAATCAGGAAAACCAGGTGATGAGGTGAGTTCATCATTTCTCAGAGGTCAGTCTTTCTTGCTTGTCACTTCTTCTGGAGAAGAAGAACGCATATGGAATGAGAATAAGAGCAGTGTATGTTTTGTTTCCCTCAGGGTATCCATGGGGAAGCTGGTGGCGTGGGGCAGATAGGTCCAAGGGTGAGAGTATTATTGTATTTACACTGCAAGAAGGCTACAATAAGGCTACTCCTTGCACAATAGTCTTTGTTTTTTCAAACAGCTTTTCTCAACACAACTTTGGCAAAGTGTGAGCAGCAGGCTAAATTAAAGGAGTTTATAGTACAGACAAGTCTAGCAGACGACATGGTGCATTTTAAAATTCTGACAGACAAGTTAAGACTCTAGAGGCTGCGCAATTTTGCAGAGCTACTGAACGCAACTCGGTTAGTCTTCCTTTAAATTTGACCCAAATCATTATCAAAGGACAAGATTATTTGCTCTAGCCATCACTGGATGAGAGTGTGTATATGCTTTCACATAGGCTTTCACATAGCCTACCTAATGTATTTTCAGTTCCAAGTGTGTGTTTTGTGGTTTGACAGCTTGAATGAAACTTATTCAATGCTGCACACAGAAAACTTTCATAATAAATGTTGTCATTTCTAATTGTTTAGTTTGCGCATTTAAACCAGTTTCATAAACTTACTGTACCTCCAAACTCATCAATGTAATTTTTGAAAAAGCACAAAAACCTTCGTAACATTTGTGTGTATAGTGATCCACCACAACCTAGTATGGACTGCAACAGTGTCTCTCCTACACTGCGAGCAGCGACCGGCTTCAATAAATGTTAAATCTCCCCCTTGTGGTTTCCCAAAGCTATTACTCCACTGGAAAGCACACAAATTAGGGTTCTAATTTAAATGTTGGCTAATGTTACTATATCGATGCCTCAAAAAGTTTTATCAATAACATGCCGATCAGTAATCGATATATCAATATTTTTTGACATCCCTATGTATCCCAATGTATCAGAACTTCTAAAACAGCAACTACCCCTCTTCTCTGTAGGGTGAGCGTGGAACCCCTGGAGAGAGAGGTGACTCAGGAACTAATGGGTTACCAGGACCCAAAGGAGGCCCAGGCACCCCTGGACCTGATGGTCCCAAGGTTAGATTCAGTTGTTTCCTCTCTGACACTTACACCACAAATGACATGATAAAGTCATAAGCGATCTCTTTTTTCCATATCGATCTGTGTTTTTGTCTTTACGATCCTTGACAGTGGCTGTCTATCTCAGCCCAGATTTAACTCTTATTTGTCCAGAATCCTGTGCCACATAACTGTATAATTAATATTGAATGAGTACTGATATGTAGCATTTCTGCTTTCAATGTGGACAGAAATATTACTTGTTTCCTGAAGCTTGTGTTGTCACTTTGTCAGTGGTTGAGCTATAAATGAACACTATCTGTCACTTTAACCCTCTGTGGTCTGAACCCTCTGAAGTTTTGACATGCCTTGACATTTGTGCTTTTTTCAGTTGCTTAAAAACACATTAATGGCTAAAGTCTGATAAAACCGTATTCAGCACAAACTGGGCTACAATAATATATGTGCAACATGTGTGTACATTTTTGTATTTTTTAGAAAATAATGTTTATGCATGGTTTTTGAAAAAACAAAATTTTTAATTCATTGAAATAAGGCCATATAACACAAACTAAACATTTGTCCACAAGCCTTTTGAGAACTGGATCTTGTAGCCTAGAGTTTTTGCTACAAAATGATGTGAAAACCATCCTGATCACTCATTCATACAAAACAATATAATAATTGAACTTTTGTAAGACACTTTTAGAGTTAGAAAGGTCATATGCGAGGAGGCGTGAACTATCATGAATATGGATTGTAATTCACACCAGAGGAGACAAAAGACCCCTCCCCTGTGCCTATCAATGAGGAATGTGACAGAAAGAGAATGAATATAAGGAGACTTAATGATCAAAATCAAGTTTTAAGTTAAAAGAAGTAATCTGACTATACATTTTCTTTACGTAAAGACTTGACTTAATTTTAGACCTACACTACCGTTTAAAAGAAGTCTCTTCTGCTCACCAAGTCTGCATTTATTTGATCCAAAATACAGTAAAAACAGTGATAGTTTGAACTCTTTTTACAATTTAAAAGAACAGTTTTCTATTTGAATATATTGTAAAATACATTTGTGATCAAAGCTGAATTTTCAGCATCATTACTGCAGTCTTCAGTGTCACATGATACTTCAGAAATCATTATAATATGCTGATTTTCTAATATGGGCATATTTAAAGTGCATTTTACTCATTTAACCTGAACACATATTTGCAAGCACAAGCTTTGTTGATGATAATGAGGCAGCATAAACACTAGATAAAATATAATCTAAACATTCATATTACATATCATATGTATATCATACAGTATACAATTTAAATACCTGCTTTAGTTGAAACAACATTTACATGTAACTAAAACTTGCTTATTAGGACATATTTCAAATGTCAATACTCTGAATCCTGGCTGGCAAGTCTGGAAACAGCCCCACTAGTAAAATATGTACATGTTTATATAAAATAACCACAACTAATTAAAACTAAATGACTTACACATCCGAAATTGTATCCTCGGCTGGATCAAGTCTCTTCAAAATACAAATGTTCATCAGAGTCCTGCTCTTCTTCTGAGGAAAATGTTAACTCTTCCTTACTATCCAGGAGTTTCCTCACCTGTGTATCTTGCGATCTTTCAAATGCACAGAAAAATTTACGAATTATATGTTTTCAAGAAACTGTCGGGGCTGTTTTTTTCAATTTGCATTGATCGCTTCAGCACATTACCGTATGAATGGCGCACTCTGCTGGTGGGTGTGATCACATTAGAGATAAATTAGCTCAGCCAGGAGAAACTGTACAACGCTTTGTTTCATACAGATTACATTGCAGGAGAATATTTGTTTTAAATATGAATTGTTTTATTTAAAAGTAGACATTTTAAGCTTTCTTTAGACATACATGTTTGTGTGATAATTATTTGCAGAGTTTGTTCATTTTTGTGACGTGTTTCAGATATATGCTCACAAACCCAGAGACTGCTTACAGCTCACCATTTTTATTTTCTTTATTTGACAAAAACACAAGGATTTGTTGTTATTGTGAGTGTACACAAATAAAAGTAGACCCTTTATAGTCTCTAATGATGTCTTACACTTATCTGTATGCCCCAAAATTACAGAGAATTTTATGTTGTTTGCGCTGTAATGACAAAAAAAACAGCAGAACCCAGAGGGAATGCCCAGCCCAATCTCCCCAATTTGGAATGCCCAGTTCCTAATGCGTTCTAAGTCCTCATGGTGGCATAGTAACTCACCTCAATCTGGGTGGCGGAGGCCGGATCTCAGTGGCCGTCAATCCGCACATTTTATCATGTTTGTAGAGCTTTACCGTGGAGACATAGTGCGTGTGGAGGCTTTACGCTATTCTCCGTGGCATCCATGCACAACTCACCACGTGCCCCACCGAGAGCGAGAACCACGTTATAGTGACCACGAGGAGGTTAACCCAATACGACTCTACCCAAGCAACTGGGCCAATTGGTTGCTTAGGAAGCCTGACTGGAGACAGACTGATTTGTAAAATTTCCATCATAAAATAATTTTATCCATCAAATAATTTTTTTTATTTCTTAGATTATGGCACTCCATTTGTGTTGGTACATTTGACCAGTGGCGGCTCCTGAACATTTTTTCAGGGGGGGCAATTTTTCTGATAATGATTAAGGTGACCCATTCAATGGGTACAGATTTCCCCTCTTGCTACATAAGTTACAGGTGGAAAGCTATGGAAGAAAATAGCATCCAGAAGCCTTCAAAAGCAAAAATGGCATCGCTCCGCAATTAATTATTCCACTTATTCATTACTTACATTGATCCAATGTTGTGTGATGTAAAATAACCAAACAGGACACATTTTTAAAAAGATATGTCCAGCAACAACATAAAGATGGGGGCAGCATATAAGTCAATACCAGAAGCATTTATTGACTGATCTCAAAAGTATTGGCTTACAAAACCAAAATAAGTTATCACAGTACAAATAATCAAGGGTGTTCTTTCACATTCCTCAACACTGCATAAACAATCTGCATTTCCATAAACAAATGAAATATCAGCTGAAAATACAAGTAGACAAATTGTTGAGAGAAGTGGCTCTTTAGAACTACATTTTCTGGAATATAGGATATCACCAAAGTGCTACTTAATAAAAGCAAAGTAATGTTGTCCTAAATAAGTGAATGAACAATTGAGGCTTGACCTAGTGTAGTCTGTGCATCTTGGCTTTACACATTGAAGACCAAACCAGAATGATGAGGTGCTGCCAAGTTTAACCTCATGGTTAGGCCTCATGGTTGAATTGGAAATATGTGCACCAGAGCATAATTCACAACAAGCGAGCAGGAGCTTTTGATAGAGGCTACCGAAAACACTGATGCACGTTATTGGTAATAAGCAATTTGTATAGACTTCCATATTCTGCCCTCTTGTACAGATTTGTGAAAATGAACATGAACAGTGATAGACATTTTGCCTGAAAACAGCATTTGAATATTATTTCTAGAAAGGTAAACAGCTATTTGTATGGATTTGTAAAAATTAACAACCATATTCTGGCCAATTGTATAGATTTATAAAAATTAACAGATTTAGTTTTTTTAAACTTTTTTTTGAATGAATGAAAAATAACTATTTAAAACTGATTTGGTGTATGTGTGTGTGTGTGTGTTATAGAGACAGACAGGGAGAGAGAGAGAGAAAGAGAGAGAGAGAGGCTACATTATTTGTACTGAAACTGTGCTCTTCTCTCTTTCAATGCAGCAAAGTGGTCAATGACTTTATCATTGAAATCAGGCATGTTGAGGACTAGTTCCCTCTCCATGGAAAGCATGAAGTGCATTCAGACGTTCAGACGTTAACTCATGTCAAAGTTGAGAAACATCTCTCAGCTTCAGCTGTTGTCATGGGAGTAGTTATGAGGATGCTCAACAGAGTCACAGTCTCAGAGAATGTCCCCTGGAGGTTGTAGCTCATGAGAACCTGGTACAGTGCCAGTGCACCACAGCAGCCCTTGAATTCAGGATTCTCATAGATCAGAGAGAGGTCTTGAGCTTTGCCTTGTTCAGCATGGGGTATGCGTTCACAGTGGCATTCTGAGCCTCATCAGGAAATGAATGGCAGTACCTTTCAAACATAGCTGCTTGCAGTCGGTAGCACTCACAAGGTGGCCAGTGAAAGAGAACCTTGCTTTGGTGTGATCCAGGATGGTGTCGCAGACCTCTTCAGACAGACTCTGCTTCTCCTCTTCTCTCAAAGCCATTCTGGGTCTTTTGGCTCCTGTTGCTACTTGCAGCTGTACTTAAAATGGGCAGGGATGCATAAAGTCTTAAGGTTAGATTCAACTTTATTGTCATTGTGCAAAATACAAGTACAGAGACAATGAAATGCAGTTAGCATCTAACCAGAAGTGCAAATAGCAATATGTATATATAGTATGTATATATCTAAAAATATGTAAGTATATACAATATGGGTTTTTTGAGTGCAAAGTTATGATGTAGACCAGCTTAATCCAAATGTCTATAATACAGTACAAGGTGCAAATGAAGAAGCATAAACTGAAGGTGCATTGTACAGAATGAGGTATAAATATGTAAATGTGTAAATATATGTATATGGCCAGTGGCCATGACAGTGCAAGCAGCATCAGGAGGTAGAAGTTATGTGCAAGAAATGTGCAAGGGAATGTGCGAAAAATACAAAAATATTTAGTGTTTAAGTTAGCCTTTGTGTCTCTCCTAGACTGGATGTTCAGCACAGTATATAAAGTATGCTAGATTACACCACTGACCATATATAATGAGAATAATGTAATTTCTAATACAAATGCAGTCTCCTTTCATGCATACATTTTCAAATGACAAAGCTCTGCTTTGAGAACGATCAAATGATATTGTTTAATCTTACCTTATGTCCTGGACACTGCTTGTGAAGCTGAGGGCATCTATGTCCTTCTTCTTGAGCTTCTGGTACAGAGTATAGACGTGGGCATGATTTTGTGAAAATCACAGGGAATCTTCATCATGTAGTATCCTCACATAGCCAGATGCCTCTCTCACGGTGGGCTGGTCAAATGAACCCGTCCTGATGGCTTCAAAACATTGTATACTATCGTCTCAATTCTCGTAGACAGTGTTCACGACTCTGCAGTTGAAGTTTCACCATGTGGATGAAGCTTTGGGCAGTCTTCGTGCCACAGTCTGGTCAAGAATGCTGGTCCGTTTGGGTGACCGAGAAAAAAAAGTTGCAATCCCGCTCAGATAGGAAAAGAAAATATTCACATTTTTGATGCGAGAAGTAGCTTGCTGCATGATCAAATTCAGCTGATGTGCATAGCAATGCAACATAATGGGCATTCTTGAAATGCTCACGCACCATTTGCTGCACACCAGCCTTCTCTCCCCTCATCACACTGGCTCCATCGTAAGCTTGCGCAATGAGTTTGACTTTTTCGTCGTTGGCTATGAGAAACTTCTGGGGCGACGTGACTAAAATCGCCCCAAAAGGGGCGGGGCCATTTTAAGCAAGACTTTAGCCTGATTGGACATTTAGTGGCAAATCATACATCTAGATTAGAACACTTATAACGTCTGTTGCTGTGATAGAATTGGTTAGAAAAAAATCTCTTCCTTTTCCCATTTGGCAGTGCGTCGCCCATATCGCCCCTGCATTTGACAATAATTGAACATTATAATTCATAGTCAAAGACCATTTTCGTGGGCCTGTCTGCATTTCTGCCATAGTCTGTGTTTAGGCCTACAACGACCAGGACTTGGCAAAACACAGGCTACAAATTAACAAAGATTTACAAAACTAAAATCATGTTAAGACTGGTGAAACAAGTTCTGTTTATTAATTTGCAAAGATGCTGAACGTTATTTTTTAAAAGTAGCATATTGCATCATTATGCAACTGGTAAAAAAAATAACAAATGACATATTGGAGGGAAAGTAGTGTGTTGGTTACTTTTGAGTTATTGCGTGACAGTGCATGCCATGTAAAGATGGTTGAATTTAAAATGATACACTAGATTTAAATTTTCTTTCTTATTTTAAATCTGTCAGAATGATGTACATCATTTGGAATGGTCTGTTACTGTTTTTAAAATGTGGAAATTGAAAAATTATTTTGGTTAATAAACAACTTCTGTTCTCACCAATACTGCCACATTACGGTCTATACCTTTAGTACATCAAAGATGATAGACTAACATAATTACACATTTTATTACTGTAATCATTATTATATGGTATATATATATTATATATATATATATACCATTTGCCTGTTTTATTTGAATTTTGTGCACTGTGTTCAACATGCCATTAACATACACAGAGATTATGTACAAGCCTGCTTATAGCGACAATGAGTTTGGTAAATGTTTTTGGCTGTGCAGGGCAAACCAGGTCCAGCTGGATTTGGTGGAGAAACAGGACCACCTGGGCTACAGGGTATGCCAGGAGAGAGAGGGATTTCTGGACCAGCCGGGCCTAAAGGAGAAAGTGTGAGTGTGGCTCTGCATGATAAGAGAAATCAAAGGCTTTTACATGTAAAAATGTGCACATGCATAATAAACACAGTACTTAAAATCATGCTTTTGCAATATGTGCAACAATATTGTGTATATTAAAGGCATTACAGCTTTCAATATACTGAATGACTTCATATCTTCACTGAAAGTTAATATTCCTTGAGAGAGATGCAAGAAATTATCTGTGAAAACTTATCTGTGTGGCACTGTGAAATTGTCTCGCATCAAGCAAAATTCTGTATTTTTTTTTATCTTATCGATTTGTTGGAAACTTTGTGTATTTTAATACTCTTTATTTGTTTTTCAGGGTGGAGTGGGAGACAGAGGGGCAGAAGGGGCAGCTGGCAATGATGGGGCTCGAGTGAGTGACAGACACATAATTAACTGCATGAACTACCAGTCAATCATTCTGTGTAAAAGAAAAAATCCACATTTCAAAGTCTAAATTAATTTTTGAGTGCTGACCTAATTCTTAAAGGCATAGTTCACCCAAAATGAAAATCTGTCATCATTTACATGTTTCAAACCTGTATGACTTTTGTTCTTCAGGGAAACACAAAATATGTTCTGCCTCAAAATATGCCTCAGTAACCTTCACTTTGATTGCATTTTTTTTTTTAAACAATGAGTGTGAATGGTGACTGAAGCTGTCAGTCACCAAACATTCTGGTCAGCATCTCATTTTATGATTCACGATGCAAAGAAAGTAATACAACATGAGATTTGGAACAACATGAGGTTTGGAACAACACAAGGGTGGGTAAATGATAGCATTTTCATTTTTGGGTGAACTATTCCTTTAACAAAGCAGGCGTTAGGAAGACATTATTAATAAAAAAATGTTTGCTGTCTATAGGGATTGCCCGGTCCTGTTGGACCCACCGGACCAACTGGGCCACCTGGGGAGAAAGTAAGATGATGTTTTCATAAAACTCTTCTTAAATGGCAGTTTGATCTGCCTTATTTTATCATTTATATAGCCATACTGAGACTTAATTGCTTCATCAGTTTCCCAGTAGAACTGATTAAAATTTAAATAGTTACTACTGTTACTACACAGATGCACTTTGAAATGATTATTCAATTACAGGGTGAACAAGGCCCAAGAGGCCCTTCTGGATCTCCAGGCTCAAGAGCAATGGCTGTGAGTACAGCATTTGTAACAGTAAAGCATGTACATATACGTAAATTATTAACCTAGTGAAAGATCCCTGTAGTTGTTCTTTAGTCATATAATAGATAATTTCATTACTCCTGTACTATTTTACAGGGATCACCTGGTGAGCCAGGTCCTACTGGTCCTGTTGGGTTTGCTGGACCTCCCGTAAGTCAGTCCATCCATCAATCCATTCATCCATCCGTGTTTTTAATATGATCTGATACACGTTCTAAATATTATGTTTTTATGATAGGGTCCTGATGGTCAGCCTGGAGTTAAAGGTGAACCTGGAGAGGAAGGGGCAAAGGGAGAGGCAGGGTCTCCAGGGCCTCAGGGAATGGCGGGAAAACCTGGACCTCAGGTGAGGAAGGACATGTATATATGTAAGGAATAATTGACGACGGACCATTGAATTATTGAAAAATAATGCACTCCCGAGGTGGTAATGTGGTCACAACGCACAGCGGAGTGACCGTTACACCTTGGGTGTGCATTATTTTTAATAATTCAATTAGCCAGAGTCAATTATTCCGCTTATACCATGGTTACAATTCCTTAAGACATCGTTCAGGGTTTTATCTCAAGACATTTTCTGGTTTTCATCCCTAAAATGCTCTTGTGAGTGGAACTAATTTCTTCCACAACAGATTCAGCACCTTGCTTTGATACAGTCTGAGCCTCCATTGCTTGTTCGAAAACGTCACTGTAGAACTAGCAACAGAGGATAGCGAGGCTTGCGCTGCTTAACTGGAGAACTTACTGGAGTAATAAGGTAGTGCGTTTGTGCGTGCGTGAGTGTGTGAGATTGTTTTCGAGGGATCAAAAGAGAGAAACTCGTAAACTGGGAGAGATCGCTTCTGGGATTACCTTTTTTGTTGCAGCTCTCGTCAGAAGTAATATCGCATAAAAATCGATGAGATAAAAGATGTAATTTTAAGCACTTCTCAGCAGCAGCGAATGTCACCATTGTTGTATATAGCTTCTCCGATGTAAACCTTAACAACTGTTCCCCGTCTGTCGCTCACTTCGACGTCGTGTCGAAGAAGCGACACTAGGGGTCTCTCTTGAGCGCCGAAAGATACCTCTGATCTATGAAAAAAGGCCAATGAGAGTTGGCGAACAGTATTTGCATACTCCGCCTCCGGATACGGATATAAAGGCGAGAGAAATACGCTCGTTCATTCAGTAATTTTCTTCGGAGCCGATGATCGTGTTTATGCTGACTGCTGCGTGTAACACTGCTGATCCTGCTTCTGATCCTCTGACGCTCTGCTGCTGTTGGATTTACGGCGCACTACAGCGGCTGTTTTCTCTTCTCTGCCGGCGTGCAGTTTGCCCCTGGGCGCTTCGACAGCGCAGAGTTGAAAGAGTTCCCTTTATAAAGAGTTATATTTCTCATAAAGAGTTTATTTCTCTAAAAGAGCAATACATAGTGGTGTTGAACGCCCTTTTCAGGGCGCGTCTTTATAAAGATGCCATTCAACCCCTGTGTAGTTCCTGGATGCGGTAGAGTGCTCTCCGCTTCTGACGGCCACAGGCGCTGTCTCGTGTGTCTGGGCGCCGATCACACCGAGGCAGCGTTTGTGGATGGCTCATGTTCTCACTGCGAGAACATGACCATGGTAATGTTGCGGTCGCGGCTCGCTTTCAATAGAAAGCACGCCACTCCAGCCGCCCCCCGTATCGCTCCTTCTTCCCACGGGATTGAGGACGATGCGGTTGGCGCTGGAGGCGATTTGGGGAGGGCAGCGGGTGCGCTTCCGCCGGGCACGTCCCCTCGGACCACCCGCCCCCCGGCACGCTCGTTTACCTCCTTCCAGTCTCGAGGTAACGGCGACTCGCCTCCGGGCTGGTCTGCCTATCCTCTGGAGCTTGAAGCCGATGAGCTCGCCGCTCCATCGGTGAGCGCGGCATCTGACGCTGACTCCTCCCCTGGACTGCCGCCTTTGGGCCAGCAGGCCCAGGTTGAGGCGGATGCGCAGATGTCCAACATGCTTGCCCGGGCCGCCGTCGGGGTGGGGTTGGACTGGAAACCTCCACCCTCCCCACACCCGTCACGGTTGGATGACTGGTTCCTGGGGTCTGGGCGCCGCTCACAGCCACGCCCCCCCCCGGTCCCGTTTTTCCCGGAGGTGCATGACGAGCTGACGTCTTCATGGAGAGCGCCGCTCTCCATTCGTCAAAAGCCCTGCTCGTCCGCTCTCGCTACCCTCGACGGCGGAGAGGCCCACGGGTACACGGCGATTCCCCAGGTGGATAGGGCAGTTGCGCTCCATCTTTGTCCCGGTGACCCTACCACCTGGCGCGGGCGCCCTGTACCCCCTTCCAAGGCCTGTAGGACTTCACCCTCCTTAAACAACAAAGCCTACAGCGCCGCGGGACAGGCCGCCTCCGCCTTGCACGCCATGGCCCTCCTGCAAGTCCACCAGGCCAAGGCGCTCAGAGATCTGCACGAGGGTAGCCATGATCCCGATGTGTTCCAGGAACTGCGCTCAGCGACCGACCTCGCCCTCAGAGCCACGAAGGTCACCGCGCAGGCACTCGGGCAGGCGATGGCCACCCTTGTGGTCCAGGAACGTCATCTTTGGCTCAACCTGGTCGAGATGCGTGAGGCCGACAAAGTTCGCTTCCTCGACGCCCCTGTCTCCCAGCTTGGCCTATTCGGCGACACCGTCGAGGAATTTGCCCAGCAGTTCTCCGCAGTGAAAAGACAGACGGAGGCCATCTCTCACATCCTGCCTCGCCGCAAACCTGCCGCCAAGGCCACTGCCCCGTCTGCTCGCCGAGGGCGTCCTCCTGCGGCTAAGAAATCTGCTCCGCCTCAACCCGGGCCCAGCTCTCAGCCCCTGCGTCGAGCACACCGCAAGAAGCAGACGCCCCCCGTCTCCCGGACTCCCTCGAGGACCCGGAAGGCTCCCAGGCGGTCCTGAGACGGACGACCCAGCGACACAGATGTTAGCTCCGGAGGTGGTAAGACCACTCCGTCCCCCGGTGGAGGGCCGGGAGGAGAATCTTTTGTTTTCAAACAATTTAATTTGCCGCCCCCCCTTAGATGGGGTTGCGGTACCCACATTCTCAGTAAAAGAGCTATTTCCTATGTCTCTGGGTCACCTGGCCCGCAAATGCCGTTCTCACGGCACTTTGCCCTTAGATCTCAACAGTCCTGGCTTCCTGGACACGGACCACCCGTCTTCAGCCCCACGACTGTCCCCCGGCTGGCCGGTTCCGACGAGTCTAGAGGACGCCTACCCAGGACCTCCTCCTCAGTCGCTAACCCGCCCCCTGCCGGGTGTGTGGAGCAAGGTAAGTGCTTTGAGTCTTTTCTCAGCACCTCAGCCGCGGGTCGCCTCGTCGCCGCCCAACGCTGCCCTACCTGCTCCGCCTCGCTGCGAAGCCCCGCCGGGTACGTCCAAATTGACCGTCCCTTTGGTGCCCCTAGCGCAGAGGTTGGACGCGTGGCTTTCACTTCCCAACCCGTCTCGCTGGCTGGCACGGACCATCCGACTCGGTTACGCAATTCAGTTTGCCAGGCCCCCGCCCCCCTTCATGGGCGTCCGCTTTTCCGCAGGACACGGCGAACACGCCCACTCCCTGCGCGCGGAAATCGCGACTCTTCTGGCCAAAGACGCGATAGAGCCTGTCCCTCAAACCAAGATGAAAAAGGGTTTCTACAGCCCTTACTTCATTGTACCCAAGAAAAGCGGCGGCTTACGACCAATCTTGGACCTGCGAGTTCTCAACCGAGCGTTGCACAAACTCCCGTTCAAAATGCTCACGCAGAAGCACATCTTAACCTGAGTCCGGCATCTAGATTGGTTCGCAGCGATAGACCTGAAGGACGCGTACTTCCACGTCTCCATCCTGCCCCGACACCGCCCCTACCTGTGGTTTGCGTTCGAGGGCCAGGAGTATCAGTACAAAGTCCTCCCCTTCGGCCTGTCTCTGTCCCCTCGCGTCTTCACGAAAGTCGCAGAGGCAGCTCTTGCCCCGCTCCAAGAAGCCGGCATCCGCATACTCAACTACCTCGACGACTGGCTCATCCTGGCCCACTCGCGAGAGTTACTATGCGCCCACAGAGACCAGGTGCTCAGGCACCTCAGCCGTCTGGGGCTTCAGGTCAACTGGGAAAAGAGCAAGCTCACTCCAGTTCAGAGCATCTCTTTTCTCGGGATGGAGTTAGACTCGGTCTCAATGTCCGCACGTCTCACAAAGGAGCGTGCTCAGTCAGTGTTGAACTGCCTCGCCGCCTTCAGGCCGGGCACAGCGGTCCCCTTAAAACTTTTCCAGAGGCTCCTGGGGCATATGGCATCCTCCGCAGCGGTCGCGCCGCTGGGCTTGATGCATATGAGACCGCTCCAACACTGGCTTCGGAACCGAGTCCCGAGACGAGCATGGCGCCACGGCACGCACCGGGTAACAATCACCCCCGCCTGCCGACAAACATTCAACCCCTGGACAGACCTCTGTTTCTTACGGGCTGGAGTACCCCTACAGCAGGTGTCCAGACGCGTCTTGGTCACGACCGACGCCTCCAAATTGGGTTGGGGCGCCGTTTGCAACGGGCACGCAGCCTCAGGCTGTTGGAAAGGGGCCCAACTGCGTTGGCACATCAACTGCCTCGAGTTGTTGACCGTCCTCTTTGCCCTGCAGAAGTTTCTCCCGTTAATTCGGGATGAACATGTCCTAGTCAGGTCGGACAGCACCACTGCAGTCGCGTACATAAATCGCCAAGGCGGCGTACGCTCCCGTCACATGTCACAACTCGCCCGTCGTCTCCTCCTTTGGAGCCAGCACCGACTCAAGTCGCTGCGCGCCACTCACATCTCCGGCAACCTCAATGTGGTAGCGGACGCGCTGTCACGACAACGCTTGCCTGGCGGAGAGTGGAGGCTTCACCCCCACTCGGTTCAGCTGATTTGGGAACGGTTCGGCAAGGCCCAGGTAGACCTGTTTGCCTCCCGAGAGACCTCCCACTGCCCGCTCTGGTTCGCCCGTTCAGAGGCTCCCCTCGGGGCAGATGCACTGGCACACAGTTGGCCGGTGGGGCTGTGCAAGTACGCATTCCCCCCAGTGAGCCTTCTTGCACAGGTGCTGTGCAAGGTCAGGGAGGACAAGGAGCAAGTCACTCTCGTGGCTCCTTACTGGCCCACCCGGGCCTGGTTCTCGGACCTCGTACTCCTCGCGACAGCCCCTCCCTGGCGAATTCCTCTGAGGAAGGACCTTCTTTCTCAGGGACGGGGCACGCTCTGGCATCCGCACCCAGACCTCTGGAACCTCCATGTCTGGTCCCTGGACGGGACGCGGAAGATCTAGCTGGTCTACCACCCACGGTCGTAGCCACGATCAACCAAGCCAGAGCCCCTTCTACCAGGCAACTCTACGCCCTGAAGTGGCGTCTGTTCGTGAATTGGTGTTCTTCCCGGGCAGAAGACCCACAGAGGTGCGCAGTTAGGTCGGTGCTCCTGTTTCTACAGGAGAGGTTGGAGGGGAGGCTGTCCCCGTCCACCTTAAAGGTGTATGTTGCCGCTATCGCAGCTCACCACGACCCAGTAGACGGTAAGTCTCTGGGCAAGCACGACTTAATCGTCAGGTTCCTAAGAGGTGCCCGGAGGTTAAACCCCTCCCGGCCAAACCTGTTCCCCTCCTGGGATCTCTCGGTGGTCCTCGCCGGTCTTCAGAGATCCCCTTTCGAGCCGCTAGAATCAGCTGGACTCAGGGCCCTCTCTCTAAAGACGGCCCTGCTGATCGCGCTCGCCTCCATCAAGAGGGTCGGGGACCTGCAAGCGTTCTCTACTAACGACACTTGCCTGGAGTTCGGTCAGGCAGACACTCATGTGATCCTAAGACCTCGACCGGGCTATGTGCCCAAGGTTCCTACCACGCCCTTTAGAGATCAGGTAGTGAACCTACAAGCGCTGCCCCGGGAGGAGGCAGACCCAGCCCTCTCACTATTGTGTCCGGTACGTGCCTTGCGTGCCTACCTGGAACGCACCCAGAGCTTTAGGCGCTCTGAGCAGCTCTTTGTCTGCTTTGGAGGACAGCAGAAAGGGAACGCTGTCTCCAAACAGAGGTTGTCTCACTGGGTGGTGGAGGCCATTCAGTTGGCCTACCACACCCAGGCCGTGCCACCCCCCTTACGGGTGCGGGCCCACTCCACTAGGAGCGTGGCATCCTCATGGGCACTGGCAAGGGGCACCTCCCTAGCAGACATTTGCAGAGCTGCGGGCTGGGCAGCACCTAACACCTTTACGAGATTCTACAATCTCAGGGTTGAGTCAGTCTCGTCCCATGTTCTCTCAGGTCCGAGCCTGTAGAACTCGGTACACGTCGACGATCTGACCGGGTGAACCGCTTGTTCCAGCGCCGTTTCCCTCTGCCAAGGCAAAACAGTGCGCTTTTGTCCCAGAGGACCCAGGTCCCTGGTTGATTCCTCCCTAGCACTTCGGGCCCGCAGCAGTTCAACGGAGGAACGTGCTGGTCCTGTCCACTACGGGTACCTCCGGCTACCCCTACTGGAATAGGTGCTCCACAGATCAGGCCTCCTACGGGACTCCTCCTGTGTGTATTTCCGCGGCACGGTCACCTTACGAGCTGACCCGCGTCTCCCTTAGGCAGTCCTTCGTTGCCCTCCGGTCGCCGTGTTGTAGCAACTCCCCCCTCCTCGAGGTTGGATCTACCACCGCGCCATTTCCTCCCACATGCCCCAAGTGGCCATGTGATGTATTTTGCCACCTTTACCTCCCCTGCTGGGCGGGTGTGGCCTCCGCAGGGTCTTTTCCCCCTAAAAGAATAGGAATTCGGAATAAGACCCCCTTCCCTCGGTGCGGTAAGGGCCCCGGCTGCTCTTGCTCTATGCCGAGAAAACATAGAGAGAAAAGAGGCCCAGCCAGGCTTGGCCCGTTCCCTAGTTGGGAGCGTCACCTTGTTCCCCCCTAGGGTAACCAAAAGGATGCTGACGGTTTTTCGGGGCATTAGGGAAGAGTACGTGCAGCCTGAACACAGCTGGTTGCTTGTGCACGTGCAAATACCTGCCCGCTTCTGTGTCAGCAGTACACGTACACGGCTCAGCGCATGGCGAGTTTTGAAGTGGACCCCTAGTGTCGCTTCTTCGACACGACGTCGAAGTGAGCGACAGACGGGGAACATCTCGGTTACGTATGTAACCTCCGTTCCCTGATGGAGGGAACGAGACGTCGTGTCTTCCCGGCCACGTCGCTAAGCCGAGCCGCTGAGATGCCTGGAACACTCCCGGCTCCTCAGAAAAATCCTGAATGAACGAGCGCATTTCTCTCGCCTTTATATCCGTATCCGGAGGCGGAGTATGCAAATACTGTTCGCCAACTCTCATTGGCCTTTTTTCATAGATCAGAGGTATCTTTCGGCGCTCAAGAGAGACCCCTAGTGTCGCTTCTTCGACACGACGTCTCGTTCCCTCCATCAGGGAACGGAGGTTACATACGTAACCGAGACGTTTTCAACCCCAATGAGATGCAGATGTGCGCTGACATGATGGTTCTGTTTTTTGCTCACGAGTAGTGCGTAATGCGTATTTGTATGTGTGTCCACGTGTGTGTGAGAGAGCTTGAGAGAGGGGGAGGGGTGTGCAAGGCTGTTTCCCATAGGAATTTCAGATAATATAGAAACAGTTGTATTAATCAAGTGTATCTTGCTTTGATACAGCTCAAGCATTCGTTGCTATTTCGAAAACGTCACATTAGAATTAGCAATGGAGGATAAGCTGCTTTTTTGGCATTGGAGTGACAAGGTTGTGTGTGTGTGTGTGTGTGTGTGTGTTTGCGAGAAAAAGAGAGAAACTGAGAGAGATTGTGTGTGGAATAACCTGTGTTTAAAGTGGCTCTTGTCAGGAATAAAATTCTTGTACAGCTTTTCCATTGCTAAACAACTGTTTATTATCCCAGTCAGTCAGGGGGGTGTGCTGAATTTGCTCACGAGAGAGTTTATGTGAGAGCAAAAGAGATGGGGAAGTGTAGTGGGGTGCTTTCCACTATAGCTATGTGAGGCTGATTAGGGCAAAATTCATTGAAACTTTTAAAATAAAAAGTTTAACATATTAAAAGTTCTGTCGGATAATAGAAACTGTTGTATTGCTCAAGTCATGGGGGCTGCAGCTCTATTTGTTGGTCGCGACTCGAGTTTCAATGTGTGTGTGTGTGTGTGAGACAAGAGAGAGAGAGATAGATAGAGAGAGAAAAGAGGGAGCCCAAGGACACTTTTCTGTCGAAATTGAAATAAATGTAGGATACTATAGACATTGTCATTCTTATCTGATGTACTTAACTAATGTCTTTGTTTTAATTGGTTATATTGTTGTGCTAGCTTGTAGGGCTCTTGAAAATAACTGAAATAATTGAATTAAGTGATATGGAACCTTTATGCGGTCAAGACCTGGAACTGCTTCATAGCTGTGTTTACTGGAAAAATAATTGCACACCTTAGAATGTCCGTCAACCAATCAGAGTCAAGCATTCAACAGACCTGTGGTATAAATTTAGATATACTCAGTATATCTACAGTATGTGCATATATAAATAGATTTTATAAATAGACTTTAAATAAGGAAACTGATATTACTGAATAAATTAACAGACTTGATACCATTTATTTAAAGGAACCCTTTTGAAACATGTACAAACTTGTTGTTAATTTTTAGGGCTTGGCTGGAATTACTGGCCTTAAAGGTGGCAGAGGAACTCAGGGAGCTGCTGTAAGTCACATACAAAATTGTTGTATCATAATTGCTATTGATCTTCTTGGAAGTGCTCAATTACTTGTGCTGAATCCTCTTTCTTTCTTTCTTTCTTTCTTTCTTTCTTTCTAAAAGGGCCCCAGTGGTTTCCCAGGATTCCCAGGAGGTGTTGGCCCAGTTGGATCTTCTGTGAGTGATTCCTTAGCCTCAAACACTGCTCAAAAGCCAGACCTTCAATTCGTATTTTCATTGCTAATATAGTGTTATAAAATACTTTTTTTGACTCATAAAACAAGCCAGTTGGCCTCTGATGTACTATTTGAACGCTGGCTTACATTGATATATTTACTAGGGTCCAGTTGGTGAGCCTGGTCCAATCGGTGCCCCAGGTAAGGAGGGCCCACCTGGACTTCGGGGAGATCCTGGAGGGCCTGGGCGTCAGGGAGAACGTGGAAACCCTGGACCTGCTGGTAGCCATGGAGACAAAGGGGAATCTGGAGAGGATGGACAGCCAGTAAGTTTTTCCTTACACTTGATATCAAATAAAGTACCAGTAACAAGTGCTCTACAAAATTATATGCAGTGTATTACAATCATGTTCATTCTGTGCTTTTCATATAAAAACAGAATTGTGATTTTAAAATAAACTGTAAATGTTTAAAACTACACAATTAATAACAATACAACTTGATATTGCATCTTAAAACCAGACTGATAGCGCTGTGAATTCTGTGACAGCAGGTCGAAAGTTATGCGGCTGAAATCAGTTTGTTCTTGCTGAAATTCAAACCACTGCCCCTAGTGGCCAAAGTAGGAAGAGTTGTTGAACATTGGCATGTGTGAGCTCCATTTTCCAGGTTGAATGTCCATAGATGGCACCAAAAGCAAGTTGTATTTTTAGTTGTACATAAGTGGAGTAAAATTGTAATTTTAGAGCAATTACTTTAAGGTTTCCTTGGGATTAGACCTTGTGTCAGTAGTGCCAGAAGGAGAGGTAATCATGTTTTAATTGATGCAAAAATGTCTTATGGGGGATGTCGTTTACCAGTAATTCAGCAGAATGTGGTCAATTTCAGGGTACAAGTACTTTCGGAAGCAACATGTCGAATTCTTTTGTGATCATGTTGCCCAAAACTCATATTCTCATTTAATTTTCCAAGGGTCCAGATGGACCAACAGGCCCTGCTGGAACACCAGGACAGAGGGGGCTTGTGGGTCTTCCTGGGATGAGAGGAGAGCGTGGTATGGCTGGCCTTTCTGGACCTGGGGTAAGTTACCACATCTACCAACTTGTCATGCTAGAAAATATCTGGAAATTCATCTTTGTAGAAATCAATAACCCAGGACTTTTTTACTTGGTTTAGATGACTCATGGACACAAGCGGATAAGCAGCCTTCCACTAAGATTTGTTTGTGAGAAACTACAGCTTTGACACTCTACTTTAATCCATCTGTTTGGTTTTCTGAAGGGTCCACCAGGAAAGGCTGGCACCACAGGTCCCCAAGGAACCAAAGGTGGTGCTGGACCAGTTGGTTTACCAGGAGCTGCTGGACCCCGAGGAGATGCTGGCCCTGAGGTATATGGGATGTTAGTCTTGAAAAAATGTTTAACAGAGAGATATATAATATATATTACATATATACTGTACAGTTTATATACAAATATTAGTCCTGATTTATTCTTTATTAGGGTTTGGCTGGAGCTGATGGAATTCCAGGAGCTGATGGCATCATTGGAGCAAGAGTAGGGACCCACAGACCTAAATTGAGTTTTATCAGAAATACATTTTCCAAATATAGATAAGTTCTAATGAAAGTTAATATGTGTTTGGTTGCTCTCAGGGTGACAGAGGAGACCCAGGACCAGAGGGTCTCGCTGGAGGCCAGGGAGAATCAGGATCTCCAGGACCTGTCGGAACTCCAGGAGATCCAGGACAGAGAGGAGATCAGGTGTGTTTCCTGTATCAATTTCTGATTCTTCAGAGTAACACTGATGTGTAACAAAATCATCTACAATGGCAATGAAAATGCAATGGATATGGCTACTTTAATCTTGTACTCTTTAATATTTTTGTTCTATTTCATTTTGATTGGTTTATTTTGCTGACAGGGTGCAAGAGGCCCACCTGGTCCAGACGGTCAGGCAGGAATCAGAGGGAAAAAAGTAAGTCTGCATATGGTACAATCAATGTGTGTTGCATCATAAACTATTGGTCGACCGAGATGAGTTTTTTCAAGAACTGATGCCAGTATGTAGAGAATAGGATGGCCAAAAAATCCAATATTTACTCAAAAACATTTACTAAAAATAATCAGATTCATACAACACATTCTCACACCCAACTCGTCACATATTGACGCTTTTGACAGGACCCCTTGGCGTCACATTTTAACGCCCTAGGTATACCTTTGGCGTCATTTTTCAACGTGTTGGGTAGTCTTAACCAAAACGGCATTCAGAGTTTAACAACGCTCCTCGGCGTGTGCAAGTAAGCAGTTTAAGCGTTTTCTTAGGTACTGGTAACTAGAGCATGCTGGATAACGTATTTTTATCGGAGGTTTGTTGATGTTAATAAATATATATAATATGCTACAATTGTGTTCAATTAATCAAAGTTTTTTATATTTTTATTTTTAAAATCCTCTATAGAAGTCTATCGGACTTCCCAACGCGTTGAAAAATGACGCCAAAGGAATACCCAGGGCGTTAAAAAGTGACGCCAAGGGGTCCTGGCAAAAGCGTCAATATGTGACGAGTTGGGTGTGAGAATGTGTTGATTCATAATATAATATCAACAACCATACAGTGATTACTGTGATTTAAGTCCTACAAGTCTTACGTACACATACAAAGTAACAATTCTAGGTTCATTTTGAGTTGGAAACAACAAAATGAATGACTTTCGGTTCAATAAATTATTTACTAAAATGATGCAGTTTATGAGAGTTGTTCATTTGGGAGGTAGTGCTGAATGTTTTGCAATGTAGATTCAAAAGAACTGACTTATGAGAGTAATTTGTTTGGGAATTGGACTACACTTGTTGTACTGTTTGTTTCACACTGCTGATTTGATAGCAATGTTGCAGTACTACTGAATGGTAGCACAGGAAACACTGAGTATTTTTGCACGGTGTTCTGTCCGCTCTGGTGGATGAATGCACATTTGAGGAATGCTAATGCAACAAAAGTCTTGAATATCATTCGGTTACAGTATTAAAAACAAACCCCAGGATGTTCTTATTCAGAACTGGTTCTCAACCCTACTCAAAATTGCCAAATAATGGCTGAATAATTGGAAATATCTGACCTTTTAATAGACAAATCTTCACTGTGCCTCATAAATGTCTCCTAATCAATCTTAGGGACCACAAGGACCTTTGGGAGACAAAGGTGACAAAGGAGACACAGGTGAGAGAGGTCAGAAGGGTCATCGTGGCTTCACTGGACTACATGGGCTTCCTGGAATATCAGTAAGTATAACCTGCCACATTTCACAATACAACATTCATCTGCCTTCTTCTGATAATCATCTGTCAATATTCTCCTTCTAGGGTGCTACAGGGGATGATGGTGCAATTGGAATTGTTGGACCCAGCGGGCAAAGAGTGAGCAGCAGGCTTAAATATAATTTCAAATAGCACAGAACTATGTTTTTTTTTTTTCGATTTCAAAGCATCAGCAACGAATATGTATGTAGAATGGAATTTAACATTAAGATTGTCATTGCTAGGGACCTCCCGGCCCTGTTGGACCAGCAGGAAAAGAAGGTGATATGGGTCCACCTGGAGCAGTAGGGGCCCCTGGAACTCGAGGTGCTGCTGGAGATGTTGGACCAGAGGTGATGTTAATGTTGTAGTTAACAAATGAGATGGGAGGGGCCTGGGTAGTTCAGCGGTTAAGACGCTGTCTACCACCCCTGGAGTTAACTAATTCAAATCCCAGGGCGTGCTGAGGGACTCCAAAGCAACCAAATTGTCCCTGTTGCCGGGGGTGGGGGGTTTGGGGGGGGTAGAGTCACATGGGGTAACCTCCTCGTGATCGCTATAATGTGGTTCGCTCTCGGTAGATCACATTGGGATTTGGGCATTCCAAATTGTGAGATAAAGGGGAGAAAATCTATAAAAAATTCAAATAAAAAATACAATAAAAAAAGAGAATGATATGGGATGGGATCTCTCTCCTGAATTTTTTTTTTTAAACCTGCCTTAAGTAGTTGGTCTTAGTTGGTCTCTACTAGTTAGACTGGACTGGTTTTAGAGGGGTTTTGGGCATTGGTCAACATAAAAGACCAGCTGGACATCCAATTTAACCAGCTTAGGCTGGTTTAAGATGTTGTTTTCGCAGAGCTGCACATCCATAGTGCTATTCACAGGTCATCATCTCACATGCAGCAGAAAATCTCAACAAAGTGTTTTTGTTTTCTTATCTCTTTTGTCAAATGCTAATTTTCTATCCTTAATGACTCAATGATCAATTAATAAATTTTGTTCTGAATGACTCATAATCATGATTAATTACACAGTGCGGCTAATGTGATTAGACGATTAGAAAACATTAGATGCTCTGTAATGTTCAACACAAATAGTAATCACTCAGTCTCATCTATAGGGACCCCCAGGTGAACCTGGCCCATCTGGACCCCCTGGACCTCCTGGCCCCCCTACCGCTGCTGTAGATGACCTTTTTGGTACAAACTTTGAATCTGATGGCGACTCTGAGCCAGAGGCGCCTCCACCTCCAGAATTCAACGAGGATGAGGCAAGACCCAGTAATGGATCTGATGTGGTTCGGGTCGACAGTGGGGTTCAGTTGTCTCTTAAGAGCCTTGGAAGTCAGCTGGACAGCATGCGCAGTCCTGATGGCAGTCACCAATATCCTGCTCGCACATGTCAGGACCTAAAACAGTGCTATCCTCTAAAGAAGAGCGGTGAGTGAGATGAAGAAATAACTCTGGTTTAAAGGAATAGTTAATACGAGAATGTGAATTCTGTCATAATTTACTCACCTTCATGCCGTTCCAAACCTTTATAACTTTTGTATATCGAACACAAAAGGTGGTCTGTTTTTTCAACAATTAGGGTCTGTCTTTTCAACAAAATGGCAGTGGATAGTAGGGCTGAGCGATGTGACGATGTAGTTGGATATCGACGATGTCTTACAAAGATACCGATGCCGATTGTGAACAGATGATGATACGACAATATCGGGAAATGGCAAAACCGTGGATCTGGGAAGTCGCCAGATATATTAAACAGTGGTCAGGGTGTGAAACTAGCACTAGCCACATGCAAAATACTCCTTGTCCAAATGCATTTCATGCAAGGGTAATTTTGCTCATCTACCCACAACAGGCAGATGACCTGTAAGACGTCTCGGAGGGACACATGACAAGAAGTGTTGTTAGTCACAAAGATACATGCTTGAAGAAACACACTTTATTATATTTTTAAGAACAGACAACAGAAAAGCCGTCAGTGCTTGTGTCTGATTCGTTGTTTGTTCAGAGGTGTGCAGCACAAGCCTGTCATGTGGAACAAGCGCATGTAAAGAGTTTTCAATCTTATTTTCTCTGTTTAATTTGTCTGAAAATGGTTTGCAAGAATTATGCCATCTGTGAGAATGCTGCAAATTATCTCTGATCATCACAGGATGGGAGGTGCTGTGAGATTAATTCACTTTATTTCCACACAGGTAACATGCATTGTGAACGCAACTCTGCATGTTCAGTAACATATATATATATATATATATATATATATATCTTTGTATAAAATAAACAAAGACGATAGTGTTTAAATCATAAAGTAATTCAAGACACATTCACCTTGAACCTAAAATGTAGTTTAATTTTCTTTTATTTAGGCAGCATTAACTGTATTACCAAGATGGAATACAAACACAAATTTTGCAGCATTATTTTGGGAACACAAGGGAATTTATTAGGCTTATTTATTTAGAAAATTATTGTCTTTACATTTATAATTGTCTTTAGTTCTTTAGTTAGAGTTAGTCGTTGAAGACGGTAAATGTTTGGATTTGGATTTGATCACTTCGTTATTTTATTGCTTTTTTCGTTTAGTTAAAAGTGCAATTTGAATTTAGAAATGTCTTTTGTTTATGTTTGTCATGTTTCAATAAATTAATATATTGTTTTTTTTAATTTTCTCCCCTTTTCTCCCCAATTTGGTATGCCCAATTCCCAATGCGCTCTAAGTACTCATGGTGGCATAGTGACTTGCCTCAATCTGGGTGGCAGAGGACGAATCTCATTTGCCTCCGTGTCTGAGACAGTCAATCCATGCATCTTATCACATGGCTTGTTGAGCACGTTACCACAGAGACCTAGCATGTGTGGAGGCTCACGCTGTTATCCGCAGCATCCACACATAACTCACCATGTGCCCCACCAAGAGCGACCACATTATAGCGACTACGAGGAGATTAACCCAGTGTGACTATAACCATCCTAGCAACCTGGCCAATTGGGTGCTAAGTAAGCCTGACTGGAGTAATTCAGCATGCCCTGGATTCGAACTTGCGACTCCAGGTGTGGTTGTCAGCATCTTTACTTGCTGAGCTACCCAGGCCCCCATGAATAAAATTTTCTAATCAAAATCAATAAAGCAATAAAAATTCACAACATTCAACAGGGGGGTTGACGATGTAATCGGATATCGTGCAATTTTTTAAGGCAATTATAACTAAATATTTTTTACATATCGCACAGCCCTAGTGGATTTAAAAAATTTAAGTATCATAAAATCCCTCCATGCAATTTGTGTGTGTATGTATATATATATTATATATAAAATGTAAAGCATATAAATGGTGGAGGTACCCCCAATAATCAAGCAAGCAAGTTCAACCCCCCCATTATTTATACCACGATCAATGGAAACATGGGTAAATGCGTCAATGTTCAAGCCAAATCTATGCCTTTGCACAAGCCACATAAATAATGTCAAAATTTGCTAAATTTGAATATGAAATGGTCAGTATTTGGCAGAAATTACCTGCATGATTCCCAACCTTTCAGGAGAACTGGCGTATGGACAAACAAGTCAAAATTTCTATTGCATTAAACAAACACAGCATCCAAGAAAGAGTGGTTTTACTGTAACAGAAAGAAAAAGGAAAAGTACTCACCTGTCAAGAAACTGCATAGCAGACAACACTGAAAAATGTTAACCTAAAAAAAATGTGCTTCATGTGGTAACATCTAATTGTACTTATTTTATTCAAGTCAAAAATATAATTTTATATTACTGAATCAACCTTAATACATTAGGCTACACAATCAAAACAAATTTGAAGGGTTAGATCAGGTAGAAATAGCTCCTTCAGGAAACCTAACCCTTCAACAATTGCAGTTTATCGCTTTTTATATTGAACCATGCAGGAAAAAATATTAAAATCCCTTGGAAAAGCCTAATCAAATCCCATGCTGTGTTGAATAGGTCTGACTCATGATGAGTTATGAGGATCCATGTGAAGAGATTTATTTGCAATTACAGCTAATAATTTTCAAAATCCATAATCCAAAACACATTGTAGAGAATCCAGGGATTTGTCAGAATAATAAATGATAATAAATAAGCAATAATGGATATAGGGAAGGGTGCCACTGTTTATCCCTTTGGCTTTTGCACAAGTGAAGACCATTTCAACTAAATAGATTTCTTAAGATTTCACTCTTTTCAAATTGTATCACAGGTGAGTATTGGATAGACCCGAATGAGGGCAGCGCTAGAGATGCCATCCAGGTGTACTGTAACATGGAAATGGGGGAGACCTGTATACCAGCCAACCCTGCTAGTATCCCACGCAAGAACTGGTGGAGTTCACGTTCCAGCATGCCTAAACCAGTCTGGTTCGGAGCAACCATCAACCGGGGAACTAAGGTTAATATACAACAATGAATTTTCAATTACAAAATAAAACACATAATACGTTTTGCTTTAGGGGCTATACACACAGGGTGCATTCTTGCAAAATCCTTATGTTTTTAAAAGTTGGAACTATTTAAACTTTACAGTTCGTACAAACATAGAAGGAAAAGGAAAGCAATATAGACATAATTATGAATTTGTTGAGCAGAAAGTGTTTTAGAAAGTAACTTTAAAGTAAAGTGATTGTAATTTGATGTGATTACTTTTTTAATGACGGAATTAGTAAAGTATCTGAATCAGTGTTGTAGTACGAGTCAGAGCCTAAGACCATTTTTTCATGGTCTTGGTCTGGTCATGGTCTTATGAGCAATTTGACTCGAACTTGAACAAGTGTGGACTTGGACTTAACCCAGAGTCCAGTCGAATCTCTTTAAAAAATAAAAATAAAAAGTGAAAGCTTAGACTTATCTGACAAACATTTTTCACCACTAATATTAGAGATTGTGATGTCATGTCCCACATTTAAATTTGCTGAGTAGAATCAGAACAATTGATGCCAAGTTCACAAATAATCGAATCTGAATCGATTGGCTAATAAGTCTGATTCGTTCATCAGATAAAGTGGATATTTACTTAGTCAACAAAAGACTGCTTTTTTGAGAGGTAACTTTGAGAAACTTCCATTGGTGTGGTTTCTTGTTAATAAGGAGTTGTTCACACCAAACACACTGTTGTGTCCAACCACTCTGTTCTTCAGTTGTTTTTCTATGCAAAAATACTAAACAGATGTCTTTGACTGCTGCATTACCTATCACTGAGGTTATTAATACAATTATTATTTAATTATTTTTAAACACGATAAAGAATCATATCTTATCTAATTCCACAACAGGGCTCCAAACAAAAAATCAATTAAGGATCCATTGGCTCCTATAGGGGGAAAAACAGGCGCCAAATATTTTCATTTTTAACTCCTTCCATTCCTTTTCGTCCCGCAGCTCGCATGCAAGAAAAACTGCACGTGCTAACAGTGTAGTCTGTGGAGCACTCTTCGCAATTATGTGATCACGTGCATTTTTTATGCTTGTTACTGTCACCGTGTTTTCTCACAGTCTCTTTTTTGAAATGGTTAGTTCCTGCAATGAACTCCGTTTTCCCCGCTATTTCTTTGATATAAACTTTTGTAATGTATTTCGGGAAATGTAATGCAAATTTTAAAATCAAAGGGAGTACATTTTTACTGTCGCCAATGGCGACCTTGACAGAAATTACACTCGCAAATAAATTTATTTGGTCGCAAATGCGACCATTTTTAGTCGCAGTTTGGAGCCCTGCACAAGGATGATGATTTATCAACTTTATAGACATTACATTTTTATCGTCTGTTAATGCTGAACTTCTGTAAAGCTGCTTTGAAACGATGTGTGTTGTGAAAGGCGCTATACAAATAAAATTGACTTGACTTGACTTGACTGTGCTTTTGGCATCTCGTGCAGGAGCACCACCTTTTTTTTTAAAAATGTCCAGTTAAAAAGAACATCAACTGTGTTCAACAGAGACAACTCTGTTATACTCTTTTCCCTGATAGCACATGTACAGCACCCAGATGTCTATTTGATGTGAGTGTTTAAATCTGGACGACATCTATTTTACATTATTTGCTCATCTGCAATACATCAATAAGATGTACACTATGTCAAAAAGTATGTCTCGGACGTCAATAAGACATTCTACAAATGAGACGTTTATAATTTAGAATCATTGTAAATCTGATCTTTTTAAGATGTTAATTAGATTGTGATGCTTTCCAGATGAAAAGATCTAAAACAGACATCTCGGAGACGTACGTGTGCTATCTGACTTCGTTGCCCTGCGTTGGTCTGAACGGCCTCTAGTCTTTTAGAAATACTTTAGCCATTAGTTACATGAATGCTACATACTGAAGAAAATGTAAAAATACTTTTCTCAATCTAATCAGAATTGAAAAACAGAAAAAAAAATGTTTATGTGCGTACCCCATAATGAACTCTTGCAGGCAAAAGTATACAGAAATGCTTACTTGACTTACAATGAATGAAATATAGTGCAATTGAGGAAATTGGTAACAAATTTTTCACTTTCTGTGTAAAAATTGTCATATTTAATACATTATTGTTTGGTTTTAGGCCCATTTTAGTTATTGTACAGTTATACTGTATTTTGTAAAGCAGAAATGTTACATGTTAAGATAATAAATGAGGTTTATTTGATATATGCACCTATAGTTCTTTAAACTATTTAATACATATATAAAAACTCTTGTCTTAGTCTCAGCCTTTAATGATCTCGGTTTCGACTCAGACTTGGCCTTGTCCGGTTTTGGTCCTGACTCGTACTCGACCCTCTTCTGGCCTCAATCTTGACTCGAACTCAACCTACTTTGGTCTTGGACTAGACTTGGACTCAGTTGAGCTGGTCTCGACTACAGCACTGATCTGATTACAATTTTAGAGAAATAATTAGCAACTTGTAGTGTATTACTATTTTTAAGTAATTTACCCAACACTGGTCATTGTCTGGCATGTTTACATATATATATATATATATATATATATATATATATATATATATATATATATATATATATATATATATGCATTTAAAAAACAGTGCAGACAGATATAAGAACGCTGCTGCGTGAACTGCCCCTTATTTGTCTCAAACCTTACACAAAAATTTTAATCCTTTTTTTTTATTTTTTATAATAGCACCAATCAGAAATTTGGACACACCTAGTAATTCTTCATTATAATTTTACACATTTTAAAATAATAAAAAATGCATTAAAGCTATAAAATAACACAAATTGAAAAATGATATAACAACCCCAAACTATTTAAAATGTTTGCTTTTTGAAAGTAGCCACCCTTTGCCTTGATAACAGCTTTGCACACTCTCAAACAGCTTCATCAGGTATCCATCAGAAATACTTTTGAAACATTATTGATGAGTTGCCATGTATACTGGGCACTTGTTTGCTGCTTTTCCTTTACGCTCCATTCCAACTCATCCATTAAAAAATAATTAATTTTTTAAACGTGATACTAAATGTATGTCTGAGGTACAACAGACACATTAACACATACTGTACAAATATAATACACAGATTTTTATTTTCTTGGTTTCAGTTCACTTATGGAAGCAAAGACGCATCGGCTAACACTGTGTCAGTCCAACTGAGATTTCTCCGCCTACTGTCGAAAGAGGCAGCACAGACCATCACTTACTACTGCAAAAACAGTGTGGCCTATAAAGATGAGAAGAGCAGCAATCTGAAGAAGGCTGTAGTCCTAAAGGCTGCCGATGGACAGGACATCAAGGCATATAGCAACAACCGCCTGAAGTACACTGTCACAGAGGACAGCTGCTCTGTATGTTCAAATATATTTGGCTTTGTCTTCTTTGGCAACATGTGTTATTTTCATAAAATGAAAAAGTTAGGATCAGTCACTGCTTTAGTTGCTCATGTGTTAAAAATACTTTAAAAATGCAATTCAAACAAAACAATTTCTTGAAAACAGCTCAATTATGATGAACATGTTTTAAATTTTTTAGGGACTTTAAAGGATTAGTTCACCCAAAATGTATAAATCTCTCATTATTTACTCACCTTTAAGCCATCCCAGATGTATATGTCTTTCTTCAGCAGAACCTAAATGAAGGTTTTTATAAGCATATTTCAGCTCTTTTTGTCCATACAATGAAAACGAATGGGTGCCATGACACTGCTGGCTGTGTGACGGTCCAAAGGCATATTTAGGTAGCATAAAAGTAATCTACACGACTCCAGTAGATCACTGAATGTCTTCTGAAGCAAATCGATAGGTTTGTGTAAAAAATAAATCGATACTTAAAAATTATTAACCTTTAAATAACGCTTCCTGCTACCAGTTGATCCATCATGGAGCTGTTACGTGAAGTAAGTGCAATGACGCGTTCACGCAAAATGTCGGAAGCACACGCTTCGTATACAACAAAGGAACGAACAATACAGAGGTGGGCGGAAGCAAAGAATTCAAGTTAAAAAAATGTAATTAATGATTCGCTGCCTAAATATACCTTTTGGACCTTCAAACAGCCAGCAGCATCATAGCACACATTCTCTTTCATTGTATGGACAAACAGAGCTGAAATGTGCTTATAAAAATCTTAATTTCTGTTCTGCTGAAGAAGGAAAGACATACACATCTGGGATGGCATTTATCCACCAAATCAAAGTCAGGTGGTGTAACCAACATGTAGGTAGTCATTCTGTTGTCATAACCATAAGAAACTATTTATTTTACCTTTAAAAATGTTTGAAATTGTTTTTTAAATTATTAAATACACTCACGTATAGTCAAGGTGCAAAGAAAGTATTTTAATACCTTGATGATTACAATAAGGTTCCATTCTTTATTTGTTAATTAATATTAAATAACAATGAACATTACTTTTACAGCATTTATTGATCTTGGTTAATGTTCATTTCAACATATAGTGATGCATTTTTAAAATCAAAACTTGTATATATTAACAATAGTTACTAAAATGTACTAACATGAACTAACAAAGAACAATTGTATTTTTATTAACTAACATAAACAAAGATTAATAAATGCTGTAAAAAATATATTGTTCATTGTTAGTTGGACAATCTTTTTTGTCAATGAACCATATGCAAAAACTCCTGTGGTTTTTCTAGCGATCTTGCTGTATTATATGAAATTAAAAATCACCATGATCAGTGAAAAGTACCTCATTGCTCTCTGTGTTCTTCTCCCCAGAAATCCAACGGTGAGTGGGGTAGGACCATCTTTGAGTACCGCACACAAGCACTTTCACGGCTGCCAATTGTGGACTTGGCTCCAGTGGATGTAGGAGGAAAAGATCAGGAGTTTGGAATTGATATCGGCTCTGTGTGCTTCTCATGAAACCAAGGATAAAAGCATCATCATTTGGACTTTAGGGCTCTACCGATGCAATATTTATTATTCGGGACAGTTTGTAAGGGCCTTTATTTCATGATCAAGGATTTCCAATAACCTGTGGTGTATGAGTGCATTAGAGACTATAAGGACCCTTTAATTTATACTTTATATGCCATGTGTTATTGAAAGATAAAAACACTCTTTTTTTATTTTTTGTAACTGGAAAAGTTCTCCATATTACAAATTTGTGACATGCCTGTCTGTGTTATTCTGTTAAAGTACGGACATGCTAACCTTCAAATCAGAATATAAATTGTAATTTCAAATGGATTTGGTTACGTATAAGTGGATCTGGATGAGAGAAACTGTTTAAGTTGTATGAAAGTGGGATCTTATTCAGGGTAGCATTTCTACATTCACTAACCACACAGTTCTGACCTGGCCACCTAAAAGAAAACCAGCAAACACTGTTTGACAAATGATTAATTTATGTTTTATCTTTAATGGGATTTCTCACAGAAACCACAATCAGTGTCTCATTAGGCTCAACAGGCTCATTAGCCCAAAATTAACAAACAGATAAACTCTTTGTCCCACTTTTGAAAGCAAAGACCTGTTTTTACTCTTTAGGGGGGAAAGGACATTTGTTTGTAATGAATGACAGATTAAACATTTTAAATTCCTTCCATTTGATGTGTATTGTCAATATTTAAACTAACAAGAATATGTTCATATTAATAACTGTTGAACTAACTGTTTTGTTGTTGACAAAAGAGCATAAGGTTAATAGTGTGCTATCAGTTGTCATTTATTTAAAATCAAAGAAAATGAAAATAATAAGCAGTTAACATAAATATTTAAATAGCCATCAATGGAGGGAAAGATCATCTTTCTGAACATCTGTAAAGGAAACCTCAAGGGCTGAATATATTCGAGACCCACCAGGTAGATTATTTAACACCTGATGTTGATTTAGCCATTTATGATTGTACATTCTTTTTTTCTCCCCTTTTTCTCCCCAATTTGGAATGCCCAAATCCCAATGCGCTCTAAGTCCTCGTGGTGGCGTAATGACTTGCCTCAATCTGGGTGATGGAGGACGAATCTCAGTTGCCTCTGCGTCTGAGACCGTCAATCTGCGCAGCTTATCACGTGGCTTGTTGAGCATGTTACCGCGGTGACGTAGCATGTGTGGAGGCTTCACGCTATTCTCCGTGGCATCCATGCACAACTCACCACATGCCCTACCGAGAGCGAGAACCACATTATAGTGACCACGAGGAGGTTACACCATGTGACTCTACCCTCCCTAGTAACTGGGCCAATTTGGTTGCTTAGGAGACCTGGCTTGAGTCACTCAGCAGGCCTATGATTTTACATTCTTACAGTAAAAGCTGATAGATCCATAATCCTGTAATATAGCTGGGATATAATAATAAGATTGCTTTTCAATTTAAATAAAAATTTAAGTTGCACCATTACAACATGAGAAACTTATTCTGGAACTTTTAGAAATCTAAAATAAATGTTAACAATTTTTGGTACAAGATTTAATACGAATCACCAAACATATGTACAATCTTAATGTTTATTATATAAAAATAGAAATTACCTTTACAGAACTTTTTTAGGCTCCTCTTATTTTTCTTTCAAAATCAATCCAATTAGAATACAGTATATTCTGTTCAAAAATGTCTTTCCAAAATCAGCATTGGCTGTCCACCTGATCCAGAGAAAAGACCGTACCCTCTAGAGTTAGTCCCATTTGGAACCCCTCCTGCCAAAACAGCAAACAGGAAACATCGGAGAAATGTGAAATACATTGTGAGCTCCATGAAAATAAGCATGTCAAATGGTTCTACTAGCACAATTTCAACTTTCACTAATCAATTTACATTCAAATATTTGTCATTTCAATAACTGGAATGTCAAGAAAGTTGAATAAATACAGTATATTTGATATAAATATTAATATTTGAATGATACATGAACTGCTGATCTGTTAAGAATGATAAAATATTTGTTAATGACTTAAGTGAAAGTTAAAACTGTTTCCCAGACATACACTTTTAAAAAACCAATGACAGATTTGGTTGAACATCTGAACATTCATACTGCACACATACACTGATGAGCCAAAACATTTTGACCACCTCCTAATATGCTGTTGGTCCTCCGCTGGCCACAAAAACAGCGCCGACCTGCTGAGGCATGGACTCTACAAGACCCCAGAAGGTGTCCTGTAGTACCTGACACCAAAACGTTAGCAGCAGATCCTATAAGTCCCGTAAGTAGCCACCGTGGATCAGACTTTTTGGTCCAACACATCCCACAGATGCTCAATCGGACTGAGATCTGGGGAATTTGGAGGCCAGGGCAACACCTTGAACTCTTCATCATGTTCCTCAAACCATTCCCGAATAATGTGTGCAGTGTGGCAGGGTGCATTATCCTGCTGAAACAGGCCACTGCCATCAGGGAATACCATTGCCATGAAGGGGTGTACCTGGTCAGCAACAATGTTTAGGTAAGTGGCACGTGTCAAACTGAACAATGAAATGCCAGCAGAACATTTCCCAGATCATCACACTTCCTCCACAGGCTTGTCATTGTTCCACAATGCATCCTGGTGCCATCACTTCCCCAGGTAAATGGCGCACACGCACACAGCCGTCCACGTGATGTAAAAAAAATTGAGACTCATCGGACCATGCAACCTTCTTCCACTGCTCCAAGGATGCATTCCAACTCTCGCGTGTCCATTGTAGGCACTTTAGACGATGGACAGGGGACATCATGGGCACTCTGAACGGTCTGCGGCTAAGCAGCCCCATAAGCAGCATGATGCAATTCACTGTGTCTTGTGACACATTCCTCCCATAACATCATTACCTTTTCTGTTAATTGTACCACAGTAGACCTTCTGTCAGTTCGGACCAGACTGGATAGCCTTTGTTGCCCTTGCGCATCGATGAGCCTTGAGCACCCAACACCCTGTCGCCGGTTTGTGGTTTGTCCCTTCTCGGACTACTGTCAGAAGTTACTCACCACTGCTGACCGGGAGCACCCCACAAGCCTTGCCGATGCTCTCACCCAGACTGGCCATAACAATTTGGCCATTGTCAAAGTCGCTCAAGTCTTTACTCCTGCCAATTTCTCCTGCATTCAACACGATGACTACGAGAACTGAATATTCGCTTACCATCTACTCTACCATGACCTTGACGTGTTGTAAAGAGATGATAAACGTTATTCACTTCACCTGTGAGTGGTCATAATGTTTTGGCTCATCAGTGTATATTTTATATTTCATGCTTCATATTTTATGCATATAGCATAAAGACATATTTTTCAACTATGAAAAAACTATTGGGGTGGGGCAATGATGAAGTATGTTTCAAATACTGTACACTAAGACAATTAATGACACAGTATGCATGCAACATAAAAGCATGACAATTGAAATAGGCTACATTTTGACATTAAAGTGCAAAAGTCATGCTTAAACCTTAAATCTCAAAAATGTCAAAGTAAGAGAGAGAATACACTGTGAGGTGAAATAATAATAATAATAATAATTAACATGTACAAACCATCTCTGTCTCTGAGAGTTTGGGGGGGGGGGGGGGGGGGGGGGGGGCATAGAGGGTGAAAGCAGAGATCAAGATAATTTAATTATTAAGGATTACAGAAACAAAAGTATAAATAACATTTGCAGTGAAAAATACTCTCATAACAGGTGGGGTTTCCTCTGAAATAAAAACATACTTTAATCCTCTAAATTATTGAAATTGGAATAAAAAGCACCCTGTGATATGCCAGAATGAATCCTGCCAGCCAAATCCTTTGATCTATTAATAATGTCTGCCAGTCATGTTGGCTGCTTCTATGGTTTATTTTACAAAAAACTGACAGTATTTATTTTCCCATATCTAGAATTCTGTCATAATCCTACTTCAAGGCAATGTGAGCAATGTGCTCAAGATTATTTACAATATTTATACCATTTATATTTAGATATATAAATGTATAGTACAATGCATCAAAATTAAACTTTAGGATTTATACACAGGTAGTGCAGCAAAGAGGTTGTAATATAAAGAGTGCAACTGAATCCTCTGATTCACTACAAGCTTACATACTGCAAAAACAGATCCTTTTTATTGAGTATAGAATTGTGACAGAGACAAGTTTGATTTCTCAGCACAACCTATTTTAGTGATATCTGTCAGGTAGTAGGGACATTACCTATAAGTAGGGACCATAACCCTTGTGTTGTGTCTGTTTGTGCTAACACATTTTGTGTTCCCTGTCAAAAATGACTGGCCCACTAAGATTGTTAATATATTTCTCATATTGCATATATTATCCCAAGACATTGCATTATATTTTTTGTCAACTTCTTTTTAGTAATTATGACAGGTTTTTGTTATTAGTGCATGAATTTCCAACTGACACACATAAATATAATAAACTTTTTGTCACGTTTTTCCTAATTCTTAAAACATACATATAGCATATAAAATGGCATATCATATCTTATAACAGACTATCTTGATTCAAACATGCCCAAACACGTCATAATATGATAAGTAGATCTTGAAATATTCCTTAAAGAGTGTACATGGAAAGATGATGCACAAAAGAGCACTCAACACATGTTGTGTGTGTGAGCGTGCACATGTCCATGGACTTTGTGTGTGCAAACAAACATCCACATACATTATGTGCTCATCTAAAGGATTGGGATGCTCCTGAACACTTAATATTTCTGTATTTTGTAGTCTAATCCATGTCCAATGGCTGGTCACTTTAGACCAACAATACAGGTGTAACAAAGTGAAATAAAACTGATAAAATTTTATGAAAATTATTTAAAAAATAATAATAATTGTGTCTTCAGATGCCCTGTGTGAACAAAGTCATGGAATGTTATTGCAGCAGGATGATATAAACTAGACTTTTCAGTCAGTTTTGACAGGAACACAATATAAGGGATAAATATGATATACAGTATGTATATGAACACACACACACACACACACACACACACACAAATGGGCTTACAGCACAAAGTAAAAAACAAAACAAAACAAAAAATACCAAGTATGCTTACCTGCATCTCGTCCAGTTTGGACTGAATGTCTGGTGTTAGGATAGCAGGTCCACAGATAAACGGATCGAATGGTTCTGCTCCAAACAGGTCTATATCTGCAGCACAGCCAGACAAACTAATTACTAATTTGTCATTTGGTACTTCAATCTCCCCGCAGCCACTTATTACGGGGACAGTCATTGCTCAAGGGCACAATTGTGATATTTCATGGATCACTGCTTACAAAGTTTGTACCTAAACTCTCCAGACAAAATTATACATTCATACATCATCAATCTGTAAAATGGAATTAAAGATAAAGTACACAACTGCATAGCAACAAATGCCTTCATATAACTTATATGCTCCATTCTCACTCTGGACCCATTTGTTTTCAACTCAAATGGAACCTTTTATGGATAAGCATATTTATATGATGACATTAGCATTTATGGACTTTGCCTTAAGGTGCATGAAAATGGAAAACATTAATCTGAGTGCGACAGCAGAGATAAAGTACTCCCCACCTTTGTCTTTTGGCGGCAGTGGGTAGTTCTGAGATGAGATCCCGTTACAATTCGCTCTTCTTGTTGTTGGAGACGTGGGGGTGAATGGAACCATATCAAATATGTCAGTAGAGAGTGCTGTAGCTTGTATGCTTCCAGCCTGATAACATGGACAGCACACAAATGTAAGACCAGCTCAGCTGTAACCTAGATCAGACTCCAAATGACTGATAAATAATTGACCAAGCACTCAACACTTAGAAAATGCAAATGAAGAGCAACACTTTTTCTCTTATTTAGTATGGAAAAAGCTAAAGCAATAGTTCACACAAAAATGAAAATTCTATCATCATTTACTCACTATTATGTCGTTCTAAACCTGTTTATGATGCTTTCTGCTGAAAAATGTAGCTACATATTCAAACTTGCCATGTTGCAATAGGTTAAGACACATGAAAACCAATGCCGCTGGGGATCACTGACACATGTTGAAGAGCCATATTTGAATGTACAAATGCAAGATTTTCATTAAATAACATTTTGGTCTGTTCTTCACACAAAGCTACTGTATGATTTCAGACTTGGAATACAGCACAGCACATTCTTCAGAGCCGAGCGGTTGTGTTCAGCGAGCTGAGTTCCTCTGCCGGGCCATTCACCTCTAAGAAGCGAATTGCTGTTGGATATATGGTGCATTTCAGCGGCTTTCTCTCCTTCTGCAGCGGTCGCTGCAGATTACGTCTCTGGGCGCTTCGACAGCCTAAGAGAGTATATATTCCTGTAAAAGAGTATATTTTCTTTAATTGAGCAAACACAATGATGTGAACATCTTTTTAAAGATGCGTATTTTCCTTCTACCTACGGGTATGAGGCCGGCCCGGTAGACGCAAGAGGGGATTTGGGGGCTCCAATGGGTTTGGTTCCTCCGGGTAATCCTCACGGACCACTCATTCCCCAGCACGCTTGTTCGTTCAGCTCTGGAATGAGACAGGCAGCTCACCTTGGTCCCTTTCTTCCCAGAAAGCACGCTTCTTGAACATCCGGCTTGGCACAAGAGTGTGAACCCCGTCTGCTTGCCGAGGGCGTCCCCCTGCAGCGGAAAAAGCCCAGCTGACTCCGCCCCAGCCCGAGGCAAGTCCTCGGACCCAGCGTAGAGCCCCGCCGCATAAAGCTGATGTCCCCCCGCCTCACGGCCTGCCACTATGACCCACAAGAAGGCTCCTAAGGGCCCCTGACATGGACAACCCGAAGAGGAAGATTTCTGCTGGAACCCTGGAGCTGGTGACCAGAACATTCCATTCCCCGGTGGAGGGCCAGGAGGAGAATCTTTTGTTCCCTTTTTGGCGCCATACTGGCCCACCCAGACTTGGTTCTTGGATCTCAAGCTCAAGCTCCTTGCGACAGCACCTCCCTGGCAAATTCCCCTGAGGGAGGACCTCCTCTCATGCCCAGACCTCTGGAACCTTCATGTCTGGTCCCTGGATGGGATGCGGAAGACATAAGTGGTCTACCGCCGGCGGTGGTAAAAAAAGTTAATCAGGTCAGAGCGCCCTCCATGAGGCAGCTCTATACCCTGAAGTGGCGATAGTGTCCATTTTGCTTACATTTGAAATAATATTTCTCTCAGGTAATGTTGCTAATTATACAGGGAACCTTTTAACTTGGCACATTATAATGTCATAGAGCACAGAGTCAAAAATCCATCTTGGGATATTAAGATTATGAAGTTGTTTGTTCAGAAGCATGCAGCATGTCTCATCGAACACAGGCATGTAGAGTTCTCACTCTTTTCTGTTTCAGTCATATGAAAACAGTTTGCAAGAATAGTGTTGTATATGAGAAAGCTGCAAATGACCTCAGACCATCTCAGGAGGTGCTCAAAGTTGAGTTTCTCTTTATTTCCACAGAGTAGTTCACACCTAAAAATATTTTTTTATACAAATATTGTGAACATATTTCTTGCATATCGCTCTTCCCTAGTCAATAAAAACAAATATTTAATTAAATAGAAGGACCAGGATATTTATAAAAAAAAAAAAAAGATTTTGTTTTCCGCATAGTGTTGTCACGGTACCAAAATTTCAGTAGCCAGTACCAATACCAGTGAAATTTCATGGTACTCGATACCATTTTCGGTACCAAAGCAAAACACAAAAACAGGTTACTAAACACTCTTTTATTAACAAAAATAACAAAACATTAGCAGCAGAACTAATAACAAAAATAAGCCATTGAGCAACACTTCAAGTTAAATATATTATTTTTGAATTATAACAAAACTGTACAATGTATGTTTAAAGTATTTTTGAACACTTATATAAGATTTGCTTCAACTTTTGCAACTTTTACTTTAAGTTTTTACCAAGTAATAAAAAAAACCCTAAATAAACAAGCATACAATAGAATGAATAAAAAACTATTTCCAAACTAATGCGCAAAGTGCTCTCGTATTAATATAGCTGCATATTTCCAATTTTCTTCACGATAAGAAATGCACAGTCACATATATTATGATTAAATAAATCGCGAGCAATCGCATTCTAATCTACCTGCATTAAGCGTGTGCGTTCCAGGGATGAGCATCCTCGAGGCAGAATCTCTCTCAGCCGGTGCAGTTTCAATCTCTCCCCCTTAGATCGGGACATTCGCGCAACTCATAGAAGAGGCACCGACCACACAGAGAAATGTCAGTTTCTGAGTTTATAGTTATTAACATGAGCTACTTCTGTATTATTTGAACTTTAATAAAGCTATAACGCATTAAATATAACTGCATTTAAGATGCAACAAATGTTTCTTTAACATTTAAAGGCTCTGCTTATTCCACAACGAGAGTGCTTCTGAATTTTTTTTTTCTTTTTTGAAATAATTCCCTAATACTTTGGGATCTACATAAGCTGTGAAAGTTTAGAGTGCATCTGGACTGATCTGTTTAATTCTTCCTCTCCTCCGTCAGGCGTGTTCGGCAGTGCTGCTCTCGCGCTTCATCATTACAGTTTAATGTGATTTCATGTTACGTTAAATGAGCTCAAACGACTATTAGACAACGAAAAGTTGTCGATAATGTCGACCAAACGTTTCAGCCTTAATGCAAATGATAATATGCTTTATTTTCTTGAATAAATTTGTGTGTCTGTCTTTCAGGTGCTTTATTAAGTTTGATGTGTTTCCTCATTTCGTCAGAAAATTGTGAAAGCGGCGTTTACAAATAGGTTTTTGCTGATCTATGATGTTTCCTTTTTCATCAGCCTCAAATCCAAAGAATTTCCAAATCTGGCTTTTTCCACTTTTCTTTTAGACAAGATTAAGTTGAGACTCCGCAGCAGCAGCTACATTGCTTGTCGTCATCTGTTGCTTGTTGTGAGCGTTCGAAAGTTCCCGACTCTGATTGGGAACCGGGTAGACCCGGTACTCGGTACCTTCAGAAATTCTGGTATCGTACATTTCTTTTTGTTTGAGTACCGTCTTGGTACCGGAGTACCGGTATTTTAGACAACACTAGTTCCGCATAACAGAGAAAGTTATACTGGTTTGGAACGACATAAATAGAATGAGTAAATTATGACAGAATCTTAAATTTTTGGGTGAAATTGAATTACATGCAAAGTACACAGTGACATTTTGTTTGTCAACCTGAAAAGAGCACAAGACATTTACAAGAGGTCGTGGTACGTTATAGCTGCTTGTGGGCTGTGAGTGGTTGGGCTTAGCCATAGGCGGAGTGAGCAAGCTTGCTGATTGGCTGGAATCGGGTGAATTGACAGGTGTTAGAGTGACAGAGGAGATCTCTAAGCTTGACAGTGATGTGACATCACCACACCAGGACAAGGCAGACGGTCTCTGCAAAATGTACAGCTCATTAGAGACATTAACATGCAGGAGCTGAGAAAGGAGGCTGAGGGTTTGGGCAGGGAGACAGGGCAAAGAGAAATCATAAGGGAATGGAGAGAGAGAAAGATAGATAGGGATGAAAGAGTGAGTTGTAGGGTAGATAGAAAAGATAAACAAACTAAAAGAGACCAATTCAGAGTCAATTAGATTACCAGGAAAGAGCAACATTCTACTGGAATACCAAACATGTTTAATTTCCTACTGAACACACTGGTGAGCAGTGAGAATCCATCATCTGATCCTCCAAGTCTTTCAGTTTCTTCTTCAGTTTAAAGTTCTCCATCTCTAAATCCTGAATCTTTAAATAACATAAGCAGATTGCACAATCATAATTATGTTTTGATTTTCGATAATGCGAAAACATTACATTTGTTATAAGTCACTGCAGTACACCACTAATGAAATAATGAAGGATTTGATTTAAAGCAATCTTTACACGGCAAAGTAAGCCGCACCTTAAGCAGTACATACCGCAAAATCTACCCAGTTTTTTGCAGCAGAAAACAAGACTTGTGTTCATTGACAATGGCAAAGTTTGTAGACCACCAGACTGAGGCTTTTTATTAATGACAGATCGAAATCCAAAACGATTAAATAAAAACATATCAGCAGAGGAAAAAAAGGCAAAAACATGTCCTGGTTTTTTTATCCATTTGTCAACGAATATTACTCAGTAATGGTATCTCATTAATGAGATAAACACTGGGTTAAATATGACCAGGACATTTTTTTTGACAGGTTTCATGAGATTCAGCCCAGTAGAAGCGAGGGCAACATTGCAAACTTTCCAAAAATATCTCACTGCTTCTAGGCGGTGCCCCACAGATTTGAGTAATGCTCTTGCATTAGGTTTCTTACAATCATTCTCCAGGACAACTGTGGGCCAGATCTCGTTAACAATGATGAAATGACTCAAGTTTGCAACATGTCAGGAGTATTTCTTACTCGTTTCTGAAGGTTTCCAATCTGTTTTCTCATCTCTACATCTTTTCCACCAGACTCCAGAAACATCTTGTAGGCGAGATCAAAGGCTTGTCCAATAGCAAGAGTAATCTCCTCTGCCTGCGCGACATTTGCATCAATTGCAATTATTATGCAAACAGATTTCTTTGAAACCTTCGTCAGATATTACTGTAATTATACTTAGATATTTTTTACAACATACACATTTTTCGCTGTCGAACACGTAACACAGGTGCTTTTTAGTCTCTGGTTCTGTACAGATAAAAGTGAAGATTCTTTTATCAGTTTTGTCATCTGCGCAGAAGGACATTCTGTGAAGTTGGCAGCTGTGCTGCATCTCCTGGAACAGGAATAAGGGGAGTGAGAACAGCTTACTGGTATGACTGACCTATTTTAAGTAAAGCAATGATCTCATGCAAGTAAAGACAAACAAACAAGTAGATAACTGCCCTGAGGAAAATGTTATTGCTCAAAGGTTGCTATTTTATAACTTTTTTTTCAGATGTTTCTCCTCTGGATCTTGGAGGAATTTCATGAAAAATGTTCGACTTCATATTAAAATCTCTGACTTTTGATTGCTGACTTTTGTGTCTTTGCAAATCTGAACACAATTTGTGACTCAGACACATGAGATTACTAAAGAGTTCCTTCGGTCTTTTCAGATAAGTAGGAAACTCCATTTGATCTCCATTTAAATCTCACTGCTTTCAAGGAGACCCAATTTAGATATTAAAGAGATCTCATTGGTGATTTTTCATGTCTATGGACGGGATGGGCATTTCAAGTAATTTTGTAGTCGGGTATACATTAGAAAACAAGTAATTGATTACTTTAAAATTGGAATTTCAGTTCAACCTTCAACAGTTTTTTCTTATTTAAAATGAGCACTATGCATTAACATCTAGATTAAAAAATGACTAATATATTTGTACCCACACATAGAAACATACATTCCAAGTCTTTTAAAATGATACACTCATTTTAAGTAATGACAGAGTTTTCTTATTGGGTGAACTATTCCTTTAACGTCATGCATCCACAGCGCCAACCAATGCATTGAGTTGTACAGTTGAGTTGTAATGGCAAAATTTAGGTGAAAGAAGCAGTCTCATTGCTGCCCACGACAGGCAAATGCAGATAGAAAAATCAAATTGCAATATTTGATTAGTGTATTTACTAGTTGTATATTTAATGCTGACTGCTTAATCGATTGCTCGAGAACATCCCTAGTCTTAAAAGAATATTCTGGGTTAACTACAATTTAAGCTCAATCGACAGCATTTGTGGCATAATGTTTATACCACAAAAAATTATTTAGACTCGTGCCTCATTTTCTTTAAAATAAGCAAAAATCTAGGTTACAGTGAGGCACTTACAATGGAAGTGAATGGAGCCAATTTTATGATTTAAAGGCAGGAATTTGAAGCCTATATAAGCACTCATGTATTTTAGGTTTTGTTGACTTTACATCGTCATGGCAAAAAAGTTGCAAAATTGGCTATAACGTTACACAGAAAATGTTAGTAAGCGATTTTATCACACTAAATTAATGTTAACACACATATTGTTTACGTCTTGTGGCTATACTTTTAAAAATGTGAGGATTTTAACATAAAAAAATTGGCCCCCATTCACTTCCATTGTAAGTGCCTCACATTAACCCAGATTTTTGCTTTTTTTATTTTTAAGAAAAGGAGGGGCAAGTACATTTTTTAATCAATATTATGCCACAAATGCCGTTGATTGAGCTTAACTTGTATTGAACCCAGAAAATTCCTTAAACACCTACAGTTCACAAACGTTTGCTTTCTATTCAAAACCTGTCAGAACCTCTGACAGAGCTGTTTTGTTTTGAACAAACAAATCTAATTGCATTAATCAAGTGCTAATTGGTTACTTCATTTGTCAAATTAGATAAATTAGTTCAGAACTGGAATTAAATAATTCTGTCATTCATGCTTACGGCACTTAATTGGCATGACATTGAATGTAATTGTTTGAAAGATAAGGTAGCGCATTTAATTTTCTGCTTAATTGCATTTCATTGTTCTGTCAGACCAGGTGTGAGGATGGTAGTGGGGTAGTTCATGGGCTGCATAAATTAGTGTGGCTTTTCGTGTCTGAATAAAGGTAGTTTGCGTAAAATCACATCAATGTTGTGGTTTAACCTTACTGTGACTGAAGAGAATTATATAAAAAAACTGTACAAAATGATTTTTTCAGGTAACCTAAAAACATTGATTCATGTGTTAACATCTAAATGAACTGGTTTTATATACAGTAAGTCAGAATTTTTATTTAATCTTACTGAATCAACCTGACTAAATTAAGTTACACCAAAAAAGTTATTTTTAATCATTAGATCAAGTAGAAATAGATCATTCAAGTTAAACATTTTTACAAATAAAAATTGCTACTTTTGTGTACCTTTGTTTTGGGGTCCAGTATCTTCACACCGTAAATAGAGATCTGAAGCTCCACTTTAGGAGTTTTCTGCCCCTCGGACTTCTTGATGTGCTTTTGAAACTGAGAGAAGAAAAAATGATTCACCACATGCAGCGCAAGTACATACTGTCAAGGGGAAAGAAGACAGAGCTGGAAGTGTTCACCATATTTTAAAGGCAGCTAGAGAGCAGTATAGCATCAGATGAAATGACGTGATGTCAAACATGCAATACATTGACCTGCTGAAAGTCCAAAGCTAGACATAAAAGAGCTGGACGTGCAATTTTAAGCAGTTTGAATCAATTTGATCAGAGCAAATTAAAACTACATATTGCAGCACTTCTCATTTTATTACCTTTGTAGCATGAAGCACTTTTGGTGTAAATATCCCATTGTGAAAGAGTCACTGTTTTACATTGGTCTAATAAACAGTTTTATTTATGATGTTTTGTGTGTTCACTATCTGGTTCATTTATTACATCTAAAAAACTAGTTTAAACTAGATTTGGATATTTTCTAAATACTTGACTGTGCCAAACTTGCTGTCACTATGCTAGGGTGTTATGGGTTGTTGCCAGGGTATTGCTATGCAATTGCTAAGGTGTTTTCTTAGTTTAACACATTGATATGTAGTTGATAGGGTGTTCCGGGTGGTTGCTAGGGCATTCCCTGGTGAAAAGTTCAGCATTGCTGGCCACCAGCAAAATTGTGTTTTGGGTGCTAGTCCCCCAGCATAGAATGCTAGTATGCTGGTAACCCCACCAGTATTTTAAACTATTTTAACCAGCTTTATCAGAAAGCTCATGCTGGTCCACCAGCTAGGTGTTGTAGGTGAAAAGCATGGCTATGCTGGTTCACCAGCTAGACCAGCACCAACCAGCATAAACCAGCCTAGACCAGCATGGGCATTGCATGCAGGTTCAGCAGGGTTTCTAGATGGTTGCGTCCTTGCCCAGGTTAAACTAGCCCAACTCCAAGTCTGTATGATACTCTGGTCCTTAGATATTGCTAGGGTCCCTCGTTTAATGTAAGTCTAGGGGACTTTGCTCACCAGCCAGGTGAATTTATTCACCAGCCAGGTGAAAATAATAAGTAAGATCTCTTAGAAAAGCACAATAGTATAGTAATTGTAATAGTGATGCTTGCTACTGAATATTAAACATAAAAACTGATAAACAAGATGGTATTTGGACATGGGTTGTATACAAGGTTGTATACGTTAACATGAACTTACAAAGAACATTGCTTTTTTTAGGATTTATTCATCTTGGTTAATGTTAATTTCTACATATACTATTTTTTAACATTAAAATACTTTGACATTAGTTAATGAATTCTGAAGAAACGTGAACTAATAATCACTGTTGGGAAACTACTTTAAAAACAAGTCGAAGCAAATAAAAATATATCTGCTTAAAAAGAGAAGAGTAACTTCTGTGCAGGAACTTCTGTATTTGTGAATCATTTATTTAAACTAATATATTTACATGGACCATCCAAACAAAACGATTCACATACTGTAAATGATTTGGCCTTTCCAACACTCTGAGAGACAACGGATGGGTGAGCATGTTTAATGTATTAGTTAGTTACTTTAAGTTAGAAACATCTCTACTTTTACACAAGGTTATTGTTCGGTCTCATAGATCTATTGTTATATGCATAACTTATTATCTATTTAGACCTAACTTAGCTCATCACCATGGTCTTTACCCTTGAAGACTAGTATCATCAGGGTAATGAGTGATGGAACCCTCACAACCCTGTTTAATGGCGGCTGATAAAAAAAGTGGACCTCAAAGCAGAGTTTGCCAAATGATCCCTATAAAATGAACAGGGCGTGCTTCAAAATGCAGCTGAGCAGATATCTGCCCAAGATGTATACATACTTTTGGTGGGAGCAGTTTACCTGAAACTGACATATTCTGACTAGAATATGCACAAGCAATCATGGCCACTATCCAGCGAGACAAACTGGCTATGTACTGGCTGACCGACTCTTTATCAAAACACACAAATAGCCATGTGTGTGAAAATCGTACAGACTAAGTGCATTTCACAAAAGCACGTAATGCCCTGAAAGGACACAAAGTGGGAATATCCAATCCCGTACCTCAGTAAAGTTGAATTAATGGAAGGGGAGGAGTGTACAACAACCCGTCCAGCCACTCTTTAGACAGAGCATCTAGTCCCCAAAGTTGCCTACCTGACCATTCAGAGCCACATATGGCAATTGTCTCAGCTGATGTGAAAAGATCGGTCTTGTCCCAAACCATGTCCATATGAGACGCTCAACTTCTGGGTATAGGCTTCATTCTCCTGGAAGTGATCCAGTCTGGAACAGGAGATCTGCTGCCTGATTTTGCACACTAGATATATATACTGCCCTGAGTGAGTCAAGTTTCAGAAAGGCCCACAACAGAAATTTCCTTACCAGAACATGCTTGTCCTGTATGAGGGTAAAAAGAACTTCCGGTGATAGATAAACAGCTCTTAACTCCAGCACATTGCTGTGCTCTGAGGTTCCGGGTAACTCCAAAAAGCCTCTGACCGTCCTGCCTTACTATACTGCCCCCCACCCCTTTAGGGATAAATCTGTTGTCAACACTGTTCATCTTGCCGTAATGTGACCGAAGGGGACAACAATTTCTTGCTCCTCCAGGGAAGGAGTTATGGTGTAGCCCAATCAACACTGCTTGCTGTCATGGTTTTAAATAGCTTATTTTATTATGAAACAGAGAGACTGTACATTTGACCACCATTTCTGTGTTTCTGATAACTTTGTGACACGATGAAGCGCAAATCAACCAGTAGCCCCAGTATGACAGGATTTCCAGACCTGCCACCTTCAGGGAAAAGAGAGCTACTGACACTACTCTGGTGAAGAATCGTGGATAAAGCAAAAGGCCATATGGAAGGACTCTGAACTAGTACACCTTGACCTGAAAGGCAAAACAGAGAAACTTTTGGTGTTCCTGACAAATGGGCACATTGATGAACATCTTTGAGGTCTATCGAGGTAAACCCTTTGCCTGGATCAATAGCCTGCAGAAGTTTTGCTGTGGTTTATGAATGTGTTTAGTCGTCTTAGATCTAAGATGGGTCTAAGATCTTTTTTTGGCACAAGGAATAGTTGGAATAGAACCCAGGGTGCCATTTGTTGGGACTACAATTGCCTGCTTCTGTAGCAAGGTTGCAGTCTCACTGGTCAAATATTTTGTCCAGACTGGATCCCAAACCACATTCATGGATCCCTGAAAAAAGGGGAGAACATCGCCAAAATTGGATCTTGTATCCTGTTTTGATGGTTTCGAGTACCCAAGAATTGGGTCATATTCCCATCATTCAGAACAAGATAAGTTAGGACTGAATGTGATTCTTCTAACAGCGGTGTTAAGACACAAACTACCAAACTGGTCTCAGATGAGGCAAGAAAGGCAACAGAAAGAGGTTGGTTCACCTGGATGTTTATATGTGGTAAGCGAACCCCTAAGGTCAGTCAACTGACTTTGTTGTTATTAGGTCTCGAGGATAGGCAGTAGAATGTTATCATCAGGGTAAAGACTGTGGTGATGGTCTAAGTGAGGCTGAAATACATCAATAGTATATTTATAAAATAACATCTTTAATCAACCAAAGAGAGCGCATGTTACACCACTCTTTGTCCATCTTCACTGGCTACCGGTTGATGCACTTATCAAGTTCAAGGCTCTGATGCTGGTATACAGATCAGTCAATGGGTCTGCTCCAGCATAAATAAAATAATTTCTACAGAGCTACGCGCCCACTAAAGGCTACAGTCGGCTAAGGAACATAACCTTGTTGTACCAACAAAAAGACACCAAAAAACTTTCCCGGACTTTCGGCTTCATCATACCATGTTGGTGGAATGACCTTCCCAACTCCATCCACGAATCTGACTCACTTTCTGTCTTCAAAAAATGCCTAAAAACACATCTTTTCCATGAGCACTTAACCATTCACAAAAACAACAATAAAAAAAACATTCTTGTTGCACTTTAATCTGTTTTGAATACTATTCTGATGCTAGTGAAACTCTGTAATATGGCACTTTTTGTACCACTGTCTCCTAAAGATGATTCGCTTATGTTTTCCTCTTTTGTAAGTCGCTCTGGATAAAAGCATCTGCCAAATTAATAAATGTAAATGTAAATATGTAAGATTAAGAAATGCTATTAAAAATATATGTTCAGGACACCTAATAATGAACTAATGCAACATAAATAACATTATTGTAAAGTATAATCAATTACTCAGTAGAATAAATAATTGTTTTCTCTGCCTGATTTTGCCTTGTGTTTACTGGCACTCATTTGAAATTAAAATTCAATTTGAGTATGTTATAAAAACTTTGGAAGCAAACTATGCATTGAAAAATGTTTGCAGATTAGCAATTAATTAACATATTGAGTTAGAGTTTCTGACCCATAAACAGAGAAGAAAATGAAAGAATTTTGAGCATATTTTATAGCCCATAAATGTTCAGAATAATGTTATAAAATACCTTCAGCTTTCTGATGGCCACACGGACCACATCTGTCCCTTTGGGCTCCTCCACCTCTGTTATTCCCAAAAACTAAAAAAAATATACAGTGGACACAAACCACAAGCTTTTTTAACATAATGTCAGTAAAATAATATTTAAAAGAATTAATTTAGCATGTAAAGGTGTCTGTGTTGATAAGTGTTTGGTCATTATTTACTGGATGTTGTTGATGAAAATATGAGGATGAAGGTCAAATAAAGGCAGTACAGTGAGCTCTACACACACACACACACACATACTCCCAAGGGCAGTTAATATAACTTTGAACATCTTTACATCCATCATTCCAACAGCTTCATTGGAGCAGGCTAACACACACACACACACACACACACACACACACACACACACACACACACACACACAAACACACACATATACACACACACACACACACACACACACACACACACACACGTCATTGTGTACTGTTTGTATTACCCACCCCTGGTTGTATTGCATGAGTTTTATGCACTGTGCATTTTCAGTATAACACTGCACAATACTGTGTGTGTTTGTGTGTGTGTGTATTTCCCCCATTCTACAGTAAATATTGTAGAAGCAGCTAAGAGGACCACAGCAACAAATATGCATTAAAATGTACCTTAGCATTATATACAATGTGGCTTCTCACCAGGGCTTCAGGTGTGTGCATGGTTGGCTTATCTGGATAAAAAGAGAGAAAATAAAAATTATTTAGGTGTAGGTTAGAGGCAGCTGAAAGTTTCCAGTATGTCAACACACATGCTGTGCCATCTTGAAGATGTAAGAAAGATGGGGCAGTTAAAGGTACACTACCTGAATTCTGGGATCAGTTTACTGTAATTGTGATATGGTGTTGGGATTAAAGAAAGTAATTGGTAATGTAATTACTTTTAATCTGATGAAACTTTAGAGAAGTATTTATTATTCTTTAGTGGATACATTTTTTGAGTACATTCCCCAACACTCCTTTCTCAATGTTGACTGAGTAAATAAAATAAAACATTTTCTTGGTCATTTGTTCAATCTACAACTAGTGATAAAAAGTTGGAATGTTCTTGTTGGCCAATAAGAGAGAAATAAGTGGGAGAAATAAGTCTATCAGACACCAGCGATTGAGCCTAGCGGACATGCAGTGTTTTATTTCCTGCTGCCTGTGTAGGTGTTGATGAACAGCCCCCTCAGTGTCCTGTCTGTTCTCTCTGCAGCTGAGGGCAAAACTGTGGCTTGACTAATTGGCAAGAAGAGACCTCTGTGGTTGGTGCATGCTGATGTGATGTAGACCTGACTTGTCAGGTCACTGTTTAAACAAAAAATGTAAAGAAACTAGGAAAAAAGTGGATGCCTAAGAAAGGGAGAGACAGACCCTACGTCGTTCACAAATTACATGCCCAAAGCCTGAAGCAGAAGCAGCGAGTGAGTCTGAGCTCCACCCCCTCAGGCCTTCAGAATTTCCACAGAATCCTTTATCATTGCAAATGAATGGCCAACTAAATTTTTGCCAGATTCATCAGCCAATCAACCAATTTATTTGTTCTTGGTGGGTGTGACCTTTAGGATATGTCTTGGTCGAGGCCTTCTAGCTGGCCTTGAGTGACACAATCACACTTTAAGTGACATAATTTGAAATCGAAGAGAGCGAGATCTTGCTGACAAGTCGACTGTCATTACTGTCGCTATCGCATTGAGAAAGAGATCCTTATGGATTTAAAAACCTGAGACATTCTGCATGACCATGTGATTGATTAATTTATTAATCATGAAAGGAGGACTGATTTTCACTTCAAGCAAATTGGTAAGTGCTTTTTGCATTATTATAGCAACATCTAGAGTTCCCCTTCTGTCACTCACTCGATGTTGTGTCGATGTAGTGACACTAGTGTTGCTCCTGGGAGCCCCAGGCATGCCACTCTCCCGGACAAGGAGCTGGATCCCAACCACTCATACTTCTTCGGAGCCGAGTAGTTGTATTTCACAAAGCTGAATTACTCTGCCAGCCATTCATCTCTCACTCTTATGAGCTGTTAGTTTCTACGGTGCATTTCAGTGGTTCTCCCCCTCTCGCACTCACCCCATGGCGCTTCAGCAACAAAAAGAGTATATTTTCTCGCACCACCAGTCCACGTAACACAGTTCAGTAGTTGTTGCATTTTCCATAGGGATTCCTAGTGTCACTACATCGACACAACGTTGAGTGAGTGACAGAAGAGGAACGTCATGGTTACTAATGTAACCTCCGTTCCCTGATGGAGGGAACAAGATTTTGTATCGATGTGTCAAAAACACTGAACTACCTGCTGAAATTGTTGGGACCTTGTCTCGGCTCCTCAGTGCAAAACCTGAATGAGTGGTTGCATTCCAACTCCTTATATACCAGTATGTTTGGGGGAGTGACATGCAAATTCCACACACCAATTTTCATTGGCCTTTTCTCAAAGATCAGAGATATCTGGGGCTCCCAGGAGCGACGCATATTGTCACTACATAGACACAATGTCTTGTTCCCTCCATCAGGGAATGGAGGTTACGTTGGTAACCACAACATTTTCTAAGTGTAAATTAGGCTGCATTCAGTGTCAGATCCAGATTTGAAAAGTGGTGCTGCATTCCAACTCAGAAAGTCGGATTTTACAACTTGCTAATAGGAAAAGTGCAATGGAATGCAGATGTAGAATTAATAATGAAGTCAGAATTATAACTCGTAGGCATGTGCAGAAATTCTCAACTCAGATTTCACCAAGATGCAGGGGCATGATGTCACACAAACATGTCTACACTCAGGGAGATATACAAAGTAAGTGCTAAACATTAACTTTATTAAGTAATATCAATAAATTAGTTAGTTTCCACATTACATGATATTAAAGCTTGTTTAACAAATGCCTGCAGAAACAGGTGTATAAAACATTACAATCTCTTTTGATAATCATACACCTTAAGCACAAATGCTAGCGCTGCAGCAATATTTATCAGTTGGGTTGCAAGGAGACATCTCTAATGAGAGTCAAACTCCTGCTAAGCTAACATGAGCATTGCAGTTCCAAATATCGGGGAATGGAATGCATTTATGGTCGGAGATATCAAGTAGGAATATCCCACATCTAACTTGCATGGAACGCAGAACCCGAAACAAATTTTATTGCAAGCAATATTTAAATAGCTAATATTATTAGATAGATTTTTCCAGGTATTATAGACCTCTTTGGTATATTGATATGAAAAATTATGTTTTATGAATGTTTGTTCGGAAGAAGGCTTGCTTGATCATTATGTTGTTTCAAGTTCTGGCTTTAGTGCGTGGATGTGTTTTTAAAATGTCAATTGATATTATTAGTTAGCTGCGACAATGCATGATGCCCAAAGGCATAGGGTGTCTTATTCATTGTGAAAGTGTGTTTTCTTAATGGCATGAATCACACTAAAGGCGTAGACTTTTAATGCACGGCCTGCCACTGGCGAGCGGTATTAATAAATTCCCAACATACTTTATCCGGGGATGTTGGTATTGACCCATGACCCAAATTTATGATTGTGGGGAAGGGGGCATGGTCATGTGTCTGTCTCTCATTATAGTGATGGCGGAGGGAGACTAAAAAGGCAGAAAAAGTGCATCAGTCGGCAGAAAGAGAGGGACCAGAGAGAAACTCCTGACTGCTCTATTTGCCCATAATATATGAACACAGTTACAATGATGTAATACGAACAATTGCGAAAATAATCTTCTCTGGTTCTGTTAAACAAGCACCATTTAAGCTCAACTTTCTTGATATTTATAATCACGGTTTGAATGTGACATTTCCTCAGCACTTGAGGGATTATGGGATCGTAAAGTGTCCAGTCGATCTGCACTCCAGAACGTTGCCAGAAATAGAAGGTCATCTGGGTATTTCTCATTTACTGTTTTTAGAATAATAAGGATTCGAACATTACTCCATAGGCATAATGTTTTTTGGCATAATATATATTAGGGAAGTATAGACATTTGGACATAGCGCATATGAAAGATGAAGGGACAGAGAAGGAGACAGAAAGAGACAGCGAGTTAGAGAGATAGCCCATGAAATCCTGTGCCAAGAAGATGACTGATCTCTTACTGTTTATTTGACAATTTATCACAGGACTAATATAACACAGGCTCTTCAGCTTTCACTTCAGCAGTCATTTTGACTACAGGCTCTTTGTTCAGTATTTCAGATTGGAGGAAATCCATCGTGGTCCTCCATGTGCTGGCAAAACAGTGCCGACCCGCCAAAGCTTGGACTCTACAAGACCCATGAAGGTTCTGTGGTCTCTGGCACCAATACATTAGCAGTAGAACCTTCAAGTCCTGTAAGTTGTGAGGTTTAGTCGCTGTGGATCGGACTTGTTTGTCCAGCACACCCAACAGATGCTCAATTGGATTGAGATCTGGGGAATTTGAGACCAGGGCAATACCTTGAACTCTTCATCATGTTCCTCAAACCATTCACGAACAATGTGTGCAGTGTGGCAGGGTGCATTATCCTGCTAAATAGGCAACTGCCATCACTGAATACCATCGCCATGACGGGGTGTACCTGGTATGCAACAATGTTTAGGTAGGTGGTTCGTGTCAAATGAATGTCCACATGAATGGCCGGACCCAGGGATTCCCAGCAGAACATCGCCCAGAGCATTACACTCCCTCCACCGGCTTGTCATCTTTACACAGTGCTTCCTGGTGCAATAACTTCTCCAGGTAAATGGCACACATGCAGACGGCTGTCCATGTGATGTAAAAGAAATTGATACTCATCGGACCAGACGACCTTCTTCCACTGCACATTGTAGGTGCTTTCAACATTGGGATGGGGTCATCATGGCACTCCGACCGGTCTGCAGCTATGCAGCACCATAGGGTGTGATGCACTGTGAGTTGTGACACTCCTCCTGTAACCATCATTCAAATTTTCTGTGACTTGTGCCACAGTAGAACTTCTGTCAGTTCGGACCAGACGGAATAGCCTTCATTGCCCTTGCGCATCAGTGAGCCTTGGGCACCGAACACCCTGTCGCCATTTTGTGGTTTGTCCCTCCTCGGACCACTGTCCTCACCGCTTATTTCATTTTATCAAATTAAAAAATAGCATATATTTTTTTGTATGTGCATTTTGGAAATTATATTTGCATCTTTGAGTTTCTATTCAGGTGATGTCTTTGGGATTTTTTCACTCGTTTTCTTACAAGTGAAAAACATAAGTTGAATTGACAAGAAAAGTTACATCATTCGTTTTCTCAACATGTTTTCAGTACTATTTCATGTTTGTAGCAAATACAGTGTGGGACGAGCTACACAAAGAAATTTATTAATTAGAGTATTCAGTTTTTTTAAAATCCCTTTCAATGTCAACTTGACACCACAAAACTATTTTACTAGAGAACATTGCAACAGAACTACAGATGCAATACTTAACAAAGTACAAAAAATATTATATCCTCCATAATTCATAAAGGTGATATGCAAGGTCATTTCAACTTTTTAAGTACCAAAACAAGGGAGTGAAACTCACAACAGTGTAATTAACAAGTTATTGTAGCTCACTGGTCTTTGAACTCTAAATTAATAAATGCGGCACAAAGAAGTCAATTTTGTGTGTTCACTTTGCTTTTCCCTGAGCTACAAAAAGGTTACTGCACCGCAGGACATCTTTGTCCATATAGCTGAGGACTAAAGGTCATTTTTTTAATGTTGGCACAAAGTAGCTGTCAGTTTATACACAACCAATCATAAAGGTTAAGCATTCAAAACAACTGGTGAAAAACAAGAGCATGGACCATGTGACATAACATGCATTAAATTAGAATGCAAAAACCTCAAAATTGAAAGCTAGGTGATTACCATGGTTTGGTTTATTTAGCTTCTGAAGACTGTTATTAACTTTTGATATAGAATAACAAAACTTTTTTCACTTAAAGGTCATTCATAGTGAAAAAGCTTGGCCCACTAAGGTGGCTTATACAGTACTGGTCAGGCTGGTTTGGTTTGATGGTTTTGGGCACTTTTCAGCCGATGAAGCTAAGAAGCCATTTAAAACAGCTTAAATCAGCTAAAACCAGTAAATCACCATAGGCTTGTTTCAGCTGTTTTCTCTCTCAGCAAGTACAGCATAAAAAGTTGATACAGTAAAAAGTATTGATTTACTTCAGCTTACCAAAATACCAACACATTTCATTTAAAAGAATAGTTCACCCAAAAATGAAAATTCTGTCATTATTTTCTCACTACCATGTCGTTCCAAACCCATATGACTTACTTTCTTATGCAGTAAAAAATTTAGCTTAAGTGTTTACAAGGTGTTAAAACAAAGCAAGTTCACACATGAACACCTAAGCCACTGTGAACAAGATTTTTCACAGATAATGTGTCTTCAGAAAACTTGGAATATGACACAGAAATACATTTGGGTCCTTTCTTAAGCATCAAATTGAGTACAACTGCCATTGAATTAATAAAATGGACCAGAATGTTCATTAAAATTATTAATTTTAAAGTCAGAAGAGTTTGAAATGGCATGATGGTAAGTAATTATTTTACTATTCATTCAACCAGGCAGGCTTTATACACTTGATAATGCAGATGCTTTGAAAGGCATACATTATATAAGATTATTGAATACATTCTAAATGTTTCTGGAAGATGTAATTATAGAACATTTTATGAGAATATATGACATTTATAATACTTCTAAGGGTGGACCAAAATTATTCTTGTTATAGAGTTTTGCATTTAATATTTTTTCTGGTGAAATTTATTATACTTTAGAAAACATCTTAAAAAACAGCACTTATGCACTTTTAAAAATTTTCCAATCCATAATACGCATCCCAGATAGACCCATCTGGTCAAATATTTATGACGTGTTTATTACAGAATGTATGAGCAATTAGTATGTAATTAGTTGGATAAATATTTTTTTTTCCAATGTAAAAGTTTTGTAATTTTTGTTTAATGGGGAACCATAAATAATTCATATTACAGTATTAATGACTAAAACCTTAAATATTCCCATTGAATCCTTCACCATTAACATGGTGCATTTAGCACTTCAATTTACTGTTTACAAAGAGCAAAGTGTCCCTCTGCGGCTGTAAAGGTTAATGAATCTGAAGTCTCATGTAACTTCTAGCTTGTTAAGCAGCATTATCACCTTGTGGAGAAGAGAAATCATGTGTAAGAGTGTGTGTTTGGACTTGGACTGAACAATATTTCAGCCAATAACTGAAACCCAATGGAAGGCTATGAAATATTCAAATCACACAATGCAATGTCTGCTGCTGGAGATAAACTTGCCAAATGTAGATTGTGACCACACAAGCACGTACAGGGGCTATTTTGTCACCACCATTAATAAAACATTAGGCTAGAAGGCAAACTATCAGTGGGAAGTACACTCACTACAAACACAAACTCTGTCACCTATGAAACCAGGCCTGTCAGTGGTTTTCAAATTAGGCAACAAATGTATATAGGGGGGTTTTGGAACTGGAAACAAAAGAGAAGAGATGAGTGCCAGAAATGAAGCTTTGAAAACCTGATTTGTCTGGTAAAAAAACAACTTCAAACTATACAGACTAAGGTTCTTTTGGGTGAAGGTGTTTAAAAAGTGAGCTAAAATTTCAATAAATCGCATCCTTGATGGTGCAACAAAACAATCACAATAGAGATCATTAACAAATATCTGTGCAAAAACATTTAGCAAACATGCTCTTCAACATCTTCAGGAAAATGAATGATATAACCAACAGTTTGTTTAAAAGCCAGTTATAATCGAGAAAATGTGTGTTTTTGCATAGTTGAGCTACAGTCTTAACATAAACCAAGATTCATCTTCATCAGTCAGTCAGTCATGTTGGCATATTGGCAGTTGACATTGCAGGAACATCTATTTTCTTACCCTTTCTCCTGGTAAAAGCCCTGTTCATTCCGCCGAGTTTGAGAAGTGCTTGTGTGGTGAGGACAGACTCCAATGATTACCCACCTAAATAAAGCACAAAGGAACAAAATGACATGCAAAACATCTAAACAATTGCCTTTTTGAAATCTAATTGAAAGCAGAGAACAGCATTCTCCATGGCATCGGAGAGCAAATGCCTGCCCTACTTAACAGACCAGCAAAGATCAGCATGAAACTAGGCTGGTGTGGAGCTGGTCTGACTGATAGGTAATGGAAAACAAGCATGGTTTTCAGGTGAAGCTGGTTGACCATGCTTTCCAAGTCTTGCAGGGTAAGCTACTTAGCCCTCCTATGGTATGGAAAAATGGCACCTCTCTTTAGTATTTGCAATCATTATTGACTGGAAGCGTCAGATGTGTAACCCTTTTATTATGATGATAATAACACAATTTAACATGCTCTCTAAAACCATGTCATGCCAGTAACAGCCAGGAAATAGCTGTAGCCACCTACTGTGTACAGCCGTGGCAAAAAGTATTGGCAGTGACATTTTGTGTTTTCTACAGTATTTGTAGATTATTTTTTCACATGTTTCTATGGTATACTGAAAAACAATGATAAGTTTTAAAGGCTTTTATTGGCAAAAACGTCTTGGTTACGTATGTAACCTCTGTTCCCTGATGGAGGGAACGAGACGTCGTGTCGAAGAAGCGACACTAGGGATCTCTCTTGAGCACTAAATATGCCTCTGATCTATGAAAAAAGGCCAATGAGAGTTGGCAAACAGTATTTGCATACCCCGTCCCCGGACATACGGGTATAAAGGCGAGAGAAATACGCTCGTTCATTCAGGATTTTTCTGAGGAGCCGGAAGTGTCAGCGACGTGGCCGGAAGGACACGACGTCTCGTTCCCTCCATCACGGAATGGAGGTTACATACGTAACCGAGACGTTCCCCGTATGTCGCTTCAAATCACGCCATGCACTGAGCCGTGTACGTGTACTGCTGACACAGAAGCGGGCAGGTGTTTCACGTGCACAAGTGACCAACTGTGTTTCAGACTGCACGTACCCTTCCCCAATGCCCCAAAAAAGTTGTCGGAGTCCTTTTGGTTACCCTAGAGGGGAACAAGGCGACGCTTCCATCTAAATAGGAAACTCTCTATGTTTTCTTGGCATAGAGCAAGAGCAGCCGGGGCCCTTACTGCATCGTGGGAAGGGGGTCTTACCCGAATTCCTATTCTTTCAGGGGGAAAAGACCAGGCGGAGGCCACACCTGCCCGAAAGGGGAGGTAAAGGTGGCGAATACATCCCATGGCCTCTTCGGTCACATGCGGGAAAGAATGGCGTGGTGGTATATTCAACCTTGAGGAGGGGGGAGTTGCTACAACACGGCAACCGGAGAGCAGAGAAAAGACTGCCAAAGGGAGACGCGGGTCAGCTCGGAAGGTGACCGTACCGCGGAAGTACACACAGGAGGAGTCCGTGTAGGAGGCCTGACCTGTGGAGCACCTATTCCAGTAGGGGTTGCATGGGGGTACCCGTAGTGGACTAAGTCGGCAAGTTCCTCTGCTGAACTGCAGACCCAAGAGGGCTAGGGAGGAATCAATCAGGGACCTAAAGGGGTCTCCTGGGAAAGAAGGCGCACTGTTTTACCTCGGCAGAGGGAAAGGGCGCTGAATGCAAGCGATTCACCCAGTCAGACTGTCGACGTGTACCGAATTCTACCGGCTCGGACCTGAGAAAATACGGGACGAGACTGACTCAACCCTGAGATTGTAAAATCTCGCGAAGGTGTTAGGTGTTGCCCAGCCCGCAGCCCTACAAATGTAGGGGAGGTGCCCCTAGCCAGTACCCATGAGGATGCCACACTTCTGGTAGAGTGGGCTCGGCCTGGGTGTGATAGGCCAACAGAACGGCGTCCACCACCCAGTGGGACAGCCTCTGTTTGGAGACAGCGTTCCCTTTCAGCTGTCCCCCAAAGCAGACAAAGAGCTGCTCAGAGCACCTGAAGTTCTGAGTGTGTTCCAGGTAGGCACGCAAGGCACGTACCAGACACAGCAGTGAGGGGGCTGGGTCTGCCTCCTCCCGGGGCAGCACTTGCAGGTTCACTACCTGATCTCTGAAAGGCGTGGTAGGAACCTTGGGCACATAGCCCGGTCGGGGTCTTAGGATCACATATGTGTCTGCCGGACCGAACTCCAGGCAAGTGTCGTTAATAGAGAATGCTTTCAGGTCCCCATCCTCTTGATGGAGGCGAGCGCGATCAGCAGGGCCGTCTTTAGGGAGAGGGCCCTGAGTCCAGCTGATTCTAGCGGCTCGAAGGGGGATCTCTGAAGACTGGCGAGGACCACCGAGAGATCCCAGTAGGGGAACAGGTTTGGCCGGGAGGGATTTAACCTCCGGGCACCTCTTAGGAACCTGACGATTAAGTCGTGCTTACCCAGAGACTTGCTGTCTACTGGGTCGTGGTGAGCTGCGATAGCGGCAGCATACACCTTCAAGATGGAAGGGGATAGCCTCCCCTCCAACCTCTCCTGTAGGAACAGGAGCACTGACCTAACTGCGCACCTCTGTGGGTCTTCTGCCCGGGAAGAACACCAATTCACAAACAGACGCCATTTCATGGCGTAGAGTTGCCTGGTAGAAGAGGCTCTGGCCTGGTTGATCGTGGCTACGACCGTGGGTGGTAGACCAGCTAGAACTTCCGTGTCCCGTCCAGGGACCAGACGTGGAGGTTCCAAAGGTCTGGGCACGGATGCCAGAGCGTGCCCCGTCCCTGAGAAAGAAGGTCCTTCCTCAGGTGAATTTGCCAGGGAGGGGCTGTCGCAAGGAGTACAAGGTCCGAGAACCAGGCCCGGGTGGGCCAGTAAGGAGCCACAAGAGTGACTTGTTCCTCATCCTCCCTGACCTTGCACAGCACCTGTGTAAGAAGGCTCACTGGGGGAAATGCGTACTTGCGTAGCCCCACTGGCCAGCTGTGTGCCAGTGTGTCTGTCCCGAGGGGAGCCTCTGAGCGGGCATACCAGAGCAGGCAGTGGGTGGTTTCTCGGGAGGCAAACAGGTCTACCTGGGCCTTGCTGAACCATTCCCAGATCAGCTGAACCGAGTGGGGGTGAAGCCTCCACTCTCCACCGGGCAAGCATTGTCGTGACAGCGCAGCTGGGCCCCTTTCCAACGGCCTGCTACTGCGTGCCCATTGCATACGGCGCCCCAACCCCATCTGGAGGCATCGGTCGTGACCAGGACACGTCGGGACACCTGCTGTAAGGGTACTCCTGCCTGTAGAAAACAGAGGTCTGTCCAGGGGTTAAATTTTTGGCGGCAGGCAGGGGTGAATGTCACATGATGCGTGCCGCAGCGCCATGCTCGTCTCAGGACTTGGGTCTGAAGCCAGTGCTGAAGCGGTCTCATATGCATCAACCCCAGCTCCGCGACCGCCGCAGAGGACGCCATATGCCCCAGGAGCCTCTGGAAAAGTTTTAAGGGGACCGCTGTGCCTGGCCTGAAGGCGGCGAGGCACCTCAACACTGACTGGGCACGCTCGTTGGTGAGGCGTGCTGACATTGAGACCGAGTCTAACTCCATACCGAGAAAAGAGATGCTCTGGACCCAAATGGCTGAGGTGCCTGAGTACCTGGTCTCTGTGAACGCATAGTAACTCTCGTGAGTAGGCCAGGATAAGCCAGTCGTTGAGGTAATTGAGTATGTGGATGCCGGCTTCTCAGAGCAGGGCAAGAGCTGCCTCTGCGACTTTCGTGAAGACGCGAGGGGACAGAGACAGGCCGAAAGGGAGGACTTTGTACTGATACGCCTGGCCATCTAACGCAAACCGCAGGAAGGGGTGGTGTCGAGGCAGAATGGAGACGTGGAAGTACGCGTCCTTCAGGTCTACTGCTGTGAACCAATCTAGATGCCGCACGCAGGTTAAGATGTGTCTCTGCATGAGCATTTTGAACGGGAGTTTGTGCAACACTTGGTTGAAAACTCGCAGGTCCAAGATTGGTCGTAAGCCACCGCTTTTCTTGGGTATGATGAAGTAAGGGCTGTAGAAACCCTTCTTCATCTCGGTTGGAGGGACAGGCTCTATCGCGTCTTTGAACAAAAGAGTAGTGATTTTCACGCGCAGGGACTGGGCATGTTTGCCGTGTCCTACGGAAAAGCGGACGTCCATGAAGGGGGGCGGAGGCCTGGCAAACTGAATTGCGTAACCGAGTCGAATGGTCCGGGCCAGCCAGCTAGATGGGTTGGGAAGTGAAAGCCACGCGTCCAACCTCTGCGCTAGGGGCACCAAAGGGACGATTAATTTTGACGTACCCAGCGGAGCTTCGCAGCGGGGCGGAGCAGGTAGTGCAGCGTCGGGAGGCGATAGGGTGTCCCGAGGCTGGGGTGCTGAGAAAAGATTCAAAGCACTTACCTTGCTCCGCACACCCGGCAGGGGGTGGGTTGGTGACTGAGGAGGAGGTCCAGGGTAGGCGTCCTCTAGATTCGTCGGAACCGGCCGGCCAGGGAACAGCCGTGGGGCTGGAGACAGGATGGTTCATGTCCAGGAAGCTGGGACTGTTGAGATCTGGCGGCAGAGTGCCGTGAGAACGGCATTTGCGGGCCAGGTGACCCAGAGACAAAGGAAATAGCTCTTTTATTGAGAATGTGGGTACCGCAGCCCCATCTAAGGGGGGCGGCAAATGAAAATTGTTTAAGAACAAAAGATTCTCCTCCCGGCCCTCCACCGGGGGACGGAGTGGTCTTACCACCTCCGGAGCTAACATCTCGGTCGCTGGGTCTTCCGTCTCAGGAGCGCCTGGGAGCCTTACGGGTCCGAGAGGGGGTACGAGAGACGGGGAGCGTCTGCTTCCTGGGGTGTGCTCAACGCTGGGGCTGAGAGCTGGGCCCGGGTTGAGGCGGAGCAGATTTCTTAGCCGCAGGGGGACACCCTCGGTGAGCAGACGGGGCAGTGCCCGTGGCGGCAGGTTAGCGGCGGGGCAGGATGTGTGAGATGGCCTCCGTCTGCTTTTTCACCGCGGAGAACTAATGTCGCCAAAGAGGCCAAACTGGGAGACAGGGGCGTCGAGGAAGCGATCTTTGTCGGCCTCGCGCATCTCGAACAGGTTGAGCCACAGATGACGTTCCTGGACCACAAGGGTGGCAATCGCCTGCCCGAGTGCCTGCACGGTGACCTTCGTGGCTCTGAGGGCGAGGTCGGTCGCTGAGCGCAGTTCCTGCAGCACATTGGGGTCAGAGCTACCCTCGTGCAGATCCCTGAGCGCCTTGGCCTGGTGGACTTGGTGGCCATGGCGTGCAAGGCGGAAGCGGCCTGTCCCGCAGCGCTGTAGGCTTTGGTGTTAAACGAGGATGTCGTCCAACAGGCCTTGGAAGGGAGTATAGGGCGCCCGCGCCAGGCGGTAGGGTTTCTGGGGCATAGGTGGAGCGCAACATGGCTGTGAGCGGCGCCCAGACCCCAGGAACCAGTCATCCAACCGTGACGGGTGTTGGGAGGACAGAGGGTTCCAATCCAACCCCACACTGATGGCGGCCCGGGCAAGCATGTCGGACATCTGCGCGTCATCCTCAACCTGGGCGTGCTGGCCCAAAGGCGGCAGCCCAGGGAGGCGTTAGCGTCAGACGCCGCGCTAACCGATGGAGCGGCGAGCTCATCCACCTCGAGCTCCAGAGGATAGGCAGACCTGCCCGGAGGCGAGTCGCCGTTGCCTCGAGCACGGACGGGGATCAACGTGCGTGTCAGAGGGGCGGGTGGTCCAAGGGGGCGTACCCGGCGGAGCTGCACCCGCTGCCCTCCCCAAATCACCTCCATCGCCAGCCGCATCGTCCTGAATCCTGTGGGAAGAACGGGGGGCTGAGGATTGACCACAGGTTCTCTATGGGATTAAGATTCGGGGAGTTGCCTGACCACAGATCCAAAATTTCAATGTAATGTTCTCTGAGCCACTTCATTATCACTCATGCCTTGCGACAAGGTGCTCCATCATGCTGGAAAATGCATGGATCATCAGCAAATTGCTCCTGGATTGTTGGGAGAGGTTGCTCTTGCAAGATGTTTTGATACCATTCTTTATTCATGGCAGTGTTTTTGGGCAGAATTGTGAGAGAGCCCACTCCCTTGGATGACAAGCAACCCCACACATGGATGGTCTCAGGATGCTTCACTGTTGGCACGACACAGGACTCAAGGTAGAATTAACCTTTTCTTCTCCGGACAATCTAATTTCCAGATGTCCCAAACAGTCGGAAGGGGGCTTCATCGGAAAGAATAACTTTGCACCAGTCTTCTGCTGTCCAATCTTTGTACTTTCTGCAGAATTTCAGTCTGTCCTTGATGTTTTTCTTGGAGAGAAGTGACTTCTTTGCTGCCCTTCTTGACACCAGGCCATTGTCCAAAAGTCTTCACCTCACTGTGTGTGCAGATGCACTCACACCAACCTGTTGCCAATATTAAGCAAGCTCTGCACTGGAGGTGACACGATTCCGTAGTTGACTTCTCAGGAGGAGACGGTCCTGGCACTTGCTGGACACTCTGGGACATCCTGAAACCTTCTTCACTGCAGTTGAATCTCTCTCCTTGAAGTTCTTGATGATCCGGTAAAGGGTTCTTTTAGGTGCAATATTCTTTGCAGCAATTTCCTTGCATGTGAGGTCATTTTGATGCAAAGCGATTATGGCTGCACGTCATTCTTTAGAGGTAACCATTGCGAACAGAACACAATGATTGGAAGCACTTCTTCCCTCCTTTTATAGCAATCAGTCTAATCCAATCAGAATGATAGAGTGATATCACCTGACTAGTACTCATTCACACTTTCCCAGGTGCTGCTGGTATGATTAGTGAAATGATGTTGGTTGGTCATTTTGTGCCAGGACCAAAAAAAAGTGAAATTTGGATTTTTGTGATAAAGCTAATTTTTTTAGTCAATGAAGCTTTTTGCAATTATTTAAAACACATCTGATCACTCTGCACAATAATCTAGAAACAATGTGATCAACACCACAACAACTGAGGCAGAAAAATATGCGAAACAAAATTTCACTGCCAATACTTTTGGCCAAGGCTGTAGTCTGATGGATTTTTGTAACCTAATTTTATATTTTATCAAGATATGCATTTGGATATTTATTTAGACATTATCAAAAAAAAATTTGGCAAAGTTTAGCATTTTAAAATGAATTTTAAGTGTCAGTTTTTGCAGTTAATGTCATTAAGTTTGCAATCAAAACTGACCCAGGTGTTACAAAGACACAGAATAATAATTTTTCTACCAATATTTATTTCAAACATAAAATGTAATAACTCAAAGTAAATGCATAATAAAGTAAAGAAAATGAACAAAGAAACCGAAATAAACTGCAAAATTCAATGAGTATAAAACTGAAGAATCAGAATAAATATTTAGCAATTTTAAACTTTCTATAGAAAAAAAAATATTTTGCAAACATGTGTATGTGTGTGTCTGTCAGATTGCCATCATCAGCTGGAAAACAACAGATAACTTGTAATGCCAACATTGACAAAAAATGGCTGTAAATGGCAAAAAACTCAACTTAGGCTCAAATTGATGTGTAATTATTTCATGTGTATAGCGTTGTGATTGATATATCTATTATTATCTATTATTATCTATTATATCTATCTATATCTATCTATCTATCTATCTATATATATATATATATATATATATATATATATATATATATATATATATATATATATATATATATATTTTTTTTTTTTTTTTTGACAAATGTAAAAAGAAAAAAGTTTTGTGTTATAGTCTCACCAGCTCATTGTTTGTGTAAGTGTCTCATCCTGCAATTTCTGTCTGTTTTTCTGCATTGTTGCTGAGATATAGATTGTATTTGACAGATTAAAATGTCTTTCCCATTAATTGCAATGGTTGGTCCATTTTGACCACGAATACCAAAGGTGTCACTTTTTTTTAATGACCACTTATTTAATTAAGCCTTATTATTTTTATTTTTTTATGTTCAGATGGAGGAAAAGTGTGTGGAGAAAGTTTAGGAACCAAGAACTGGTTCTGAATAAGAACGTAAAACAGAACAGAACATATAAGCATGTTATATTGTGATTTGACTTAATGGGGGAAAATGTGTTTGTATGCTGTTCGGCAGCCCTGCATTTCGGAAACATATTTTCTGGAGGCAAACATATTTGTTTCAAGAATGTTATATTGTAATACAGGCTCGCTTAAGTCACCAGTTATGTTGTATTTACCAGATGTAGTAGACACACACATCTCTGCAATGTTTACAGACATTGCTTATCCTGTGTGAATCAACGGTAAACATTAGAGACATCCGCAGTAATAATTACTTTACAGACATACTTTATTTCTGTAAAACTAAAACCATCAAAATAGGGCTTTAAAGGAGAGGAATTATGTGGTTGTTAATATGACAATGTGTAGTTAAAGATACACTTTATGAGTTTTTTTAATTAGTGGTATTTTATAAAAAATTATGAATATATGAAATATCTTAATTAAAGTCTTTTGCAAGAATCTGTTCTGTTAAAATATGAAATTATATCATAATTTGGTAACAGGTTGCTGAGAGGTGTAAATCCAATAAGAATTGCATTTCTTATTTCCGTATTTCTTCTCCTGTGCTCCAGTGTTCTAAAATAATCTTTAATAGATCTGGAATCATTAAGAGGAATCTTTTAATTCCTTACGATTCCCATGATCCCTATTGTGGAATTATATGAGTGGAAATACATGCATAACTGGTCATGGTGGTTGAAGATTCAATCCCAGGTTGGGTGATCCAGAATGTAAAAAGTTAGTGAGATTGCAATACTGCAATCAACACTGCACCCTTGAGAAAGACACATAACACAACCCCAGGTAGAGTTTGCTACTGCAAAACTTTCCTGCCAATTAGTGCTGTATGTGCCACTTTTTTGGAGTGCTTGATGACAATGCTGTGCAAAAACTGACTAAAAATATTTTATACCCACTTTAATGTTCCCTTGCAGTTTGCAATAGGTAGAAACATTTCTGATTTCTGTGGTTTAGAATATAGCTACCCTTAGTCATTGGGGTGATGCCAATTCTTACTTTTGCTGTGAAGTGTTTGGATGATGTCTAGCCCGATGATTAAGATGACACAGAAGTAGACAAGACCAAAGACTCAAAGAAATGTTCAAGGCTGAGGATGTCAAAAACACTGAATAAACCACTCTCAATATCAAAAAGTAACTTCCTGAGGGCCAATCAACCTGCTAGAGAATAAACATAGCTCTGAGACCCCACGCAATTGATATACCGCAAACAAAGTACAATCTCGCCTTAATGCCCTGCAAAACACATGATCTTTTAGTTTTATTGCTGACACAATTAGTCACAAAGACTGAATGCTGCAAAGACAGCAATGGAATAATTTATTCCAATGTTGCCTGCCTCTTGAGAGCTTTATGCCTATCAGTTGGTGTGATATGAGGCTAAGCTTCCAGAGCAATCTACTGGTGCTGTGCCACGACTGGCTCAATCACACAAGCAGGAGTCAAGTGGCTTCTGTAAAGCTGTAGTTCTCAGAACTATGAAGCCCTGAACAACTGGGGAAACACACACAACTCTTCCTCTTGTCAGTGTCAAAGCTTTGCTCTCTGACTGAACTGCAGCACTAAAGACCCTCAAAATACTTCATCTTGAGCCAGCACTTCAGACTGTCAATCAAGAATTATCCCCAGAGGAGGAATGAGAAATAGAAAATATTGGAAATAGGGTGAGAGAAGACCAATTTGACAGTTTGTGTTCAGCAAAGTTGTTTTTCTCAAAGTGTAGCTCAATCTTTTAGTTCCAGAATATCATCCATCTAGGACAAAGGTGAATGAAACTATGATCTGAGAGAGAGAGAGAGAGAGAGAGAAAAGAGAGGTGAGAGCAACATACTACAAATACATGTGAATGGATACATTAAAGAGCCAATTTTTAAACTCATGTGTTTGTAAAGGGTTTAGCAAGGATTTATTACCCTTGACTGAGCATGACAAATGGTTTTAGAATTGCACATTAAATCTCACATCGTTGACACAAGGCATGTGTTGTTAAAGGAGAAACTCCAAAACTACTTTCAAGTTGCTGTGTATTTAAAATGACCCTAATTAGTGTGTCCCTAAATGTTTGAGTTCATACAAAAATCTCTGACAATTAATTGCAGACTTTGGTATCTTGGCAAATAAACACTGTTAGCACAGTTTGAGACATTGTTGAGATCTCTTCTAAAACTCTAGATGCAGATTCCTTTTTCTCGAGAAATATCTGCACAGACAAGGACATGAGCAAAAGTCTTAAATTTTCTTTCCATTTAATCTCATTGCTGTCTAGGAGAAACAATTGAGAGATTAAAGAGATCTCCGTGGTTATTTTATTCCCCATTTATTCACTTTTTTTCAAAAGTCAAACCAAGTGGCCCATAACGTCATGGTTACTGTTGTAACCTCCATTCCCCGATGGAAGGAACGATACGTTGTGTCGATTGTAGTGACTCAAGGGATCTCTTCTGAGAGCCTCGCACACCTCTGAACTTGAGAAAAGGCCAATGTCAAGTTGGCAGACTGAATTTGCATGCCCCACCCCCGGACATAGGCAGAATGGAGACGTGAAGTACGTGTCCTTCAGGTCTACCACTGCAAATCAATCTAATGCAAATGCAGGTTATAATTTGTTTCTATGTGAGCATTCAGAACAGTAGTTTGTGTAAAGTCCGGTTGAGAACTTGCAGGTCCAAGATTGGCTGCAACCCACCGTGGGTATGATGAAGTAAGGGTTGTAGAGACCCTTATTCATCTCGGCTGGAGGGACAGGCTCAATCGCATCTCTGAGTAGCAGGGTCGCAACCTCTGTACGTAAGGTGCTGGCATTTCCACCACGCATGCTGTGGAGCGAATACCGGCGAGACGAGGCAGGAGCCCGGTGAACTGAATCCGCGTAGCTGAGTTGGATCGTCCTGGCCAGCCAACAAGACGCGTTGGATAGCGACATCCAAGCTCTGTGCAAGGGGCACTAATGGGACGATCATTTGTGACGTTCCCGGGTGGGGAGCAGGTAATAATGAGTCGGGAGGCAGAAGCGCATCCCAAGGCTGGGGTGCTGAGAAAGACTCAAAGCACTTCAGTGCACCCAGCAGGGGGCCAGCTAGATGACCCAGGAAGTGAGGAAATCACTCTTTTATTAACAATATGGGTACCACAGCCTGAAGGGGGTGTGGCAACGAAGAAACAAGGGTTTTCCTCCCGGTCCTCCATCGGGGGACGGAGTGGTCTTGGCACCAGCTCCACAGCGAACATCTGACTGCCCGAGTCTTCCGTCTCAGGGGTGCCTAGGAGCTTCACGGGTCCTAGAACGGCCAGTTCCTGCAGCACATCGGGATCGGGAATACCCAGGTGCAGATCTTTAAGTGCCTTGGCTTGGTGAACTTGCAGGAGAGCCATGGCATGCAGGGCAGAGGAGGCCTGTCCAGTGGCGCTGTAGGCTCTTGCAGTCAGTGACGACGTTGTCCTACAGGTCGTGGAGGGCAATACAGGGCGGTCCCGCCAGGTGGCGGCATTCTTGGGACACCAGTGGATCGCAACCACCTTGTCCACCTGAGGGACATCTGGTAGGTTCCGAGCAGTAAAATGTGCCCTCCACGAACTCGTCGGCTCGTCATATACTTCCGGGAAGATGAGCTATGAGGCTATGAGGCATGGCTATGAGTGGTGCCCTGTCCCGAGGAACTGATCGAGTAGCCGTGAGGGGGGGGCGGAGGTTTCCAGTCCACCTTGCACTCACGGTGGCACAGGAAAGCATAGCAGGCATCTGTGCTTCAGGCTCAGACTGGGCAAGCGGACCCGAAGGTGGCAGCCCAGGCGAGTTATCAGTGTCAGACGCCGCTGTGACGCTCTCCGATGCAGAGGCGAAATCGTTATCCAATTCCAGGTGCTTGAAGGACAATGCCGGCTGGCCACGAGGCGAGCCGCACTCATCCTGAGCTCAGTGTAAATGTACACACTGAGAACATGAACCATTCATAAAACGCTGCCTGCGTGTGTTTGCAGCCCAGGCACACGAGGCAGCTTTTATGACCTTCAGAATTGGTGAGAAATCGACCGCATCTAGGAACTACACAGAGGCGGAAGGGCATCTTGAAAAAAATGCGTCCTGAAAAGGTGGAAAAGGCTCTTTTATGAGTGGAAACGCAAACTCTTTTAGAGGAAATAAACTGTTTTAGGAGGAGAAACACTTTTTCAGGCAATGAAAGTGCTGTTGAAGCACCCAGGGGTGTGGACTGCACAGCGTGCAGTCTCGGCTTGGAAGAAAATATCTGTCTGACAGTCGCTCGCCCGCTTCCCTTAATACCTGTATGTTCGGGGGCGGGGCATGCAAATTCTGTCTGCCAACTTGACATTGGCTCTCAGAAGAGACCCCTTGTGTCACTACAATCGACACAATGTCGAGTGAGTGACAGAAGGGGTACTAAAAATCACAGAAGTACAATTCTTAAAAAAATTTTGCAATTACTTTCAACAAGCTGGTGCCAAGGTAATTTTTAGTGGATGTACTATATGTCTCAAGTTTACACAGGTGCCCCAGTTCATCACATTAACTATGACAATGCTCCACTAAGTTTTACAACCAGAACATGTCCAAATACTTCATCTTAATTTTAACTGTACTGTCTTTTTTAGGTTAACAAACTTCTTTTTGTGATTTTTTTTTATTTAAATTTTGCTTAGTTTAACTTTTTTAATAAATGCCACTTGGTTTGATATTTTTAGTTTGTCTTGCAATGGCATTTATACATTTTTAAATGTACAAGTACCTTTGGGTGCCACTATATGTGACAGGAATTTCTGATCACATGAGATGAACTCTATGACTCACTTGACAGATGTGTTTGTTTTAAATGCTTAAAGGTCAACCTGCAATAGAAAAGAGCACCCTTGGGCTACACAATATATAACCTACAAAAACTGGAAATAAATTTGACATTGATGCAGAACTGGAATCTGCAAGACTAATGGCACCTCATTATGATATGGTGTCACTTGCATAAGCAAATAGGCCTATTTTTTCCCTCAATATTTCTGAAGGCAGAATATGTGCATAAGAAACCACAGTATATGTTAAACCGGTGTTTCTCCTTTGTGAAGCCTACTCACACAATTAGCCTTACCCATCATTAAAGATTGCTCATCCCACTCATTGCAGTATTTTTAGCTGGTGAAGAAAGAGGAATCAATGAAGAAAGAGGCTTTAAAATTATTATATATATATATATATATATATATATATATATATATATATATATATATATATATATATTTAAATAATAGCAGAGGTCTGACAAACGTAAGATAATTGGTTTAATTCTATTCCTCATGAAGGTGACAACTCAGTGGCCTGAGTCTGAAAAACATTTTTGACAAAGTCATTTAAAGTTGAGGTGCGAACCACGCAGAGAGCACCGGAACCAATCTCATTTCAATCATCTTCCAGTACAGCATACAGATCAAATCATATTTAGCTGCAGATTTTAAATGGTGCTGGAAATAAGTGCAGTGATTCCCAAGGATCAAAGTGGAGTGGTGCACATACACACATACACATGCAGGTAATTGACACAGGGATCAAATCTTGACTAGAAGATGCTGGTGCTCTGAATCTTCATGAAGTTTTAATGGAGTGCACTTGTAATACAACTCCTTCCATCTTTTTGTGCAATGTATGCTAGTTATTTGTAATCTCTGCAAGGATGGCAAGCTTGCATATGTAAGATGGCTTGAATGATAGAATCCAGATCACTATGAACTTTTATGTTTTTATTTGGTGTCATTTTACAACTGAAACTGTAAAATAATACAGCTGATAAGGAATGTGATAAAATGAATGATTTATGTAATAAAATGCCATTATGTGAGGAACAGAGTGAAAATTACGTGCTTATGAACTGATTATTTTGATGTACCCCTTCTGTAACTCACTCGACGTTGTGTCGATTGTAGTGACACATGAGGTCTCTTCTGAGAGCCTTGCGTACCTCTGAACTTGGAACATGAGAAAAGGCCAATGTCAAGTTGGCAGACAGTATTTGCATGCCCCGCCCCGGACATACATGTATAAAGGGAGTGGGCGTGCGAATGACAGACAGGTTTTTTCATCAGAGTCGAACAGTTGTGTGATCAGTGAGCTGTGTGACACACGACTGCTTCACCCACCTCTGCAAAAGAGCTTGCTGTTGGATCTGATGGTGCATTCCAGCGGCTTTCTCCTCTCTGCACGCTGTGCAGACTCTGCCCCTAGGTGCTTCGACAGCGCTTCACTTATAAAAGAGTTGACTTCTCTGAAAGAGTTTATTTTTCTCTAAAAGAGTTTGATTCTGTTAAAAGATCAACATACACAAGCTAGCGTTGAACGTCCTTTTCAGGACGCGTCTTTTTAAAGTGCCCTTCCGCCGCTGTGTAGTTCCTGGATGCGGTCGATTTCTCTCCACTTCTGATGGTCATAAAAGCTGTCTCATGTTCCTGGGCTGCGAACACACACAGACAGCGTTTTATGAATGGTTTATGTTCTCAGTGAGAGAACATAGCCATGGCAACATTACGGTCATGGTTTTCTTTTCTCACGAGAGAAAGCCACTTCAGCCACCCCCGTGACGTTCCTTCTTCCCACTGGATTGAGGACGACCCGGCTGGCGATTCGGGGATGATGACAGGCTTGGTTTCGCGGGGTAAAACCCCACAAACCACCCGCCCCCGGCACGCTTGCTTGCTCCGTACGAGCTAAGGATGAGTGTGGCTCGCTTCGTGGCCAGCCGGCATTCTCCTTTGAGCCCCCAGAATTGGATGACGATTGGCCACTCATAGCCATGCCCCTAAAACCCCTAAGCATTCCTGAGGCGGTGCACCCAGGAAGCCAGTGCTTGCAGGTTCACAGCCTGGTCCCTGAAGGGGGTCATAGGAACCTTGGTCATGTAGCCCGGTCGTGGTCTTAGGATGAAATGAGCATCTGCCGGACCGAACTCCAGGCAAGTGTCGCTGACAGAGAATGCTTGCAGGTCCCCAACCCTCTTGATGGAAGTGAGCGTGATCAGGAAGGCCGTCTTCAAGGAGAGGGCTTTGAGGTCGAATGAATCAAGCGGCTCAAAGGGGGGGTCTCTGAAGGCCTGAGAGGACCAGAGAGATCCCAGGAAGGGAACAGGCTTGGCCGAGAAGGGTTCAACCTCGGGAAGCCTCTAAGGAACCAGATAATCAGGTTGTGCTTTCCAAGGGACTTGCCGTCCACTGCATCGTGGTGGGCTGCGATAGAAGCAACATACACCTTCAATGTGGAGGGGGACAGCCTCCCATCCAACCTCTCCTTCAGGAATGAAAGCACTGACTGAATCGCCTCCATCGCCAGCCGGATCATCCTCAATCCTGTGGGAAGAAGGAGCGATGCGGGGGGTGGCTGGAGTGGCGTTCGTCTTTAAGAACGAAAGCCGTGACCGCAACGTTGCCATGGTCATGTTCTCGCAATAAGAACATGGACCATCCACAAACACTGCCTCAGTGTGATCGCAGCCCAGGCACATGAGGCAGCGTCTATAATCGTTGGATCTGGAGAGATATCTATCACATCCAGGAACTACACTGCGGCGGAAGAGCATCTCTAAAAAGACGCGTCCTGAAAAGGACATTCAACGTTCACGTGTGTATGTTGCTCTTTTACCAGAAATAAATTCTTTTAGAGGAAATATACTCCTTCAGAGAAAATCACACTCTTTCTGAGAGAAGCGCTGTCGAAGCGCCCAGGGGCAGAGGCTGCACTGCGTGCAGAGAGCAGAAAGCTGCTGGAATGTGCCCTTCAGATCCAACAGAAGGTCTCTTGCAGAGGTGGGTGAAGCAGTTGTGAACACATCTCGCTGATCACACAACCACTCGGCTCCGAAGAAAAAATCTGACGCACGTCTGCTCCCTTTATACCTGTATGTCTGGGGGTGGGACATGCAAATTCTGTCTGCCAATTTCACATTGGCCTTTTCTCAAGTTCAGAGATATGCAAGGCTCTCAAGAAAGACCCCTTGTGTCACTACAATCGACACAACGTCGAGTGAGTGACAGTAGTCGAGTGAGTGACAGTAGGGGAAATACCTTCACTAAGCCCTTTATTAGGAACACCTGTACACCTACTCATTCATGCGATTATCTAATCAGCCAATCGCGGTTGGATGCCATGGCCATCCTGCAAGTCCACCAGGTCAAGGATGTGTTGCAGGAACTGTGCTCAGCGACTGACCTCACCCTCAGGGCCACGAAGGTCACAGTGCAGTCACTCAGGCAGGCGATGGCCACGCTTGTGGTCCAGGAACGTCATCTGTGGCTGAACTTGGGCGAGATGCGTGAGACCGACAAGGCTCGCTTCCTCAACGCCCCCCTCTCCCTGTTCGGCCTCTTCGGCAACACCGTCGAGAACATCACCCAGCAGTTCTCCGCGGTGAAGAAGCAGATGGAGGCCATCTCACATATCCTGCCCCGCCGCAAGCCTGCCGCCATGCTCTCAGCCCCAGCGTCAAGCACACCACAGGAAGCAGACGCCCCCCATCTCACGGACACCCTCGAGGACCCGTAAGGCTCCCAGGTGCTCCTGAGACACTCGACCCAGGGACCAAGACATTAGCTCTGGAGATGGTAAGACCACTCTGTCCCCCGGTGGAGGGCTGGGAGGAGAATCTTTTGTTCAATTTATTTAATTTGCCATTCTCAGTAAAAGAGCTATTTCCTTTGTCTCTGGGTCACCTGGCCCGCAAATGCCTTTATCACGGCACTCTGCCACCAGATCTCAACAGTCCCAGCACGCTGGACGCGGACCACCCGCCTTCAGCCCCACGACTGTTCCCCGGCCGGCCGGTTACGAAGAGTCTAGAGGACGACTACGTTGGACATCCTCCTCAGTTGCTAACCCGCCCCCCTGCCGGGTATGCGGAGCAAGGTAAGTGCTTTGAGTCTTTTCTCAGCACCAGAGAAAATAATCTTCCCCTTGGTGCCTCTAGCACAGAGTTTGGACACGTGGCTCTCACTTCCCAACCAGTCTCGCTGGCTGGCCCGGACCATCCGACTCAGTTATGCAATTCAGTTTGCCAGGCCTCCGCCCCCCTTCACGGGCATCCGCTTCTCTGCAGTACACAACGAACATGCGAAATCCCTGCACGCGGAAATCGCTACTCTCTTATTCAAAGACGCGATAGAGCCTGTCCCTCCAACCGAGATGAAGAGGGGTCTCTACAGCCCTTACTTCATCGTACCCAAGAAAGGCGGCGCCTTACGACCGATCTTGGACTTGCGAATTTTCAACCAAGGGTTGCACAAACTCCCGTTCAAAATGCTCATGCAGAAACACATTTTAACCTGTGTTCGGCATCTAGATTGGTTCGCAGCGGTAGACCTGAAGGATGCACACTTCCACGTCTCAATTCTGCCTCGACACCAACCCTTCTTACGGTTTGCGTTCGACGGCCAGGCATATCAGTACAAAGTCCTCCACTTTGGCATGTCTCTGTCCCCTCGCGTCTTCACGAAAGTCGCAGAGGCAGCCTTTGCCCCGCTCCGAGAAGCCGGCATCCGCATACTCGATTACCTCGACGACTGGCTCATTCTGGCCCACTCACGAGAGTTACCAAGGCGCTCACAGAGACCAGGTGCTCAGGCACCTCAGTCGTTTAGGGCTTCAGGTCAACTGGGAAAAGAGCAAGCTCACCCCAGTCCAGAGCATCTCTTTTCTTGGCATGGAGATAGACTCAGTCTCAATGTCAGCACGTCTCACCAACGAGCGTGCGCAGTCAGTGTTGAGGTGCCTCGTCGCTTTCAGGCCGGGCACAACAGTCCCCTTAAAACTTTTCCAGAGGCTCCTGGGGCATATGGCATCCTCCACGGTGGTCGCGCCGCTGGGGTTGATGCATATGAGACCGCTTCAGCACTGGCTTCAGACTCAAGTCACGAGACGAGCATGGCGCCGCGGCACGCACCATGTGAAAATCACCCCCGCCTGCCGCCAAACATTCAAACTCTGGACAGACCTCTGTTTTCTACGGGCAGGAGTACCCTTGCAGCAGGTGTCCCGACGCGTCTTGGTCACAACTGACGCCTCCAGAATTGGGTTGGGGCGCCGTGTGCAATGGGTGCGCAGTAGCAGGCCGTTGGAAAGGGGCTCCGCTGCACTGGCACATCAACTGCCTGGAGTTGCTGACTGTTTTCTTTGCCCTGCGGAAGTTTCTCCCATTAGTTCGAGACAAACATGCCCTAATCAGGTCAGACAGCACCACTGCGGTAGCAACAAGGCAGTGTATGCTCCCGCAACATGTCACGACTCACCCGTCGTCTCCTCCCCAGGTAGACCTGTTTACCTCCCAAGACCTGTTTGCTCTGATATACCCGATCAGAGGCTCCCCGCATGGCAGACGCACTGGCACACAGCTGGCCTGCGGGGCTGCGCAAGTACGCATTTCCCCCAGTGAGCCTTCTTGCGCAGGTGCTGTGCAAGGTCAGGGAGGACGAGGAACAAGTCACCCTTGTGGCTCCATATTGGCCCACCCGGGCCTGGTTCTCGGACCTTGTACTCCTCGCGACAGCCCCTCCTCGCGACAAGACCTTCTTTCTCAGGGATGGGGCACACTCTGACATCCGCACCCAGACCTTTGTAACCTCCAAGTCTGGCCCCTGGATGGGACGCGGAAGATCTAGCTGGTCTACCACCCACGGTCGTAGCCATGATCAAACAAGCCAGGGCTCCTTCTACCAGGCAACTCTACGCCCTGAAATGGAACTTGTTCGCAAATTGGTGTTTTTCCCGTGCTGAAGACCCACAGAGGTGCGCAGTTAGGTCAGTGCTCTTATTTCTGCAAGAGAGGCTGGAAGGGAGGCTGTCCCCTTTCACCCTGAAGGTGAAGGTGTATGCGGCCCACCACGATGCAGTAGACAGCAAGTCCTTGGGTAAGCACGACTTATTCATCAGGTTCCTAACAGGCGCCCGGAGGTTGAACCCCTCCCGGCCAAGACTGTTCCCCTCCTGGGATCTCTCAGTGGTCCTCGCGGGCCTCCAGAGACCCCCCTTCGAGCCGCTAGTATCAGTTGGACTCAGGGCCCTCTCTTTAAAGACGGCCCTGCTGATCGCGCTCGCTTCCATCAAGAGGGTCGGGGACCTACAAGCGTTCTCTGTCAGTGACACCTGCCTGGATTTCGGTCCGATAGACACATATGTGATCCTAAGACCATGACCGGGCTACGTGCCCAAGGTCCCTACCACGCCCTTCAGAGACCAGGTAATGAACCTGCAAGCGCTGCCCTGGGAGGAGGCAGACCCAGCCCCTTCATTGCTGTGTCCAGTACGTGCTTTGCGTACCTATTTGGACCGCACACAGAGCTTTAGGTGCTCTGAGCAGCTCTTTGTCTGCTTTGGGAGACAGCGGAAAGGGAATGCTGTCTCCAAACAGAGGCTCTCCCACTGGGTGGTGGATGCCATTTCATTCATCCTATCGCACCCAGGCCGTGCCCCGAACGCACTCATCAAGGAGTATTGTGTCCACGTGGGCACTGGCCAGAGGCACCTCCCTAGCAGACATATGTAGAGCAGCGGGTTGGAAACACCTAATACATAATACCTTTGCGAGATTTTACAATCTCAGTATCATCCTATGTTTTCTCAGGTCCGAGACGGTAGAACTTGGTAACACGCTGACAATCTTGCCGAGTGAATCGCTTGCACTTGGCGCCCTTTCGCTTGGCCAAGGTAAAACTGTGCGCTTTCTCTCCCAGGAGATCCCACCCACCCGGGTCCCTGGTCGATTCCTCCCTAGCCCTTTGAGGAACTTGCCGACCCAGTCCACTACGGGTACTCTAATCTACCCTGTACTGGAACACGTGCTCCACAGATCTGAACTCCTACACGGACTCCCCCTGTGTGTATTTTCCGCAGTACGGTGCCCTTACGAAGTGGACCCGCATCTCCCTTAGGCAGTTTTTTGCTGCCCTCCAGTCGCTATGCAGTAGCAACTCCCCCCTCCTTGAGGTTGGATCTACCACTGCGCCACGTTCCACATGTTGCCTAAAAAACCCATGTGATGTATTTGCCACCTTTACCTCCCCTTTTGGGCAGGTGTGGCCTCCGCAGGTTCTTTTTCCCCTGAAAGAATAGGAAATTGGGTAAGCCCCCCTTCCCTCGATGCGTGTAAGGTCCCCGCTTTTCTTGCTCTATGCCGAGAAACATAGAGAGAAAAGAGGCCCAGCCAGGCTTGGCCCGTTCCCAGGTTGGCAAGCATCGCCTTGTTCCCCTCTAGGGTAACCAGAAGGATTCCGACGACTTTTTTGGGGTATTGGGGAAGGGTACGTGCAGTCTGAAAACACAGTTGGTCGCTTGTGCACGTGAAATACCTGCCCGCTTCTGTGCCAGCAGTACACGTACTCAGCGCATGGCGTGATTTGAAGTGGACCCCTAGTGTCGCTTCTTCGACACGACGATGAAGTGAGCGACAGATGTGGAACGTCTCGGTTATGTATGTAACCTCCGTTCCCTGATGGAGGGAAGGAGATGTTGTGTCCTCCCAGCCACGTCGCTGAGCCGAGCCACTGCAGTGGCCGGACCATTTCCGGCTCCTCAGAAAAATTCTGAATGAACTCGACGTATTTCCGCGCTATGGGGTATGCAAATACTGTCTGCAAACTTCTCATTGGCCTTTTTTCATAGACCAGAGACATATGGAAACAAAATGGCTTGTTGGTTAGAAACAAAATGGAACACACTGTTATATGAATGGTAAATAAGAAAACGTTTACAGAAGGTATGCATAGGTTGTTAAGTTTCATCTGTGGAGCACCACACTATTAATAAAACAGTAAAAGGTGTTCACATTACAGATATGGAGACCAAAAAAGACTTGCTGCTCTGTGAAGCATATAATCTCATTATCAGGACAGTTAAGAAAGTCAATTAGGCTGTAAATCAGCAGGCAGGATAATTCAGAGTTGAGTATGTAGCATGATGTCCTGCTTTACTGGCAGAAACACAATTTTAAAAAGCCTTGTCCTTTTAAAAAGATAATTTTAAAGTCTTGTCAAAATCTTCAGCCAGTACTTCCACAGGATGCAAAACATATCTGTAGTTGTAGTATATTTTCCAATTCCAAACACAGTGTTTACAAAATAAAGTAAAATTTTGCTGTTAGACCTTGGACCTACATAAGTGTATTCAGCAGCATAATGTACAATCTGCATGGTCATTATCTCAAAATAAACAAGACCCCACTGATCACCCTGTCAGGGTTTATTTTGTAGTGATGGTTAACTGTACATTATGCTGCTTATTCCATTGCTAAAAGAACCAAATACATAAACAAATATACATAAGATTGTAGAGAGGCCATGAACATGAAAACAGCTATGCAGGAAAGGGTTTATTTGGGGTTTATATAAACAGAGGGTTTATTTAGAAGTTATGGCTCCTATTAAGGAATTGACCCTAATCCCGCATTAAAATATTACTAACCAATCCTACCTTAACAATTATTGCTGTCTGCCATTTTCATCAGATAAGCTTTTGCCTTTTTCTAATAAGAGTCTATGAAAGTGTGTTTGGGTAGTTTTAAGTGGCATTATATAGAAATTACCCCAAAATATGGAAAAGAATTGAAAATTAAAATGTATAACATCATTAAGGACTAAGAATGTCCCGATACTGGTATAAGAATTGAGTTCAATAATATGCTCATGTACTTGTACCCATGCACGTACAAATTGTAACGTTCCATGTGGTCTCTTGTTTTTGTTCCTTCACTCTTAAGTTTCTGGCATCTGTCTCACTCCATATTGTCTAAGTTTTTGGCACTTGTCTAATTCCATATTGCACTCTTATTTTGAAACCATTCTTATGTTCCTGTTTACCAGTCTTGTCATGTCCTGTTTCCCCTCCTTGTTCATGTGTCTGTTTTTCATTGGTTCATTGTTTGATTGCTTGTTTATCAGTTCTAGTTTTGTCATTGGCTTTAGTTAATCACCTTATTTAGTCCTGTTTGTCTATTGGCTGTTGTTTCCCCTGTTCATGTATTTAAGTCCTCATGTTTCCCTTGTACTTTGTCAAGTATTGTTGTAACCTTTACCCCTGCCTGATGTTACCCTGATGTTCCCCTGATGTTCTTGAGTCCAAGCCATAGTCTATCTATGTTTCAAGTTCCTGTCTTGTTCCTGTTTCACCACTATCTTCAATAAAGCTGCACTTGGATCCTTACTCCTCACCGTCATCCTTGACTGCATCCTCAAATCGTTACAGAATACTTGACCCTAACCATGGACCCAGCAGCTCTGACAGCGCAGCAAGCTAGTTTCCAGCTTCTCTGCCTCAAACAGGAGGACCGCCAAATCTTGACCCCTTGTTAAAGGAGCGGCTACCACCAGCGACTCCTGGCTGGACGCTCATCGACTTCCTCGATGAGACCCTGAGGATCTGTGGCTCTCCTTTGACCGTGGGTGTTGCGGAGGAGGACGCTATCTCACCCCCCACAGTGGTCACCTCCCGGCCTTCCATGACTCCTTCCTCCACGCCTGCTACGGCCAACGTGCCCCCAGCCTTGTCTGTCCCTGGGCCAACGTTGACAACCCCGTCCGCCAGGAGGAGGAGGAGAAGAGGGAAGGCTTCAGCTCCTCAGTCTCTGCCTGCCACGGCCAACGGGCCAACGCCCACGCCTGCCACGGCCAACGCCCACGCCTGCCACGGCCAACGGGCCAACGCCCACGCCTGCCACGGCCAACGAGCCAACGTCCACGCCTGCCACGGCCAACGAGCCAACGTCCACGCCTGCCACGGCCAACGAGCTGGAAGTCTCGTCCGTCCCAGAGCCGGCGTTGCCAGCCTCGTCCGTCCCAGAGCCGGCGTTGCCAGCCTCCTCTGCCAGGAAGAGGAGGAGAAGAGGAGGGGCTTCCGCTCGCCAGTCTCCGCCTTCCATGATCGTCCAAGAGCCAGAGCCAGCGCCTGTAGCCTCGACCGTCCAAGAGCCAGAGCCAGCGCCTGTAGCCTCGACCGTCCAAGAGCCAGAGCCAGCGCCTGTAGCCTCGACCGTCCAAGAGCCAGAGCCAGCGCCTGTAGCCTCGACCGTCCAAGAGCCAGAGCCAGCGCCTGTAGCCTCGTCCGTCCAAGAGCCAGAGCCAGCGCCTGTAGCCTCGTCCGTCCAAGAGCCAGAGCCAGCGCCTGTAACCTCGTCCGTCCAAGAGCCAGAGCCAGCGCCTGTAGCCTCGACCGTCCAAGAGCCTGAGCCAGCGCCTGTAGCCTCGACCGTCCAAGAGCCAGAGCCAGCGCCTGTAGCCTCGTCCGTCCAAGAGCCAGAGCCAGCGCCTGTAACCTCGTCCGTCCAAGAGCCAGAGCCAGCGCCTGTAGCCTCGACCGTCCAAGAGCCAGAGCAGCGCCTGTAGCCTTGACCGTCCAAGAGCCAGAGCCAGCGCCTGTAGCCTCGACCGTCCAAGAGCCAGAGCCAGCGCCTGTAGCCTCGACCGTCCAAGAGCCAGAGCCAGCGCCTGTAGCCTCGACCGTCCAAGAGCCAGAGCCAGCGCCTGTAGCCTCGACCGTCCAAGAGCCAGAGCCTGTAGCCTCGACCGTCCATGAGCCAGAGCCAGCGCCTGTAGCTCCGACCCCAGGGCTTCCCAGAGCTCCGACCCCAGAGTTTCCCAGAGCTCCGACCCCAGGGCTTCCCAGAGCTCCGACCCCAGGGCTTCCCAGAGCTCCGACCCCAGGGCTTCCCAGAGCTCCGCCCTCAGAGCTTCCCAGAGCTCCGCCTCCCGAGCTTCCCAGAGCTCCGCCTCCCGAGCTTCCCAGAGCTCCGCCTCCCGAGCTTTCGAGACCACAGTCACCAGAGCCTGCCACGCCTCAGTCACCAGAGCCTGCCACGCCTCAGTCACCAGAGCCTGCCACGCCTCAGTCACCAGAGCCTGCCACGCCTCAGTCACCTGAGCCTGCCACGCCTCAGTCACCTGAGCCTTCCACGCCTCAGTCACCTGAGCCTTCCATGGCTCTGCCTTCTACGGCTCTGCCTGCTCCACCTTCTACGGCTTTGCCAGCGCCTGCTGAACCCTCAAGGCCCCCAGGACCCTCAAGGCCCTCAAGGTCCCCAGAGCCCTCAAGGCCCACAGAGCCTTCCAAGCCCGCAGAGCCTTCCAAGCCCATTGAGCCTTCCGTGGCTCCGCCCGCTTCCCTTGAGACGCCTTCCTGGCCTTCTGACCATGTCCTGTGGCCTCCTCCCTGGCCTTCTGACCCTGTCCTGTGGCCTCCTCCCTGGCCTTCTGACCCTGTCCTGTGGCCTCCTCCCTGGCCTTCTGACCATGTCCTGTGGCCTCCTCCCTGGCCTTCTGACCCTGTCTCGTGGCCTCCTCCCTGGCCTTCTGACCCTGTCCTGTGGCCTCCTCCCTGGCCTTCTGACCCTGTCTCGCGGCCTCCTCCTTGGCCTTCTGACCCTGTCTCGCGGCCTCCTCCTTGGCCCCCTGACCCTATCCCAGTCCTGTGGCCTTCTCCTTGGCCTCCTGACCCTGTCCCAGTCCTGTGGCCTTCTCCTTGGCCTCCTGACCCTGTCCCAGTCCTGTGGCCTTCTCCTTGGCCTCCTGACCCTGTCCCAGTCCTGTGGCCTTCTCCTTGGCCTCCTGAACCTGTCCCAGTTCTGTGGCCCTCTCCTTGGCCTCCTGACCCTGTCCCAGTTCTGTGGCCCTCTCCTTGGCCTCCTGACACTGTCCCAGTCCTGAGGCCATCTCCTAGACCTCCTGACCCTGTCCTAGCCCTGTGGCCATCCCCTAGACCCCCTGACCCGATCCCTGCCCTACGGCCACCTCCCTGGCCTCCTGACCCAGTCCCTGCCCTATGGCTGCCTCCCTGGCCCCCCCCCCCCCGACCCAGTCTCGTACCTCCCAGACTTCCCGACCCGGCCCCCGCCTTCAAGTCCTCCCCTTGGATCCCTGGGCATCTGCCTGTCCTCCATGATCTCCTGGCCGCCCTCTTGTTCTGTTATGGTCTCCCTGTCCCTGTCTTGTTTCTCTGTGCCCCCTTGTGCTTCTTGTTTGCCTTTCCTTTTTTGTTTTGTTAGGAGCGTCTGGAATCCGCTCCTTAGCGGGGGGCTCCTGTAACGTTCCATGTGGTCTCTTGTTTTTGTTCCTTCACTCTTAAGTTTCTGGCATCTGTCTCACTCCATATTGTCTAAGTTTTTGGCACTTGTCTAATTCCATATTGCGCTCTTATTTTGAAACCATTCTTATGTTCCTGTTTACCAGTCTTGTCATGTCCTGTTTCCCCTCCTTGTTCATGTGTCTGTTTTTCATTGGTTCATTGTTTGATTGCTTGTTTATCAGTTCTAGTTTTGTCATTGGCTTTAGTTAATCACCTTATTTAGTCCTGTTTGTCTATTGGCTGTTGTTTCCCCTGTTCATGTATTTAAGTCCTCATGTTTCCCTTGTACTTTGTCAAGTATTGTATTGTTGTAACCTTTACCCCTGCCTGATGTTACCCTGATGTTCTTGAGTCCAAGCCATAGTCTATCTATGTTCCAAGTTCCTGTCTTGTTCCTGTTTCACCACTATCTTCAATAAAGCTGCACTTGGATCCTTACTCCTCACCGTCATCCTTGACTGCATCCTCAAATCGTTACACAAATGTCTTTGCTCAAACATTTTAACAATTTCTATGAAGAAAATTTCAAAATGCTTGGCAATGCCACTCATTCCAGCCCACCTAAAAATAATATCCATTTAGTTTATGAGAATGTTTTGCCAAAAAAAAACCCACAGTTCATGGCAAACTCCGACTGATTCATATGGGAAGTTCAGCAAAGCTTGTCTAAGCAAGCAACGGTAACGATAACAGGCCAATTAACACTTAAATGTAGTGGTAATAAATCGATCAGTGGGCCAGTGCATTGATGAGTTATACTTGCATGTTTATTGGCCCCAGGGCACAAATGAACAATAACCAGTCGACACTCCAGTGCTGCTTAGGTCTCGTGGACAGTGGCATAATCTTGACAAGACAAAGCGCTTAGAATAATGAAGCAGGTTCATAAATCTTAGCTGGTGACTGGGAGCACACGTTAAATCTGTTTTTATAATTTTGCTCTAATCTTCATGGCTGTTTCTGCATGATAAGGACTTCCCCTGGTGAATGGTACAACTTTTCAAGTCACTATAAATATGCCCATATTTTACTGTCAGGCATTAATTTCTGAGGGGCCTTTTCCTCTCCTCCACACGAAGCAGTAAAACAGCTCAAGGACACACTAAACCAATTTCAGTCATTCTGCTTACATTTCTTCAAATAAATTTGAATGAGTGTGAAGCAGGAGGAAAAGGCAAACTTTCTCAGATTCTAACAGTTAAGTGGTCCCGTCAAGGTTGATAGAGTGGAAAGCCCCTGCCAAAGGAATAACTGATTCGTTCTCATTAGTCAAAAAGGAACCTCAGATAATGAGACGTATTCAAGCCCTCTAAGATAAACTAAAGTTTACTGCATAAACAAAGAAACAAGTAAACAAGGGGTGTATCGGACATGACATAAACCAGTAGGTAGTGTATTGTAGACAGTCCGCAGTTGTTCCTTGCAAAACATATCAATACAATAGAGGAAGCCTAAACAGAAACAAGAGCAGGAATAACAGAACTAATACAACAAGTGAGTTTAGCATAATCAGTCTATAAAGGTGTGATATTGTCTGTGACAGGAAAATAAATCAATATCAGAGCATGTCAAAGCTGCTTTGAACTCCAGTCTGCTAAAATTGAAATGGTGTAATTACATTTACGTAGATGCACATATTAGATCAATATTTGTATTAGCATTCTGCACCAGCTAGTTGACAATTAAAAACTCGAAAATCGCTGAATATCTTAACAATAATAACAAATCTAACGCAGTTAAATTTAATTCACTGAGGGGTGCTGTGGATGTGTTTCATTGAGGTGTTGGATGAGAGAAAGAGACATGATGGTATCTTTGTGTACTTTCAAGCAAAGCCAAGTTTGGCAATACTTGTAATATTTAGATTCTTTTTGAATTCTACTCTGTAGGTATTCGGTTCTTGTTGGATTCATGCAACCAACGGACAAGGATCTATTTTTACGGTGGAAAGGAAATGCGACGCACTATGAGAAACTCGAAACTTCTAAGACCGGTATGTGCATTAAATATCTGAAAACGGTGAGAGCGCATTTTATAAAAAAACAACTTTTATAACTTTTTTCTTCTAAATAATAACATGTGAAATTATGTGATAGCCTTTACGTACAATCCGAGTTTATATATGGCGACTGGCCATGTTTCTATATAAGCAATTGGTTTCTCATTTTTTGTGGGTAAATTGGTCCATTGTTTCTCCCAGGTACACCTGAAATTTAATCTAAGCAAAAAGTGACTTTTCTAACAGAATTTTCAGTTATTTTAGAGCAGACTACCTGTATTAACTGAGCGTCTGATGTGCATGCTTCTCATCTGTGTCACCCCAAGTTGATATCAGTAGGGATGGAAATCATTAGGAATTTAACGGTTCCAGTTCTGATTCCTCTTAACGATTCTAGTTCCGATTCCGCTTAACGTTTCTTTCAGTACTTTTGATGAAGAATTATTTGAAAATAAGAAATACAATTCTTGCTGCATTTACTGCCCTCAGCAGCCTGTTCCCAAATGATGAGATAATTTCAGATTTCTACCGAGGAGATATAAGAAACACAAATACACCAGAAGTGGCAGGTGTTTTGTGCTGTATATTCAAAAGAACTGGCTCATAAATGTAATTCATTTGGGAATCAGCAACACTGGGTGCGCTGTGTTTCATGCTGTAGATTCAAAAGAGCTGGCTCATAAATGTAATTAGTTTGGGAATCAATAAACTGGCAACTCTGCATGTTTTAAGCTGTAGATCCAGTAGGGGGGCAGCGCTGCCGTTAAAATGCAATACAGAAAACAGTGTCAGAGCATTTTAGTACAGTGTTCAGCCAATTCATCGGCAGAAAATTGCACATGTGAGAACCGTTAATGGAACCGAAAGTCATGAAAATCATATGGATCTGGTATTTTAAAATATAGGGCTGGCTTCGAACAAGTTTTTTTTTCTTCCCCTTTTTCACCCCAATTTGGAACGGCCAATTTCCAATGCACTTTAAGTACTCGTGGGGCTGTAGTGACCTAAAGTGGCGAATCTCAGTTGCCTCCACGTCTGAGGCCGTCAACCCGCGCATCTTATCACGTGGCTTGTTGAGCGCGTTACCGCGGAGACAAAGCATGTGTGGAGGCTTCACACCATCCACCGCGGCATCCATGCACAACTATACCCACACGCCCCACCAAGAGCGAACCACCATGTGACTCTACCCTCCCTAGCTACCGGGCCAATTTGGTTGGTTAGGAGACCTGTCTGGAGTAACTCAGCATGCCCTGGGAATCGAACTCTGGGTGGTAGTCAGTGTCTTTACTCGTTGAGCTACCCAGGCCCCAAGTTTTTTTTTTTTTTAATAGCTGATGCCGATATCTAGAGAGCAGGATGTCTGATAGGCCAATATAATGCGATGAATATGTATCACACAGTAGATGGCATGTATAGAAAATTGCAAAAAAATTAAGGAAATTTTTATTTGGCATATTTTTTTACAAAATTGACAAACTTTAACTTTAATAAAAATCTACAAAATAATGTATTTTTTGTGTGTTTTAGATAGTACATAGCAGCATCTGTTGGTATCTGTCATCCCATATACATGAAGACATTGATAAAACATAAAAGGAAGGAAATAATAACAGTACACATAGTAATGCAGTCACCACGGTTGATATGTGTGCACTAGCAATCAAATTCTTCTCACAAAAAGGCCTTATACACTTATAGTAACAGCTAATAATTATAATACAAATATGTTCCACAATCACTTGCTTGCAGCATTGCTATGCAGTCTGGTTAAACCCTCAAGCCTTGTTCTGAAAACTAAATTAGTATTTTTGAGTTTCTGTGGCTGAGTTGATAATGGCCTTTTTATGCATTGAAACAATCTCATTGTTTACCATCCACAAAAAATAAAAACTGTGTTATGGGGTATTTTAGATCCAAATAGTTACTTTTAGTGGCCAAGCCTATTTGGAATTATGCAAATGTACAAACAGAGATTCTAGAGTACTGTACAGTATTTATAATGTGCTCAGCGACTGCTGGAACACCGATCTGAACTCAAGAAGGAATTAGTGTGTTTTTATGCACAGAACCACTTTTAAAACACTATCATGACTCATGCTCAGAATATGTGTAATACACTACAGAGGACAGATCTGCAGACATACAGTTAGCATCGCAAGTGGCAGGACATTTATTCAATTAAATCATAGCACTTGCAGTTTAATAAAGGTCATATCGCAATTTCGATTTAATTTTGATTACTCATTCAACCCCAAATATTACTTATTGTGGACATACACTGTAATAATAATAATAAATTTACCTTCAGAAGCGATATGATGGGTGTGGGTGAGAAACAGATCAATATTTAAGTCCTTTTTTTTTTAAACTATCGCTTCAGAAGATCTAACCACTGGAGTCGTATAGATTAGTTTACCCAAAAATGAAAATTCTCTCATCATTTACTCACCCTCATGCCATCCCAGATGTGTATGACTTTCTTCTGCTGAACACATATGAAGATTTTTAAAAGAATATTTCAGATCTGTTGGTCCAATCAATTCATGTGAATGATAGTTGATTAAAGTAATCAATTTGACTTGAGTGGTTTAATAAATGTCTTCTAAGGTGATCCAGTTGGTTACACTTCCTGGTGCTTAATGAATTTGTACAGCACTAAATGGTGCTATAGGAATTGTAATAGAGCTTGAAATCATGATTGCCAAGGAGATTTATAGTGAAACTTTTATTATATTTTGGTCTATTTTCACCTACAATAAAACCAACTGGATCACTTAAAAAGATATAGATTTAACTACTGGAGTCGTATGGATTACCATTTATGTTGCCTTTATGTGCTTTTTGGAGCTACGGTTTTGGTCCGGCATTGAATGAAACTACAGAGCTGAGATATTCTTCTAAAAAATTTTGTTTGTGTTCAGCAGAAGAAAGTCATACACATCTGGGATGGCATGAGAGTGAGTAAGTGATGAGAACATTTTCATTTTTGTATGAACTATCCCTTTAATGGTGAGTGTACTGAAAATGTGTATTCACATGTTATTTTAGAATATGTTTATGTTATAAGCACAGACAGAATTTATGCATGCAGAAAACTCATTTCTCAACTAATTTCTTAAATATTCTACATGTTCCCCATCACTTGCATGTTGTTTATTAAATAGTTTGGCTAATTGTGTGATGCTTTCAGCAACCATTAAGAGTACAGTACTTTCAGGTTCATTTAACACATTTTACCACGTTTAAATCCCTTCCACAAAATTCAAAAAAATTTATTGGAAAGAGAATGTCTACAGATTCTGTCTGGGCCTAAGATTTCCTATCTTCAGACTATTGTGAAGGTTACAAAAGCTATGAACTTGGGTGGGAACTGAAGGGTTTTAGATAATTCACAGTGTTTAGACTGAATAACACATTCAACATTTAACACTAGATTAAAAATGTACTTTCAGGATCAACAGTATCCATACAAGTCGAACCACTGTGCTTTCTCTGTGCTATGCTGCTGAGAGAAGACGCATCAAGATTCTTCGAAACATGCAGGGTAAATTACTTTATTCACACATTTCTAAATCATTTAACCATTTTTGAAACTTAAAGGAATACCTCACCCAAAAATGAAAATTCTTTCATTTTTACTTACCCTCATGTCCTCCCAGATGTGTGACTTTCATCTGCAGATCCCAAACAAATATGAATAAGAGTATTTCAGCTCTTTTAGGCCATACCATGTAAATGAAAGAGTGTCAGAAATGTGAAGCTCCAAAAAGCAGTTAAAAACAGCATAAAAGTAATCCATACAGCTCCAGTTGATAAATCCATGTCTTCTGAAGTGATATAATTAGTGTGGGTAAGAAACCGATCAATATTTAAGTCCTTTAATACTATAATTCTCCACATTCACAAAAGCCTGTTTATTTGCACTTTCACATCTGAAAGTGAAAGTGGAGATTTGTAATTAAATACTTAAATACTGATCTGTTGATCTGTTTATTGTATCTGAAGATACAGATTTAACCACTGGAGTCTTATGGATTACTTTTATTCTGCCTGTAAAGGAAAATGGAAAGGTGAGAACATCTCAGGTGAGAACCGGATTGACAATATAAATAATATTTTTAATAAAGAACTTAAATAAAAAGACACAAACACACAAAGGTGTTGGACAGCTGCCCATAAACACTCTCTCTCTCCCTCTCTCTCTCTCGCACCACCATCCGCAGTCGGCCTTTATCCCTCTAGGAGGCTTGATTAGTCTGATAAGGGGTGTGTAGAATCACGACCCGGCCCCACCCTCCGCCCTGTCACATTCCTCCCCCGTTCTCTCAGGTCGGGGAGCCCCTGGCATGACGTACATCCCCTTTTCCTTTCCCCCGTCTGCCGGCAGATCATCCCTGCCTTCCTGAATCTGGGAGGGGACAGGGGGAGGGAAACAATAATGATTAAAATAGGGGGTACTTCATGTAACAGTGTAGTACCCCCCGTTACGCCGTAGCATGGTCCTCGGCCACTCCTCCACCCTCTAACAGGTGACAGCTGCACCTCCCCGGGCAGATCGGAGGCAGTCCTCCGGTCCCTGGTGGACGGAATGCCTCGCCGCGATCTCTGGGAATAGAAGGGGTCTCCCCCCTCCCTGCTCGTGGTCGGCGGTCCTCTCTTAACCCCGCCACGTTTAGCGGCTGGTTGGGGTCTCCCCCCGCCCCTGGCAGCGGCCCTGACCGCTCCAGGCAGTCAGTTAGGAGCCCCTTCTACCCTCGCGGTCGGCGGCCGTTCCTCTGCTTCCAGGCGGCCAGTCTCCTCCATCCCCCGGCAGATGGCCGTGGCTGCTCCTTGGGGTGGATGGTAGTGGAGAGAAATTCACTATGGCGTATCCCTCCTCCTTCCTGGATTTCAGCACCAGTGTAAAAGGGTTTATGGAAAGGAGGAGCCAAGAACTGGCTTAACAATATAAACAATATTTTTAAAAAAGAACTTAAACAAAACAAAAAAAACACAAACACACAGGTGTGAGTTTTAAAGACAGGCTTTATACGGTTTTAATGCTGAAGGATGTGCAACACTAATGCAGCTGCAGACAATTTATCAATTTATTCAACTTTTTTTTTCAGTCGTGCTTCAAGTTTTGTCAATAATTGTACCTTGTCTTTTTAAATTATATATGTTTACTACATGCAGCTTGCTTATTTTTTATTTAATTTTTTATGTTTAAGTTGCACAATTTTCACATTTAATTTAAGAAAACCCTTTTTTCATTTAAAAAAAATAAACAAGGAAATACTACTAGCACATTTCAAGTCACATAAAATTATATAGTTTAATTCTTAAGTTAACATGGCTTAAAAAAATAAGTTAATACAAAGCCTATTCATGATTTCAAAAACATATATTTTTTAAGTTGTATAAATATATTAAGCTTGCAGAACTTAAAATTTTGGGTTGTGGTTAATTAAAATAAACATTATTAATTGCATATTTTGATGTATATACAACAGATTTTTTTTTCCATTAAATGTATTTGTTTCATACCGTGTGCGGATTCTGTAGTCCCATTTGACAGTCAACGAAGAATGAGAAAATATAAATTACATTTAAAACAGGCATTAATACCTAGTTCTAGTAACTTGACCTAATTGACTTCATCTAACATTATATAAACATGTAGGCTAAACAAGACAAGAAGACTTAAATGTAGGAGAACATAACTGGTTCAAGTTAAATGAAAACCATTCATTCAAGTTAAATGAACACCGTTCAATCAAGTTAAAGAACACCATTCATTCACTTTAAACGAACAGTTTATTAGTGTGTTATTTATAACGTTTAAATGTTCAAATGTTCAATATTCTGCTTTTATTATTATTTTAAATATACACTGGCATCCAAACGTTTGGAATAATGTACAGATTTAGTTGTTTCGGAAGGAAATTGGCACTTTAATTCACCAAAGTGACATTCAACTGATCACAAAGTATAGTCCGGACATTACTGATATAAAAAAAATAGCACCAACACTAACTGAAAAAAGTAATTTTTGATCAAATCTAGACAGGACCCATTTCCAGCAGCCATCACTCCAACACCTGATCCTTGAGTAATCATAGGGCTGGTCGATAAAACAATATAAATATTTATCATGATAAAAAAACTCCATGATATCGACGATGAACTTTTTAGTAATTTTTGATATTTAGCCTGTGTTCTACATCTAGACATGCGTGTTGCTAAAAATGCTAGCAGTTTGGCTTTCTTATATGATGTTTCCACTGGCACGTAGTGAGCGAATGTGAGCGAGCGCTTTCAATTCCTTCCTATGGAAGCAGAGCGTCAAGCTCGCAAGGTGGATTGTAAAATTGACAGCAGCGCGTGACAAGTTCTTCCCTAGCATTGGGAGTGGCTTTGTGCAAATTTCTTCTGCGACAATGGAAACGCAGCCTCAGACTGTATGCAGTTGCTATTGCCCCCGCTACGCAGGCCACCGCGTTCCAGATCCGGACCCCAGATTGACTCCATCTTGACTGCAAGACATCATGGCGACAGTTCCGCCCTCTCATCATCTCTAGTGAGCAGCGTGACAAAACAACAGTGCCGGTTACATCATATCTGTTCTTTCTGCCCTGTATTCTTGGATATTTTTCTCTCTTTGAAGATCTAGCAATGAAACACGCTTCACTTATGCCCTGTCCCAGTCCACACCTGCTTCCTTTTTTCCCCACATGTGAGTAAACACGAGGTGTGTGTTTCCAGAGCGTCTTTAGACCATAACTTTTTCTTTGTAAATTTTGTTTTATTAATCAGCATGTTCCAAGCCTTTAAAAATAAACAAATAGATTGATGTTCTAATTTTGTGAAATTATTCAGATTTCATAATCTCTGACAAAGATGAAAGACGAAACAGTCTTTCTCACTTTAATGAAAATAGAAAAATGGTCCATTCAGACTTTTACATTTTCCAAAGTTTCTCTCTGGAGATACTCCTGAACCCCCATACAGTATCATTCCTCAGTCACAAGGGCTTCTATGCACACATACTTGGATATCAATATATATTATGATTCAAAATGAACAGATCATTTTATAACAATCATATCCAAATGCAATCAATTGATAAACTCTATAAAATATTGTAATATTTTCATAGAAGATCCCTCAGACACCACTGCATTGGCTGTGTCTGGGCCCCCAATGCAATTTTGTAAAGACTATTCAGACTGTTTAGGATTTTGTGGAAATGAAAAAAAATGTGCAATGTGCAAATGTGATAGAATTACATTTACATTTAGCAGACGCTTTTATCCAAAGCGACTTACAGAGCCCTTATTACAGGGACAATCCCCCGGAGCAACCTGGAGTTAAGTGCCTTGCTCAAGGACACAATGGTGGTAGCTACGGGGATCGAACCGACAACCTTCTGCTTAACAGTTTAGTGCTTTAGCCCACTACGCTACCACCACTCCACAATTGAATATCAATCACCACATTTTATTGAATATCGTGATAAATATCGATATTGAATGATATGAAAAAGAATATCGTGATAATATTTTTTGCCATATCGCCCAGGCATAATCATGCTAATTTGGTACTAGAAAATCACTTGCCATTATATCAAACACAGTTAAAAGCTATTTGGTTAGTTAAATGAAGTTTAACATTGTCTTTGTGTTTGTTTTTGAGTTGCCACAGTCCGCAACAGACTAGCATGTCTTCAGGTCAATGTTAGGTCAAAAATAGCAAAAAAGAAATGCTTTCTCTAGAAACTCGTCAGTCAATCATTGTTTTGAGGAAGGCTATACAATGCTTGAAATGGCCAAAAAACATCTAGGTTATTGTTCCGTTCCCCCAAGACATTGTGTCGAAGAAGCGACACTAGGGGTCTCTCGAGCGCCTTTTGCATCTCTGATCTATGAGAAAAGGCCAATGAGAAATTGGCAGACAGAATTTGCATGTCCCGCCACAGGACATACGGGTATAAAGGGAGGGAAATGCATCTGTTTCATTCAGGATTTTTCTGAGGATCCAACAATGATGTTCGGCCGCAACAGTGGCTCGGTTCAGCGATGTGGCCGGGAGGACACAATGTCTCGTTCCCTCCATCAGGGAACGGAGGTTACATCCGTAACCTAGACGTTCCCTGTCTGCTGCTCACTTTGACGTTGTGTCGAAGAAGCGACACTAGGGGTCCAATTTAAATCACGCCATGCACTGAGCCATGTACGTGTACTGCTGACACAGGAGTGAGAAGGTATATTACGTGCACAAGCGACCAACTGTGTTTCAGAATGCACATACCCTTCCCCAATGCCCAAAAAAAGTCGTCGGAATCCTTCTGGTTACCCTACAGGGGAACAAGGCGACGCTTGCCAACCTGGGAACGGGCCAAGCTTGGCTGGTTTCTCGGCATAGAGCAAGAGCAGCCGGGGCCCTTACCGCATTGTGGGAAGGGGGTCTTAACCAGTTTCCTATTCTTTCAGGGGGAAAAGACCCTGCGAAGATAATACCTGCACGAAAAGGGGAGGTAAGGTGGCGACATACATCGCATGGCCTCTTCGGTCACATGTGGGAAAGAATGGCGCGGTGGTAGATCCAGCCTCGAGGAGGGGGGAGTTGCTATGACACGGCGACCCGAAGGCAGCGAAAAACTGCCTAAGGGAGACGCAGGTCAGCTCGGAAGGTGACCATACCGTGGAAAAACACACAGGAGGAGTCCGCGTAGGAGGCCTGACCTGTGGAGCACCTATTCCATTACAGGGTAGCCTAGGGTACCCGTAGTAGACTGGGTCGGCAAGTTCCTCCGCTGAACTGCGGACCCAAAAGGGCTAGGGAGGAATTGACCAGGGACCTGGGAGGGATCTCCTGGGAAAGAAGGCGCACTGTTTTGCCTTGGCCGAGGGAAAGGGTGCTGGACGCAAGCGATTCACCCGGTCAGACCGTCGGCGTTTACCGAGTTCTACCGGCTTGGACCTAAGAAAACACGGGACGAGACTGACTCAACCCAGAGATTGTAAAATCTTGCAAAGGTGTTAGGTGTTGCCCAACCCGCTGCCCTACAAATGTCTGCTAGGGAGACACCCCTAGCCAGTGCCCACGAGGATGCCGCACTCCTTGTAGAGTGTGCCTGTAGGGGGGGTGGCTCGGCCTGGGTGTGATAGGCCAGCAGGATAGCATCCACCACCCAGTGGGAAAGCCTCTGTTTGGAGAAAGCGTTCCCTTTCCGCTGTCCCCCAAATCAGACAAAGAGCTGCTCAGAGCACCTAAAGCTCTGAGTGCGGTCCAGGTAGGCACGCAAGGCACGCACTGGACACAACAGTGAGGGGGGCTGGGTCTGCCTCCTCCCGGAGCAGCGCTTGCAGGTTCACTACCTGGTCTCTGAAGGACGTGGTAGGAACCTTGGGCACGTAGCCCGGTCAGGGTCTTAGGATCACATATGTGTCTGCCGGACCGAACTCCAGGCAGGTGTCGCTAACAGAGAACGCATGCAGGTCCCCGACCCTCTTTATGGAGGCGAGCGCGATCAGCAGGGCCGTCTTTAGGGAGAGGTCCCTGAGTCCAGCTGATTCTAGCGGCTCGAAAGGGGATCTGTGAAGAACGGCGAGGACCACTGAGAGACCCCAGGAGGGGAACAGGCTTGGCCAGGAGAGTCTTTTAGGAACCTGATAATTCAGTCATGCCTACCCAGAGACTTGCCATCTACTGGGTCGTGGTGAGCTGCAATAGCGGCAACATACACCTTCAAGGTTGAAGGGGACAGCCTCCCCTCCAACCTCTCCTGTAGGAACAGGAGCACTGACCTAACTGCGCACCTCTGTGGGTCTTCTGCCCAGGAAGAACACCAATTCACGAACAGACGCCATTTCAGGGCGTAAAGTTGCCTGGTAGAGGGGGCTCTGGCTTGGTTGATCGTGGCTACAACTGTGGGTAGTAGACCAGCTAGATCTTCCGCGTCCCATCCAGGGGCCAGACGTGGAGGTTCCAAAGGTCTGGGTGCGGATGCCAGAGCGTGCCCCATCCCTGAGAAAGAAGGTCCTTCCTCAGGGGAATTCGCCAGGGAGGGGCTGTCGCGAGGAGTACGAGGTCCGAGAACCAGGCCCGGGTGGGCCAATAAGGAGCCACAAGAGTGACATGTTCCTCGTCCTCCCTGACCTTGCACAGCACCTGTGCAAGAAGGCTCACTGGGGGAAATGCGTACTTGCGCAGCCCCGCCAGCCAGCTGCGAGGGGAGCCCCTGAACGAGCATACCAGAGCGGGCAGTGGAAGGTCTCTTGGGAGGCAAAAAGGTCTACCTGGGCCTTGCCAAACTGTTCCCAGATCCGCTGGACCGACTTGGGGTGAAGCCTCCACTCTCCGCCAGGCAAGCGTTGTCATGGAGCGCGTCCGCTATCACATTGAGGTTTCCAGGGATGTGAGTGCCATGCAGCTACTTGAGTCGCTGCTGGCTCCAAAGGAGGAGACGATGGGCGAGTCGTGACATGTGGCGGGAGCGTAGGCCGCCTTGGCGATTTATGTACGCTACCGCAGTGGTGCTGTCTGACCTGACCAGGACATGTTTGTCTCGAACTAATGGGAGAAACTTCCGGAGGGCAAAAAAGACAGTCAACGACTCTAGGCAGTTGATGTGCCAACGCAGTGGGGCCCCTTTCCAACGGCCTGCTACTGCGTGCTCTTTGCACACTGTGCCCCAACCCGATCTGGAGGCGTCGGTCGCGACCAAGATGCATCGGGACACCTGAAGTAAGGGTACTCCTGCCTGTAGAAAACAGAGGTCTGTCCAGGGTTTGAGTGTTCGGCGGCAGGCGGGGGTGATCGTCACACCATATGCCCCAGGAGCCTCTGGAAAAGTTTTTAGGTATATTAATTAGATATTTGTAGGTCCAAAAAGCATAGAAAGTCATCATAAAAGAAATCCATCCCATCTCCAGCAGTGACATTAATGTCTTCTAAAGAGAACTGATCACTGTGTGCTAAAAAGAACAAGATTTAACCATTTTTAACTTTTAAAAGATTGCTTCCAATCAGGCGAGTGCTCCTGTGACACAAGTGCATTGGCACGTTTCCTTCGACTAATTGGTTGTGTGTCTGTCAAGTGTCAGTTCACATGCAATCGAGATTATGTCACAGGAGCACTCTGGTAAATACGTCCATTCGTCAACACCTGACGCCAGAAGCCATCTTTTATAGTTAAAAAGTGCTTAAATATCATTCTTTTTTCGCACAAATATCTAATCACCATCCTCCCTCGTTCTAAGGACCTGCTGAGCCTGGATCTTTTTCTACAAATCTTCAAAAGTATTTTGTAGATGAAAGTAAGTCATACGAATCGAAGATGGCATGAGGGTGAGTAAATTATCAGAGAATTTTCATTTTTGGGATAACTATCCCTTTAAGGGAAAAAACAGTGAGACAAGCACAATTTATGGTTAATGAGCATGTTTTCCCAAGAACTGTTAAAACAAGCACATCACAAATTGTGACTCAACAAACAACAAGAACAAATGTCTCTGTGCATGCTGCCATTCCTTTGGCAGCAAAAACAACATTGGCAAATGGCAACAATTTATAATTCACCATAATGAAAGGTCCTAAAATGAGAACAAAGGCCGTGTTAATACCTTGCACATCATCGGTAAAGATTAGCAAATGCCTGCATGCAGCTTCTTCCATTTGTTGTGGATGAAAAGTGAGTTTCAATTCAAATAATAAGGCTTATTTCTAGTCACATCTCTCTACCACAGTAGGTCATGCATGTTGCATGCAAATATGTAACTTTCATGTAATGAAAGGTGATGTACTTGGCAGTGCCAACTGTTTTGTAATTTTTGGAGGGGAGTGGAGGTTGCGAACTAATAGGCTTGAAATTACATTCATCCATCTTAGTTTGTGCAGTGCACCTATTCATGTCAGACAACTGCATGTGTGGATGCTGCTTCATAAAAGATCTTAATACATCATGTAGGTTTTTAATCATGTTTTCATGAACAATACTGCGGGTGTCTATTATAGGGATGCACCAATCCAATACCTGGATCAGTTTTGGCTCCGATACGGAAGCTTTTAGAAGGATCGGGTATCGGGCTGACGAGCCCGATCCAAATCTGATACTGTGTGTTAGTCATGTTCGTTACTGTCAAGCTCCAAAAATGACATAAAAAAACATTAAAACACCATTAAAGCAGTTCATATCACTTGTGCATTTTATTCAAAGCCACTTGAGGACGTGCGATAGCTCTGTGAATCACAAAGGGCTGTGTTTAATAAGTAAATATATAGTATGTGCAGTGCCAGCGCGTTAGTGAATGGTGCAGCTCTGTTGACACAAACTCACACAAAGGCTGGTCACTTGCAGCTATTTTTAGCCTTCACGGCAGTGCGCAATATTTGAGCGCTACTCAAGAACAGCATCTCAGATGTAAATGCTCAATAGTTCGGTTCACTTATAATATGCATTTAGAATGGCACCGGAGGTGCATTTTACCAGAATTTGAATAAGAAGCTAATTAAACTACTACTTGCCTTCAAACAGACACATACAGGACTTCCTGGAGAGTTTACAATGTGAAAATAAAGGGTTTTGTTTAGGTTAGGGCGTGAGGGTTTAAAAGTGTACGATTTAAATATATTACTGTTGTATTTAAAATTATAAAGTCAATAAAAATAATATTAATAATAATTTATTATTATTATTATTGTCATCATTAGTATTTGTTACAATTTATAACAATATGTAAGTTCAATGGGCTCCAAAAAATAACTGTGTGAATGAAAAGTGGACTGATCTGTCTTACAACTAAATTGAACAAAAAAAGAGATCTGAATCCTTTAAAGTCCAGTTTTTAAACATTATTGAAAAAAAAAGGCAAAAATAAAACACTGGTTTCTTTTCTACTGAAGACTAGAAGACTGGAATTACTGTTAAATTTGCTGCCAAATTATCCAGTATACTAGTTAATAATAAAGTCTTATTTAATAAGATATACATTTATATTGAAATAATGTGTAGTTAGACATATTATTAGGTTTGTGTTTCTTTACATATTAAAGAGTACTACCAATTAGTTCCACACAAAAATGTAAAGATATTCTAAATTGATTATGCAAAAAAAAAAAAAAAAAAAAAAAATGGGAACGTTATCGGTCGATACTGAGATTTCTGATATCGGAATCGGAAGAGAAAAAATGGTATTGGTGCATCCCTATTCTGTTACTAGATTGTACTTTACTGTTAATGTATGCGTAATCTGTATATAGAGAGCTGCGGCACTGCAAATCTGTACATATCGTAAATGGGTCATTCCTGCAATTCAGTGACAATCCGGCTTTGAAACTTTTGAAAAATAAAACATACTTTTAAGTTTCTTCATGTTTCGTCATTAAAGGGACATATTAATTATTTTATTAGTCATACTGGTCAAGATAAATTATAAATTAATTTACGGCCTGGGTGTAATAGGCCAATGAAATGGTGTCCACTACCCAGTGGGAAAGCCTCTGTTTGGAGAAAGCATTCCGTTTCTGCTTTCAGCCAAAGCAGACAAAGAGCAGCTTAGAACATCTAAAGCTCTGCGTGCGGTCCAAGTAGGTACGCAAAGCACAAACCGGACACAGCAACGAAGGGGCTGGGTCTGCCTCCTCCCAGGGCAGTGCTTGCAGGTTCACTACCTGGTCTCTAAAGGGTGTGGTAAGAACCTTGGAAACGTAGCCCGGTCGCGGTCTTAGGATCACATATGTGTCTGCCAGACCGAACTCCAGGCAAGTGTCACATAACAGAGAACGCTTGCAGGTCCCCGACCCTCTTGATGGAGGCGAGCGCGATCAGCAGGGCCGTCTTTAGAGAGAGGGCCCTGAGCCCAGCTGATTCTAGCGGCTCGAAGGGAGGTCTCTGAAGGCCCGAGAGGACCACTGAGAGGTCCCATGAGGGGAACAGGCTTGGCCGGGAGGGATTCAACCTCCTGGCACCTTTTAGGAACCTGATGATTAAATCGTGCTTACCCAAAGACTCGCCGTCTACTGCATCGTGGTGGGCCGCGATGGCAGCGACATACACCTTTAGGGTGGAAGGGGACAGCCTCCCCTCCAGCTTCTACTGCAGAAATAAGAGCACTGACTTAACTGCGCACCTCTGAGGGTCTTCAGCCTGGGAAGAACACCAATTTGCGAACAGGTGCCACTTAAGGCGTAAAGATGCCTGGTACAGGGGCTCTGGCTTGGCTGATTGTGTCTACGAAGGCAGGTGGTAGACCAGCTAGATCTTCCACGTCTAGTCCAGGGGCCAGATGTGGAGGTTCAAAGGTCTGGGTGCGGATGACAGAGCGTGCTTCGTACCTGAGAAAAGAGGTCTTTCCTCAGAGGAATTTGCCAGGGAGGGGCGAGGAGTACGAGGTCCAAGAACCAAGCCCGGGTGGGGCAATAGGGAGCCACTAGGGTGACTTGTTCCTTGTCCTCCCTGACCTTGCACAGCACCTGTGCAAGAAGGCTCACTGGGGGAAATGTGTACTTGCGCAGCCAGTGTGCCAGTGTGTCTGCCCCGAGGAGAGCCTCTGTTTGGGCATACCAGAGCGGGCAGTGGAATGTCTCTCGGGAGGCGAACAGGTCCACCTGAGCCTTGCCGAACCGTTCCCAAATCAGCTGGATCGACTTGGGGGTGAAGCCTCCACTCTCCAATGAGCAAGCGTTGTCGTGACAGCGTGGCTCCAAAGGAGGAGACGACGGGCGAGTCGTGACATGTGGCGGTAGCATACGCTGCCTTGGCGATTTATGTACGCTACCACGGTGGTGCTGTCTGACCTGACTAGGACATGTTTGTCCCGAAGTAATGGGAGGAACTTCCGCAGGGCAAAGAAAACAGTCAGCAATTCTAGGCAATTGATGTGCCAGCGCAGCGCAGCCCCTTTCCAACGGCCCGCAGCTGCGTGCCTGTTGCACACGGCACCCCAACCCAATCTGGAGGCATCGGTCGTGACCAGGACGCATCGAACACCTGTTGCAAGGGTACTCCTGCTCGTAAAAAGCAGAGGTCTGTCCAGGGTTTGAATGTTTTGCGGCAGGCAGGGGTGACCGTCACACGGCGCGTGCCGTGGCGCCATGCTCGTCTCGGGACTCAGGTCTGAAGCGAGTGCTGAAGCGGTCTCATATGATTCAACCCCAGCAGCGCGACTGCCGCGGAGGATGCCATATGCCCCAAGAGCCTCTGGAAAAGTTTTAAAGGGACCAATGTGCCTGTCCTGAGAGTGGCGAGGCATCTCAGCACTGGCTGCGCACACTCGTTGGTGAGATGTGCTGACATTGAGACCGAGTCTAACTCCATACCGAGAAAAGAGATGCTCTGAACCGGGGCGAGCTTGCTCTTTGACCTGAAGCCCCAAGCGGCTGAGGTGCCTGAGCACCTGGTCTCTGTGAGCGCATAGTAAGTTTTGTGAGTGGGCCAAAATAAGCTATGCGGATGCTGGCTTCTCAGAGCAGGGCAAGAGCTGCCTCTGCGAATTTCGCGAAGACGCGAAGGGGGGCGAGGGCATGGCAAAGTGAATTGCGTAACCAAGTCGAATGGTCCAGGCCAGCCAGCATGATGGGTTGTGAAAGCCACACATCCAAGCTCCGTACTAGGGTCACCAAGGGGACGGTTATTTTTGACGTCCCCTTGGAGCAGGTAGTACGGCATCGGGAGGCGATGACGTGTCCCGAGGCTCTAGTGCTGAGAAAAGACTTGAAGCACTTACCTTGGTCCGCACACCCGGCAGGGGGCAGGTTAGCAACTGAGGAGGAGGTCCAGTCTAGGCGTCCTCTAGACTCGTCGGAACCAGCGGCCGGGGAACAGTTGTGGGGCTGAAGGCGGGGGGTCCGTGTCCAGCCTGCTGGGACTGTAGAGATCTGGCGGCAGAGTACCGTGAGAACGGCATTTGTGGGCCAGGTGTCCCAGAGACAAAGGAAATAACTCTGTTATTGAGAATGTGGGTACCACAGCCCCGTGTGGGGCATTCTGCAAATTAAATAAATTCAACAAAAGATTCTCCTCTCAGCCCTCCAACGGGGGACGGAGTGGTCTTACCAGCTCTGGAGCTAACATCTCGGGCTCTGGATCGAGCGTTTCAGGAGCGCCTGGGAGCCTTCCGGGTCCTCGAGGGGGTCCGGGAGAATGGGGGGTCTGGTTCCTGCGGGGTGCTCGATGCTGGGGCTGAGCATTGGGCCCGGGTTGAGGAGGAGCAGGGGTTTTCTTAGCCACAGGTGGACGCCCTTGGCGAGCAGACGGGGCATGGAACATGGCGGCAGGCTTGCAGCGGGGCAGGATGTGAGATATGGCCTCCGTCTGCTTCTTCACTGTGGAGAACTGCTGGGCGAAGTCCTCGACGGTGTCACCGAAGAGGCCGAACTGGGAGACAGGGGCGTTGAGAAAGCGAACCTTGTCGGTCTCACGTATCTCGACCAAGTTCAGCCACAGATGACGTTCCTGGACCACGAGCGTGGCCATCGCCTGCCCTTGTGACTGCGCCGTGACCTTTGTGGCTCTAAGGCGAGGTCAGTCGCTGAGCGTAGTTCCTGCAGCACATCGGAATCAGGGCTACCCCAGTGCAGATCTTTGAGCGCCTTGGCCTGGTGGACTTGCAGGAGGGCCATGGCATGCAGGGCTTTCCTAGGCTTTCGCGGTCAGCGAGGATGTTGTCCTACAGGCCTTGGAGGGGGGCACAGGGCGACGCAGTCAGGTGGTAGGGTTTCCGTGGCATAAGTGGAGCGCAACAGCCCTATCCACCTGGGGAATTGCCTTGTACCCGTGGGCCGCTCTGCTTTGTTACGAGAGGAGAGGGGTGCTCTCCACGATGACATCAGCTTATCATGCACCTCCAGGAAAAATGGGAACGGGGGCATCTCCGATGCGGCGGTGAGCTCATCCACTTCGAGCTCCAGAGGATAAGCAGGCTGGCTGTGAGGCGAGCCGCTATTGCCTGAAGCACGGACGGGAGTCAACGAGCGTGCTGGGGGGCGGGTGCTCCGAGGGGGCGTACCCAGCGGAGCTGCACCCACTGCCGTCCCCAGATCGCCTCCATCGCCAGCCACATCATCCTCAATCCCGTGGGAAGAAGGAGCAATGCTGGGGGCGGCTAGAGTGGCGTGCTTTCTACTGAAAGCGAGCCGCGACCGCAACGTTGCCATGGTCATGCACTCGCAGTAAGAGCATGAACCATCCACAAACTCTGCCTTGGTCTGATCGCTGCCCAGACACACGAGACAACGTCTGTGGCCGTTTGAAGCGGAGAGCACTCTACCGCATCCAGGAACTACACAGGGGCAGAATGGCATCTTTATAAAGACGCGTTCAACGCTGCTGTGTATTGCTCTAATAGAGGAAAAACACTCTTTTAAAAGAAATATCACTCTTTTAATATGCTCAGCACTGTCGAAGCGCCCAGGGGCAAACTGCACTGCCATGCAAGAAAGGAGAAAGCTTCTGTATTGCGCCGTAGATCCAACAGCAGAGAGCGTCAGAGGAACAGGAACGGGTGTATGACTCGCAGCTCGCAGCAGTACAACCATCGGCTCCGTAGAAAATTTCTGAATGAACTCTATGTATTTCCCTGCTTTTATACCCGTATGTCCGGGGGCAGGGTATGCAAATAATGTCTGCCAACTTCTCATTGGCCTTTTTTCATATTCGGTGCTCAAGAGAGACCCCTAGTGTTGCTTTTTCGACACAATGTCGAAGTGAGCGACAGAAGGGGAACCAAAGGTTTTGCATTTATTTTTGTCAAAGATGTTTGACGTGCAGATTTTGGGACATGAGAAAATGACAATGCAATAGAAAATATTTCAATTATTTCAAGTTTAACTTTTAAGCCCACAGAAGTGTGTAACATTATAAAAAGTCTTTATTTTTTTAACAAGCCTATCAAATTTGTAATCAGGTGAAATTAAACAATTTAAATACCAGACACACACTTGTAATGGGGACTTAAATGACAACGAATTGTAAGAATGACCCATATTTACAGGCGTTCCTGTAAATAAACGCAATTTTTTCCATTAATTACAGGACGATTCCTTCATTTACAGGACATTTGGCATATTTTGTTAATTAATTTGACCTGATACTGCTTCAGCGTTACGGTGACTCTCTCCACTCACTGTCATAAATTCCCTCAGTTGGTGATAGCAGCGATAATGGTTGTCAGGGGTGGAGAATGGCAGAATTAAAGTGATAATGCACCAATTACAAAAAATAATCTTCAGTTTCACAAAACAGCATCCAATACAGTTAACTAATTACAGTAGATTATGGACTTCTGAAGCAGCAAAACAAGTGGGTATACAGAGTAAGCATACAGCGTACGTGTGTGTATGGCCTCGACTACACCACTGGTGAGGAACAAAGGCAGGCTCTGAAGTCAAAGCCAAATAGAGTCCAAAAGAGCTTTTTCCAGCCACAAAAAGGGCGGCCTAATGCATGCACACACAGACATTCTTTCTACACAGATAAAACAGGAGACATTATGAAAGTGAACCAGGCCAGCTAAAGTTCTTAAGATCTCACATCAAAAGAAACAGGTTTTTATTGTCATAAATAGCAGCACCTTTGATTTAGTGCTTTCTAATACAGATAAGGCAAGCCTTTGTTTGGAGGGATAAGTATGTCACAACCAGTAAATTAGGATGTCTTCCAAACCATATTCTCTTTGGCTCTGATTCAAAGAAGACCTGGAGGAAAGACAAGAAAACCATGCAATCAATGAAGACCAAACATCCCATGCTTCAGTGCAAACAAAGCACATGTAACTAACAATGGAAGATTATCATTATGGACAATAAAGCACCAGAGTCCGATTAAAACTAACTGAGTAGGCTTGATAGGAAACAGACAGAATGGAGCAGCTAAACAGAGGATACTGGTGATATTTATGGACTTTTCTCTCTAGAGTATTTCTGGTCCAGGAGAGATAAGACTCCCCCTGCACAGGTAATACAAAACACCTGTAAAGTTACCCTGTGAGCTGTTTCAAGGGATATGGGTTGGAAAAAAGGGTTACAATATGTCTAAGTCATTACTGACTAAAGACTCCTGAGAACGCTTATATAAACAAAGGCAGCAAACACTGGAATGTACAGACAGGTACCCATGAGGACCAAAATGCTACTGTCTGTTGCAGTAGTCTTAATATACTTTGGCTGCAAAGTTGACAGCACTATCATTATGGTGGTGGTAGTGTGGCATAGTGGTTAGACATATTGACTGGTAATTGAAAGGTAATAGGTTTGAGCTAGGGATGCACAGATACAAAATGTATGTACCAATACGATACCCAATTATTTAGAACAACACCTGGTGATTCAGATACTGATGGTTTGTTGGTTCTGTTTTAAAATCCTGATAATAGGGCTGCACTATTAATCGAAATAAAATCTATATCACAAATGACTGCAATTATTAAACAGAAAAGGGATGAGATTTAATTTAATAAATAGTCTGCTTGCACCAATCACTTTAAAGTTTACGTGCGCTGCTATGTCCTGTCTGTATTGAGTTAATGCATTATTACCTATGTCCTGTCTGTATTGAGTTAATGCATTATTACAGTGTTTTCAGTGGGGTTCTGAGCTCCACAACTCGTTCTCAGAGTAAACGATGTTCCGAGTTTGCTTATATGCGCTAAGCTGTCATTTTTATAGCACTCTGAATTACACTGAATTACTTTTGTGTAATTCCATATATGCTTGGCCGCTACAAGTTAATATGCAAATACAAATAATAGGCCTACTCCCCATGGCACAGGGTATTTGTGGACCGAAGAGGAGAAGACAGTATAATGAGGAATGCATTATACAGAATTTGTGAATTTAGCTACACAGAAACTGCCAAAATAAAAGCTTGACGGTCTAGAACTCTTTGGTTTAACTCAATCACGTAGCAATGCTCCATTGAGGATAAGATTTTATCTTAAAAATAATCGCAATATGACTTTTTTTTACCAAATTGTGCAGCCCTAACTGATAATTGATTATCAAAATATTGATCGCAGGCCCCTGAATTAATCGTATCACGGCAGACTTTGAAGTATCTGCAGATATAGTTGTGTAATTGATTACACAACTTTGAAAGAAATTGAAACAATAATTTTAATCTCTATAACATATTTTCAACATTACGTTATGTGCTTTACGGGTTATTCGCATGAAACCTGACATGGAAATGTCCTGGTCATATTAAATACAAAAGTCCTGGTCAGTCAACACAAAAACATATATAATTCTTTTTTGTATAAAGAAAATGAGGTCTATAATTCAAGAAAAACAGCCCAGCTGTCCTCCTAAAGGCAGGATGGAAGATGGAGCAATTAGGACGGACTCTACAGATACGAATAGAATTAATGTGCAAAGGATCCTTTGAAATGCAGTTGCGGGTGAATGAGGGTAACAACTTACAAAGGCCTGTGGATTCTTCAGTTTTTTGTTTGTTTTGTTTACAGTTTTTTGTTTTTTTTTGTCTTGGATGTTGTCTGCCTTATTGTTTATGACAAACAAACGCTTTTGGACATTGGTTCGGCAATTACACACCGAAAACCGGACTTCAAATTCCACAATGCCGCCCCGCTGTTTACAAACACACCAGCAGAGCCATTTTTCTGGGCTGCCCGGCCGCGGAAACGCAGAAGGAAAAGGGGAAATAAAGCCGGCGTTCTCATCAAAGTAAGACGTTGCGCAAATCTACCCCCGCTACCCAGTATACTACTAGCAAATGTTCAGTCTCTGGACAACAAGCTCTGCGAGCTGAGAGCACGGATCTCTTTCCAACGAGAGACGAGAGATTGCTGTGTTATATGCCTTAGAGAAACATGGATGTCTGCGGAGATTCCAGACTCGGCCATCGAACCCACGGATTTCTCTGTGCACTTAGCGGACAGAGCGAAAGACCTCTCAGGTAAAAGCAGAGGTGGTGGTGTATGTTTTATGATCAACAAATCATGGTGTGATCAGAGGAACATACATTTTATCAAGTCTTTCAGCTCTCCTGATCTGGAATATCTCATGCTTCTGTGTCGACCATTCTGGCTACCGAGGGAATTCACAGCGGTCATTATCACAGCTGTGTACATCCCCCCACAAGCCGACACAGACCAGGTACTCAAGGAACTGTATGGGAGTATAAGTGAGCAGGAAACCGCGCACTCGGAGGCCACGTTCATTGTTACCGGGGACTTTAACAAAGCCAATTTTAAAACAATCGCTCCAAAATACCACCAACACATAAACTTCAACACACGAGGGGACCGGGTTTTGGATCATTGCTATTCTCCTTTCTGGGATGGATACAAATCCCTCCCCCACCCACCATTGTCAAATCAGACCACTCTTCCGCTCTGCTTCTGCCCGCTTACAGACAGAAACTAAAACTGGAAGCACCCACCCTCAGAACGATCCAGTGCTGGTCAGACCAATCAGACTCTACGCTACAAGACTGTTTTGATCACGCGGACTGGGAGATGTTCCGGTCCGCCTCTGATGACGACATCGAAGTCTACACTGATAGCGTAACGTGTTTCATCAGGAAGTGCGTAGAGGCCGTTGTGCCAACCAAAACAATACGGATCTCCCCCAACCAGAAACCATGGGTTAACGGCGATGTTTGTGCGGCACTTACTGCGCGGACCTCCGCTTTTTATTCCGGGAATGCGGAGGAGCGTAAACAAGCCAGTTATGCCCTCTGTAACTCTATCAGTGCAGCCAAACGCCAGTACAGGCCCAAAATTGAAGGACAGTTCAACACCACCGACTCTAGAAGTATGTGGCAGGGAATTAAAATCATTAAGGATTACAAAGGGAATAAAACTCTGCCATGAACACCGCTGCCTCTCTCCCGGATGAACTTAACACATTTTATGCTAGTTTCAAGGACAATAACACTGCCCTCACGGAGAGAGCACTCGCGGCTGATGCTACAGAGGTTGGTTCACTCTCCGTCTCTGTTGTGGATGTAACCCGATCCTTTCGACGGGTGAATATCCATACAGCCACGGGCCCAGACGGCATTCCGGGCTGGGTCATCAGAGCGTGTTTTTACGGATACTTTCAACCTGTCCCTCTCCCTGTCTGAAGTCCCCACATGCTTCAAAATGTCCACCATTGTGCTTGTCCAAAAGCAATCAAAAATCACTTGTTTAAATGACTGGCATTCTGTTGCTCTGACCCCCATCATCAGCAAATGCTTTGAGAGGCTAATCAGAGATTACATCTGCTCTCTGCTGCCCACCTCTCTGGACCCATTACAGTTTGCCTACCACAACAACCGCTCCACTGATGATGCCATTGCATCTACAATACACACTGCTCTCTCCCACCTGGAAAAAAGGAACACATATGTGAGAATGCTGTTTGTAGACTACAGCTCAGCATTCAACACCATAGTGCCCTCCAAGCTTGATGTGAAACTTTAAGCACAAACAGCTCGCTGAGCAGCTGGATCCTGGACTTCCTGTCAGGCAGACGTCAGGTGGTTAGAATGGGCAGCAACATCTCCTCATCACTGACCCTCAATACTGGAGCCCCGCAGGGCTATGTTTTCAGCCCATTCCTGTATTCCCTATACACACATGACTGTGTGGCAACACATAGCTCCAATACCATCATTAAGTTTGCTGACGATAAAACGGTGGTATGTCTGATCACTGACAATAATGAAAATGACACGCTGGTGTCTGGAGCACAACCTCTCCCTCAACGTCAGTAAAACCAAGGAGCTTATAGTGGACTTCAGGAAGAAAGACAGAGAACACAGGCCCATCACCATTAATGGAGCACCGGTGAAGAGAGTCAGCATTTTCAAGTTCCTTGGTGTCCACATTACTGAGGAGCTCACATGGTCCGTCCAGACTGAGGCCGTTGTGAAGAAGGCTTCATTTGGAATGAACCACCATATCCTCACACGGTTCTACACCAGCACTGTAGAGAGCATCCTGACTGGCTGCATCACCGCCTGGTACGGCAATAGCACCGCCCACAACCGAAAAGACCTGCAAAGGGTGGTGCGAACTGCCAGAAACATCATCGGAGGTGAGATTCCCTCCCTCCAGGACATATATAACAGGCAGTGTGTGAAAAAAGCTCTGAGGATCATCAGAGACTCCAGCCACCCGAGTCATGGGCTGCTCTCACTGCTTCCATCAGGCAGGCAGTATCGCAGCATCAGGACCCGCACCAGCCGACTACATGACAGCTTCTTCCCCTAAGCAATAAGACTTTTGAACACTTGATCTCTCACAATCAACAATCAGCACTGCACTTTATTAATCTTATATCTCACACTGGACTGTCATAATTATATTATATCTCCACAATACATCTACTGTATATATATTTTTAGATACTCTTTATTTTTATTTTTTTATTGTATGTGTAGTCTATACTGTGTGTATTGTTTACTGTACACTGTATAATAGGATTTTGTTGTGTAAGTATATGTACATTTGATATGTAAATTGTGTTGTGTAAATATGTTGTTTATTGTAATTGGTATATGTCTCGCCACTGTCATGACTGCTATGTTTCACCTACTGTTGCACTTGTGTACATGGTAGTGTGACAATAAAGTGATTTGATTTGATTTGATTTGATCAAGGAAGGATGAAATGTGGCGGGAACAGACAGACACAACCTTGTGCCGCAGCAGGTCAGACTAGAAGGATACAGAGCACCATAGCTCTACTGAATCCACTGTTATAGAGGGGCACCAAGAAGACCACGAGAGCATGAGAAGGAGGGTTTGAAGTTGTTGTAGTATGGCATAAGTGCTAGGTTATTGGTACTTAGGAGGGTAGAGAGAATTCAACAGTGGAGAGGGAAGAAAGGAGCATATATCCCATGGCCAGCAGAGCAAGTAGTAGAATTCGATGTAGCTCCGCCTAAGCTGAGTGAGATCAAACAGCTGGTGGAAGAGCCAGGGCAACTTCAGCCCCAAGCACGAATGAGATACCATACAGGATGTGTAATAAGTGCCCCAAAGTTATTAAACTGTTGTGGAGACTTCTGAGAGTTACCTGTAAGAAGCGGTGTATACCCCTGGAGTGGCAATGGGTGGTTGCCATCTTTATACCTAAGGACAGGAATCGACTAACATTAGTCAATTTAGGAATATTGCTCTGCTAAATATGGAGGGAAAGATTTTCTTTTCAGTGGTAGCAATGCAAAGGATGTCTGACTGCCTCTTAAAGAATGGATACATAGACACAAGCTGCCAGAAGGCAGGTGTCATAGGTTTCCCTGGGAGTGTGGAGAATGCGTCAATTATTGGGAGCAGATCCTGTCTGCCAAGAGACACAAGGAAAACCTCCACGTAGTCTAGCTGGACCTGGCAAATGCCTGTGGATCAGTTCCACACCAGTTTGTCAGCTATGCACTGGAGTTTTGCCATGTACCAAAGAGTATTAGGAATTTGGTAGACAGTTACTACAGGGACCTGAAGATATGCAATACAATGCAGGAGTACACTAAGCAGCACCTTGAAAAAGGAATAGCGATGGGATGTTCTAACTCTACCATTGTGTTCACAGCTGTATTTGAGGTCATCCTGATTGGGGCAAGACAGATGGTTTGAGGAATCTCTGCTCAGTCTGAAATGAGATTGCCAACTCAGCGCAGCAATATGGATTATATCACAAGCATCCTCCAAACAGCTACATGTACAAACTTACTCTTGAAAAGGCTGGAAGAGCACTTGGAATGGCAAGATGATGACTGAGCCAGCAAAAAACCATGGAAATGAAAACTTTATTTAAAAGTTGGTGGTTAACTGGTTGGTGTTTTCAGTCAATTCACATGAGTAACTGTATGGCTTACTGTGAAAAAACACAATAAGGCAACACTGTCTGAATATTGATTACTCGTAAAATTAAAACTCAAACCACTCCAGAGAAATATGAATGAATGCAGGAGGAGAAATCTCACAAAAACTCAAACAGAATTGACGTCCCAGTCTCACAGATTGACAAGCAAACTCATGGATCTGAAAATTAGAAATGTATGAAAGAATTCAGTATAAATTTCATAACTACAACTAGGGGTTAGGGTAAATGTTGATAGACATTTTTTTTAAGATGTCCCTTTATACTAATACTCATTTCCATCAGGTGATGAAGCAACCTTATTACATTAATTTGACTTTATGAGTGCTAAATATGATTTTCATGTGGGACACGGATGTGTGCAGGGTCTTTGAAGCTAAATTGTGCTCAGCTATCAGTGCGGTGTGCGTATGCGTCAACAAGGCTTCTCGCTAAATGCGAGCTCCATTGACAGAATCCATGCGGACGCATCGACCGGGCACTCCTTAGAATAAGTTCTCGTGACAAACGCAGAGCGGCTCACATGCATGATTAATTCAAACTTCCATCAATATTGTTGCGCATGTGAGCCATTTGAATTTTACATGAGAATTTTCTATTTTAAAGTACCATGGAGAAGTTCAACCATGTGAAACATCTTGACAACACCGACATACTGAACAGCACAAATGAGGGAAATAGAAACACCTGCTCAGCTCCAGCATCAGTTATAAGACTTTACACATCTACACATCAATACCCTTACTAACATTTATCCCAGTTAACTGTAACATAATTTTTCATTACAACTGTGTAAGTTGTAGCCAAGAAAACCATGGATAGCATGGATAGTTGGAAACAAGTCATGGGTACTGTATATAAGTATTCATATTGAACTAAACTAGTGATGATCACTTATGTGGGACTAATTTCTTTCAACATCTGAAGTACCTTATTTTGTTGTGGATGTCCCAATGTGTGTACAGAGAGCTGAATAAATCTAATTATATTTTGGTTGAATTAGGGCAAAAACATATATAGTTGATTGTGTAAAATGGGCACATAATATTGGAATATCGATCATAGGCCCCTGGATCGAATCGTATCACGGCAGACTTTGAAGTATCGGCAAATATCGCAGGCCAAGACAATTGATTCAAGATTGTATTGTGATGAAACGTCTGATTTACACCCCTAAAAAATACTAAATGCATGCATTGTTAATCATTTCACTGCAGAAGGTGAACAAACTTCAGTGCATACTGTAACTCTAATTTGAATTACCTTGAACTTGAACAGAATGTCAACAATAAATAAATTGCCGTAGGTTCACCTGCACTGAACCCTGACTTGCACCTACATAGCTGGACCATGTTGCAAACTTAAATGCTTCTATTCAACAGCAGCATATAACAAATATGGTATAATGCCCCTTTCATATGCCAGTGACTTTGTCGTAGCCATTGGCTAGTCATGGTACCGCAGGTCACTAGTAGGCGTTCCTACTGCGGATCCCTCTTATGTTGATGGTGGACTGCACAACTGGTCATAGTTGAAAAAAAAAAAGAGTAGAAATTAGATGTATTGCTGGTATTGCTAATATTCTGGAGGGGAAAGTGTTTTTAATCTGTATCAGTGCTTTGTGCTGTGAACAGGGCCTAAAGGGGTCATGACATACTCTTTTTTTTTTTTTTAATAATTGTATTATTTACACTGAGCTACACTCATAATGTTAGTAAAGTTTGTTTTTTTTTGCGCCAAAAATTAATTATTTATTAATATACAATCATTTTCCCTGCTGTCTCTGGTCCTCATTTAAACTTCACCGTGAACGGCCAATGTTATGATTGGCTTCGTGCAGCCCCTTGAATACTGTAATATATTTTTTTAAACTCAATCAGAAGAAAATTAACCAGCTCTGCAACAATAAAAAATGTAATTTCAGGGTCTACACAGCACATTCCCAACACATTGCATCTGAATGTAAACTGTTCACTCAAGCACAGCAGCCCTATAAACTACTGCATAAATATCAAACAGTCATGACATATGAAACATTCATGAATGGAATTGTTTACTTAAGGTTTTGCGGTCTGGTCCAACAGGGTTTTTAACTGCCCTATCTTTCAATAACAGTTCTTTTGCAAAGCTTGAATCATATTGTGACTGGTTCACAAGAAATCCACACAAAAAAAAATGCTGAACACACATTCTACAATCCAAGGTGAAACATGATGAACACATATAATCCAATACATGGTGAAACATGACGCATGCACATAACAACCTGCACTGATGTGATCAGGAACTGTGTTAAACTTCAGTCAATATTTCCTGATTTTGGGATGCTTTAACAGAAGCCAAAGCAGAGATGCTAGTCTTCACAGGCGCAACCTCTCCCATTTTCCATCATCTGTTTTCACTCGATGAGACCAGGTTCTCCGAACCAGCTTGTACTGTTCTTAAAACAATTTTAAGAGTTATTACTTCACTGCAAAAAAAATTTTTTCTAGACAAGTATTTTTGTCATTTTCCAGTAAAAATATCTAAATATTCTTAAATGGGATTTATTTACTTGACAAGCAAACCGATAAAAGATTTTAAGTCTTGTTATGAGAGAAATCTAATCAAATTTAGTGAGATTCATGCTTAAAACAAGAAAAAAAAAAAAAAAAAGATTGCCAATGGGGTAAGTAAAATAACCTTAATTCAAAGGGAGAACAAACTTATTTTGCTTACCCCCTTGGCACATTTTTTTTTCTTGTTTTAAGTCCAAAGTTCACAAAATTTTGTCAGATTTATTTAAAAACAAGACTTATAATATCTTATCCCATTTTGCTTGGCAAGTGTAGAACAGATCAAGTTCACGGGCAAGGAAGAGGCGAGAAACCGGCTTGACATATAAAATAATAGGTTTAATGGAGAACTCAAAAGACAAACACATAAGACAACGGACATGTCCGTGAACGATCTCTCTCTCCCGCACGTCGTCCGCAATCGGCCTTTAACCCTCTCGGAGGCTTAATTAGCCTAATACGGGACCGGGCGTGTTGAGTCACGACCTGGCCCCGCCCTCCACCGTGCCACAGCAAGAAAATAAACAACTTTTAATTTTACAGGAAAACAAGACAAAAATACAGTACTGTGCAAAATTTTTAGCCACTTGTGAAAAAGGTTGCATAGTGAGGTAAATAGTTTTCATTTATCATTTAATGTCATACAAAGTCCAGTAATCATAAAAAAAAGCTAAATCAATATTCGGTGTGACCACCTTTGCCTTTAAAACAGCAGCAATTCTCCTAGATACACATGGACAAAGATTTTCTTGGTTGTTGGCAGATAGGATTTTCCAAGCTTCTTGGAGAATTCGCCACAGTTCTTCTATCTATTTAGGCTGTCTCAGTTGCTTCTGTCTCTTTATGTAATCTCAGATTGAAATGATGTTCAGTGGGGGGCTTTGTGGGGGCCATGACATCTGTTGCAGGGCTCCCTGTTCTTCTATTCTAATCTGTTCTATTTGCTAAAGTAATGTTTGGGAGTCTAACATTTATATTTCCTATTGACACACTAAAGCTGAAGATATAAATAACCATCTTAAAACAAATGCTTTTGTGAAACATCTTATGTGACTTTTGCACTGTACTGTACATGTCTTGAAAATAATTTGTTGACGTATCTTTTAAAAGTGGTGCAAGATGCATGATAACGATTGAAACAGTTTTTCTACTTCATGTTAATGTAGAATTTACATTTTTTTAAATAGTCCAGATGGGCACAAAGTGTAAAGTGTAGGTCCCCTTTAGTGTACAGGAATATTAGGTCCATCTGTCTTGTTCTCTTTACCTCTCTGACTGAGCACCAGTGGCTGGGCTAAATAGGCATTGATGTCTTAATGCAGAGGTAATCATGTGCTCATGTATTAATCTGTGTGACGTCAAAAAGTAGGGAAAATCCAAACATGCCGTTTTTACAGCTTGGTTTAAATTAATTGGGCTGGATGTTTGACACTTTACATCCCTGCCAGGAGATTCATTGCCAAAATAATCTACAAAGTGGACCAGACTTTATGCCAGATATTCAAAAGTCTGGCTATGTGAGACTTGACCGAATACTTTTAAAGAATTGTTAAAAGCAGGGATGGCTTTAGTAAACTGTACACAAACACTTTTGTTTTTGCCAGCCAACACACACAAATACAGCAATGTCCTATATCAATACTGTTTTGCTCCATCTAGCCACAAGTAATAACCTTGAGATGTTCAATTATTTCTGCATCACAACACATTGTGTGTAATATTTCCTTCATCCAAATTGTATTATAAATGATATCTAGGGGCAACAACGCAGGTTAAGTGGCTGGTATGGTTTCTCTTTATGGAACAAACACAATGAGGTCAAGTGATAAGTGCAGAGTAACCACAGAGCAGTGCCCCTTCAAATGATTTGTAATTGGACTAAAGAAATTATGTCCTGTAGTGGACAAAACCAGCACTGACCCTGTAAAGGCATGTGAAAATTTACTTTACTGTCATGCAAAATATCTGTAAAAGGAGCCGAAATACTGTGAGAGTTATTTTAATTTTGTTAATCTCAGCCTCATTCCACTGCTTTTTATCCCCAGGGAACACTTCCTGTTTTCTCTTACAGAGAGGAAATGGTGTAATGAATGCATTCTAAAGGAGACGGTAGGCATCTCTGGGATCAAAACAGACTTTCTTGGCAGAAGGGACAATTTTGTTTGGACTGCACCCAGAGAGAGACTCTCTGGTTAGTCTCAGGGTGGACACCTTACATGACTCCCGGAATCTCTTCCTGGACAAATCCTTAACCGGCAATACCACAGGCTATGCCTTTAATCTGACACAGCTCATGTTCCTCCAAAACACCTCTGACTTTTCAAAATCCATCATGTTGTCTTTTTGTCAGACTGTGGAGCTTTTGACAATTTGATGTGGCTTCTACAGTGTCCTGAAATTTGCTCGATGGTACCCAACTTCCTCTTGGGATAGTCCTTGATTTGGAGGATTATTTAGGATTATTTAGGACTTGCCACCTCAGTTCATAAAAGATACTTTTGTTTCCAGTTTCTCATCAAGAACATGGCCCTGATATATTTAGAGCAAGTCTACTATCTGTCTAGTAACTCATCAAAGAGACCATTTAAGTCTCTATACCTAGAGCTGCTTCTAATATTTAAACATGCAAATGCATTTCTCATGCCATCTTAACGTTATTGAAACTATTATTGTACAGTTGTGAATCTACAAAAGGGAAAGGCGTTTCTGGTGGTTTACTGAGGCCAAAGTAAGTTCATTAACACTCACAGACAAGAGCAATGTTGTCTTTATGATCAGGGTTTAGAAACGTTTTCAAAATTGGATAATGGTGCAACACCTGTTTATGGAGAGTTGACATGACATGACAGTTATGGAAAGTCCTACATCTGACATGCTACAATCCATCAAAACAATTTTTCTTTAAAAACTATTTTAAACAGCATTTTCTAACTATTTCAAAGCTTGTATGTACATATAAAAATATATATTTATATCACAGGACCATTTAAAATGAACTGGCAAAAAGTTGATTAAAATGGTGCAAAACTTAAAAGAAATTGTAACAAGCCTATCGTAGGCAGGAATCGAACCCAGGTCTGCAGTGCTCAAGTGTTTGGTGTTCTACCACTGAGCTAACGATAGTCAAACCCAAGAGCAGAAGAGCAAAGAGTCTGGAAACTTGCGTTTCTTCCAAAAAATATAATTCTTTTATTATTGTAAAGAGCAAAGTACAAATAAACTAGGAAAGCCGAGTTTCCACAAAACTGAGAAACAAAATAGACACAATGGTCAAGAAAGTAAATCAAGGATAAGACTTAACTTGAGAGCTGGTCACTGGAGGCACAAGGTACATAGGCTCAAGACTGAACACGTTGGCAAGGAACAAACAGACTTATATAGGCCTATGCACAGGTGAAGGGAATGAGGGTTAATGAGCAGAGGGTAGAATGGTTAGGGGCATGGTAACATCTGCAGGAGTGGAGAGGAGCATGGCACGGGAGGCCCAAGGCAAGTGCCCTCTGCTGGTCTGGAGGGGAACAGCACCCCGAAGAGGAGATCCCTTACAAAGTCCCTCCCCTAGGAAAGGCTCCTGACATTCTCCAGTCAGTTTCCTCAGAATCGGTGAAACTCCGCGATGAGAGATGGATCGAGGATGTCTCGAGCGGGGATACAGGTCCGCTCCTCCGGGCCATAGCCCTCCCAGTCCACCAGGTATTGGGTCTTCCCCCAGACCTGGCGAGAATCCAGCAGTCTACAGACAGTGTACGCTGGTTGGCCATCAATGATATGAGGTACTGGGGCAGGTTTCCTCATTGGAGACAGAGTGGAGCAAACAACAGGTTTTAACCGTGAAACATGAAAAGTGGGGTGAACCTTCATGGACCTGGGCAGGCAGAGTCGATAGGAAACCGGGTTGATCTTCTTGAGGACCTTGAATGGGCCAATGTAACGTGGGGCCAGCTTTCGGGATTCCACCCATAGAGGAAGATCTCGGGTTGATAGCCATACTCTTTGCCCTGGGCGAAACGTGGGTCCCACCCTCTGGCGTCGGTTAGCCTGCCTCTGTTGTTGTTGGGTGGCTCTCAGTAACGCAGCGCGTGCTCTTTGCCAGGAACGTCGGCACCGGCGGACCAGCTGTGTTCAACCTCTGGCTCCTGTCTGGGAAACAGAGGGGGGAGGGGGGGGGGGCGCATACAGACATTCAAAGGGGGACATGACTAGGGAAGAATGGAAGAGGGTGTTATGTGCAAACTCAGACCAGATTAATCGAGAGCTCCACATGGAGTGATTGTCGGCGACCAGGCATCTTAGTGTTCTTTCAATGTCTTGGTTTACCCTCTCTGTCTGGCCATTGGACTGGGGGTGGAAGCCGGAAGACAGGCTGATGGAAGATCCGATGAGCCGACCAAATGCCTTCCAGAACCATGCCGTGAACTGTGGTCCCCGGTCGGAAACCATATCCTGCGGGAACCCGTGGATCCTGAACACGTGCCTCATTAACAGTTCTGCTGTTTGGTTTGCTGTGGGCAGCTTTGGCAAAGGTAAGAGACGACAAGTCTTAGAAAATCTGTCCACCACCAGAATTACCGTATTTCCTTGAGACTGTGGTAAGCCTATGATGCAGTCCAAGGAAATGTGGGACCAAGTGCGTCTCAGGATAGGTAGTGGGTGCAGCAGGCCTTGAGGGTGGGTCCTAGGTTCCTTGTTCTGGGCACAAACAGAGCAGACGTCCCTCTGCAGTTTAGGCCACCAGAACTTCCTCTGGAAAATCTTGCAAGTTCTAGTAGTTCCCGGGTGTCCAGAAGGGAGGGAGGCATGAGTCCACTGCAAAACATCAGAATGCAGACTGTTAGGGACAAAGAGGCGCCCTGGAGGGCCATTACCTGGTCCTGGCTGCTGCAGTTGGGCCCACTTGAAAGCCGTCTCAATATCTCACAGGATGGGGGCCACAACCCTGGAAGTGGGGACAATGGGTTCTGGACAGGACTCCCCCTCTGGTAGCTCAAACTGGAGAGTGCATCTGGCTTGAGATTCTTGGAACCTGGGCGATATGAAAGAGTGAAATTAAATCAGTTAAAAAAAGAGGGACCAACGGGATTGTCGAGAATTCAACCTCTTTGCCTCCTGGAGGTTTCTGTGGTCCGTCCATATGAGGAAAGGGTATTTGGACCCCTCCAGCCCCTCCACTCTTCCAATGCCATTTTAATGGCCAGCAGCTCCCTGTTCCCAATATCATAATTCCTCTGAGATGGGGTAAGCCGATGAGAGAAGAATGCACATGGGTGAATCTTATTATCACTCTTACTCCTCTGTGACAGGACAGCTCCTATACCCACATCTGAGGCATCCACCTCCAATACAAAGGCTCTGGATCAGCGAGAGTAAGGATAGGGCCAGATGAGATGAGTCACTTCAATTTATTGAAGGCCTGGTTAGCTCTGCTGGTCCACGCAAACTGTCTGGTTGACATCTTAGTGAGTGCGGAGAGAGGCTCTGCAACAGAACTGAAGTTTCTAATGAATCTCCTATAAAAATTGGAGAAGCCTAGAAATCGCTGTACCTTCTTCACTGAAGTTCCAACTGGCATCACCAGCAAGTAAGTGTGTCTTTAAGACCAATCCTATACAATCTAGGAGTCCAATAAAAACAATGTAGAATCTTAAATTTAATGATGCACACCCTTGCATCCCTAGACATACATGTGACAATTATTTTAAATCCTACCCCATTCTCCATCTTCCAGCACTTATCTCCCATAACTTCTTAGGATATGTTAAAACCCTGTCCCCTTGACTCTGAATGAGCCAGTAATAGTACGCTGAAGCTTCAAGACCTTTTCTAAAAGCAGCAAGTACCATTGCAAGAGTGTCTGCGACTCATCCAGTGTAGCAACACCCTTCTCATTCCAATCCATCCAGCAGAAAGAGGACTTATTAATGCATAATTTAGGGTTCAAATAATCACTTGCAGCAACGTTCAGGTAAATGTCCGAATTGAACACAAAGGAAACTTTTGTCCACACTGCATGTGCAAGATAACGGGACGTGTCTGTACTTCTCTGGGCAGCTTGGTAGAAAGACTTTGCAATGCAAGATAGGGGCAAGGACCTCCAGTTCAGTAAAGAGCCAGGGAGGGGCTCTCTCAGGTGAATGTGCCAAATGTCCAGAGACCAAAGCATGATAGTAAAACAAAATTTTGGGGAGATCTAACCCACCTTTGTCAATTGGCCTATGCAACTTACTGGAATGCAACTGAGGGCATTTACCATTCCAAATAAATGATTTAGCTATCCTATTATGTTTAAAATAAAAGAGGTGAACTTCAACTGGTAGAGACTGTAGTAGGTAGTTGAACTTTGGAATACAATTCATTTTTATAACATTAACCTTCCCAGTCATAGATAAATGTAATGAAGCCCACCTGTCTGAACCTCACCCTTAAAAAATTTGATGGAAATATAATGCCCAAATACTAAATGCTGTGCTTGGGCCAATGGAAGACGCCCGGTTGAAAAGCTGTTACAGGGCAATACTTTGACCAATTCACTCTGTATCCTGAGAACATATAAAAGGAAATAATAATTCTGTGGAGGCAAGGCATAGATCTAGTAGTGTCGGAGACAAATAATAAAATATAATCTGCGTAATGCAAAAGCTTATACCTTCCGCCACCACCCCTAGAAAATCATCATCCTTTCTTATCGTGGCTGCTAAAGGTTCCAGGGCAAGACAGAACAATAATGGGGAAAGAGGGCAACCCTGCCAGGTGCCCCTATCTAGAGTAAAATAATCTGAAATTAATCCAATAATTTGAACCGCCGCTAACGGGTGTCTATAAAGCAACTTAATCCACCCAATAAAATTATTCCCGAACCTGTACTTTTCCAAAATCTTAAAAAGGTAATCCCATTATACCATATCAAACGCCTTTTCAGCATCAAGTGAGATGGCAGCGACTGGAGCCTGATCATTCGCCACTGCCCACATGACATTAATTGAAATGCTTTATGTTATCAGAAGAGTTACGACCTGATCTATATGTATAAGAGATGTCATACCTTTACTTAAACGGTTAGCCAAACCTTTTGACAATATTTTATCGTCTAGCTAGATTGTATGTTAACTATTACACTCACTTGGATCTTTGTCCGTTTTAAGAATCAGACTGATCCAGGCTTGCATCATGGTTGGTGGAAGCTTACCATTCTTTAATGTGTCTGTATAAACTTCTAGCAAAAGTGGAGCCAGTTCTGTAGCATAAGATCTAAAACAAATTCAGCAGCAAAGCTGTCTGGCACCGGAATTACCTCGCCAAGCTCTTCCAAGGTTATATCAGAATCAAGATAATTTTTTTCCTCAGTCGTCAGTTTAGAAAGTTCTAATGGTTCCATAAAGTTTCTAATATCCTCATCAGTAGCCGAAGACGTGGAACTATAGAGATCAAGATAGAATACTTTAAAAGCATAATTAATATCAATGGCCGAGGTAAATATTTCACCACCAGCAGATTTCACTGAGGGAATGGTAGAAAAAGACTCCTTGCCTTGTTCCCCTACTCAAAGTATGAATGTATTGCCCTGAATAGCCAAAACCCCACCTTTTGCGGCATAATAGTATTATATCTGTATTTCAATCGGGCAACTCCCCGAGGCCATTAGATGACATTCGCGCTTCAGCTCTGCTTGGGCTCTTTTAATATTCACTTCCAATTCCTGAAGTTCTTGTGCTTTAGATTTTTTTGGTGAATGAGGCATACTGTATGATCCGGCCACTAAGAACTGCCTTAAGTGCCTCCTAAGCCATGCCCACAGAGGATACTGAGGACCAGCTGGTCTCCATATAGACACGGATTTCAGCCTTTAACAATTGTTGGAATTAAGGATGTTGCAAAAGGGATACATTAAAACGGCAACTCCATCTGTGACAACACCTCTAAACACACCAGGGTGTGATCTGAGACTAAAATGTTCCAAATTGAGCAATCAACAACAGAAGAAATGAGGGACTGAGATATATATAAAAAAAAACTATTCTAGAATAAATCTTATGAATTGATGAAAAAAAAGGATAGTCCCTCCCAGATGGGTTCAAATATCTATAAGGCCAAGATTTTTACACATCCTGTGAAGCGTCAGTGTTTCTCTAGGGGGCTTGCACACTTTTGCTTCACTATGATCAAGGTTAAAGTCTCCTCACAATACTACATCATGTGGGGTGCCAGCAGCTTGCAACATCACTTGAAGATCTATAAAAAAGCCCTGCTCATCAACGTTAGGTGCATAAATTTTAGCCAAAATAAGAACTTGTCTCTGAATTTCAGCTATAACAAAAATTACTCTTCCTAATTTATCTTTACTCTGTTTGAGACATTTGAATTGTAGATGTTTACTTATCAGTGCAAGGACTCCCCTGCTCTTATTTGAGCCAGCACTACAAAAAAAATACCCACCCCATATCTTTCCAAATTTTTCAGCTTCCTTCGGAGAAAGATGCACTATATCAAACACTATATCATATTTCTTACGCTTAACAGAAATAACCTTCCTTCTTTTTATGGGGGTGCCCCAACCCATTCACATTCTATGTGGCGAGAGACATTCCACTCATATTAACATTTGACATTTTGACATATAGATTGTCAAAAAAAAGATTATAAAGACCACATTAGTGCAACCATCAAAACCCGAACACATCCCCCAAAACAAACAACCAGAAAAAAGAAAAACGTGTGCATTAACCCTGCGCACAACAGCGCCAAGTGGCATCCACATCCATCCCTCCGAACTCAAACCCATATCCACCAGCTACGGTTATCCATGTCCTCCAACTTCTCCCAGACACGCTCCAAATCCACCTTGGTCGCTAGCAGATTATTCCCTCTTCGATGACTCCAGATAATCGATCCATTTCTCGACATCCCCTACTCTTACAACCACATCAGTGAATTTCGGCATATTGGCATATCACAGCAAGATTCTCCAAGTCAGCAATTACTTTCGCTAGCATTGCCGACATGTTCAGCATCTCTCGCCGTATTTCCCACAGCTCTCCAACACGTGCCCTGCTGTGGGGCATCGGCTTGAGCATGTAAGTGTCTTTTAATGTCTCCAGAGCCTGAGGATTTTTAATTCTTTGACATAATGTCCTCCTAGAACAGTTATGGAACAGAGTGTATCGAATCTCACCAGTTTATGTCATTAAAAGCGTTAAAACTTGCAAAGTGCACAGAGCTCACTGTTCACACGTCCAATCCTCGCATGGCGTCCTCTTTTCACTTTGTTGATAAGAAATCAACAGCAGAGAAAATGTATCCATTTCACCTTTATGGCTCGGCAAATATAGACATCCAGAAATGGAGCGCCATGAACTACAAATAAATGACAACATCATGTAGGTGTGTACATGTGTTGAAAGTTCATTCAAAATTATGTTCAAGTTTAAAAGTATATTATTTTCTATTCAGCATTAGTCTTTGCGAATGCTTCACATGTTTTGTAGTGACATAACTGTGTTATTCCTTACAGATGAGTGCAGTGAAATGAGTAGTGACTATGTTTCAAACATTTCATGCTCTGATGCTCAGTGGATGAATTCTACATTGCAAGACCATAATAATTTATGTGACATGTACAGTAATTAGATGTATTATGACATTTTAAATTATACAACAGTTAGTTCTGGTCCTTGAATCTGATTTGAAGAGAGACATTCCAAGAGTGCTGATAGCTCACACCATCAGCACTGGGATGCTAAATTGTTTGTATCACTCCATGTTTGTTTGTGGTGCTCCAAACGCGTATGAGCAGTGCAGATCTCTAAGAGCAACTAGATGTATGAATTTTTAGTCATCATAAGATTTGAGCCAGCAGGTGACAAAAAAAAGACTGTCTTGTGTGTGCTATGAGCAAGAAGAGCTTACGTTGACGAACTGTGTGTCGTTAGTCAATGCTTGAATTTCTTTGAACTCATCCGGAATTGTCTCCACTACATAATCGCTCTGATTACTAATATAATATAGCTGAGAAATAGAGTTAAACTAACAGCTACAGCATTACTGCCAATCACAGCTGAGAGTCACAACATTATTGGCATGATATTATTTCAAAGTTGCTTTACAGATAATACTGAACATTTTGTGTATAATGTTTATAATGTATGTCCAAATAAATGTATTTGTATTAAATGTGGTTCTTTCTAAATTGTATAGTTTAATGTGTGGCCACTAATACATCAAGTTTTCCACACAAGAACAAAAAATTTAATCTGTCAACAACAGGGTCAGTCGTTTTGTCAACACCAAAACTTTTTATTTAATTAAGAAACAGAGATTATCAATAAAACTTAAAATTATAAAGCTAGAATGCGCCTACTACGCTGTCATCTCCTGCAAAATAATTGTATTTTATCCAACTAATAACAGCAGCATGAATGTATCATCTCCGAAGCGCTGTGTGCGATGCATGAGCATCCTGCTGTATGGACCTCCCCTGTCTCTGCACTAAGTACACAAGCTCAGTAGAATAGACCTCACATAAAGAAAAAAAAATGCAAAGTCCCAAAGATGTAACATTACTTCACATTAATCAACTCGAAGAGCATAGAATGAGTGCATGTTTGAAATATGACGGTTTAATTCACTGTTCACTGTGTTTATTAGACTTGTAAAGTTTCAAGGTAGATGCTCATGTTCCAATGGATGACTGGCAGTATGCCAGAATGGCCATCGTATACCAGTGCAGTTTTTAACAAGATTCACTTGTTTAAAATTCCCTAAATTAGACAAAAATTTCCTATTAAACTTTATTTCTCTATGAATCATCATCTACTCGATTACAGCTCTGTGGAAATTAATTATCTTGTTAAACCGTTCGAGTAATGGTATCACGTAAATGCATAGACATAAATAGGGAAAAATATCTGTCACAAACGTGTCAAAAATAGCTATGTGTTGGGTGACAATGATAGCATTGATGAAATTTGCGTGTCATTAGCTGCAAGATACGCTGCGAATGTGCTGCTCTCTGTAAAACAAATAATGTCAGCAAGTGTTTCGTGAGGCAGCTACTTTAATCTAGAGACTGACAAAACATTATTAATAATTCTGATGCCATTCTGGTTGGACTCTGTAATCGCAGCGATGTATTTATTGTTTTTCACTTTCCTGAGAATGTACAGTGAACTATTGTCATTTACAATTTGAAACTCAAAAAATAAAAGATGCTGATGCACTGGTGAAAAATAAAGCATCAGACACCATGGAGTGATTATCTCTGTCTGGATGTTTCGAATGAAAGGACAGTGGTCCCTCACTGCATTCAGTCTTTGTTGAGTTGTTTTAGAATATCTGTATTGTGTAAATGTAGAATCCTGTTTGTGACCTGGAAAGTGTTCTTTGGCCATTATAGCTAGCAGACTGCTAGACTTTTATAATCTTTGGAATCATCTGGAAAAGAAGAACAGGACTTAGAGATGGATAATTTGTATGTTTCTGTGAGATCATATTGACAGAGACCGTCTGCTTAGATTGTATTTGTTTGTCATCTTTGCAGAAATATTTTCATATTTTCAATTTGCATGAAAGTTGCAAATCATGTGGTAGAAGCTCCCCAAACAGCAGAGCTTTATTTAAAATTAATATTCCTTGGCAGAAGGTTTCTCTGAGGTATCACTAATGCGGTCAGAGTAAAATTTGCTGGCAAACATAATAAATAAATACCTCCCATCATGGTAAAGAAAAAGAAAACAAACCTAATAAAGTAAACATTCAGAGATTCAGCTGCATCTTATTTGCCATTCAAATTATTATATCATTACTGAATTAAGTGTAATAAAACAAATAAAAAAAACTGTCTGTGTAAGGTTAAAAGCTGACTAGACAATTTATTCTCACAATTAATCATTTTTACTTCCAATATAAAGTGTAGTTGTAGAACTCTCATATTATCACTGAACAAATTTATTCCTGAAACTCAGTTGTTTTGACTGCATGCCTATTCTCATCAAGTCCTTTAACAAATGAGAGCTACAGAGGCTCTTAATTAAACTACAATATGCATTAAAAAAAAGTAATCACTTTGTAAAAAGCATTTTTGCTTCCTTTTGGTATGTAACTGCAGGAAGTTATCAGCAGCCAGTGGTCATAAAAACTCTCCTAAGACAAATGCAGGCAAGGTACCAATGGGACAGGAACTTATGGGTGCTTTAAAACCTAAAGCTTGTTTGATTTGCTTCGAAACAGTCTGAAATTTCCCCTTGGTTTGGTTTGCTTTCACAAGGTAACATTTCAAAACGGACCAAAATTGTGTTAATAAAAGTCACATGTGAGCAAACTGTCCCCTCATTTGTCCGAATATTTGTACGCTGTCGCGGGATTTAGCTCATAAATCAATATAGCCAACCAGGTAAAACAATATAGCTAACAGTAAAAATATGTCAACCGGTACAGATGTTCGAGTATTGTTTATGTCACGTTCCATACCTAAACTAAACAAACTAAGGAAGAGAACACACCAGGTTCAGGAACAAATACTGCAAACAAGCCAGGTGTAAAAACCCTATTAAGGACAGGTCCATGTCCATTAGACCTCTTGTCAAATCTGCAACCATTTGCGAGACCTCGGTGCTTTCACACATTCGTCTCAAGGGTCTGAGAGCGGTTCACGAGAATTTTTATATTAAATTGAAACGCTCCAAACATGTTCAGACCTCAGACAAACCAAACCAAGACCATATTGTGAGGTGGTCTGAGTGCGGGTCTCTTTAAATCTGCAGTGCAGTTCATCTATATCTTGCATTGTGAACATTTTAAATCACTTGATTTTCACATTTACTTAATGCCAATATTGGTGGCTCGTACAGGTTACTGTACACTGTAGGGCTGGGTATTGATACAGATTTCCCAATTTGATTCCGATTCACAAGCTCTCGATTAGATTTTTATGGGAATATTTCAGTTAAAATATACCTTCTAGGTAAATTACAAAAATATTAATTTTACTAATTATATTTGATCAGTTTTTCATCACTTTTTAGCTTTTAAAATGAACATATCCATGTATTCAATCAATAAATATAATATATTGCATATATTATTTTTTTTTTCATGTTTATAGTATAATAACATCATTTGTGTTATTTACAGGTATTTCCATAGATTTGTTGTACATATGTGAACCAGTACTGTCTCTTAAAAAAAGATGGCATTTCGAAATGAGGGCATGTTAACGAGAGAGACTCTAATGGCTTTAATTGATCTGTCGTAAGCTTAAATTAGAATTAAATGTTTCTTTTTTGTTATTTTTTATCAACAACTAACTATAGAGAACAGAAACGGTTTTAAAAGAGACATTATTCTAGGGCTGTAAGATTTGGACAAAAAAATCTAAAAATGATTTTGGTAAAAAAACATGTTTTTACATTGGGGGGGGGGAAGCATCACAATCAGTTTTCATCATTATTTTTTTGCCTCCCAGTACTCTTTAATTTAATATTAATGCAATAACAACAAGAAGAAATTGTTATAGTAATATATTATTGTATAATAATAATTAGCATTCTATCAGGAAGACTCGCAGACTTGAGTGAAATTTAAGATGACATTTGTTTGATGAATATAAATCAGAAAAGCAATGTCTCTCTTTGGCGTAGGCCCCGTCTAGCGGTCCAAAGAAGTTGTACTCGGAACCGTCATATCCTGCCGGAGATAGGAGGCAGAGGCGAGGAGCCTACCCCCATGCAGTACGGGACTCAACTGGTGATGGTGGAGTGGTGGAGGTTGCCGTGTTAGGACACTGAATCAGCAATGTTATAGATTGTGAGCAGACTTCTAAAGCAATGGCTTACATGTGTTTGGCTAGGAATTACCCAGCTAATAGTGCAATGATGTACAGCTGCTAGTCTTCCCACTAGAACTACGTTGTGCTTACATTTATTACTATAACAATTTACTATTATTATTTGTTTTTTATTATTATTATTATTTTAGCAATAGTTTAAAGCTGAGTTGACAACAGCCTTTTAATGCACTGAAATGCTCTCATCTGCCTTGCTGTCAACAAAAACCTGCTCTCGTGGGGTTATTTTAAATGTAAAGTAAATTGTAGTAGCCAAACATAGAGGTATGGGAAATGTAAGGGAATGTGCAATTAAAGTAAATCTAGGGCGCTTTAAATAATGCACTCAGAGCATGTTAGCACACCTTTCTGAACTCAGGGCATCGGATAGATAGAAGGATCTCGCTGCTGAATACTCCACCACTAAACAATCACTGGTAAGTGAAATATAAACATTTTCTACCCAGTTGCCAATATAAATTTAAGTTGCATAGTGTGACATTTGGTTGATAATGTGAGCGACTTCCTCTCATTGTAGTAGAGGGTTGCCCTTAGAGTAAAAGAAGATTGGTTGATATTGAGATCATTCAAATTAAGATTGCGATGCATTGGAAAATCTATATTTTTACCCACCCCTAGAACACCGACACAAAGAGGACAACATGAGAAACATTATCTCTATAGAGATGACAGAACTGACGTGTTAACACATGTGATTCATTAAAAAAGTTTAACGCGTTAATTTTTCTTAATCACAATTAATGCATTTGTAAAGGCATACTTATCGGTTCAGAGTGGAATTTCAATAAATTTTGACATTTTCTGAGCGCTGAAGTAAAGCAATTATTGTTAATTTACTCTTTACAAATGTATTCTGTTATTATTTTATCTGACTCCAATTTTATATTAATCTTACTCCAATTTAAGTTGACGTCTAATTTAAATTACAGCTCTAATTAATTTCTGATCATTCTTTAAATATACAGTGCATCCGGAAAATATTCACAGCGCTTCACTTTTTCCACATTTTGTTATGTTACAGCCTTATTCCAAAATGGATTAAATTCATTATTATCCTGAAAATTCTACAAACAAAACCCCATAATGACAACGTGAAAGAAGTTTGTTTGAAATCTTTGCAAATTTATTAAAAATATAAAATGAAAAAAAATAAAAATAAATCACATGTACATAAGTATTCACAACCTTTGCTCAATACTTTGACTTTGAAGCACCTTTGGCACCAATAACAGCCTCAAGTCTTTGTGTATGATGCTACAAGCTTGGCACACCTATTTTTGGGCAGTTTCTCCCATTATTCTTTGCAGGACCACTCAATCACCATCAGGTTGGATGGAGAACGTCGGTGCACAGCCATTTTCATATCTCTCCAGAGATGTTCTTTCTGGTTCAAGTCTGGGCTCTGGCTGGGCCACTGAAGGACATTCAGAGTTGGTCCGTAGCCACTCCTTTATCTTGGCTGTGTGCTTAGGGTTGTTGTCCTGTTGGAAGATGAACCTTCACCCCAGTATGAGGTCCAGAGCACTCTGGAGCAGGTTTTCATCAAGGATGTCTCTGTATATTGCTGCATTCATCTTTCCCTCGATCCTGACTAGACTCCCAGTTCCTGCTGCTGAAAAACATCCGCACAGCATGATGCTGCGACCACCATGCTTCACTGTAGGGATGGTATTGGCCAGATGATGAGCGGTACCTGGTTTCCTCCAGACATGATGCTACCCATTCAGGCCAAAGAGTTCAATTTTTGTTTCATCAGACCAGAGAATTTTGTTTCTCATGGTCTGAGAGTCCTTCAGGTGCCTTTTGGCAAACTCAAGGTGGGCTGTCATGTGCCTTTTACTGAGGAATGGCTTCCGTCTGGCCACTCTAACATACAGGCCTGATTGGTGGAGTGCGGCAGAGATGGATGTTCTTCTGGAAGGTTCTCCTCTCTCCACAGAGAAATGCTGGAGCTCTTTCAGAGTGACCATCGGGTTCTTGGTCACCTCCCTGACTAAGGCCCTTCTTCCCCGATCGCTCAGTTTGGCAGCCAGCTCTAGGAAGAGTCCTGGTGGTTCCAAACTTCTTCCATTTTCGAATGATGGAGGCCACTGTGCTAACTGGGACCTTCAATGCTGCAGAAATTTTTCTGTACCCTTCCCCAGATCTGTGCCTCAATACAATCTTGTCTCAGAGGTCTACAGACTATTCCTTGGACTTCATGGCTTGGTTTGTGCTCTGACATGCACTGTTAACTGTGGGACCTTATATAGACAGGCGTGTGCCTTTCCAAATCATGTCCAATCAACTGAATTTACCACAGGAGGACTCCAATCAAGTTGTAGAAATATCTCAAGGATGATCATTGGAAACAGGATGCAGCTGAGCTCAATTTTGAGAGTCATGGCAAAGGCTGTGAATACATATGTACATGTGATTTTTTCGTTTTTATTTTTAATAAATTTTCAAAGATTTCAAACAAACTTCTTTCTTGTTGTCATTAAGGGGAATTGTTTGTAGAATTTTGAGGAAAATAATGAATTTAATCCATTTTGGAATAAGACTCTAACATAACAAAATGTGGAAAAAGAGAAGTGCTGTGATTACTTTCCGGATGCACTGTACCATTTTTAAGTCATTGATTACTCTAAATCAGGGGTCGGGAATCTTTTTTCACTAAGGAGACAATTTTTAAATTTTTTATTGTATAATTTTTGTATGTATTTTTTCGCAAGAACCATACCACAAACGAATATTTACTATTTTATAAAGTTTTAAATAAAATACAATGCTTATATTGCCCATAGACTAATCAAAAACAAACAAATATGCAAATATTAATAGGTAACATGTTGCAATATGAAACTGAGTACTTGTGTGAGTCTCCATAAAATTACTTAATTTTACTTCATGAAAAACTCCCCTTTTGGGCTGTGTGATATGTAAAAAACATTTTAATGATAATCACATTTAAAATAGCAATATCCGATTATATCTTCAATCCTCAAGGTCGGTGAATATTTTTGCTATATTGATTTTGCTTGAGAAATTAAATTAATTTATTGAAACATGAAAAACTTGAACAAAAGATATTTCTAAATTGTCTGGTCACCCTACTTAAAAGCAATGAGAAAACAATCCCTCATACAACATTTAATGCCATGACCTTATGAATAAAAGGCTTTTTGCTCTGAATTAAGACTTTTTAAGACCTTTTTAAGACCCGTAGAAACCCTGTGTATAACGTGCAAGAAAGGGCAGCTGGTGCACTTTTTGTTGCATGTGTGAAAAGCACATGTTGTACATTTACCAGTAAATGCAACCCAACGATTTTCCTGTAATTTAACTGGTTGCATGTCTGAAAGGGGCTATAGGGGAAGATGCATAAGATTTAATGACATTTAGGGGCAGAGTCCCAGATTTCAGGTAATACTGACTAAAATTTCAGCCGCTTCCTTACATAAAACAATCTTTTCAGAACATCTGGAATTTAGTGCACAAGTCATATTGACAACTTTCTTGATGCTTTTAGTCATTTTTGGAGCTTGACAACCATTGATGGTATGCTTTCATTGTATGTAAATGAAAGCTTGGACATTCTTCAGAATATCTCATTTTATGTTCCATGGAGAGAAAATCATACAACATGAGGGCAAGTAAATGATGACAGGATTTAAATTTCTGGGTGAACTGTCTCTTTATTTTCATTACAGGCTGGTATAGTCATGAAAATAATTTTGATTTGAGAAGTTGTATTTTAGAGGCTAAGATTTGATTCAGGTCACTCTCTTCACGGGTAAATTGATTTCAGTCAGAGGAAAGCGTAAGGAAAGAGTCACCAGTTATTAAATACAGAGTCAACAGTTATTAAATACAGTATCGTCAAATAATTTCAGAAAACCATGCTGTTTCCGCTTTTAAGGACAGCAAACGGCGAGTGACACGGCGTCAGCAATATCATTATGAACATTAGTTTGTCTGTGTCAGTGCTTTGTTTGGAAGCTGAGCTCTGGGTCAATGCATTTATAGCTACTGCACAGCACAACATTGCTGAAAGCAGTAGATAGTTAAGCCCGGTGAACTGAATACAGCGATGAAAAATATAAGATTACAAATGTGCATATACGAGCTTGACCAAGACACCTGTCATTCAAGTACACAACTTATAAAGTAATAAATGTTTTAAGCACACAATTGCCATAATCTTTTGCACAAGTATAATAAAAAAGCAGTGTCGTCATAGAATAAATACAACACGTAAACAAGAAACAATACGCCGTAGATCCACACTCTAGCAGTCTAACGGCATAAAAACAATGTTTTTATGTCCTTGTTTTGAATGTTTGAAAGCTTCATAAGACAATAAAAATCAGATAGAAAAAAGAAATGTAAGTTCTCTTACAAGGAAGGATGATTTTGTAGTAATTCTCTGCAAACCTGAGCCTATCCAGGCGCATCAGCAGCGAGTCACTGTGAGAGCGCGCGCTTGTTGTGTGTGTTTCACCTCCGCGGTCACTCCAACCGCTTAAAAAGTTTAATGACGTCAACTGGGCATTTAAAACGCCGATATTTTCTCTCTCACATGAACATACGAAATGCTGTCTTAAAGGGACCCCACCCGGTATATACATTTCCGTCACTACACATCTGCTAGGAAGCATATAAACTCTCAGCTGTTGAATATTACACTATGTAAACCTATGTTATTTTGTGACAAAATAACACAATCACCTGAGGCTAAATAGCACACTGAGCCTGGTCAGTTTTCTTCATAATAAAATGTGTAAGGACAGGCTATGTTCGAATTGGAATACAAGCTTACTACTTACTGAATACTGCACAGGCTATATTAACCTTATTAACAACCACCCCGGTAAAAGCTCCGCAAAAACCACTTGAGGGGGTGATATGATGTTCTGGGTGCACGCGCGGTTACGCTGTTGTCAGCGCTCTTAGAGCCTTTCACGTTGAGGTCCGCCAGGTTCGGTTCAGTTTTTCAAGAAGGACTTTAAGGGTTATGGTTTATAATTGATGAAAAGATATACACGAACTTGTTTCACACATGAGTTAGGGGCCGTTCACACTAACGCGTTTTTGCTTGCGTCTGCTCTGTTTTCCATAGTTTTCCTATGTAAACATGTACGCTGGACGAACGTCCTTGACTTCTGTACCGTGTCTCGCTGTTTCTTCAGTGTCTCAGTCTGGACAGGCACATTTTTAGACACTGTGTTAAGTTAAAAATAACTCATTCTGTTTCATTGGTTGCGCTGTTTCTACGTTGTTTTTAGCGCAGGTGTCACAAAGAATTAACATTCTGAACAAGTTCAGGTTGCAAAGAAGTGACTGTTAGGCTACAATGTTTAACATTTATTGCAGATTATTCTGCACCTAGCAAAGTTTCAGCACTTGATAAACAGTATTGTTTTTCCACCTTCTTATCAAGTGTGCTGAGGGGCTGCCTTGTTTGTTGTTTACTGTTACCAATGTTGCCTTCGATGCTTACATAAAATACAGCCTTTTGGAACATGATGAACAATACACTGCAGCATTGGAATATAAGCTCCAGGTGAAAGTAAAGTAAATAAGTAAGGAATAATTGAGACAGACCGCTGAATTGTTGAAAAATAATGTACACCCGAGGTGGTAATGTTGTTATGATGCACAGCGGAGTGTGCATTATTTTAAAACAATTTAATGGGCCGGAGTCAATTATTCCACTTATACCACGATTACCACACCTTAAGATATTGTTCAGGGTTTTATCTTGACATTGTCTGGTTTTCATCCCTAAAAGTCTCTTATGAGAGGAACAACTTTCTTCCACCACAGATTCAGCATCTTACTTTAATGCAACTCAAGCCTTCGTTGCTAATTCGGAAATGTCACGGTAGAACCAGCAATGGAGGCTTGCGCTGATTTACTCAAGGACTTATTGGAGTAACAAGTTAGTGTGTGTGCATTTGTGAGTTTGTATTTGAGGGATTGCAAGAGAGTAACTCAGAAAATTAGATATCTTGCTTATGTGATTACCTTTGTTGCACCTTAAAGTAACATCACTTCAAACATAGGCTACGCATCATTTGGTTTGAACCAGCAATGGCAGATTCTGATCCATCGTGTAAGAAAGTAGTTCCATGCATGTGAAATAATTAAGGCTTCTCAACAACTTCTCTGGGTGATGTAGCTTGCTGTGTCATCACAAAGCAAAGCTGCAACTGTTCCCTGTTTGAAGGATGTTCTATAGGAATGTGTTTTTTGTCTCTACGCTCACATTTCACACATAGCTCAAACATGTATGTCACCCCCATATAAGGTAATGAACTATTTCATTGGTGGGGGTCCAGTGGAATGTGGTTTTTCTGGACCATATAACAAAGTGCTGAACAATAAACGTTGAAGAAGGATTTGATAGCATTGGGTGTCTGTGTAATTTCTTTCTTCCATCAGCTGAGCTGTATCGAGACAGGGATTGCAGATCAAGAAAATAAATTAAATACATTGGATGACAAAATTATCTAACAATGCACAAATGCTTTTTTATGACTGTACTCATTTTTTCCTCAATTTTTTAAATTTACTTGCACTTGATTTCACTGACCTGTTGTATATAAGCAATATCACACTCGCAAACATGCTATATTGCCCTAAAACAGCACTGCTATGATTACTTACGGCACTCGGCCTGCGGCCTAATCACAGCGCTGATGTAGGGCCATAACACACTCTTGCCGTGTGATAGTGCCTAAATAACTTTTTTCATCCCCATGCAGGAGTACGCTGACATGACGACACTCAAGAGTATGTTTGGACCTTAAGTATGTGCGTTGTGTATAATGTCTGTGTGTCCATGAGTGTGTGTGTGTGTGTGTGTGTGTGTGTGTGTGTGAGAGAGAGACTCAGACGTGGCTTTTACCTGGTGTGGAGCAGACTCAGTCTTGTCTGTGGCATGGCGTGAAGCAGACTCAGTCTTGGCTGTGGCGTGGCACAGAGCAGACTCAGACTTGGCTGTGGCATGGTGCAGAGCAGACTCAGACTTGGTTGTGGCATGGCATGGAGCAGACCCAGACTTGGCTGTGGCATGGCGCAGAGCAGACTCAGACTTGGCTGTGGCATGGCATGGTGCGAAGCAGACTCAGACTTGGCTGTGGCATGGCGTGGAGCAGACGCAGGCATGGAAGTCTTGGAAGCCGGGATCAGGGTAGGGAGAGGAGGATCCTCTGAAGCTAGAGCTTCTAAATTTAAACTCACATATTCCTACGCTCCAAAAAAGTTGGGTCAGTTGAGTGTTTACCACTATGTAACATCACCATTTCTTCTTTTAACACTTATTAAGCATTTAGGCACTGAAGACACAAGTTTGTTAAGTTTAGAAAGTGGAATTTTCCCCCATTCATCCATTATGTTAGTCTTTAGTTACATAATTGTACAGGGTCTTCGTTGTCGTATGGTGTGCTTCATAATGCACACACATTCTCAATTGGAGATGGTCAGGACTGCAGGCAGGTCAATCTAGCACCCACATGCTCTGCTTCACAGTCATGTACTTGTAATCCGGGCAGTATGTGGTTTGAAGTTGTCCTGCTGGAAAATGCAGGAATGTCCCTGAAAAGACAGCATTGGATGGCAGTATATGTTGCTCCAAAATTTGTACATATCTGTCTGCATTCATGGAGTTCTCACAGATGTGCAAGTTACCCATGCCATGGGCACTGACACACCCCTGACCCATACAGACACTGGCTTTTGGACCTAAGCTGATAACAGCTTGGATGGCCCTTTTCCTCTTTGGCCCGGATAACACAACAGCTTTGTTTTTCAAAAACTATTTGAAATGTGGACTCTTCAGACCAAAAAAGAAAAACACAGTCCCACTGTTCTACATCCCATCTAAGATGAGACAGAAGTTGGTAGAACTTCTGGACAGTGTTGATGTAGGGCTTCTGCTTTGCACAGAAACGTCTTAACTTGCATCTGTGGATGCAGCGGCGAGTGGTGTAGACTAAAAAGGTTTACTAAAGTTATCCAAAGCCCATGTTCAATTATGTTTTTAAGTCAGTGACATCTGAGGGGTCAGAGATCACACACATTCAGAAGTGGGTTTCGTTTTGCCCTTTACGCACTGAGATTTTACCATATTCCTTGAATCTTTTAACTATATTGTGCACTGTAGAGGATGAAATGCCCCAAATGCTTCCAATTTGTCTTTGGGGAACATTGTTCTCAAATTGTTGGATTATTTGCTGAAGAATCTGTTAACAAATTGACTCAAATTTGTCTCAACCTTTTTGAAGCGTGTTCCAATCATCTGATTTGAAATTACTGTTCCCCGTCTGACGCTCACTTAGACGTTGTGTCGAAGAAGCAACACTAGGGGTCTCTCTTGAGTGGCAAATATGCCTCTGATCTTTGAAAAAAGGCCAATGAGAAGTTGGCAGACAGTATTTGCATACCCCGCCCAAGGACATACGGGTATAAAAGCGGGTAAATACGTTGAGTTCATTCAGAAATTTTCTTCGGAGCCGATGGTCGTGTATGCAGTCAGCTGCGAGTCACACACCTGTTCCTGCTTCTGTTCCTCTGACACTCTGCCTGCTGTTGGATCTACGGCACACTTCAGCGGCTTTTGTCCTTCTCTGCACGAAAGTGCAGCTTGCCCCTGGGTGATTCGACAGCGCAGAAAACATAAAAGAGTTTATGTAATAGAGTGATTTTCTCTATAAAAGAGTATTTTCCTCTAAAAGAGCTTTTACACAGCAGCGTTAAACACCCTTTTCAGGACGCATCTTTATAAAGATGCCATTCTGCCTGTGTAGTTCCTGAGTGCGATAGAGTGCTCTCCACTTCAGATGGCCACAGGTGTTGTCTCGTGTGTCTGGGCAGCGATCACACTGAGGCAGCGTTTGGGGATGGTTCATGCTCTCACTGCGAGGGCATGACCATGGCAACGTTGCGTTCACGGCTCGCTTTCAACAGAAAGCACGCCAATCCAGCCGCCCCCCGCATTGCTCCTTCTTCCAACGGGATTGAAGATGATGCGGCTGGTGCTGGAGGCGATCTGGGGACGGCAGCGGGTGCAGCTCCGCCGGGTACGCCCCCTTGGACCACCCACCCCCCAGCACACTCGTTGACTCCCGTCCGTGCTCGAGGCAACAGCGGCTCACCTCACGGCCAGCCTGCCTATCCTCTAGAGCTCAAGGTGGATGAGCTCGCCGCTGCATCGTCTGACACTGATGACTCCCCTGGGCTGCCGCCTTCGGGCCAGCAGGCTGAGGCTGATGCGCAGATGACCAACATGCTTTCCCGGGCCGCCGCCAGTGTGGGGCTGGACTGGAACCCTCCGTCCTCCCCACAGCCATCACGGTTGGATGACTCGTGCCTGGGGTCTGTGCGCCGCTCACAGCCTCACCCCCGCCCAGTCCCTTTTTTCCCGGAAGTGCACGATGAGCTGACGTCTTCGTGGAGAGCACCCCTCTCCACTCGTCACAAAGCCACTCGCTCATCCGCTCTCGCTACACTCGACGGAGTAGCGGCCCAAGGATATACGGCGATTCCCCAGGTGGATAGAGCTGTTGCGCTCCACCTACGCCCCGGAAACGATACCACCTGGTGGGGTCACCCTGTGCTTCCCTCTAAGGCCTATAGGACAACATCGTCATTCACTGCTAAAGCCTACAGCGCCACCAGACATGCCATTTCCGCCCTGCATGCCATGGCCCTCCTGCAGGTCCACCAGGCCAAGGCACTTAAAGATCTCCACGGGGGTAGCCCTGATCCTAATGTGTTGCAGGAACTGCGCTCAGCGACCAACCTCGCCCTCAGAGCCTTGAAGGTCACAGCGCAGTCACTCGGGCAGGCGCTGGCCACGCTCGTGGTCCAGGAACGTCATCTCCGGCTGAAATTGGTCGAGATGAGATAGACCGACAAGGTTCGCTTTCCTGTCTCCCAGTTCGGCCTCTTCGGCAACACCGTCAAGGACTTCGCCCAGCAGTTCTCCGCGGTGAAGAAGCAGACGGCGGCCATGGGCCATGCCTGTCTGGCCGACTAGGGCATCCTCCTGTGGCTAAAAAACACCCTGCTCTGCCTCAACCCAGGCTCAGCTCTCAGCCCCAACATCGAGGACACCGTGGGAAGCAGATGCCCCCGTCTCACGGACCCCCTCGAGGACCCGCAGGGCACCCAGGCACTCCTAAGACGTTCGACCCAGGGACCAAGACATTAGCTCTGGAGGTGGTAAGCAGATCACTCTGTCCCCTGGTAGAGGGCCGGGAGGAGAATCTTTTGTTGACTTTATTTCATTTGCCAGTCATTTTACATTCTCAGTAAAAGAGCTATTTCCTTTGTCTCTGGGTCACCTGGCCCGCAAATGCCATTCTCATGGCCAGATCTCGAAAGTCCCAGCATGACTGTTCCCCGGCCAGCCGGTCCTGAAGAGTCTATAGGACGCCTCCACTGGACCTCCTCCTCAGTCACTAACCTGCCCCCTGCCAATTGTGGTAAGTGCTTTGAGTCTTTTCTGAGCACCAGAGCCTCTGGACACGTCATCGCCTCCCGATGCTGTATTACCTGCTCCGCCCCGCTGCGAAGACCCACCGGGTACGTCAAAAATAATCATCCCCTTGGTGCCCCTAGCACGGAGTTTGGATGCATGGCTTTCACTTCCCAACCCATCTCGCTGGCTGGCCCGGACCATCCGACTCGATTACGCAATTCAGTTTGACAGGCCTTCGCAGGTGTCTGCTTTTCCGCAGTACACGGCGAGCATGCTAAATCCCTGCACGCAAAATCACTACTCTCTTACTCAAAGATGTGATAGAGCCTGTCCCTCCAACCAAGATGAAGAAGGGTTTCTACAGCCCTTACTTCATCGTACCCTAGAAAGGCGGCGGCTTACGACCGATCTTGGACTTGCGAGTCTTCAACCAAGATTTGCACAAACTCCCGTTCAAAATGCTCACGCAAAAACACACCTTAACTTGCGTCCGGCATCTAGATTGGTTAGCAGCGGTAGACCCGAAGAACGCGTACATCCACGTCTCAATTCTGCCTTGACACCGACCCTTCCTATGGTTCGCGTTCAACGGCCAGGCGTATCAGTACAAAGTCCTCCTCTTCGGCATGTCTCTGTCCCCTCACGTCTTCACGAAAGTTTCAGAAGCAGCCCTTGCCCTGCTCCGAGAAGCCGGCATTCGCATACTCAATTACCTCGACGATTGGCTTATCTTGGCCCACTCCCAAGAGTTACTATGCACTCACAGAGACCAGGTGCTCAGGCACCTCATCCGTTTGGGGCTTCAGGTCAACTGGGAAAAGAGCAAGCTCACCTCGGTCCAGAGAATCTCTTTTCTCGGCATGGAGTTAGACTCAGTCTCAATGTCAGCACGTCTCACCAACTACCGTGCACAGTCGGTGCTGGAATGCCTCGCCACCTTCAGGCCTGGCGCAGCGTTCCCCTTAAAACTGTTTCAGAGGCTCCTGGGGCATATGGCATCCTCTGCGGTGGTCGCGCCGCTGGGGTTGATGCATATGAGACCACTTCAGCACTGGCTTTAGACTCGAGTCCCGAGACGGGCATGGCGCCGCGGCATGCACTGTGTGATGGTCACCCCCGCCTGCCGCCAAACATTCAAAACCTGGACAGACCTCTGCTTTTTACAGGCAGGAGTACCCTTGCAGCAGGTGTTCCGACGCGTCTTGGTCACAACCGATGCCTCCAGATTGAGTTGGGGCACCATGTGCAACGGGCACACAGTTCGAGACAAATGTGTCCTGGTCAGGTCAGACAGCACCACTGCGGTAGTGTACATAAATCGCCAAGGCGGCGTACGCTCCCGCCACATGTCACGACTCGTCCGTCGTCTCCTCCTTTGGAGCCAGACTCAAGTCGCTGCGTGCCACTCACATCCCCGGCAACCTCAATGTGGTAGCGGACGCGCTGTCGTGACAGCCCAGTGGAGAGTGGAGGCTTCACCCCCAGTCGGTCCAGCTGATTTGGGAACGGTTCGGCAAGGCCAAGGTAGACCTGATTGCCTCCCTAGAGACATCCCACTGCCCGTTCTGGTATGCCCGATCAGAGGCTCCCCTCAGGTCAGACACACTGGAACACAGCTGGCCTGCGGGGCTGCGCAAGTACGCATTTCCCCTAGTGAGCCTTCGGTCAGGGAGGACAAGGGACAAGTCACCCTGGTGGCTCCCTATTGGCTCACCCGGGCCTGGTTCTCGGACCTCATACTCCGCGCGACATCCCCTCCCTGGCTAATTGCTCTGAGGAAAGACCTTCTTTCTCAGGGACGGGGCACGCTCTGGCATCCGCACCCAGACCTTTGGAACCTCCACGTCTGGCCCCTGGAAGGGATGCGGAAGATCTAGCTGGTCTACCGCCTGCTGTCGTAGCCACGATCAACCAAGCCAGAGCCCCTTCTACCAGGCAACTTTATGCCCTGAAGTGGCACTTGTTCACAGATTGTTTTTCTTCCCGTGCCGAAGACCCACAGAGGTGCGCAGTTAGGTCAGTGCTCTTATTTCTGCAAGAGAGGCTGGAGGGGAGGCTGTCCCCTTCCACCCTGAAGGTGTTGCCCACCACGACACAGTAGACGGCAAGTCTTTGGGTAAGCACGACTTAATCATCAGGTTCCTAAGAGGCGCCCGGAGGTTGAACCCCTCCCGGCCAAGACTGTTCCCCATCTGGGATCTCTCAGTGGTCCTCGCGGGCCTCCAGAGAACCCCCTTTGAGCCACTAGTATCAGTTGAACTCAGGGCCCTCTCTTTAAAGACGGCCCTGCTGATTGCGCTTGTCTCCATCAAGAGGGTCAGGGACCTGCAAGCGTTCTCTGTTAGCGACACCTGCCTGGAGTTCAGTCCTGCTGACACAAATGTGATCCTAAGACCACGACCAGGCTAAGTGCCCAAGTTTCCTACCACGGCCTTCAGAGACCAGGTAGTGAACCTGCAAGCGCTGCCCCAGGAGGAGGCAGACCCAGCCCCTTCATTGCTGTGTCCGGTTCGTGCTTTGCGTACCTTCTTGGACTGCACACAGAGCTTCAGATGCTCTGAGCAGCTCTTTGTCTGATTTGGTGGACAGCGGAAAGGGAACGCTGTCTCCAAACAGAGGCACTCCCACTCGGTGGTGGATCACACCCAGGCCGTAACCCCCCCCCCCTTGCGGGTTCGAGCGCACTCAACAAGGAGTATTGCGTCCTCATGGGCACTGGCCAGAGGTACCTCCCTAGTAGACATATATAGAGCAGCAGGTTGGGCAACACCTAATACCTTTGTGAGATTTTGCAATCTCAGGGTTGAGTCAGTATCGTCCCGTATTTTCTCAGGTCCGAGCCGTTAGAACTCGGTAACACGCTGACGGACTGGCCGAGTGGATTGCTTGCACCTGGCGCCCTTTCCCTCGGCTAAGGTAAAACTGTGCGCTTTCTCTCCCAGGAGATCCCACCCATCCGGATCCCTGGATGATTCCTCCCTAGCCCTTTGGGTCCGCAGTTCAGCATAGGAACTCGCCGACCCAGTCCACTACGGGTACTCAATCTACCCTGTGCTGGAATAGGTGCTCCACAGGTCAGGACTCCTACATGGACTCCCCCTGTGACTCCCCCTGTGTGTATTTTCCGCGATACGGTCTCCTTACGAAGTGACCCACGTCTATCATAGGCAGTCCCAGCTGCCTTCCGGTCGCTAAGTTGTAGCAACTCCCCCCTCCTCGAGGCTGGATCTACCACTGTGCCACATTCCACATGTTGCCTAAAAACCCATGTGATGTATTCACCACCTTTACCACCCCTTTCGGGCAGGTGTGGCCTCCGCAGGGTCTTTTCCCCCTTAAAGAATAAGAAACTTTGTAAGACCCTCTTCCCTCGTTGCGTATAAGGGCCAAAGAAATTCTTGCTCTATGCGGAGAAAAATAGAGAGAAAAGAGGCCCAGCCAGGCTTGGCCCGTTCCCAGGTTGGCAAGCAAAATTGGCAAAATTAAAATATGTGATTCTATGATTCTATAATAAAAAGCAACAACTTTAAATCAATTCTTTTATAATGCCATGATTTTACATTTTATTGCGTAATTTGCAATGCTTCATTAAGTGACCAACATTCCGCAATAATTTTTTTTGTGGTTGAAGAAGTACATCCAGGTGTCACATCCATACCGGACTCCCCCTCTCACTCCACACTCCGTTCTCTCCATGGATTACTAATCACTTTCACCTGATCCCAGTCCTGCACTCAATCACATCACCCCTATAAATACTCAACCCGCCACTCCATCCTTGTCTAGTCTCCGCAAGGAACACTCAGACTAACCTGCCCTGTAAACTGTACCTACATTAAACTCTATTAGTTTCCTTGATATTCCTCATCTCTTCGGTCTCAAGGACTCATCTTCTTCCTCTGACTTCCTGGTTTGTCACTCCTTCCGCAAACTCCTTGGAAACACGAACTCTGTCATTTGAAGTTAAGTTACCAATCTCTCCTATAACGTTTGAATTACCTTAAGATCTTTTTCTTCAATAAAGCTCCCGCTACTTGGTTCAACTCTTCTTCTGTGTCTGTGTTGTGTCGTGACACCAGTTTCACACTATTCATACTTCTAACACTGCAAAATGGCATATAATAGAGCAAAAGAATGTGATTTTGGGACAAGGTTACTTACTGTATAGTTGTTTCAGAATATTAAGCTGGTATAGTGAAAAATATTTTAACATAAAAAATGACATGCATCAGCTTTAAAAAAAAAATCCATATTTTTGTTGATAGTACTTATGGTTAATTTATCACATTGCACTTTTCTGCTTTTTTTTTTTTTTGCACTTCTGGTTGGATGCAAATTCCATTTCGTTGTCTTTGTACTTGTACTCTGCACAATGACAATAAAGTTGAATCTAATCTAATCAAATATACTGCACATTTTTGTAAATGTATGTAGCAGGTCACTGTGTCAAACAATTGGCTTTATCACTCTCCTCTCTACTGATAGCCAGTGTTTGTCTAGTGTTCTGGTGCACTATGATTCCTGATGCATAATTCAAGTGAATGCTGCGTACTAGTGGTTGTTGAGGAGATTCCACACCCTCTCTGGAAAGTTTTTTGAAAGGAGCCACATGAAACTCATTTGAATATATGTGATATGTCTTTATATCTGAAAACAGATAATTTAATCAATCTAAAGATGGTTGTAGATTACAAAGAATACTTATGCAATCTGAAAACAATTGTATTTCCCTTTGAGAGCGGCTGCTAATCAGAAAGTGAGAGAGTAATCAGTGCATGATTTCCCTTCACATGAAATTGTGTAATGTCTGATCTCTGTACATCTGTGCCTGTTAATTTCTGGCATAAACAATCTCTACTTGTGTGCCTAATCAGTGATGTGTGCCATTCAGACATAATGTTCCAAAACCTGGATTCCATTTGTCATTTGTTAACTATGTCATATTTGCAATCAATTTAACTTTCAGCTCCAGAAGAAAAGCATATGTTTACCAAGGCAATGTAGCCCATGTGCTTGATGGGTTGTGTCCCAAAATGCTATCCTGTTTTCTGTTTCAGTGTTGAATATATGCAGCATCAAAAAATACACATAATTAATCATAAGACATAAACAACTCAAAGGGGATTTAAGGCAAACCGAACAGGCTGTCTAAATGGAAATGTGATTGACAGCCTAATGAACTATAATATATTTATGTAATGACAAACATGCAGCAGACTGACTTTTGTCAATTTGTTCATTTATTTAACTGTCCATCCATCGATTCAACCATCCAAACAGTCAGCAAATCTACCAGCAATGGTGTCATTCTATATAGACTAAATAATAGCTTAAGCCTTGAATCTGAAATGCACAGAGCTGTAATTGTTGCCTTATCTTCTTGTAATTTTCTATACAATTCTCTCAACAGCAGGGGTTGCTGTATTGCACTTTTATTCCTTTCAACAGTCGTTAATGAGGTACAACAATTAATCTCCTATTTGCCACCAGGGAAGTCATAATTCATTAATAAAATGCAGTTGAAGAGCTGAAACATAACAGTGAAACATTTGAATGAACATTCCATATGAATCAGCAGGGACATGAAATATACTATTTGTGAATATAAAACACATTGTATAATAATAATCACATTCTCAGGTGTGTAATGATATCATATGGTGGTGCAAACAGAAAAACAAGTCAAGCACCATATGCATATGAGTAGTCACCAGGTGCGTTGGAAAATTATCACTGAGACAAGTCCCCCTCACTTTTAGAAATAACAAAATTTGTCTCCCCAATTTTTCAGAAATAATCATTCAATTTCAATACGTTCATTTTTCTTAATTGTAGTGCCTGGGAATGAAGTACAGATGATAGCCTTAAACAAAACCTTTGAGACCCAGCCTCTGCCAGCTGGTTGCTTTGTCAGTGGGTGGATCTAATTAACTAGACAACGTAATTAATATTAATGAGCCCAACAGCCTGCCAGGCAATCTACCTAAGACAAGATATAAGCAGAGAAGACCTCTTTGACTATTCTACTTTAATGTTGTTAAACGTCATGGTTACTGTTGTAACCTCCATTCCATGAGGGAGGGAACGAGACGCTGTGTCGAATGTAGTGACACAAGGGGTCTTCCTTGGGAGCCTTGTGTACCTCTGAACTTGAGAAATGGCCAATGAGAAATTGGCAGACTGAATTTGCATGTCCCGCCCCCGGACGTACGGGTATAAAGGGAAACGGGCGTGCGTCTGTCAGTCAGGTTTTTGCACTGAGGAGCCAAGAATAAGGTACGGCCGTTTACAGTGGTAGGTCTAGTGTCATGGCAGAAGGGACACAACATTTCGTTCAACTCCCTCAGGGAACGGAGGTTACAATAGTAATCCTGACATTCCCCTTCTGTAACTCACTCGACATTGTGTTGAATGTAGTGACACAAGGGGTCCCGTTCAATAGTGCCAGGCACTAGACCGTGTTACGTGGACTGCCGACACAGGTGCAAGCAGGCTGCTGCGTGCTAGAAGCAACTGTATTGGCCTCACGTAACCCTCCCCAACACCCCCAGAAAAAGGTGTCATATACAGACCTTAGGTTCCCAGCACCCCTAAGGGTGGAGAAGGTGCTACTTGTCCATCATGGGAGCAAGTCAGCCAGCTGCGGCCTTATTTCTCTCGATGTTTCTCACATAAAGTGTAAGGCGGCTGGGGCTAAACACTATGAAATGCGTCAGGGAAGGTGGTCTTTCCCGATCCTATTCTTTCAGGGGGAAAAGACCCTGCGGAGACCACATCCTGCCCAGACTAGGGGGAGGTGATATGTGGCCAATACACCACATGGGTTGTCAAGCCACATGTGGGAGTGGGGCGGTGGCAGGTCCTACCTGATGAGGGAGGAGCTCTGCTAATACAGTGACCATGGGACTACCCAAGGCCGTACCGTGGAAAATACATCACAGGGAGTTGCCTGAAGAGGGAATTAAGACTGTGGAGCACTACCCCAGTACAGAGCACTTGTGGCTCGTAGTGGGTCTTAGTGGCTAACCTGGGAGAGAAAGCGCACTGGATCAACTTGGTGATTGGCGCTAGGTGCAAGCAGAACACCCTGTCAGCTGTTCAGTATTACCAAGTTCTACCGGCTAGGACCTGACAAAACACGGAATGAGAAAGACTCAACATGGAGATTGTAGAATCTCACAAAGGTGTTGGGTGTTGCCCAGCCCGCTGCTCTGCAGATGTCTGCTTAGGAAGGTGCCGTTGGCCAGTGCCCATGAGGATGCCACACTTCTCATCGAGTGTGCTCGAACCCGCAAGGGGGCGGGAATGGCCTGAGTCTGGAAGGCCAAGGAAATGGTGTCGACGACCCAGCGGGCAGCCTCAGTTTGGAGACAGCGTTCCCTTTCTGCCATCTGCCGATGCAGACAAAGAGCTGCTCAGAACATCTAAAGCTCTGCATGCTGTCCAAATAGATATGCAAAGCACGTACCTGACACAGCAATGAAGGATGGGTCTGCCTCCTCCGGGGCAGCTTGCTTGCTGGTTCATGACCTGGTCACTGAAGGGGTTTGTAGGAACCTTGGGTATATAGCCCGGTTGTGGTCTTAGGATGACGTGAGTATCTGACGGACCGAACTCTAGGCAAGTGTCGCTGACAGATAACGCTTGCATGTCCCCAACCCTCTTGATGGTAGCTAGCGCTTTCAGGAGGGCTGTCTTCAAGGAGAGGGCCTTGAGCTCAACTGAGTAAAGTGGCTTGCAAATGGTGGTGGGCATTCAGTTTTACGCTAAATGTCATTCACCCGAATTCCCCAGTCTCTTCTCCTTTCCATCCATCTGGCTAATTCTAAGAGATATCAGAAAAAAAATTCCCATATCATTCCCATTAAACGGCTTCCTATCACTTACCACTTATCACTTCTCACTTCCTATTCCACTCTCAGAGCAGGTTATTTTTCTAAATTCAATGACATTCTTTTAGAAGCAGTTTTTCTCATGGCATGTTATGGCTTTTTGAGGAGTGGGGAATTCACATCATATTCTGTAGTATGCTGCCGTCTTGACATTTAACATTTTCTGATATTTCTTACAACTCTGGTGGTGGTAAAATCCATTAGACTTTACTTTGTTTTATTGTTTATCAATAAATTGTTATTCCCTTTATGCTATGCTGTTCCAAGTCTTTCTGATAGAAATATTTTTCTTAAACATGATAATAAAGTGTTTGGTGTATATGAAATATTTACAAAAATAAAAATAAATATTAATATTTGATGTCCTTCTAGAAAAATCACCAAATGTTTCTTGAGATTTAAAAAAAAAAAAGAAAATCTAAAAATTACTAAAGTAATTATAAAATAATACACCTGATGTTCATCCTTCCATCAAACATGCTGAATTGTGGTGTCAGACCAGGAGAGGAAATTTTCATCACCAAAGACATCAAATATTGCTGCTTTTGCAAGAGGCCTGCGTATCACTATATAGATCCCAAAAGTGGCCTTCAGCATATTTATTGCCACATGGCCGACAAGGCCATTACTTTCATTGAGAAATCTTTGGTGTCAATACACTGACACGAAGTGCATCAGAATCATTATTAATACTGACTAACGCATATGGGGAGTTGTCCTTCCACACAACCTAGTTGAAACCTCTCTAAAATAACAACAATATTCTAATATTGGCTATGGTGTTTGAGCACTGTCCTTTTAGGCACGAAGCTGTCCGCTAGAAAATGAAAATTGTTTAAGAACAAAAGATTCTTACCACCTCCGGAGCTAATGTCTGTGTCGCTGGGTAGTCCATCTCAGGAGCTCCTCGAGGGGGTCCGACGGAGGTGTGCTCGACGCAGGAGCTGAGAGCTGGGCCCAGGTTGAGGCGGAGCAGATTTCTCTGCTGCAGGGGGACACCCTCGGTGAGCAGACAGGGCAGTGGCCATGGCGGCAGGTTTGCGGCGAGGCAGGATGTGAGAGACGGCCTCCGTCTGCTTTTTCACCATAGAGAACTGCTGGACAACAGGGGCACACCGTAGGGAACATTGTCGGCCTGGGAGCTCCAGAGGATAGGCAGACCAGCCCTGAGGCGAGTCGCTGTTGCCTCGAGGCTGGACGGAGGTCAACGAGCGTGCCGGGGGGCGGGTGGTCCGAGGGGGTGCACCTGGCGGAACTGCACCCGCTACCCTCCCCAAATCGCCTCCATCACCAGCCGCATCGTCCTCAATCCCATGGGAAGAAGGAGCGACACTGGGGGCAGCTGGAGTGGCGTGCTTTCTATTGAAAGCGCACCGCGACCATGGTAATGTTCTCACAGTGAGAACATGAACCATCCACAAACGCTGCCTCGGTGTGAGCGGCGCCCAGACACATGAGACAGTGCCTGTGGCCGTCTGAAGCGGAGAGCACTCTACCGCATTCAGGAACTACACAGGGGTTGAATGGCATCTTTATAAAGACACGTCCTGAAAAGGACGTTCAACGCCGCTGTGTATTGCTCTTTCAGAGAAATAAACTCTTTTACATAGAAAATTACTCTTTATAGGAAACTCTTTTAACTCTGCGCTGTCGAAGGGCCCAGGGGCAAACTGCACGTCGTGCAGAGAAGAGAAAAGCTGCTGAAGTGCGCCGTAGATCCAACAGCAAAGCAGAGCGTCAGAGGATAGAAGCAGGAAACTGGTGTGTCACTCGCAGCTGACTGCATACACGACCATCGGCTCCAAAGAAAATTACTGAATGAACAAGTGTATTTCCCTTGCCTTTATACCCATATGTCCGGGGGTGGGGTATGCAAATACTGTTCGCCAACTCTTATTGGCCTTTTTTCATAGTTCAGAGGCATATTTCGGCGCTCAAGAGAGACCCCTAGTGTCGCTTCTTCGACACGACATCGAAGTGAGCGACAGATGGGGAACTGAATTTTAGGGGGACCTCGTGCAGGCACATGCCCCGTGAGCCCCTCAATCTCCATTCAGTACATCTATGCCAATACATTATGTGCGTGACGAGCTCCGGCCCTTCACAGGAGTGCACGGCCTCGTTTGGCAGTTCTGATGCTAGGGATGATGACAATGTCATGTCTCTTGCATCAGGCGAGTGGTCAGTGGATGATGCTACCACCCATCCCACCAGCGAGGACGAGGAGCGTGTATGCACTACTCATAAGGAGATGCTTTGCATCCTTTAGAGGCCGGTCGAAGACCTAATTATCAAGTTGTCTCCTCCAGAGGAACCTACACAATCTTGCCTTGATGAATGGTTCTTGTAGTCTGGACGCTGTCAATTGACTGTGTCTTGTAGATCTGCCCTGTTCTTCCCAGAAGTTCATAACGAACTAGCAAAATCCTGGTACGTACCCTATTCAGCTCGCCCGCGCAGTGATTACATCCTCTCTAATATGGATCACAGGAAGAAAATGGTTATTCCCAATTACCCCCTGTGGAGAAGGCGGTAGAAGCACACCTCTGCCAAGCGAGTAACAGGGTCTAGAAATCACATCCTTCCACACCCTGTCGACTGACATCCTCACTGGCTGAAAGAGCATACTCAGTTGGCAGACCAAGCTGGTTCAGCACGCCACATGATGGCGGTGCTCCAGGTCTTTCAAGCCAAGCTCCTCAAGCAAATGTACGAGTAAGGCTACGATCTAGAGACATTAAAAGAGCTCCGCACTGCTATGGACTTAGCACTGTGTGCCACGAAAGTCACTGTGCAGGCCATTTGTAAGTCAATGGGCAACCTGGTTGTTCTAGAAGTCACATCTGGCTGACCCTCATAGACATGCGTGATAAGGAAAAAGCCGCTCTGTTGGATGCTCCAGTGTCTCCAGCCGGCCTCTTTGGCAGCTCTGTGTGGACAAGTTTGCCGAGCGTTACGTAGAGACTCAGCATCAATCACAGACTATGAGACAGTTTATGGCAAAACAGAGTAACATTTCACAGTTGGCTCGCTCCCAATCTATTTCAAGCCAGCACCTGGCCAAAAGCCCAATGCTACCACCTGCCGCCACCGAGCCACAGGTGAGGGAGTGCAAGCTTTGGGCCAAATGGAAGCAGCCGGTGGAAGAAGACACTTTGAAAAAGGCTTGATTGGAGACATACAACACTGTTCCCAATCTCCCCACTGTTAGTTGTCGGGAAAGGAATATTCCTGTTCTCAATATTGTTCAAAATGTTGTTTCTTGTCTCACATTTGTATGAATGCAATAACAAATTTAATAAATGCAAAATAATAATACATCGCTCGCTGCCCATGCACGAGATGCTCACACATTCTCAATAAAGAGCTCTTTTCCTCTTCAAAGCCCACACATTGTGCACAACCATTTCCCATTGGCGAGCGGTGCATTATATCATAGAATTAACAAACAAAATTGCCCTCTGTCCCTTCACGCTGATGCATGGCGAACCCTTACTGTACTTCAGATTGGGTGTTAAAAACGATCAAACATGGGTATACGATCCAATTTGCATGCTGACCACCCGTATCAATGGCGATCTGTCTTCCACTGTTTCATCCGAAGATGCACCAGAGTTACAAGCAGAAATACAAAATCTACATGTGAAAAATATGAAAGCGGTTGTTCCATATTGTCAAACCCAAAAGGGTTTTACAGCCGCTATTCTCTTGTCCCAAAGATAGACGACGGGCCAATCCTAGATCTGAGACATCTGATCTGAAATCACGCACTTGCAAACTTTCATGGCTGCTTTCAATTGTATAACATCACAGGATGTTTTTGAGATTTGCGTTCGAGGAAACTGTGTATAATTTTCAAAGTCTTGCCCTTCGGGCTGTCTCTGGATTCTCTCACATTCCCAAAGTGCATCAATACGGTTCTTGCCACTCTGAAACTGTGCGGCTTACACATTTTGAACTACCTCAATGATTGGCTGTTACTAGCCAAATCAGAGGCTCTGTTATGCCAGCACAGAGACTTACTGCTTCAGCATCTAAACAGCTTTGGCCTCAATGTCAACTGGTCACAGAGAAAGCTCTCCCCCAGCCAACAAATCTCCTTTTTGGGAGCCCGCCTCGACTCCTCACAAGCAATCAGGCCATCAGGCCAAATGCATTCAGTCCATTCTACAGTGTCAGTCTAAGTTCAGACTGGGGAGAACACTTCCACAGATGCTGTTTAAAAAAGCATTGGGGTTTATGTCAATGGCATCCACGGTCATTCCATTAGGTCTTTTGCACATGAGGCCACTTCAGTGCTGTCTCAAGTGCCATGTGCCACGACATGCTTGGTACCATGGGTGCATCACTATATCTCACCACTGTATAGGCTGTATTTTCTAGCACCTTGTTCAGCTCTTATATTTTACCAGTGAGGTGTCCTGCTGGGGCAGATTACTACGGACCCTTCCAACACAGGCTGGGGGGTGGTGTGTGATGGACGTCCGACTTTCGGCACCTGGACAGGTGCAAGGAAGGCGTGGCACATCAACCACCTAGAGTTGAAGTCAGAAGTTTACATACACTTAGGTTTAAGTCATTAAAACTAATATTTTAACCACTCCACAGATTTAATATTAGCAAAATATAGTATTAGCAAGTCATTTAGGACATATACTTAGTGTATGACTTGAGTAATTTTTCCAACAATTGTTTACAGACAGATTGTTTCACTTTTAATTGACTATATCACAATTCCAGTGGGTCAGAAGTTTACATACACTAAGTTAAGTGTGCCTTTAAGTAGCTTGGAAAATTCCAGAAAATTATGTCAAGCCTGTAGACAATTGGCCAATTAGCTTCTGATAGGAGGTGTACTGAGCTGGAGGTACGTATACCTGTGGATGTATTTTAAGGTCTACCTTCAAACTCAGTGCCTTTTTGCTTGACATCATGGAAAAATGAAAAGAAATCAGCTAAGACCTCAGAAAATAATTTTGGAACTTCACAAGTCTACTTCATCCTTGGGAGCAATTTCCAAATGCCTGAAGGTACCACGTTCATCTGTACAAACAATAATAGGCAAGTATAAACACAATGGGACCACATAGCCATCATACGCTGAGGAAGGAGACGCATTATTTCTCCTAGAGATGAACGTTGTTTGGTGTGAAAAGTGCAAATCAGTCCCAGAACAACATCAAAGGACCTTGTGAAGATGCTGGAGGAAACAGGTAGACAAGTATCTATATCCACAGTAAAATTAGTCCTATATCAACATAACTTGAAAGGCTGTTCAGCAAGGAAAAAGCCAATGCACCAAAACTGCCATAAAAAAAGCCAGACTACAGTTTGCATGTGCACATGGGAACAAGTTACTTTTGGAGAAATTTCCTTTAGTCTGATTAAACTAAATGTAACATTTTGGCATTAATGTCCATTGTTATGTTTGGGGGAAAAAGAATGAGGCTTGCAAGCTAAAGAACACCATCTTGACCGTGAAGCATGGGGGTTGCAGCATTATGTTGTGGGGGTGCTTTGCTGCAGAAGGGACTGGTGCACTTCACAAAATAGATGGCATCACGAGGAAGGAAAACTATGTGGATATATTGAAGCAACATCTCAAGACATCAGTTATGAAGTAAAAGCTCGTCACAGGTGGGTCTTCCAAATGGATAATGACCTCAAGCATACCTCTAAAGTTGTGGCAAAAAAGCTTAAGGACATCAAAGTCAAGGTATTGGAGTGGCCATCATAAAGCCATGAGCTCAATCTGACAGAAAATTTGAGGGCCGAACTGAAAAAGCATGTGCGAGCAAGGAGGCCTACAAACCTGACTCCACAATTTGAGCCACTTATTGTGAGAAGCTTGTGGAAGACTACCTAAAATGTTCGACCCACGTTAAACAATTTAAAGGCAATGTTACCAAATACTAACACAGTTTTTGTACATTTCTGACCCACTGGGAATTTGATGAAAGAAAATAAATCATTCTCTCTGATATTATTTTGACATTTCACATTCTTAAAATAAAGTAGCATTCCTAACTGACCTAAGACGGGGAATGTTTTCTACAATTAAATGTCAGGAATTGTGAAAAACTGAGTTCAAATGAATTTGGATAAGGTATATGTAAATATCTGACTTCAACTGTATGCAGCTTTTTCTTTAAATAAGCAGAATTACAAGCTAGACAGTTTTTTACCCAGCAAATTTATCAAAATAATTTGATATACTAGCTTTATGATGATAAAAATATCAATGCCTTTTATGGCAGTCTACTAATACAAAAGTTTTTTCATTGAAAGCAATGGGTTTATCGGTCACAGAGCTAAACAGATGCTGAGGGCTCTTTTGGTGTCTATATGGTGATAAGCAGGGCTTACACAAGCATCAGTATTCGATGCCTTGGGAGTGAGAACAGGTTGAAACATTTCATATCATTGAAAACCCCAGGATGTCCTCTTTTATACCGCTTTTCCACCAACAAGAACCAGGTGCTGGTTCAGAGCTAGAGCTAGTGTCAGTTCGGAGTTGGTTCGACTGATGAGCCTCCAAAGAACCGGTTTGCTTTTCCACAGGCTAAAGAGCCAGGTCTTACATCACTGTATACGTCACATCTTTCCCAGCAACGCTAGCGCGGTGCCGCCAAACACAAACACACCATCAACAATGGTGGACGTTGCTTTGCTATTGATCTTCATGGCTTTGCGGACCTACATCGGCATCCAAACACGGCGGATCCAACGTGTTCGCACGGCTCGCCTTTATTTGTACAGACGGAGATTACAAGCGAGAGTAACGGTATGTACATAACATTTATTTTTTACAATAAGATGCCGAGTTTAGCCTGAGATTTATATTTTAGCCTCAGTATGTTGCTAACCTCCTAGCATCAACTTTGCTGATAATCGATCACATTGCAGTTAAATTAAAATATATTAAGCATTGGTTGAATACCGTTTTCCTACGCCGTTTTGTGAAAACTCGTATGTATGAGTTACTGAGTTATAAGCAAAAATCACTCACAGTAATACAACTATGTATCCACTGTCAGTGTTGTTTTATTAGGCTATATTATGTTGTTTTTTTAAATTAGTATTACTGCAGCTTTAATGTGTAGCCCATTAAAAATGTCCAAATTTCGATTTATACATGGTTTTCACTGGACAAGAAGGCTATGAAAATAAGCTGTCTGAAAAGACACTGTATAAACCTAAAAAGACTGAAAAAAAAAACTTATAAATAAAGTAAGTGGTAATTAATAAACGCTTCACTGCTACAGCTCAACTGTTTTTATAGTATTTATACCGCACTGTATACTTGATAGAAAATATACCTATACACTATTGCCCATAAATGATTTTTTTTTTTTTTTATCTTTACAGGCAATCTTGCAGCTGATGGCAAGGCGGGGGTCACCTGTAATGTGGGCATACCCACGATCTGACCACTGGTGGGACACAATTGTTCCGGATTTCCTCCCGGTGCAATTCATGCAGAATTTCCGTGTATCCCCAGAATCGTTTGAGTACATCTGCAGTCAGGTCAAGCATGCCATGGGGAGAAGGAACACAAACTACCGTTTGTGTGTCCCAATCCGAAAGCGTGTGGCAATTGCCATCTGGAAACTGGCCACGGGTGGTGAATACAGGACAATCAGCCATCTTTTTTGGGTAGGCCTCAGCACTGTATATAATTGTGTTCAGGAATTCTGCAACACAGTCATCAAGGTGCTCCTTCCCGTCCACATAAGATTTCCTGATGCCACATTCCAATAATTGCACCAGAGGACTATCCACGAGACTACTTTAATCGTAAAGGCTGGCATTCTATTGTTCTTCAAGCAGTTGTGGATGGCAAAGGTCTTTTCTGGGATGTTTGTGTTGGCTATCCAGGGAGTGTGCATGACGCCAGAGTGCTACGACAGTCACATTTGTGGGAGGCCCTATGTGACGGGGAATTACTAGGGCAAAACAAAGTGACCATCTCTGGCTGTGATGTTGGACATTACCTGATCGGTGATCCGGCATACCCCATGCAGAATTGGCTCATGAAGCCCTTTTCCGACACTGCCAGACTGACCCCTGAACAGCACACCTACAATTACAGGCTGAGCAGTGCACGATCGGTTGTGGAGATGTCTTTTGGGAGATTAAAAGGAAGATGGAGGTGCCTCCTAAAAAGAAATGACTGCAAGCTGGAGCTGAGCAAGAGGATTGCACTGACCTGCTGTGTGCTCCATAACATTTGTGAGGAACATGGTGATAATTTCACTGAAGAGCACCCAGACAGGACTCTAAACATTGAGCCTCCTGTTCAGACATTACCTGAACGTGCGAATAGAGAAGGGGCTGACATCAGAGCTGCATTAATGATGCATTTTAACAGAGGGAACGAGTGATTCTTTGAATACACCAATGCCATATTTTTGTAACACTGCCGTTTGTGTTTGAGTACACCTGCACTTTCATAAATTGTATTTTCTCATCCATTGAATAAACCCTATTATCTCTAAAACTGCATTTTGTGAATAATTTAATAAGCCATTTTATTGCCCTGTAAACACTTACTTGAATAATGTATGGCCATGAGAACTGCTCAATTCTTGCTTTATGGTCCTCAATCAACGACCCTTTCACACTTCTGACTGGCATGAGACATTCTTTTGTCTGAATTCAGCCATTATAGCTTGCCATCAACTCCACTTCAAGCCCACTATCCACCTATTATCTGAAGCCTTTCTAGAAAACAAACCAAATATTGTGAATTCTTGAAACAAAATATATTGTGAAATAGATATAGCTCCTGCCCGACAGGTGGATTAGAGCTACAATTAGCACCAAACTACTTAACACAATTTAAAATATTAATATTACCCTTTTCCTCAATTCACTTTAAACCACTAAATTTTTATTAACTTCCAATCATTAACTAATTTGGATTGTAGTCCTATTTAATGTCAATGTTATAGAATTTTATATGTAGCTAATCGCTTCACCTGATTAACATGTTTAATGTACACATTATTTATATGAAAATACACCAAATCGCATTTAAAAAAAAAAAAAACATACGATATTTGTCTGTTAAGTGTTAAAGAAACTGAACCAGACATTTGTATTAATAAACATGTTTATTTAAAAACAACAATACAAATCTTTATAAAACTTTGGAAATGTAAAGTGCAGTAAGTGAAAACAAAAATTGTAAATAGTTAATTTAAATAAAAAAAATTTATATAAAAAGCAGCAACCAAAAATACTGTGGTGATATATTTGCAATCATTTTTGCACTTGTGCCTCCATTACGGCCACCATGTGCCCCATGAGTCCAAGCAGAGAATGTGTGTCCGCTCTCATGTCCTGACGCAAGGCATCGTCCATTTCTTTACTGTGCTGCAAGAACCTCTCATCTGCCCTTTCCAAATATTGCACCAGTTCTGAGGTACCATCTCTCTTCCTTTTTCCTGTGTACAACAATAATAGCAGATGACAGATCATCAATGTGTTGTCATAGCATTGCAAATAATTGTTTTCTGCAGGGAATTACGGGTATGCATCTGCTATATTAATTATATAAAAAATATGTATAGCATCATACTACATCACTATCATTTCAGATTTTGCTCATGTCCATAAAAAAGCATCAACATTATATTGTATATAGCAAATTAATGTCAGATTGACTTTATATTCTATTTTAAACTTTTTTCAAAGTATTTTCTAGACTTTTGCTTTTTGTTTAAAGTAATAAAATGTAATTGTTACATATCAAAGCATGTTGTATTGCTGTTCATTATTTTAAATGAAGAAAAAATCTAAACATTATTTCAGTACCTGATAATATTAATATACAGTATGTATGTACGTATATATATTACAGAAACATTTCAATGTTTGCATAATGTATGGTGTGACCATTTGCACACCAAGCCTTACCCCGTTCTGAAGATGCTTCTCCAGAACTGCTACACGACGGCGCGGGAGAGCTGCAGCTCAGCGGTGGCGGCAACTCAACGTTGTCATCATCACGGTCGGTGATGGCAGACAGATCTATAAAATAAAAAAACAAGACGACAGTGCTTTAAAAAATATGTCCATTACACTTTACACACTGTTCTGTGCTACTTTATACAATGAAATCACAGATAATACAATCATAGCTAGCCACATTGCAAACACTGATATAAGAAATTAGAACCTCACCAAACAGCTAAGAAACATGCTAGGAAGAAGTAAAATAATCTATAAACAGAACTTACCAGGATCGGTGCAACTTTGCTGTAGCGAATCATCCACCATTGACTCGAGCATGATTGTTGCCGAGTTCAGCGCCCCGGTCACCTGGCATGCCGGCCTATCGCCGAGAACAGAGTCGAGAACATCGAAATGTGGGTTTCGACGAGGGCGACCATTGCCGCTTCGACCGAGGTCCTTTTTTTGGTCTCTGTAGTCCTTCTTTAGTTTTTTTAGTTTGTTGCTTATCTGTTGGAGGTTCCGGTCGAACCCCGCTACAGCCATCTCTCGCTGAATTTGCTGCAAAACCGGTTTCGTCCGCGAAGCCCCGTCTAACTTACTCTGGACTTCTGCAGAGGACCAGAGTGCAATAAAGCAGCTTGTTTCCTCCTCTGACCACAACTGTTTTTGTTTAATAGCATCCATCATGTTTATCTGCTAATTCAAAAATGGCGCTCACAAGTTTCTGTTCGTCTTGTTGGTCACGGTAACCCCGCCCCCAGCCGCTGACGTAAGCGGTTCTTACTTCTAGACCAGCAATGATTTGGTGCTACTTAAGAACCACTTTTACTGGTTCGGAGCTGGTGCTTTGGTGGTCGAAAAACAAAGAACCGATTTCAAACTAGGCTCTGGCTCCGAACCAGCACCAGCTCTGCCTTGGTGGAAAAGGGGTACTAGATACACTAGATACAAAAATGAAAATTAGATAAAAATGAATTGCTGGATCTCAGAAGGATATTCCTCAGGTTGCCAGAATACTAAACAATGAGGGGGGAAAACACCTGAGGAATCAAATTTGTATCAAGAATGCTTCGAACTGTTTTGCTAAGTTGCAGTTATCTCTCTGCAGCAGCTGGAATGATAAATGAATTGCTGACTTCACCATTACAGGTTAGTTGAATCCAGCCAGCACACATTATAGCTTGACTATTTATTTCAATCTATTTCTTGAATTGTTAAGGCTCTAACTCTCAGCACAGTACAAAAGAACTCAGTCTGGCAGGTTAAAATCTATTTGTTCTCCATAGAGGTGTCGAGCAGCAGGGTGTCAGAAAATTGCATCACATTGCATTGTTAATCAAGCCATTTAAACTCTGTGGAAGGTAATTAGATGCAGTCCCGACTTCAGTGCGTGTCTTCCTCTTTTCTCTCTGAATCTGTCTCAGGCAGTGGGAGTGGAGCTTTAGGGAAATGATATGAGACAGGAGGTGATAAAATACCAAGGCCTTTGGTCTTTATAGGGCCACACAGGAAGGCAGATCACAATCAACCTCTCTTGTCAGATAGGCGTTAGTGCAATCAAACAGAGCTGTATTAGTGGAACAAGGAGATAGAATAAAATAATTTTGCCCTGAACCTTTTTATCATAGTCTTCTATAACTAACTGAGTGCTATAACAACAGTATTCTCAGTGGGGCTGCCCTTTCAAAGGAAAGAATAACACATGGAAAATAAAACAATAAAATCAAAACACTATTTTGCATGTTGATTAGTTTGTATTTAGGATTTGATCCTTTGACGTGTGTGTGCGTGCATGCGGGCGCGTGTGTGTGCTCGCCTATTTAATTTAGAATCATAAACAAAGTATTTAGAAGTGTTGTCCCTTGGACACTGTCCTACTTGTGTATTAACAACTTCTGCTTACTCAAGCAATAGGATTAATGTATTCTTGATACTGCATATTGGTAATTAATTTCCAATTATGTGTTTGTAAAGCAGAAAGTTAAAAACAAATAATTACGCCTACATTTCTTTGCAGGTCTAATGGGGCACTTCAATTATCATTACCTAGTGCCATTCTTTTAAATGATCTTTAAAAAAAAAACATGTAACTCATTATAAAGGTCTTATAATATTGCTGGGTGAATCAAATGTATTGTAGATTCAAGTTTTAAGAATGTAATCCCTTCTTGTGTGGCAGTACATAATTTGCTATTATATTCAGAATTGATTTTTATTCAATCATGTTGGCTCATACAAAAACATATGACTTTTACTCCCATATAGAAAAATAAAGGAAACAAACAATTGTATTATGATTTTCCCTAAGTTTAACCCCCAGACTTAACCTAACCATAAATTCTAGCCCTTTAAAGTGTTGGATATGAGGCTGACTAAATTCTGATCCTTGTATTTTATAGATTTAAAATTGTCTGTTTGTTGAATGGTTGGTCTCTATGGGAATTGTCATGAAGAGGGCAGACGAGGGAGTAAGGATCCAAGTGCAGCTTTATTGAATTTTGCAAAGTAAAGGGAAGTATAAATGCAGGAACAAATGAAACGTCCACGAGGGGAAAATAAAGAGAAGAACACAAGAAAATAACACGGGGGGTCTTGCAAGGAGGGCACAGGCAGGAACACGGACCAATGCAGGATTCAGGAACTAAGAACAGAGCATCAAACATTAACATTAGCAACAACCAACAAAGGACAAGGTGAACATGAGGGCTTAAATACAAAACAAGGGGAAACATAGACCAATGGGAAAACAGAACTCAAAACAAGATAACAAGGCAATTAACTAAAACCAATGACAAAGCTAGAACAGATAATAAAGTAATCAAACAATAAACCAATGAGGACCGGACACATAGACAAGGAGGGAAAACAGGACATGACAAGACTTCAAAATAAGAGTGCATAAAACAAAAGGCAATACGGAACATAAAAGGTGCCAAAACTTAAAGAGTGCATAAACAAAGAACAATGTGGAACATAAAAAGTGCCAAAAACTTAAATAAAAAGGTACACAAACCAAAGACGGTGTGGATCGTTACAGGAATAAAACACGTACCTTTTCATACGAGCCAAGTCGAACGATTTCTTACAATTTTGCCATCTTGTACGTATTGCGATTTGCAATGAGACTATGTTGTTGTTTTTTGTTTGTCTTCAACACCCTCAACCTCATCTAAAAGTTGAATTATGGTTAAAAACTGCACTGTTGTGTTTTATTGGGGCAGTATAAAGTAAAGTGTGTGTGTGCCATCCGTATATTATCACAGATTAAAAGTGTATAGAAGAGTTTCTGTAAATCAACAGAACACACTCTCATTCATTTTAAATCAAATTGACATCCTTTCTTCTCTGTGAAATGCCCCACCCCCCCCACCCCCCCAAACACACACACAAAGATTTAAATATACTTGCACCTACTGTTTATGCGCACATCAAAATAGGTTTAACTATTTAACAGTGATGTTTCCACATTCTTCAGTCGTCATTTTTACAAATTCACAAAAATACAGCATGTAGCAGTAGCTGCAAGCAATAAAATATAGTTTCAACAATGTCCAGAGAAGAAGAAAATAGAGACAGGATAGCAGAGTTTTGCAAATAATTAAAAAAAGGGAAGTTTAAGAGAAAACTTCAATAAATATATTTAATAAAATGATCAAATGTGCAGTTTTGGGTGTCATCTGATTACAAAGTAATTAGTTACTGTAAACAAGTTGCAAGTTGTGTACTGCATTACATTTTAAATTCTAGTCATCATAATACTGTTACTTCCTTTCAGTTAAGTTCCTTAGGTGTGATTACTTTCTGATAAAATATCAGTAAAGTAATATGATAATTTTATAAAAGTAGTTTTTTAAGTTTTTAGAAGCAGTGAAAAAATCATAAAATGTAAAAATTGTGCAAAGCAGGTATACAATACAGTATTATTGCAGGTGCAATACAATTTCATATGTGCAATGCCAGGCAACAGTACTCTAAAATTATTAATCATTCAATATTGGCTGTCAAGTGGTTGTACAAGGTGACTGCAGTATAGCAGCTTAGTAGTCATTGCAGTTGCAGAAAGAAACTGACTGTTCTGAAGTCTGTTTGACCTTCATTAAATGCTTTTGTACAGTACTAGGATGACTGGATTCTGGAATTTGTAAGGTATTGTGACAAGGAGGTGGGCGGGGCCGGGCCATGTCCAGTGAGTTTGGGAGCTCACAGCCTGTTATGAGCATGAGATGAGCTAATTGCATCACCTTCTGCAGAATTTTGAATGCACTTTTTGCAATGACTGTTAATCTTATCACTAAAAGTTTTCAGAAAAGTAAATCAATGCAAAGACACTCAGACAAACTTTAGCTATTATTATGACAGAAAGAGTTATAATGGCGTGCAAACTGAGTGAAATAGGTCTGGTTGTAAATCATGATCTTTCACTCTTTAGTCTCTGTCCCTGTCTTCTCTGTGCCACTATCCTAAAAATGTCTGTTTCGCAGTCTTCTCACCCTGTGGTGATAACAGATGGGAGTTCAGTGAAGCAGAAAGCTGAGTGATGTGAATTTATCCTCCTGCCCTATTCCTCTCTCTGACACACCAGCGAACAATAAACCATATGATTGCATTGCACTGCCGCAGCCATCAGCCATTTAACAAAACCAAGGGCAGACCGACATCATTCAACATCCATATCCTACAGCGTTAGGTCTGGTCCTCAATTCCACCTGTGTAGATGCATCAATTTTCATAGATTTTTCAGTCATATGAATAATACTTTCAAGATTTAATACTTCATTCCCATATCAATGGAATTTATCTCATAGTGTGCACATAAAACAACAACAAAATAACACAACAATAGCATCAAAAACATCTTAGGTACATCGGTCATAACAGAACACTAGACAAGTTAGTGCCAGAAAAAATATTACACATATTCATGAACTGAGGTCATTTTGTAATCAGTAAAATGAACAGTGATGGAAAAGTACTCAATTTCCATACTTAAGTAAAAGTACAGATACCACACCAATGTATTATTTAAGTAAAAGTCATCCTTTAAAATACTATAATAAAAGTACTTCTTCTTTATCTTAAAAAATGTGACCCATTCATGTTGTTGTTTTTATAGCCTAATAATTGAGTCTCTTACATGTAATATTGAATACAGTAAGTCAGTGTTTCCCAACCACTGTGCCACGGTACACTAGTTTGCCATGAAAGATTGTCAAGTGTGCCGTGGAAAATTATAAAATTCCACAAAATAAATTATTTCATTTAAAAAAAAATATTTCAGGGATACAATCTCCTCACCTTTCAGAGAAATTTGCCGTTTTGAAACCATAAATCGGTCACTTTTGTGATTGAGAAGAGCAGTGATTAATGTGCAAAAGTGACATTCACATAACTCGTGACAGTGCTGCAGAATACATTGAAGTCTAAGAATTGACACCAATTTACATCAAAGTGTTTTTCACACACACATTTTTGCTTCACCAATACTGTCTTTGAGAGTACTAAGCAACAAGAAATATTGAAATAACTGTCCAGATTTGTGAAGAGACATTGAATGTCTCATAATTTCTTTAAATTAAATATTACCTTATCGTTTACGAATATCAGAGACCCCAGTAATTGAACAAATTTAAATTCACCAAGAAAATGCATAGGAGCACCGGCGTGGAGCCACCCGCAGGAAGCAGACGCCTCCAATCTCACGGCCTGCCGCTAAGAACCTGAGGAAGGCTATGAAGCACCCCTGAGACAGGCGACCCAGGGACGTGGAGACCCGCTGCATTGGAGGTGGTAAGCAGACCACTCCATCCCCCGGTGGAGGTCCGGGTGGAGAATCTTTTTTTACCTTTTCTTTTGATTTCGCAGCATGCCCGAGGGGCTGCGGTACCCACATTTTCAAGAAAAGTGTAGTTTCCTCATTCCCTGTGTCACACACCAGGTGTTCGTTGCTGTCATTATCATGACTGCCTGACACCGCACATTTATGGCAGGCATGGCACTGTGGAGGTGGCCCCCCTGCCCCTGTGTGCACAGCTGTGGCACAAACACACCCACCCAACCAGGGTGGTTGTGACGGAATACGAGGACGATTTCCCTCCACCCCCATCCATGACCGGTCCGTTGGTGGGTATCCGGAGCCAGGTAAGTGCTTCGATGTCCCCAGACTCAGCACTGCCAAGAGTTTGGGGTTCAAGCCCCATCAATGTGACACCTCAGGCTCTGTCCCGCCACGAGGCCCCAACTGCTGGTACATCCGACATGATTGACCCCTTGGTCCCCCTTGTACCGAAGCTTGGAGGCGTGGCTTGCGCACTCCAACCCATCACAGTGGCTGACCAGGACCGTCTGACGAGCGAGCATGTGCAGTCGGTGCTGAACTGCCTAAAGTTGTTCAGGCAGAGAATGGCAGTTCCACTGAAGCAATTTCAGAGTCTCCTGGGGCATATGGCATCCTCGGCAATGGTCACGCCACTCGTGTTGATGTAAATGAGACCGCTTCAGGCTTGAGGCTGCTTGTTCAGCCCTTGGCCAGACCTTGCATTTCTGCAGGCAGGGGTCCCTTTAGTGCAGGTGTCCAGGCACATTCATGTCGTGGTTACAACAGATGCCACCGAATGTGGCTGGGGCGCTGCGTGCAATGGGCACGCAGTTGCCGGCTCCTGGATCATGGCTGCATTGGCATATCTACTGCCTTGAGTTGCGTTGCTCGCCCTGCGGAGGCTCCGGCTGTTGATCCAGGGCAAGCATATGTTGGTCTGGATGGAGAAAATGGTGACAGTAGCGTACATCAACACAAAGGCTCATGTTGTATGTCGCAACTCCCCCGCCGTCTCCTCATCTAGTGTCAGCAGTGACTCAAGTCGTTGCAAGCCACTCATATCCCGGGTGACTTCAACAGCGTGGCGGACGCTCTGTCACGGCAGGTCACGCTCAGGGGAGAGTGGAGACTCAACCCACATGTGGTCCAGCTGATATGGAGTCAATTTTGTGGGACCATATGACGCTTGAAGCAGCATTGGGGAGGTTACATAATGCCCAGGTGTGCTGGCTGCGAGGCACGCAATAGTTTGCCCGTCTCGCACTGCCAGTCCATGTCACACAGTTCAGCTAATTGTGGCGTTTCATAAAGGGACTCCTAGTGTCACTACATCAACACAATGTTGATTGAGTGACAGATATTGAATATCCTAGTTGCTTTCGTAACCTCTATTCCCTGATGGAGAGAACGAGACATTTTGTCCCTCCTGCCACATCACTGAACTATTCGCTGAATTGGCAGGGACCCTGTCTTGGCTCCTCAGCCTAAAATCTGAATGAGTGGTTGCGAGCCAGCTCCTTTTCTACCCATATGTCCAGTGGAGGGGCCATTCCCATTGGCCTTTTCTCAAAGATCAGAGGTGTTTGGGGCTGCCAAGACCAACCCCTAGTGTCACTACATCAACACAACTCCCCTCCATCAGGGAACGGAGGTTACGAAAGTAACCATTTACATTTATGCATTTGGTAGACACTTTTATCCAAAGCATTTTACAGTGCAATTATTAAAGGGACAATTCCCCTGGAGCAACCTGGCTTTAAGTGCCTTGCTCAAGGACACAATGGTGGGGGCTGTGGGGATCGAACCAGCAACCTTCTGATTATGTTTATGTGCTTTAGCCAACTACGCCACCACCACTCTGGATTTTTGTGCACACCTCCACCTTTTTTTCGTGGTACTCTCGTAAAATCACCCCTCTGTGATGCTTTCTACAACTCTTGTCATGTGGAGGGCAATGCGGCGCTTGATGCTGACTTGAACAGAGCGTTGAAGCCTTGACTCAACTCATGTTAAATGCACTTTACAATGACGAAAGAACATTATTGAAACTCAAAATTATTATTATTTGTCTATTATTGTGGTATTTTCTGATAAAAGCCATGCTCAGCTGTTTAAATAGGTAGCTGCAGGAAAATGATACCGTAGATCTGATTTTATAAGTCTTATACCGAAGTCAGTAGGTTTGTAGCCATGCAAGTTTTAATAAAGGAGATGGTAAGGACTTATTGACACTCACTATCATTAGACTATTATTGTTGTCTTTTTGGATAAAAACAATGCTCAGACTGAAGGAAGACAATAGATCTGCTTTGTTCTTTTAATGCTCAAACACTATAAAGTCTCTTGGTAGATTTCAGTCATGAACAACTCAAAATGATTCACTGACTCACTCATATCACATAAGACGCTAATTTATCGCCACCTAGTGACATTTCCAGAAGGGGTCACTGAACTAATCATTTAATAAAATTAAACACATTTGTGAAACAGAAGCAAGCCTCACATGGAAATTAACATGAACAGCAAATAATGAAATCAAATAATCATTATATAATTAGAAAAATATTATTTGAAATATTTACTTATTCTGTCCATGAGCAATTTTGAGTTGAAGCTACCCTTTTAAAAATAGTTACTACACTACAAGCTATTAACAATAGGTCCTAATTACACTGAAGTTTTATCTTTAATACAATATTTAAATATATATATACAGGTGCTGGTCATATAATTAGAATATCATCAAAAAGTTGATTTATTTCAGTAATTCCATTCAAAAAGTGAAACTTGTATAATGTATACATTCATTCCACACAGACTGATATATTTCAAGTGTTCATTCCTTTTAATTTTGATGATTATAACTTACAACTAATGAAAACCCCAAAATCAGTATCTCAGAAAATTAGAATATTGTGAAAAGGTTCAATATTGAAGACACCTGGTGCCACAATCTAATCAGCTAATTAACTCAAAACACCTGCAAAGGCCTTTAAATGGTCTCTCAGTCTAGTTCTGTAGGCTACACAATCATGGGGAAGACTGATGACTTGACAGCTGTCCAAAAGACGACCATTGACATCTTGCACAAGGAGGGCAAGACACAAAAGGTCATTGCTAAAGAGGCTGGCTGTTCACAGAGCTCTGTGTCCAAGCACATTAATAGAGAGGCGAAGGGAAGAAAAAGATGTGGTAGAAAAAAAGTGTACAAGCAATAGTGATAACCGCACCCTGGAGAGGATTGTGAAACAAAACCCATTCAAAAATGTGGAGGAGATTCACAAAAAGTGGACTGCAGCTGGAGTCAGTGCTTCAAGAACCACCACGCACAGACATAAGCAAGACATGGGTTTCAGCTGTCGCATTCCTTGTGTCAAGCCACTCTTGAACAAGACACAGCGTCAGAAGCATCTCGCCTGGACTGCTGCTGAGTGGTCCAAAGTTATGTTCTCTGATGAAAATACATTTTGCATTTCCTTTGGAAATCAAGGTCCCAGAGTCTGGAGGAAGAGAGGAGAGGCACAGAATCCACGTTTCTTGAAGTCCAGTGTAAAGTTTCCACAGTCAGTGATGGTTTGGGGTGCCATGTCATCTGCTGGTGTTGGTCCACTGTGTTTTCTGAGGTCCAAGGTCAACGCAGCCGTCTACCAGGAAGTTTTAGAGCACTTCATGCTTCCTGCTGCTGACCAATTTTATGGACATGCAGATTTCATTTTCCAACAGGACTTGGCACTTTTCGGAGATACTGAATTTGGGATTTTCATTAGTTGTCAGTTTTAATCATCACAATTAAATGAAATAAACATTTGAAATATATCAGTCTGTGTGTAATGAATGAATATGATATCCAAGTTTCACTTTTTGAATGGAATTTCTGAAATAAATCAACTTTTTGATGATATTCTAATTATATGACCAGCACCTGTATATATATATATATATATATATATATTAAAGATAACTATCAGTAGCTATTAGACAACATTTGAAGAGATAATGTTAACACATCCATGTAAATATTTAAATGAGCTGAAAACAGTGGTGAACAGCAGCATTTAACTAAATATTCAGCAACAAATAAGTAGACGTAAAAAAAGGGTATTCTGCGTGAAACTCAGACGAATCGTCCTTTAATATGGTTCATGTAAATGAATCTTCTGAACAAACCAATTCAATAAATGAATCAAACTTCCCAATGCTTCATATGAGAGGGAGAGAACGGTTTTGGTGAGATTCATACACGGGACTCGTCCAAAGAACTGACTCACTAAAATGAATCAGACTTTCTAAAGATTCATATGAGAGAGTGGTTAAGGAGAGCACGTTTGATCAGAATTCTTGAATATTGTGCACATAAACAACAAGTGTGCATATTGGTAAATGCAACATTTTGGTAATGGAATTCAATTTTCCCAGGACAGACGGACAAAAACCAGGATGATCTCAGGAAATCATGGATGGGTGCAACTTGACATGAGCACTCTTTACAGCAGACACAAGCACACTTCATGTGAGAGTTAGAAAGCAGCACCCTGCTGTCATTATTCCACAGCGTCTTCAAAGAGTCCTCCTGTAACGATCCACACCGTCTTTGGTTTGTGTACCTTTCACTTTTAGTTTTTGGCACCTTTTATGTTCCATATTGTCTTTTGCACTCTTATTTTGAAATTCACTCATGTTCCTGTTTCCTTGTCATGTCCTGTTTTCCCTCCATGTTCATGTGTCTGGTTTTCATTGGTTCATTGTTTGATTACTTTATTATCAGTTCTAGTTTTGTCATTGGTTTTAGTTAATTGCCTTATCATCTTGTTTTGAGTTCTGTTTTCCCATTGGCTTTTGTTTCCCCTTTGGTTTTGTATTTAAGCCCTCATGTTCACCTTGTCCTTTTGTTGGTTATTGTTTGATGTTTGATGGTAAATGTTACATGTGTTTCCTGACCTCGTCCGTGTTTCAGCCTGAGCCCACCTTGGAAGATTCCCAGTGTTAATATCTTGTGTTTATACCTTTGTTTTCCCATTGTGGACATTTTATTTGTTCCTGTTTTCGTACTTCGTTTTACTTTGTGTTACCTTCAATAAAGCTGCAACTGGATCCTCACTCCTCGTCTGCCCGTTTCGTTACACCTCCATTGTTTCTACAGCAATTAATACATTTAGACCATAATGTTTGTACACAGCTAGGGTAAATTGCACCTTATCTATGCATTTGGAAGATCATTATTTAAGATTAGACATTCGCTAAAGTCCTTTATAAAAGAGTGCTGCGCACAGACTCCATGATGAGTGCATGCGCTGAGTGTCTGTGCTCGCTTGCTGCTGTCAAACTCACTGTGCTCTTTATATACTGCTGTCTTTTTGGACATAATGGAACAAACTTTTTTTAATCTGGGAAACGAGTAATGAGAGGCTCTGTATAAGAGTAAAAAGTAATTCTTTGGCTAAAAAATTTTATGAAGTAAAGGTAAAAGTAGCAAAATTTACAAAATCTGACAACAGCTACTTAAGTACAATAACAAAGTATGTAAATGAAGATTGCAATGGATGTAGTTGTCCTCTAAGAGCTAATTTACTCACCCTCATCCCATATAAGATAAGTATGACTTTTTTCTTGTGCAGAACACAACTAAAATTCTTAGAAAAAAATCTCATCTCTGAAATGTAATGTTAATCAGGGCTTTGAAGCTCCAAAAAGCAGATCAATTCAGTATTAACATAACCCACCAGATTTCAGTGGTCTTCTGAAGCCATCCAGTTGATTTTGAATGAGAACAGACCAAAATATTAATCCTTTTTTTTAACTGTACATCTTGCCATTGCAGTCTCTAAGTGTATTTGAGCTTGAAATCATGATTGTGCCTAGAGACTGCAATGGCAAGGTGTACAAAGGAGTAATAATTTGGTCTGTTCTTGCCCAAAACCAAATGGATCACTTAAGAAGACATTCATTAAACCACTGGAATCATCTGGATTACTTTTATGCTGACATTATCTCTTTTTTGGAGCATCAAAGGACTGACCCCCATTCACTTGGATTGTGAGGACCTACAGAGCTGAGATATTCGTCTAGAAATCTTTGTTTGTGTTCAGAAGAAAGAAAGTTGTACACATTTGGGATCTCGTGAGGGTGAGTACATGATGAGAGAATTTTCATGTTTGGGTGAACTATCCCTTTAATCTTCCATTTGTTAAGGATTTATTAAGGGGTTCATTAATGACAAATAGATACTTTACAAATGTATTCTAAATCATTGTTATAACAACATACGTAAAAAGGGTGACACATGCAATACCTGACAAACAGTGAGCCATTTTACCTCATGTAATAAATGCTTAATGACACTTATTCAACATTAGTAACCTATGAAAAAGTAACTTAAGGTAAAGTGGACAGATATTATAAATTTATTGAGGAGCTGCCAACATTAGAAACCTATGTACATAAGTCCCATTTAACCATCAGGCTTTAGTAAACGTTACAGTATTTGCAGTGAATAAGCATGAAGACTGAAAAGTGTTTTTGCAGAAGATTTTAGGTACCTAGGACTAGATAAGTTGGGACACCATTCGGAGTAGCACCATTCTTTTGACATCAAAGTTACAAGGAAAGTGCACACAAGTGAGTCATTACAGTAATTAATATGAACACAAATCAGACTATATCTAAATGACATAATTTGTCCTTTTAATCTCACTATTTTTTTCTGTTTTTGCTGCATTGTGACATAAATAATGAATTAGGGCATTTTATGATTTTTTTTAAACATTTAGTACATCACTTTAGTGCTCATTATTTGGCAAGTATTTCATGAACGTTGCTCCTTTCAGTCATGTTATAACTGCATATAAATGATTCGTAGCATTTGTAAATGACTTATTATTCATTAATGAAACCTTTTATAAACCCTTCACAAAGGGAACATTAATTTAACTTGTTTTACCTTAAAATCGTATTGTTCATCAATGTAAAGTGCTGGGTGATAATTTATAACTGGGGTAGGGATTTTTCATTTCTTACAGTTTTACTGTGGAAAAGGATTCCATCTCATGGAGGTACCTTTGATTATCACTAGTCAATGATGGGACAAGATTGAGTGTGTTTGTGTGGATATATGTTTGTGTGGATATTCCCTCCATAATATCTTCAACCTGAAAGATGTGTGAAAGATAAATGAGCCTCTTCTCTACTTATAGCAAACCTCTGTTCTTATTAATGTTGCAATTTCCTTCTGTGCTAATTGGATATCCACGCATTAGTGTACTAGAAATGGTCTCTGATGAATCCTCCAGACAAATTTACTCATGATCCAGCAATCATTTATCGCATTCCAGGAGCTTGACGCAACTCTGCATGTGGAAGGTCATTGCTTAATAATAACACCTCCACGCAGAGAACGTGATTTGACTATCAGAAGGTAAAATTAACTCCATGTATGCAGGTGGTTGCTTTTCATTGATTGTGGTGTTTTTAGACACAGCAGGGAGTACAAGGCATGGCAGTGTTCAAATGTGTCTTTCCAGCATGCGCTTGGGAAGTCCCACTTTGTTTCCCCCAAATGTGACTCTTATGCTTGTCATGATGTGATGTTTTGTCAGGAATAGATTTCTGCCAGTTACCATTTAGGTAGCTGGTTCAAATCCCTGACAAGGCAGCAAGATCTTAATTACAAAAGTTGCTGCTCAAGTGGTTCTGCATCCACTTCACAAAAAACCAATGTTGATTAATGCCTTAAAAAAAAGACAAGCGATCTTGCATCTGCCTGCTGGTTATGGGAAGGTTTTTTTTCAGTTTGTTTAGTAATAATTAGCACTGCTATTTATATTAATGAATTAATTTAATGTTTGATGCTATTAACCAAACTCAAACTTTTGAAACAAATGTTAGCACAGTGATCTGGCTCTGAATAATCTATGGTCTATGACCAGGCTTTACATGCGGTTCTGCAGTTAAAAGTATAATTGGTAGAAACTTTTTGTGCAGTTCATAATGGATGACTAACTGAACAGTCAAAAACTCTCATTGTTTGAACAATGTCACATCTTTCCACATCAGTGCTGTTAATGCCTTTAGTACTGACCTTCTGGCATTCATTACCATTTTCCCCTGAAACCACAATTATACATTAGATCCGTTTGAATAATTGTCTCTTAATTGCAGCCTGTGCACCACTGTGATGCTGCAATCAAGATAGAAACTGAAACACAGAGAGGATCTTTTTTTTCAGCCAATCAGCATTTGAGTGCTCACATTTCAATACAAATTAGTTCATTGAGATTCCTCTGCAGCTGTTAATGCAGTGTGTCTTTGCACATGGACTTGCCCTCAGACAGACTGGGAAGAGAATGACATTTCTGATCTATTTGGAGACACGCAGCAACCCTACCACTAAACCTAACCTTAACCCTAGCTCCTATACCTAACCTTAACTACATAAAAAAAAATTAACAAAACTAAAAAATTGTAAATGTAGAAAGGATACTGCCAATTAAAATCTCTAGATTATACAATAATACCGCCAAATCTCTAGGTGACAACAGTGAACAGAAAAGTAAGTAAAGTAAAGAGGAGAACTAGCTGTAATAGTGACTACTAGACAGCAGGTAAATCAGCTAGCAGTATGCTAAGCTAGCATGCTAATCGACTTGTGGCACCCTAAGCAAGAAGGCTAAGCAGTTAGCTTGTGAACTAACCGAACAAAACATTAAAAAACAAAAAAATCACCATTGTTTAATAATAGATAACAGTATGTCACAAAATTTTTAATTCAATATTTGCTATATTTACATAGTTCAGACAAAATTAATCATAGAGCAGTTGTAAAGAATTTCTAATCAAACTCTGAAATACCCATTTACAGTTTTTTAGCAAACACAATGTCTTTCGAGTCCAAGGTGTATGTTATTTGTAATGGTCGAGTCTTGTAGGAGGTGTCCCTTATTGTCATTCAGGATGCAGATGGATACACTTGGGGTTACTTCATTTATGACTATTCCAAAGAATCTGTGTATTTTGATGAGATGTGTTTTCCTTACAACATATAATACAATACTTTGCAAGTATTTAATTTTTGCTTCAAAAAATATTAAATATACCTCACTTTATGAACATTACTACCAACGAATCCTGACACTTATATTTTTCTACTGTTTAATTTATATTCTGTAGAATCAAAACATCCAGGGTAGAACATGGCAGTAGCAATGTTCAATGTTCAGGAGTCATAACAGTCTGTTTTTATTGAACGAAATTAATTTTTGCCCACTGAAAGCTGCAAATGGACATACACACCTCGATGGGATTGATACACAAACAAGCACTTTCACAAGGTCTTCATGACTGTGTCACCCTTTTGGATAGAAGCAGAACAGACACAGGTTGGATGGCTTCAGTAACTTTTTGACAGATTAAAATGTAGCAAAACAGTCTGCATGTGTGACACCTTCGGCAAAAACAAGTTGTTTTGAGTCTGCTAGTGTGGAGCCTGCTTAATCCTCTAACTATAGATCAGAGAACAGTTCCTTAACCCAACCCTATGCATAGGTGATTGTTGCTGAGTGCCCCACAGCAGATAGAAATCTGCAATATTTTATGCAGTGTAATTGGTTTAATTTTATATCTTATGTTTGCTCCATATGCTAAGTTGGAAGATTCCACAAAACGTCTTTGCAGATACAACAAAACTAATGAGAAAAAAACTTCATGGTTACTGTTGTAACCTCTGTTCCCCGATGGAAGGAACAAAACGTTGTGTCGATTGTGGTGACACAAGGGGTCTCTTCTGAAAGCCATGCACTAACCCGTGTTACGTGGCTGCTGAGCCAGGTGCAAGTAGGCTGTTGTGTGCTAGAAGCTGCTGGGTCGGCTGCACGTAACCCTCCCCAACGCCCCCAATAAAAGGTGTCATATGCCTTTGAACCCCAAGTCCAGCACGGAGCACTCGACTCGTGGTGTTTCTGGTGGCAAATTCCTCCGCTGAATCTGTGGCCAGGGGGCTAGGGAGGAAGAGCATTCAGGGAGCGAGAGCTTGCTGGCTCACCTGGGAAAGAAGGTGCACTGGATCAGCTTGGTGAAGGGTGCAAGTTGCAAGCGTAACACCCGGTCGGTTGTTCTGTATTACCGAGTTCTACTGGCTCGGACCTGTCAAAACATGGGATGAGACCGACTCAAACCTGAGGTTTTAGAACCTAGCAAAGGTGTTGGGTGTTGCCCAGCCCACTGGTCTGCAGATGTCTGCTAGGGAGTTGCCAAGGGCCAGTGCCCACGAGGATTCTACACTTCTTGTAGAGTGAGCTCGAATCCGCAAGGGGGGGGGGGGGGGGGGGGGGGGGGGGGGGGGGTGGGAACAGCCTGGGTGTGATAGGCTAGGGAAATAGCATCAACAACCCAATGAGCTAACCTTTGTTTGGAGATGCCATTCCATTTCCGGAGTCCGACAATGCAGACAAAGTGCTGCTCAGAGCATCTAAAGCCCTGCATACGGTCCATGTAGATAAGCAAAGCACGTACCAGACACAGCAATGAAGAGGCTGGGTCTGCCTCCTCCTGGGGCAGCACTTGCAGGTTCACGACCTGGTCCCTGAAGGGGATCGTAGGAACCTTGGGCACATAGCCTGGTCACGGTTTTAGGATAATGTGAGCATCTGCCAGACCGAACTCCAGGCAAGTGTCGCTGACAGAGAAAGCTTGCAGGTCCCTGACCCTCTTGATGGAAGCGAGCGCAATCAGGAGGGCTGTCTTCAAGGAGAGGGCTTTGAGCACAACTGAATCAAGTGGCTGGAAGGGGGGTCTCTGAAGGCCTGAGAGGACCACTGAGAGATCCCAGGAGGGGAACAGGAACAGCTGGACCACCTTGGGGTGGAAACTCCAGAGATGCTCTGAACCAGAGAGAGCTTGCTTTTTTCCCAGTTGACCTGAAGCCCTAAGAAAGCCCTGGTCCCTTTGGGCGCACAGTGTACACGAGAGTGCTCTAGGATGAGCCAGTCGTCGAGGTAGTTGAGTATGCCTACTTCCCGTAGCGGGGCAAGGGCTGCCTCTGCAACCTTGGTGAAGACGCGAGGGGACAGGTACAGGCCAAGGGGAGGACCTTGTAATGATACGCCTGGCCGTTGAACGTGAAGCGTAAGAAGGGTCCGTGTCAAGGCAGAATGGAGAAGTGGAAGTACGTAGCTTCAGGTCTACTGGCGCGAACCAATCTTGATGCCAAACGCAGGTTAGAATTCGATACGTGAGCATTTTGTACTGGGCGGGCTGGCCCGAGGACGGGAGTCAGGTCAAGTCTTCAGTGTCAGATGCCTGAATGCTCTTAGATGCAGACCTGGCTCCAGGGATGAGGCAAACTGGCCATGAAGCGAGCTGCCATCATCCCAAGCGCAGATGGAAGCAAACGAGCGTGCCGGGGGGTGGGTGGTTTGCAGGGCTGTACCCACCGAAACCGAGCCTGCTGCCATCCCCAAATCGCCTCCATCACCAGCCGGGTCATCCTCAATCCTGTGGGAAGAAGGAGTGATACAGGGGGGCAGCTGGAGTGACGTTCGTTTTGAGAAACGATATCCATGACCGCAACGTTGCCATGGTTATTTCCTCGCAGTGAGAACATGGACCATTCACAAACGCTGCCTTGGTGTGATCGCTACCCAGGCACACGAGGCAGCTTCTATGACAGTCGGATCTTGAGAGATACCGGCCACATCCAGGAACTACACAGCGGCGGAAGGGCATCTTTAAAAAGACGTGTCCTGAAAAGGACGTTCAATGCCCTCTTGTGTTTGTTGCTCTTTTTCCAGAAAACATACTCTTTTAGAGGAAAAAAAAACACTTTCAGAGAAGTCAACTCTTTTATGAGAGAAGTGCTGAGAGTCTGCACAGCGTCCAGAGAGGAGAAGATCTAATAGAAGCTCTCTTGCAGAGGTGGGTGAAGCAGTCGTGACACACAGATCGCTGATCACACAACCGTCCGGCTCCTAAGAAAAAAATCCCATACAAGTCATATCGCTTGTTCCCATATGGGTACCTGAACCTAAGAGCGGTATATGACACTTTTTATTGGGGGTGTTGGGGAGGGTTACGTGCAGCTGACCCAGCTGCTTCTAGCACGCAACAGCCTGCTTGCACCTGGCTCGGCAGCCACGTAACACGGGTTAGTGCATGCCATTTTTTAAGTTGGACCCCTTGTGTCTCTATGTCAAGTGAGTGACAGAAGGGGAACATCATGGTTACTGTTGTAACTTCCATTTCCTGATGGAAGGAACGAGACCTTGTGTTCCCCTTGCCACGTCACTATCCCTACCACTGTAATGCACCGTAACTGTATTCTCGGCTCCTCAGTGAAAACCTGTCTGACATTCACTCGCCGCTCCTCTTTATACCCATATGTCTGGGGGCGGGGCATGGAAATTCTGTCTGCCAACTTGACATTGGCCTTTTCTCAAGTTCAGAGGTACACAAGGGTCTCAGAAGAGACCCCTTGTGTCACTACAATCAACACGACGTCGAGTGAGTGACAGAGGGTGAACTCTGTTTAATTATAGTAGAGCTATTAAAAGGAAGGCACAGCAATTAAAATTTGAAGTATCTAATGTGTATATTTTCAGGGTAGACTCTACAGTAATACTACAGTAAGATGTGTATAGTTAAAAGCAAAGAGGTTACTGAAATACAAAATACCCAAAATGCATATTTAGGGTGCATCAAAATAATCCACACGACACCGTGGATTAACGATTGATTATTTTTAGAAACAAAACATGTTGGCTTCCGTACACCTCTGTGACATGCACTCATGAGCGGGATGACGTAATCTCGTTAGTAAGGTCACACGTCACGTGGAGGAGGAGGCAGGAAGTGCGTCATTGTTTACAAGAGGAGCAGCGCTGTACAAAAGTTTTGATTCAGAGATTTAAGCTCTGGCTTATCGCGCTGAACCTGGATATCAGTACACCCCTACATTCTCTCAAATATTGCAGGGTGTGCAGTGAACATTTTACCCCTGAGGATTTCAGACCATTGAAATAAACAAAGGATCAATATCTGAATTAATCGGCTGTGCCCGTGCTGTTTTTCCAGCAAACTCAGGTATGTGTGAAAACATTGTCATGCCTCCCTCGGGCTCTGCACCTACCTCAGCGCATCGCTCCTCATCGCCTGGTTTCTAATTCACTGCACCTGCACTCAATACACTCGCTCATCACTGCCTGCATAAATACGTTTGTAATGCTTCTCTTCTGTGTGATATCACCAGTACCATTGATCTCACTGTGTAAACCCTGTAAATCCTATGAATCTCACTAAACTTTCTTGCACTTGGTTTCACTAACTACAACTTATGTGGCTTGAATTCCTGACAGTCATATAGCCTATATTGTTCTACTAAAGAAAAAGCACAAGTAGATAATGCAACAGCATTGCTCCGAAATAAAGGATTTTTTTATTATTATTTGGAATTTTAATTTGTATTTTATATTGTTTTGGACTTTTTTGGTTTGTGAATGGTGCTTGGTCTGTGGTCTGTGCAAGTTTCTCTTGTAAACAATGACGTGCTTCTTGCCTCCTCCTCCACATGACATGTGACATTACAAACGAGCTTACTTCATTCTCTTATGAACACGTGTCACAGAGATGTACAGAAGCCAACATTTGTAGTTGTAGTTGTCGTTTGGGTTCAGAAGAACTTTATTTGTCGAGTTGTGTGGATTATTTTGATGCACACTAAATATGCATTTTGGACTGTTAAAATGTGTACATTCACTTGCATTTGAAGGAGGAGGCCTGAAATTAAAGGGTTACTTCAGGATTTAGCATTTAGCTTTGTATCAGTAGAAAACCAGTAGTATTTTCTAATTACCGAGCTCCCCCCCCTCATATCCCCCTGAGACGAGAGATTTATTTATTTTTAGTCTGGAAAAAATCCTCCAATGATGCAAAAATCGTCATTTTGCGTCATCGGAGGATTTTTGGTCCAGAGGCTTAAAACTACAGCCAGTATTCCGCATGTTTTCACCACGCCCATATGGGGCGGGATCTCACTCACAGAATGTGAAGATAGTGTCAGCCATCTTTCTGTAGAAGCTAAGAAAACAGGCTCTTGCTCTGTGTAGACTAATCACGATTGCGGAAGGTAGTTTTGAAGTTGAAATTGCAGAAGGGGATTTCGAAGATCTGTTGCGAGAATCTGATGCTCGCGCTACCTGTACGTGCCGCAATACAGCGATGAACAGAGGCTGGAGCAGCTGCTGTAGCTGGGGAGCAAAACATGCTTGGCAGGCAGGAGGAAGAGAGTGTTAAATTATATTCAGACTCGAGTTGGGGCGGACTGGTGGTGTCAGTGCTCTCGCTGTGCGCCTATGGAAACAGATAGAGAGTCCTATTGCTGTCGCGAATTTCAGCGATACTGGACGAGATCGCTGAATCCGCTGATGAAACTGCACCGATAACATGAGCATGTATAACTGAGCACCCAAGTTTTGTATCACACATGGACAGGGGAGTCCTGGAAACTTATTTTAGGATCCCGAAGATAAATCGGAAACGCCAGCCGAAGCCCGCAGGGACAAATGGACGGCTTAGTGTAAAGTGAGTATTTTGTTTATTTTTCTTTATTGTTACTAAGACGTCATGTACAGAGTTTGGACACACGGAATTATAATGTGCTTCCCGCGTAGTCAGTCAATTTATCAACTAACTCACGATTTATAGAGTCACGATGTATCATATTTTCAGATACTGCCGCCTGTAACCGGTAGGCGTGGTTTGGAAGTGGCCTCGTAAGGGCAGCAAAGCAAGTGCATTCTGGGAGTTGTTGTCTTTCAGCCACATGTGTAAAAAATACATTTTCTGCCTTTTCTCAGTCTAGAATGCTTCAAATTCAAAAATAATTTCACATTTATACTATATAAATGACCAATTTTAAATACACATTCATCTTCCCAGAGGTGAAGTAACCCTTTAAATACTAAAAATCTTAAATTCTGTTTTGATGAAGAAAAAAGCTCAATGGGGTCTAAATAGTTTTGTTTTCTGATCACAAAAACCACATACGAATGTGGTCAAAAACCACATCGCATTTGAGGTGTAAATGCTAACCCATCCTGTATGTGATCTGGCAGCAGTGAAACGCCACCCCTCACCTATCATTTAACCACTGCGCTAAAACAAGAGTTTAAAGTTTGCCAGTTACGAGTGGCTTTAAAAAGAAATAATCATTGTGGAGTGGAGGGGGGCGAGGCTGGGCTGGAATGTTGCACGCCCGGTCCCCAATCGGCCTGATGGGGCACGCGAGGGATAAAGGCGGCCGGTGACGATGGTTCGAGAGAGAGATCGTTTACAGACATGTCCGTTGTGTGTGTGTTTGTGCTTTTTTTTTTAAGTTCTTTATTAAAATATTATTTATATTGACAAGCCGGTTCTCGCCTCCTCCTTGCCCATCCTATCCCCGCGTTACAATCATCTGATTGGAACATTTTAAAAAGCGGATACATACAGAATCACAAGATTTTCATAGATCTCCTTTAGTGTGTCACAAAAAATTGTGAGTGCACAGTTGTGTGTTTGGAGGGCTTCCATTTGACAGTACAGTGAAGGCCTGTTTTCCAGAACTGTCTGTCTGTATATCTTTTTATGTCTCTCTGGTAGACAGATCTATGCATACAGATGCCCAAATCCCACTCTGCCTCGTTAGCTCCAAAACATGAATATTCATGGCTTAGATAACTACAGGTGATGCTTGTTGTCGGCACTACAAAACAATACAGCTGATGGTCCCAAAATCCAGACAACCCTGTTGAAGTTTATTTTAGCAGCCAGGATGCTTTTCTGATCATGGCAGACAGCATTACAAACAAACAAAAAACGAACAAACATTGGAAGTCAGTTAATTGTGTGAAGTGATTATATTAATTACTAAATAATTTCAACTTCTCCTCATTATACATTACCATGATTTTTAAACCATGTTACTGATGCACCCAGACAACAGATGCTGTTTAGACAAATAAGATAAGAACTCAGTAATTAAACATAAGACATCACAATACAGCTTCATAAATTATTCATTTTAGTAATAAAAGCAAAGACATGGGGACAGAAAACAACCAATGTGACAGAAAACAACCAATCATCTGATTATGGATGCCCCATATTTTCTCATCATTATCAACAGAGCTTCATGTGGAGAGTGCTTTAACTTGTAGCCATAGATGGCTCATATGTACCAAGTGGCCTTCCTTCTGGAATATGATATATGAGTGCACTTTTCTGTATTCAATTATTAATGGAACAAGGGGTAGTGGATAAAAATACCCAGCATCCACACATGTCTAACATATCATGTCTCTGGAGGTTTTATTGTGATGGTTCCTTGTGAAATTTGTTGAATTGATTTTCATGCAGAGACCCTTAGCAAGCATCAATGTTTGACATTTGATGCTTAGGCAGGGCAGAGAGCCTTGGCTTTTCAAAAGCAAATGAGGTTCCACTTCTTTAACCAAATAATTTTTTTTAAACAGATCAGGCACCTCCTTAATGTAAGACCAACTTACCAGAATTTTCATTAATTTGCTAGTTAATGCTTTTTTTGGTGCTGGTCTCCAGCAAAACCACCAGCATCCAATGCTGGTGACCAGAATCCAAAACACAATAGAATATGGTGACCAACAGTCTTTTACACACAAAATTACACAAAATGTACTGCAACGTACCTCCTGCAAATAAAAACTACAATATAACAGGTAAATGTCGTGGTTCCTGGGCATCACAGGCTGGTTCAAGTACAATCCTTCAAGGTTTTCTGTAGAGGAAAAGTGTCCAAGTCACCAGTGTTCCTCAGGGATAAGTGCTTGGACCCCTCCTCTTTTTGATCTATTCAACATAATTTGGACCTATCAGAAAGGCACATGACTTCTCTTATCACTGTTACACAGATGATATGGAGCTCCACCTGTCATTCCAGCCCGACAACCCCACCGTCTCTGTCTCGTATTTCAGCCTTTCAGATATCTCAGCCTGGATGAAGGGACACCACTTTGACAAGACAGAACTTTTGGTAATCCCTGCCAGCCCATCTGTTGACCATAACAATTAATCTTGGTGCAACAATACTAACACCAACCACGACAGTAATTAACCTGGGATGTTTGATGACCAGCTAAACTTCACTCGCCACACCTCTTCAACATTTATGCATTTGGCAGACGCTTATATCCAAAGCGACTTACAGCGACAATCCCCCCGGAGCAACCTGGAGTTAAGTGTCTTGCTCAAGGACACAATGGTGGTGGCTGTGGGGATTGAACCAGCAACCTTCTGATTACAAGTTATGTGATTTAGTCCACTACGCCACACCATCCGGTCTTGCAGGAAAGACCTTTTCTGTCTGAATATGCTGCACAGGTCCTGGTCCAAGTCCTTGTCATATCAAGACTTGACTACTGCATTGCTCTACTAAGGCACAAAGTCGCTCTCTTTATATCGCTCACATTTTCATGGTTAAATGTGCTTCCAGCTTCCACCTGATCTGTTGAGACTTTTTCAACATTTAAAAAACAGCTGAAGACACATCTCTTCCATGAGCAATTAATCAGTCCATAAGCATAAGGGACTTCCATTATCTCTCTCTCTCTCTCTCTCTCTCTCTCTCCTCTCTCTCTCTCTCTATATATATATATATATATATATATATATATATATATACTTTGTAGTTATAAACACACTCACTGAATAAATTATGGTCCTAAAAAAGTGCCCAACGTGGTCTTCTGCTGTTGTAGCCCATCCGCCTCACAGTTCGATGTGTTGTGCATTCTGAGACGCTATTCTGCTCACTAGAGTTGTACAGAATGGGTATCTGAGTTACCATAGACTTTCTGTTGAAACTGTTTGGCCAATCTCCTTTGACCTCTCTCATCAATAAGTTGTTTCCATCCACAGAACTGCCACTCACTAGAGGTTTTGTGTTTTTGACACAATTCTGAGTAAACTCCCAGTTACAAATATATTCAAACCAGCACATCTGGCACCAACAATCATGCCACAGTCATAATCACTGAAATCATATTTTTCCCCATTCTGATGGTTGGATTGAACAATAATTGAAGCTCCTGACCCATATCAGTTTGATTTTATGCATTGCACTGCTGTCACATGATTGGCTGATTAGACAATCGCGTGAATATGTAAGTGTACAAGTGTTCATAATGAAGTGCTCAGTGAGTGTATATAAATCTTTCTTCTGCTCTAACTTATTTACTACTCCAGCTACGATTAGAACTTAGAAAATACAAAATGTACTGATTTTGAATGACGAATTGCTAATTTTCCTCATTTTGTACTTACATGTAGATAAAAGCATCTGCTAAATTACTAAATGTAAATTAACATAATTATTGGAAGTAAGTCTTTACCACTTTAATTAAAACTGGGGTTGTCAACTTGAAAGAAACCTAGAAACAAGCCACAACAGATGTACAATTGACAGATAGATTGGCAGAATAATAAATAAGTGAAAAATTAGAAAAGTTCCCCTTCTGTCACTCATTCGACATTGTGTCAATGAAGTTACACTAGAGGTCGCTTCTGGGAGCCCCAGACATCTCTGATCTTTGAGAAAAGGCCAATGAAAATTGGCGAGTGGAATTTGCATGCCACTCCCCCAGACATACAGGTATAAAAGGAGCTGGAATACAACCACTCATTCAGACTTCTTCAGAGCTCAAAAGATCATATTTTCTCAAAAAGAGAATATATTATCCCTACTAAAAGAGTGGCACTTACGAAAATCTTCTTCTTCGGATGCCTTTTCATTTGTGTATTATTCCTGGTTGCGGTCGCTATCTCTCTGCTTCATGCAGAGATATAATTTGTGGATGGTTTATGTCCTCATTGCGAGAACATGACTATGGCTACGTTGTGGTTGTGGCTTTCCTTCTTCAGAGGGAAAGCCACCCCAGCAGCTCCCCGTCTCGGTCCTTTTACCTATGGGTAAGAGGCTGAGTTGGTGGGTGTCAGGGCAGGTTCGCTGTCTCGTTCGGGGCTCGCAAGGAGGATGAGCTATCGATTGCAGTATCGGAGAGCAGGCTTGTCAAGTCTGACGCGGAAGACTCGGCTAGACTCCCACCCTCAGGTGTGGTGGTCCAGTTGGAGGCTGACGCTGAGCTGGCGGCCATGCTTGCCTGGGAAGTCGTGAGTGTCGGGCTGGAGTGGAACCCTCAGCTCCCTCCCGAACCCTCACGGCTCGACAATTGGTTCCTGGGGCCAGAGCGCCACGCTCCACCCCCATTCCTTTCTTCTCAGAGGTGCATGAGGAGCTTACACAGTTGTGGTAGGGACCTTCTACTGCCTGCACCCGATTGCAAACTCCTCTGCTCTCATTATCTTCGACAGTGGGACAGCAAGGGGGTACTTGGTGATTCCTCAGGTGGATCAGGCGGTCGCGGTGCACATATGCCTGCAGAGTACCACCACCTGGCAGAGTTATTCGAGGCTCCCTTCCAGGGCCAACAAACTCTTCAGACATGTTTAGTAAGTTCTGATCTCTGTTTTGTGTGCAGCTGTGTTGTGTTCACTTGTCGCTATAGGCTTACGTTTCATTGCCGGCTAAGGCCTACGGTGCTGCTGGACATGCAACCTTTACCCTGCATGCCACAGCTCCCCTTCAGATGCAAAAAGCCAAGGCACTTAAAGAACTGCAAGAGGGTAGTCCTGACCCAGGATTGATGCAGGATCTGTGCTTGGTGAACGATCTCACCCTCAGGGCAATGAAGGTCACGCCGTGGTCACTTGGGCAGGCGATGTCCACTCTGGTGGTCCAGGAGCGCCACCTTTGGCTGGTCGAGAGAGGCTGACAAGGTCTGATTCCTTGACACCCCCATCGCCCAGGTTGGCCTATTTGGCGACCACGTCGGAGACTTCGCCCGGCAGTTTTCAACGGTGAGGAAGTAGATGGAGGTTAACCAAAATATCCTGCCTCATCATGGCTCAAGACCCCCCACCCCGTCTGCTCATCGCCAAGGGTTTCCCCCTACAGAGGTAACACTGGCTCCACCACAGCTCGCCTCAGTGGGCCAGCCTCGGCGTGGAGCCACCCGCAGGAAACAGACCGCCACCTGTCCCATGGCCGGCAAACCCGAGAAAGGCTTCTGAGCACCCCTGAGATGGGCAGCCCAGGAAGTCGGGAACCTGCACTTCAGGAGCTGGTATGAAGACCACTCCTTCCCACGGTGGAGGGCCGGATGGAGAATCCTTATTTTCCTTTTCTTTTGATTTTTTCGTATGCCCAGAAGGGTGATGTACCCACTTTCTCAAGAAAAGAGCAGTTTCCCCCAATTTCTATTCCCAGTCCTCCCCTGACCATGTCCTAACCTGACCGCAAACAACATGCAATAAAAGGTATATTTTCTATGGTAATCAGAGATTTTGTCCTAACCAGCTTTGACAAGCGACAGTACATTCTTTTGATCGCTTGTTTTCTATTTTCGGCATAGCTCGAGTAACTCCATCCGCTGTGAATTGGCACTGGTCCAAAATCTAGACATAGCTGGACGTAGGAATGCATCAATTCTTTGACAACAAACTCTTCAGACATGTTTAGTAAGTTCTGATCTCTGTTTTGTGTGCAGCTGTGTTGTGTTCAGTTGTCGCTATCGCTGTGGTGGACCTGTTTTTAGATAAACAAAACAAGTTTTCACTTGAACGTAACAATGTTGTGTGGGCGCTGCATGAACTGTTGCTTTTGTGCCCTATCATGAATGCACACAGTAGATCAACGGTCAGTGGACATTTTCAATAAATAGTACATTCGGTTTCAGTATGTTCAACGTATGCTTTCATAACAATCATGAGTCTCATGGAATAATTGATTCAACTTCTGAATTATACTTTTGGGTTCTTTTGAAGCTTGAAGATGTAGTCGCCATAAACCTCCATTGTTTGAATCACAGAGCACTAACATTTTTTAAAAAATTTTACAACAAGAAAAAGAACGAAAGTAAGTCATATAGGGTTATAACAACACAGGGGTGAGTAAACAATGACTGAATTTTCATTTTTGAGTGAACTTTAAACCCTTCCAAGTACAGTTCTTTCCCTTCACATTTTAGAATTCATTAAAACAACTATTTGCTGTTTGATAGATGGTCAGTGTTGACTTAGTGTTTGTGGAGGCCTGACATGATTTATTGATTCTGTTTGTGAGAGAGTGACAACAGCTGCTGCATGTCCCGTGGTTAAGACAGCAATGGAGCATCAACAAGCAACTGGGACCATAGCATATGGTGAGAGGTGGCCCATGTTCCTCCCAGCCCAAACATGCACCCAGTCTTGCACAACACAAAACAAACACACAAACATAAGTCCCAAGGAAGTAATAAACATGTTCCCAATTCAAAGAGTTCCTTATGATAAAACATATTTTTGTCTGTTGAGTCCCTATAATTTTAAAGAGATGTTTAGTTAGTTATTAGTCAGCGTAGACATTAATTTTGATTGATTGAAAATGAGGGTGGGAGGGAGGGATATACGTACAGTCCTATCAAAATATTCAAAGTCCAATTATCACAACTTGTGTTTTTGGGGGGGGGGGGGGGGGGTCAACTGGATTTCTATTGAAGTGATGTTTTTGTAATGTTTCATCAAATAAACCATCATCATGAAGATACTAAACAGTACAGGTTCATTAATATCTTGTTGGTTTTGACTGCATATTTGTCTCAAGAGTGAGAATTTTTCTTTTTGTTATTCAAAATGTGTTATCTGTATAGACTTTGTGCTTCTAAATTACCTGCCAAGCACTATAAAGCAAGGTCATCTTCTATTCTATCTGCTGAAATGTGGATGGACTGGGAGAAAATGTTAAATGTTAACACTGCACTGAATTTAAAGTTTTAACTTCAGCTAAATCTTTACACTGATCTCTCAGTGACAAATCTCTCCTCTGATCGACCAGGACCCTAAGAATAAACATCTTACATATGGTTTTGGACCTATTTCTAGCTTTTGAGGTTTTGTCATCTCTTAGTGGAATAGAAATAATTTGAGTTCTGTTTCCTGCCTGTGATTATGGTGTTCCAATCTGTTCTTGTAGATAGATTTTTTGTCTCTTGAGTTTTGTCTCTTTTGAAATAGTCAATCACATGATTGACAAAACTAGCTTGAATCTTACCCCCAAAATACAATAACAAAAATGCAAAATCAATAGAAAGGATCTATGGAGTGGTTTCAGAACAAATTTCAGAAATGAAATTAATTTATAGAGCATTTAATTTTTCTCAGAATCTACTCTTGGAAGTGCTGTATTAATAACAGATTCAATGGGAGCCATATTTGATGCTGCTTGTTAGAGCAAATATGTACTCATTTCTTTTATGTGATATGATTCTTTTGGAACACTACAATGACAAATTCAAGAGGTTTTCACATACCATGTACAAAAGCCTTTGCACACCTTCAAAAAAGGTAGGGCATTAATATAAGACTACAATAAGTTAGTGATTGATACAGAATGGAAAGACAAAAAGCAAACCACATTAGAGGAACCCAGATGAATCTATTAAAATATACAAATGTGGTCTTTGTAAAAAAAAAAAAAAAAAAAAAGTATAAAAAAAAAAGAAATAATTGAGTAATGAAGACTTTAAAGCTTGAATTCACATAATAATATTAACATTAACAAAAAATGAATGCTGATTTGACTACAGTGGTGCTTTATCAATGGGTATCAACTGCTTTTGCTTCATGTCCACATTTTGCATTGGACATCAAGTACAAATGGAGACCCGACACAGCAATACATAATTTTTTGTACAAATGTAAGCAAAAAATATCCTTAGAATCAAACTTACAAGTTGACATGACATTGGCTGAATGGGACATCTGACAATTTTTGAAGTGCATGAACAACAACAGAAGTGTGATTAACCAGCTTAACACATGAAATGAACACTGGATCGAGTATTTCAATGCTCAGTATAAAAAATGCCCAGTCAGATATTGGCATCAGCCTAAAGATTAATTGTATTAATAAAACGTAACCACACATTAATTATTTAAAGAATGAGCCATTGAAAGTGCAGTATACTACTCAACATGGTTAGTGGCTCTGCATCTTATGACTAATTTGACTAGCTTCTTCTATGACACATTTATTTAAGGACAAGATACCCTAGTTTGATTGGAATGCACAACATTTTATGTCAGCAAAATGAAAAAATGTTCTCACCCCTTTTGGGTCAAGACCCAACATTTATTTATTTTTATTTTTTTTCAAACCACTTGTTGACCCAAAAAGCTACTGGCCAATCAGCCTCCTCTGCATCAGCTTCAAGCATATGGAAAGCCTAATATACAACAGAATAAGCTCTATCGTAGACCCATAGCTCTGAACAAGCATGTTTCAGGCCAAATATATCAACAACTGGCGAGGTCTGTTGTATGGCCGATGATATTAAACAATGCTTCTGTAGAATAATGGAGGCATCTTTTAAACGTTTTCTGTTGGTGTAACTGCAACTGTTCCCTGTTTGAAGGATGTTCTATAGGAATGTGTCTCTTGTCTCTATTCTCACGTTTCACACGTAGCTCAAATGTATGTTACCCCCAAATAAGGTAATGAGCCATTCCATTGGTGGGGGTCCAGTGGAATGTGGTTTTCTGGACCATATAACAAAGTGCTGAACAATAAACGTTGAAGAAGGATCTGATAGCATTGGGTGTCTGTGTCATGTCTTTCTTCCCTCAGCTGAGCCGTATCGAGACGGGGATTGCAGATCAAGAAAATAAATTAAATACATTGGATGACAAAATTATCTAACAGCTTCCAAGAAAAAAAGAAAGCGGGTGCTGTTTTTGTGGACTTAACAGGAGCTTACGACATGGTCTGGCATAAAGGACTCATACTCAAACTGATTTGTATCATCCCAAACAAGAAATTGGTCCTCTTTATCCAAGAACTAATCTCTAACAGATAATTTACCTTAACAATGGGCAACGACACCTCCAATCTCTACCTTATGAATGGCGTCCCGCAAGGCTCTGTGCTGGCGCCAATGCTGTTTAACATCTACACAGCAGACCTACCATGTACAACTGCCAAACAGTACATATACGCAGACGACATCGCTATTATGCATTGCTCTACAGACATCAAAGCAATAGAAACTACATTATCGATTGACCTGAACAAGCTAAACTGCTACTTCAAAGATGGGTGAGCAGCATTTTCCACCACACCAATCGCCTTGCTAACATAATAATCAACGTCAAGTGCGAAAACACAAAAATCCCATTTGAGAAAAGCCAGAAATATCTAGGTGTTACGATCCATCTTGTCTTTTGTCTATGTACCTTTTAAGTTCTGGCACCTGTTACGTTCCGTCTTGTCTTTTGTTTTATACACTCTTATTTTGAAATTATTCTCCTGTTCCTGTTTCCCAGTCTTGTCATGTCCTGTTTTCCCTCCATGTTCATGTGTCTGGTTTTCATTGGTTCATTGTTTGATTGCTTTATTATCAGTTCTAGTTTTGTCATTGGTTTTAGTTAATTGCCTTTATTATCTTGTTTTGAGTTCTGTTTGTCCATTGGCTTTTGTTTCCCCTTGGTTTTGTATTTAAGCCCTCATGTTTACCTTGTCCTTTGTTGGTTACTGTTTGTTGTTTGATATTCCATGTTTAACCTGCCGTGTTCCTGCCTGTGCCCTCCTTGGAAGATTCCCCGTGTTTATTTCTTGTGTTTGTACCTTTGTTTTCCCCTCGTGGATGTTTATTTGTTCCTGCTTTCACCGTTTGCTTGACCCCTTGCACCATCTAAATATAGCTGCATCTGGATCCTCACTCCTTGTCTGCCTCCCCTCGTTACACTAGGAGTTGTCATTGACCGCTCACTGACCTTTAAACAACATCTTGAACAAACAGCAGCAAAAATCCAAGCAAAGAACAACCTCCTGCGAAGACTAGCTGGCATTAGCTGTGGAGCAAATTTCACCGCATTACGCACCGTATTTTCTCTAGCCTTCTCGGTAGCTGAGTACTGCTCTCCTGCCTGGCACAACAGCAACCACACGAAGAAGGCAGACACAGCTCTGAACAACAGCATGCACATTATCACTGATCTGTGATAATTAGATCTACGGCCACTGAGCTGCTACCAATTCTCAGTGACATCTCTCCACCAAATCTTTGCAGAGAAGCAAGTTGCATCAACCTTGCACTGAAAGCCTTGGATGACCCCAACCACCTGCTGCACGATGCCATCTGCAACCGGAACACCACGATCCTCCACCTAGAAAACCAGCACCCATCTTTTAACACAACAAGGTGCCTTATGAAAGAAGCAAATAATGACAATGGCGCCAATTGGGCTAGCAAAAAGTGACAAGACACGTGGAATAATAACAACCACAGACTGAAACAGTTCATCGACAATGTATCTAATAAACCCTTTGGTAATGACCTACCCAGACAAGCCTGGGTCAAGCTGAACCAACTAAGATCTGGAAATGGCCATTTCTGGGACACCCTACCCAAGTAGGGTCTCACTGATGACCCAATCTGCGAATGCAGTGACCACAAGGAGCAGACGGCCGACCACAATATATGTTCCTGCTCGGCAACTTCACAGATTTGGATGATGCCAGCCATGACTGGATGAGGAACCTGACTATGACAATATTACTATGTAATTTCTGCATGTTAGGCTCAAACGACCCAACATTTGAGAACCACTTATATTTGTGACAATGTTTTGAGGAAAAGTGAGAGGATAAGAGAACAGAGAAAGACAGTTTTAATTCTCTACATTTAGGTAATTTTGCTTGATAATCACTATTCACTTTTTTTTTAAGTAGCTATTCACTTTAATGCAAAGTGCCAGGCTGGCACTAGCTTTAGGCAGAATAGGCAATTGCCTATGGCCTCTGCATTGCCAAGGTGACTTCAAAAGAAAAGTTTTTCAGATATTTTGACCCATTCCTACATGTCCAGTTTGTTCTATTTCTAGTGTGTTTCCAAAATCCACAATTGATGCCTAGTATCAGCATTGCAACAAAGAATATGTTAAATATGTCTGATGTCTACTTTGCGTATGCAAAATCTTAAATGCTCAAATTTTAGCACGTGTGAACGTGTGTTTTAGTATTGAGGAAATGTTCCCTCTGCACTGCGAGTGTAACCGTGTTTCTGAGTTGCAAACCACAATTTGAGGGGTGGCCTCCAACACAAATTTTGCCTAGGGCCTCTTAATGTCTAGAACTGACACATGTATGTGCTTACGGGAATGTGTGTGTGTGTGCCAAATGCTGAACTGTGTGTGTCTGATAAATTTGTGTCAAAGCTTGAATGGTTATGATGATTTTTTGTTTGTCGTGGTGTGTTTGATTAGAGATAGGCAGTTTAGAGCAGGATGCAATGTGGAGTACTTGCTATTCTTTCTGACTGATCTGGTTAGCCCGTTCCCTTATACTATCAGGTATAAGGCTGAGGCTGAGGTTATTGTGAAGATATGGCCAAAATTAAAACAAGTCAACATCTACAGTTTTTACTCCAAATCCAAATACCCTATCATGTTGGCAAAAGCTATTTTGACTAGCTCCAAAATAGTATGTTACATAACATTATAATTTCTTTAATAATAAAATAATTATATAAAATTATAAAACATTATTCAATTATAATTATTTACATTATAATATAAAGAATACATTACAAAAAAATAACATAGGTTTTACTCCTATTTACACTTTCTGTGAATAGCTTTTATCACTATTTGTATATATGTAAACAAAATACATTTTTTTTACTAATTACAGTTGCAAACAGTTCACATTTTTTTACTTACTATAAATAGTATCTACCTTCTAATGCAATTAGTGTAAATAGCTTAAAAAACAAAAACAATCATACTTGTCTGTTTAGCTCCCCCTAGTGATTTTCATGTTACAGTTTTAGAAAAAGAATAGAATGCTAAAAAATGTATACAGAGAAAAATTTAAATGTAAATAGGGAGTCCATTTTTGTAAGTTTCTCTCACATACACTCTCCCTCCTTCTTTTACTGACACCCATATATCTTTTTGTTCCTCTTTATCAAGCAAACTATAATCTCATAGTTGGATATAGGCATGAACTCACTCTGTATTTTATAACAACTCTTTAATCAAGAAATTATAAGAAATCTGTTGATGTCTTTCTCATTAACGTGTGACAACAGCCATGCTCACATTTTTCACCAGAAGGTTGATTTGCATATGCTGTCCTATTTGGAAATGAAAGCGGGTGTGGAAGTTCCCACCTGTCTGTCAAGATGACTGACATTATCTCAACAAGCTTTTTATGATGCATGGATCGAATAATTCCACATCTCACCAGAGACTAAGCGGAAAGAACAAGGGTAGACTCACCATCTCACCCAGCCACCTATGAACCAACCCCCTCTGCCCCACCCATCCAAGAATACAGTATTATATTTTTTACTGTACATGATGAAATGCATCAGAAAGGAGTGAAATAATTAAATGTACTTTTTATTATGATTCCTCTGGATCACTGTCCCTAAAACTATGGGTGTCTGATTCAGGGCTCCTAGTTTTGTGTGATTATGCCCATAATGGAGGCATTTGCCAATAAATGTTAAAAGAAAGAAAAATAATTTGAATGCAGTCACACTCTTTAGTCCATTCTGACCCATATTTGAATATTTTCTGAATATTTAATTCAATTAAATGAGAAGTACTTGACATCTCAACAGTTCCCACAAATGAATTCTAATTCCTCAATGTTCTACAGCCCCTCATTAAAATACTGACCTCCATTTCCTCATTAAGACTGAAAGAAAGAACGACAGTGACAGTACCGAGTAGCAACACTGGGCTATATCTGTTCTCTCATTGGTTGTTGGGCTCTCACTCTATTGTATGCGTGACGCACACACTCTCTCTGTTATCATTAAACTTGCCACCTACTACATGCTCATGTCTCGGCTCCTTATTATCTTATTACCTTATTAATTGGTCGGTTGACACTTAAGCCTATTAATACATCTTAGTTGTGTAATACCAATCCTTGTGACAGCACAAAGTTCCCGTGCAGCTTTCAGCATCGGACGGATATTGCAATGGTGGCTACTCACCGTGCACCGACACAGTGGTTCCTCTCTAAAACGTAGAGTATCAATAGTTTAGAAAACTGGAAGCGAAACTTGTTGTATACATTGTCATTAGATGAGAAATTCAACCCATAATTACTGAGGACATAACATGGCTGAAAAGCCCAGCCCATGAGAGGATTTAGCAATTAAGACGACACTCTGCCTGAGGTCAGACATCTCAGTGTTATGCAGAAATCAACTCCCTGGATACTCCCCCGGAGGCCTGTACCTCCGCAGAGCAAAGGCCATCTCCCTTTTTATGCAAGAGGCAAACTTGTGGAACTCCAATCCAAGTTTTATCAGTTGAAGGAACTTGGTGTACTTAAATGCCCGGAAGAGGTGGATGTTGTATTAGAGTACCTTAACCCATCTTTCTTGGTAAAAAAGCCCAATGGAGGGTCACGCTTGTTCACTGCATTTGCCGATGTTGGTCGTTATATCAAGCCCCAGCCCACATTACTGCTCGGCGTTGATGCTACATTATGTCTCATTGCACAGTGAAAACATAGTGTTGTCACTGACCTAACTAGTGCATTCTATCAGATACCCCTTGCTTATAAGTCTATGAAGTATTGTGGAGTTGTGACCCCCTTCATAGGGGTGCGTGTTCACAAGATCTGTCATGGGCATGCCGGGTTCAGAAATGGCTCTCGAGGTGCTCGTGTGCTGTGTCTTAGGTCAGATTCCACAGTGTTCAAAACACATTGCCCCATTGGAGGAGATCACTGCCTGTTGTCAATCTCAGGAGGTTGTTATGTGGACTGATGAATTGCTGGAGTCATTTTCGAATGCACAATGTGCTCTCTCATCTGCACATGTCTTCACTCTTCCTAGGCCAAGTGATCAGCTGTGGATTGTGACAGATGGTGCAGTCAGGCAGCCAGGTATTGGTGCAACCCTTTATGTGACACGAAGTGGTAAATTGCAGCCAGCCGGTTTCTTTAGCACTACATTGCAAGGATCACAGACAATGTGGTTGCTGTGTGAGGTGGAGGCCCTTTCTATTGCTGCAGCCATTAAGCACTTTAGTCCATACATCATCCAGTCAGATAAAAATGCTTGTGTGCTTACTGACAGCAAACCATGTGTACAGGCGTATGAATAGCTGTGCCGTGGGGAGTTCAGGAAAGCCCCCGCGTTGCGACCTTCCTATCTGTTGATAGCCGATAACGGGCTTCTGTCAGACAAGTTTCCGGCTCTGCTATTTTTCCTTCTGACTTTGCCAGTCACAATACTCGTTCAGGACAATGGCTGCCAGGTTTGCTCATTCATTTCATGTACTGCTGGCTCTGTCGTTCGCTTTATCTCTGTGCAAGAGGTGTTGGATGGATCTGTGTGTCTGCCCTTTACAAGCCGTCCTGCTTGGTTGGCCATACAGTCAGAGTGCCCTGATCTTCGTCGCACACATGCCCACCTCAGTCAGAGCACAAGACCTTCAAATAAACTGACCAATGTAAAAGAAGTTAAAAGATACCTTAATGTAGCAACCATTGTGACTGACGGCCTACTTGTTGTTAAACGTAGTGTTCCATATTCTCCATTTCAGGAGTGCATAGTAGTGCTGCATCAGGTATTACACAGCCTCTTAACTGCTCTCCACATCCAGAAAGGCCAGCCCAGTAGCCACCAGCTTAAGATCAGAGCTGGTCAAACATTTTCTCTATACCCTGAAATTTGGACATGGCTGTGGAGCGTGTTATGAATAGTTGCCACCCCTGTGCCGTACTGCATCATGCACCAAGTGCAAGGATTTAGCAGACCAAACCCCCCAAACATGCCCATCAAGTACTTATTCTCCAACAGTGACATCATTCACCTCAACCCTACTTCTTATGAATGAGCGGCATGTGACCTGCGGGATGCCTTGATACGTCTCTGCATTCAGATGCGCCCCATGGATGGCCTTCCGGCAGTCATCCGCACTTACTCTGCTCCTGAATTTAAGCCTCTTGTAAATGATGACTTTCTGCACCAGCACAGACTCACAATGGAACTGGGACACGCAAAGAAGTGTTAGAAAAACCCTGTTGCAGAAAGGGCTATTCAAGAGCTGGAGGAAGAGTTGTTACGTAAAGATCCTTTGGGTGGTGCTGTCTCTCCTCTCAGTCTGGTGGTCACTACAGCTGTATTGAACTCTTGTCTCTGCTCATGTGGTTTGTCAGCCAGGGAAATGTGGACTCAATGAGTACAGTTTTCCAATGCCCAAATACTCTTGGGTGATGACACTCTTATTTCGGTTCAGCAACAGCAGCACCTTACAAATCACTTATATAGTAATCATTCTAAAGCCCTCTCCTTTGCACGGAGATATCATATCTCTTTACTTTACGTGGGTGACATGGTCTATTTTCACTCTGACGGAAACAAGTCATGGACACGGCATCGGTATCTTGTCATCTCTGTGGACACCCAATTTTGTAACATCAGAACGATTGTTGGGTCCCAGCTATGTAGCTCATCGTGTGAGACAGTCTGATGCTTCAAGGTTCCTTCTGAAGTCTCGGACGACTTTTCACCAGGGGGTGTGTCCCCTGGCATCTCATCCAACGATGATGACCTGCCTCCAGTGCAAAGCCCCCACCTTTGTCACCTACTATCCCCTATGCTCTATCAAAATCTGTCTTGACACACCAATGTCAGGCTCACCCCCACCTACCCGGCTGATGGAGAGCTCTCCACTGGCCCCTCCCCCATGCAGCATGGACCCCTTGTGCCCACCTGTTCACCTCATAGACTATGTTCTTGACCCTTAAGAGGCCTTACTGTGTTCATGTTTGTGTTACTTCTGAAGTTATGCTTAATTCAGTTCCTTGAAAAAAAAAAGATAAAGGTAGCGCCCGTACCGAGTAGCAGCACTGGGTTATATCTGTTCTCTCATTGGTTATTGGGCTCTCATTCTGTTATATGTGTGCCTGAGTGATGCACACGCTCTCTCTGTTTCTCAGTAAACTTGCAACCTCCTATGTGCATGTGTTTCGGCTCCTTATTATCTTTACTGGCACAGATCACAGGGTCAGCAAAGCAGCATAAGTAGAGAGGGAAAGTGAAGGTGTAGACTGAGCTATGACATCATAAAACATGGATCAGATTTTTGAAAATCAGCATCGCTTTGCAGGGGTTTTACCTTTTTGACGTAATATGAATGATTATTTATGGAGATATAATTTATGACGTTGATCCCACTGAATTACAATTGTGTCTCAAACAACCACTTCAGTATTTGATGATGTCCTAAACAAACAATTTGCCCTATTCAGTTTCACTAGCAAAGTAATTATGTAAGAACTGGATTGGACTGAAATAATTTACCTAGTCAAATTACATTAAATGCCCTTTTATTGTAGGTAACCTGCTCCCTGAAATGTGCTTGCCAGAGCATGAAATTAATTTCATTGAGGGAATTTATGTGTATTTAAGAAATAGGTAATTTTAGTCTTTCATATCTGAGCCACTATACAAGCTGTAGGCCTACAAATGGGTCACCAATGGAAGCACTGAAGAAAATACAATTGTTTTCTAAAAATCTGTTGCAAACTCATAATTAAATGTTATTAAGGTCTGTATGATATGGCAAACACTAGCTTAGATGATCAAATTTATTTCATTTCCTAAATGAAATTAAAGAAAGGAAATTTCTGTCTCATTATTTATTTGCTTATGCTACTTGATATAATATTTATAGGACTGAAAACCTTGGCACATTTTGACATCTTGCCAGTCCATTGTTTTTGCCAGAAGAGAGGAAGTGTGTGGAAGTGACTCCCCCTTTTGGAGTTGGCACAACCACCTTTTGGACAAACCCTGCCCACATTTGGAGATCTCCGGCCTGCCTTTTTGTAGGTTGAAGACTCCTTATATCTTTACTAGAGGTTTGGAGCTCCCACCCCTTTTTAGAGCTATGACTGCAAAAAAGCACTGAAGCTCTGTCTTCCATCTCTTCCCTTCTCCATTGCCCTTCATGTCAAGTAGGTGTAGCTGAAGGCCGGAGACCTCCAAATGGGGGCGGAATCACCAAATGAGGGTTACTCCAGAATCTGCGTTACTCTAGAACTGGCGTGGTTACATGTACTCCAAAAGGGCGTTGCGCCAACTCCAAAAGGGGGCGTCACTTCCATTCATGGTTAAGGTAAAGGAAAGGGTTAGGTAAGGGGCTCCCTATATCTCAAATGATGGTTTATAGCTCCTGATACTTTTTGGAGCACTGCCTATGAGAAGGGTATAGCTGCAGGCATAGCTCATCGCCATTAAAGATATTGGGAGCCTTAACCTTATGTTTTATCCTAACCTTAACTATAACTGCATTCAAAACAGGATAAATCCACCTCGGAAGGGCACTTCAAGGGGGAACAATTGTGGCTGCCATGTTGAAGGATCGTTCCAAACTGAAGGGCTCATAAATAGCTGCTTCAAAGGGCCCTTTGAAATAGGCATTTCCGTAGGGTCTAACAGATAGATATTTCGCTGCTAAGCAGACCAGAACTGGAGCATACGTCACAAATATGGATGGTTTGCAAAGTTTAATTTAGTGTGTGTTCCATTCTGTTGGGCTCATCCCTATGCCCTAATCCCTTTGGAGGGTTTGCCCTCCAGAATGAGAGTTTCTGAGGGTTGATTTGTGTTGGGCTCAAAAATATCCGTAATTCAGACGGATTCAATTTAACATCATCTATTCAAGCCAAAGGAGCCGCTGCCGTCGCACATAGTCTGATGCTATTTTATATCACCTGCACCTCATCAGAAATATTTACACATTATGTAAATATGCCTAACAAACTTCTTTCAAAATGCAAACAGAACAGGAATTATTTAAATCTTTATGATTTTATGAAGAAAAGTAAGCTTCATGTTGAAACAGTTGTGTTTATCTATTTTAAGAAAAAAATAAACAAATGTACAGGGCATTTATTAAATAAATAAAATGCCACTAATAATATAATTATTGTATTTAAACTGCTCTAGAATAGCAGATCCAGGTAATTTACAGAAAAACACAAGCTTTTTGTTTGAAACTGGTAATGCTTGTGCTATTTTAATGTAAATTCGCTGGTTCAGTCTTATTTAAATTAGTTTAAATAAAATAATAATACAAAATGGCATTTTATTTATGTAATAAATGACTCTACATTTGTTTATTGGTTTCCATTGGTTACATTGCAGTTTCAAAGAAAATCATTTAAAAAATAGGTTAAAATTATTTTTAAAAGTCAATTTTGATTATTAAAAGCTATAATAGACCATGGAGATGAAGTGATGTCACATGTTTTTGTTATTGTTTATAGAACCAGATTGTAGTTGCATCTGTTTAATTTAAACCAAATTACACTTGGCAAACCTCTGTTTTTGTGACATATTCTCTGGCTCAGGTCGCTTGGCAGCAAAGTGTCCATCTGTTGGAAGTGTCTCTGCAGTAACGGGTGTTTTCAAATCTGTGGGCGTTTTCAAACCGGGATGGGCGTTTCTAAACTATCCAATAAAAGTAGGGAATCTCCGTGTAGAAATCAGCAGGCATTTCCAAACCAGGATGGGTGATTCTAAACTAACCAATGAAAGTAGGCAATCTCAATGGTTTGTAAACACCCACTTATTGGGAAAAGCCCATTTCTCTTCTGCAGATATGTAGTCTCATCTGTTGAACCCTATGGAAATGTCCGTTTTGAGGGGCAATTCGAAGCAGCTATTTATGAGCCCTTTGGTTTGGAACTTCAACATGGCGGCCACGATAGTTCCCCCTATAAGTGCCCTTCGGAAGCAGATGTATCCCGTTTGGAATACTGTGTTAGCGTAAATTAAACCAGCTGCAATTGCAGTCTATTTCTATTAAACAAAAACATGTGATATCCTTTCATCTCCATAGTCTATAAAAGCTTTTAATTATTATAATGGCCTTTCAAAAATGATTTTAAACACCTGGCTTTTTGTTTGAAACTGGTAATGCTTGTGCTATTTTAATGTAAATTCGCTGGTTCATTCTTATTTAAATGAGTTTAAATAAAATAATAATACAAAATGGCATTTTATTTATGTAATAAATGACTCTACATTTGTTTATTGGTTTCTTTTTTTATTCAAATAAATAAAACACAAATGTTTAAACATGAAGCTTAAATTTTTCATAAAGATTTAAATAATTTATTTTCAGTTTTGTATTCTGAAAGCAGTTAGTGATGCAAAATCCTGTGTAAATATTTCTGTTTAACGTCAGCCTTTGTACAAAGCGGCTCCTTTGGCTTGAATAGATGACGTTAAAGTGCTTTCCGAGATACTGATATTTTTTAGCCCTACACCCTTCATAGGGACGAGCTCTTCGGAATGGTACGCACCCCGTAAGTGGAAGTTAAACCCACTTTTGGAGTTGGCGCAACCCCCTTTTGGAGTAACCCCGCCCTATTTAGGAGATCCCGCCTCCATTTGGATGTCTCTGGTCTGCAGCCATACCTACTTGCTGCCTGCCTATCCTTCTCCCTCAAGGGCTCAAAAATGGAGTTGGAATTTCGCCCTTCGTCAGGAATATCACTAGGGGGCGAAATGCGACACTCGTTTGAGACAGAAAAAACGCGGCTTTTGCGGGACTTTAAACGCTCCCTTGCAGCGTACATGGGTTGTGACGGGATGCTCAGATGAGCTGTGTGATGACATAGGGAGCCTGTTACACACTCCTTTGCTGTTCCAGGAGCCCCCATCTCATCACACAACACATCTCTCAGGACACACAACGCACTGCCGCTGCGGAGATAGGAGGACCGAGCAAACAAGGTATGAAAGAGGATTTACTATTCACATGACAACACGATTGGATGAACAAGGTTTTCTTTTTTTGCTACGCTTATTTCTTGCTCACGATTTCTTTAAGGAATCAGATCATCGCGCACTTAATTAAAAGGTTAGAGTGAACTTTACTTTGCTGCTGTGTCATTGCTCAGAATGGAAACAGAAAACATACATTTCTGTTTGAACTTTTTATTACTTGCAGTAAGCTTGATAAGTATACTAAATCACATTATTGCAGTCATTGTGTTTGTTTAATTATTTACATTTCACTTTCATGGATACATAGGCTTGTTTGTTGTACTCGTCTTTGTTCAGATTAGTCAAATACGATTTAAATATCACATGGAAATAAAATGGTATTGGTCAGTTTACAAGACATTAACAGTAATGTCTTGTAACTGAGCATTGTTTGTAGCTGTGTTCTGAATAGATAATCACTTTATTTCACTTCAGACACTTTTATGTCCCAGGTTGATTTTTATTAAAACTAACAGATTTCACCTTTAACATTATTGTTATGAATGTATACCAAATGTCTTAATCATGAATTTGTGCTATGTTTTTATGTATAGTTTTTTTTATTGTTTTACCCTCATACAGACTTTCAATCTTAAACTACGAAAAACCACCACAAAAGCACAAATTATTGTTTTTAAACCTATGATGATCTAAAGAAAGGGTGAAATAAGCTAAACATAATAAACCATTAATAAACAATTAATAAATTATTCTACAAATCTGTCCCACATTTTTGGCATCATTTAACGTTAGTGTACTTTCTTCACCAAGGAGACAACAGCGTAACTAAAAAGAATGCTTGATATAATATGAGACATTGATGTGTGATGTGAGAAGAAAACAAATTACAGTTTTCATTATTATGTGTCATTTCCAATCAAACTGTAATTTTGTCAAACTTAAAAAACATTAGTCTATTTAATTGTAAGTAGCAAAGATACATAAATGCTAGCTATGAAATAGCCCTTTTTTACAGACTGTGATGATGCATTTCCACCTTATTTAGCAGCGTAAATTTAAATGTATATTTTTTATAAGGTTTTTTTTTAAATATTGAGTGTAAGTTTCTAACTTTATTATTTGTTTTATATTACCCTGGAATAAGTTTTTAAAAATAAATTACGACAGCAGCAAGTGGTTTCTATTACAGCTGCTGAGAGAGTGACAGTAAATTTGGCATCTTCACCCATTTTACTGTCTTAATCCACCAATCTCTATTTATTCCTCTTCTGGAAAGTCATTCAAACATAAGAGTGAATATTTTTATTTTGGTCTGGACCAAATGGGTAAGTGAAACTAATATTTGCTGTGATCTCCCATTCACCGATGTCAAAGTTTACCCGACAAACCTTTACTTCTGTGTTCCAAAACCTGGTTTGTGAAAAAGGTCTATTAGCTGTAGGAAGACAAAGGAGAAATTTTATTCCAAAAATGTCATTTCCACAAAAGAATGCTATTAAACATAATGCTTAAACGGAATGACAGCCTCCGACACCATTCAGTTTCATTTGTAGAGAGAAAAAAAGATGCAATAATTGAGAATGGTGACTGAGACTAATGTTCTGTCTAACATCTCCTTTTGTGTTCCACAGAGGAAAGAAAGTCATATGGGTGTGGAACAACATAAATGATGAGAAAATTATGGCAGAATGTATTTTATTATTTTGGGTGAACTATTCCTCTACGAGATAGTTTGTAAATGTTTTTTCTTTTACCAGAATGCCGGCAAGTGGTTTTGAAACTCTTATATTAATATGCATTTCAAATTAATAATAATAATAATAATAAAAATGATTTTAGGTGCATTACCAAAATAATCTCTTTGGGTCATGTCTCTTTAAGATAAATCTTTATGAGTGAAGAGTGGAAAAATCTGGTGTGATATCCATGGGTGTTTCCTAAACGGACATAAGTTAAACTAACTGTCAGGAACTGATTTAAGGCTTCCTGATTTAAAGTCTGGAGTGTGGCTTTTTGCGACCAGGCCCAGAGGATAGATAGAAAGAGAGTGACAGGAGAGAAGGACAATGAGAGAGAGAGGGTGGGAGGGTTTAGGTATGAGAGAAAGGGGTCCCTGGGAATGTCACATCTATAAACCACTCCTTTAGCATTACAGGAAGGGCAAAAAGTTATCATGTTTTGGCCTTCTGTTTTAACCTTCCAGTGCCTAGGAAAACACTTTTGAATTTGCATTACTGTAAGAATCTTGTCTATCAAATGATTTATGCCAGCCATCAACATGTGGTTGGCACTGGATTTATCGCTGTTTTTTCCTCTCTTAAAGTATCATTAAGTAGTTTTATGTTCTGCTTTTAAAATTCTTTCACCATGTTGTTCAAATTAAGATGAAGATCCTTTAATTGTACATATAATCATCAAGAGAATGTTAAAGGGGTAATTCACCAAAACATAAAAATGTTATGTTATTATTTACTCACCCTTGTGCTGATATGATGCTAGTTTGATATCTTGTTATATGGGTAGTTGACAAATAACATGTGCATTAAAACCACATGTATAATGATTATAAAAGTATTAGAACAGTTTATTAGATTATCTTGTCATGTGATGTCATCTTCGCATGTTTCTCATTTTAGAATGAAGGACTAGGGCTAAGGACTTAATGGATCTCTCGGCGTATGTTGCTAAAATGGTTGTGGCTTATGAGTACTTGTAGTAGTTAAAGACTAATGTATAGTAGACTCTTGTAGTAGTCAATTAATGTAATTTGCACTTGTTGTTCTGGTTTTTTTTTTTCAATACCAAACTAGACTTTTAAATTAAAAGATAACAAAGAACCAGAACATTTAAAAAAACTAATTGATAACTAATTAGCTACAACAATAATATTCATGTTTTTCTGGAAAGCAAGCCAGTTGCTAATATATAGCAAGGCACTAGCTAAAAAAATGTATAACCACAAGTTCATTCACTGTATGGCAACGTTGGCATTGCATTCCAACTTGAACTTTATATTGAAATTATCATTGTGCCACATTGCCATTATTAATTACAGGACTTAGCATTAGCTGAGTATTATTTGCTATTACAAGATGCAAAAGTTACAGTGTAGAGGAGTTTTAGTAAACAACTCTTCGGCCACTTGAAAGCAAGTGACACATTATCTGCAAATGGCAACAACAGTTCACTTTCTTTGTCGTCTTAGTTGTCACTTAGCATGTTGTCTCTTAGAGTGTTGTCCCTCAGATTTCCAAAGCAGTTTGGAAAAACGAGCAGAACTGTCACAGCTTACGTTTATCTCACTGAATTGCTCGGGATGATTATCCCGCAGATGAGCGAACATGTTGGAGATGTTCCCATGTTTCTCTGTCACTTTTCTGCTACATATTTTACACAAAGGGAAAACATCTTCGACCAACAGTACCCCTGAATTTTTATTGAATCCAAAATACTTCAACACTTTTGAGTTAACCCTATTAGAGGGTGGATAAAGGGTCTGCTGTGTTCCTTCTTTAGCCATGCTTCTCATCCACGTTTGTTTTGTATACATCAGTGTGTGCATGTGTCATTTATGCCGCATTCACGCAGTCTTGGGAATCTTGATTCACTGATGGATAAAAACTACTGTGCGATCAGACTTTTTTTTGGACTAAATGGTTATCTAAAACTATTTACGGTATTTGAAAGTGCCCATGATAACAATATTGTGCATGTTAATTACGGTGATATACCATATTACAGAATACACTTACGTACATGCCTACTTATGGCTTTTAGGTTGTTATTTATCAAGCCCTGCTTAAAACCTCTTAAAGGTGCACTCAGTAACTTTTTGTTGAACTTACACTGATACCTAGCTGCTTGGATGCAGCATCATTAAAAATCAATAGTTTTCAGTTTCGGATACCATTATAGAAATATAGTATTCACAGTCAGCCATGATTTAAACAATGAGTGAATGTGTCAAATAACATTAAGCAAGTAGTATTCATCTGGTCATGTGTGTCTAACATGGCAGCCTCCATGTGCGTACCCTCTCCATATAGAATAAAACAGCTTTTATAAGGTTACTGATATGACTGGAGTCTTCATTTTAATGTGAGGTGAATTTCTACATATATTGCAAAATTACAATTCATGTCATTAGGAGTTAAACATTTTAAATGAGGAAAAAATTACTGAGTGCACCTTTAAGTTATTCTTTACATTAGAAAATGACCCCTGCAGATTCATTCAGCTATGCATTATTTCATTTAAGATTTGGTTAATTTAGTACATGCATTTTATCCTAAATAAATTTTAGGCAAAATCCACAGTAATCCGTTTTCATGTCAAAATGTAATTTTAGTTTCCTAACATCATAATTTTCCAAAGTATATGGCATTGGAGAGAGCGTTGAAACTCTACATTTTCAGTGGAACACTGTTCTGGTATAGACGAGAGGCATACATGTGATGAACTCAATCAATACGTTTTGAAATGAAAGCGTATTAGTGTGGACATGGTCTTAATATAATTGTGAGACTCCAACTAGTAAAAAGCATTTTGTCTTCATAGAACTCATAATTACACGTTGTAAACTCTGAATTCTATGGAAGCTCCAACTTGACCGTCATAACAACGTTGCAACAGCATATAGTGGTGAATTATTGATGAATGTAGTAATACATATTTTGCTGTTATCAATAACAAAGCCAGTATGAGTGTTGAAATAGAAACGAATAACTTCCGAGGTCTCAGGACGTGAGCAGCTCCAAGTAGAACCTCTGAGTTGCCATCTTGTAATTACAGTAATTCCGACATAAGACATGAACACAGCATTAGTGTAATTACAACAGTTTTGGCTTGGGTGATGTACTGAATTAGCTGAATCTTCATAAACAAATAAGCAAACTTCAAAAATGTCAAAAAGAAATTGTTTGCAATTGGAAAGTTTTTTTCAGTTACAACCAGCACAACATTTTCCAGTTAAAGTAAAGAAGGTGTGATTTGCATGTGTTTGCCAAAGCTTTTCTGCTGGACAGAAATCTAGGTATACAGTATCCCCCAAAAATATTTGGACACCTCTTGGCCACACTTTTAAAAAAATTACGACTGTCATTGCAATTGATAACAAAAGATCTATTCAAGTAGCATTTATTTTAAATAAATAAAGCACATGCAAACAAAACATTTCAGGGCTCGAGAGTCTTTATATGTCATTAAAGGGATAGTTCACCCAAAAATGAAAATTCTGCAAGCATTCAATGACCTACATGTTGTTCTAAACCAGTATGATGTCCTTCCTTTCATGGAACAGAAAAGGATAGGTTAGGCAGAATGTTAGCCTTGGTCTCCTTTTGTGTTTTTCCACTAAAGAAAAAAGTTATACAGGTTTGGAACAACATTATGGTGAGTAAATGATGACATAATTAAAACAATTTTAGGGTGAAATCTTTAAATCAGAAATGTAAGCAAGGTTAACCACTCTTTTTGTAATACTGTTACTTTACACAGAAATGTCTTTAAAGAATATGACTATTTAAGAGAAAATTATTCAGATCCTAATGGAAGTCCTCCAAATGTACATTCATTCTCTTTATCCAGACTTCTGGGAAGCATGTTCATTTTCAAGACTAAAGAAAAAAACAAAAGGATAATTTTCCACATATGAGTCTTGTCATGTGGTTTCGGTCCCCATCCAAGCAGGAAATGTTTGGAAGCCAAACAAAAGAATCACATGATGTTTCAGCCCCTTGGCCATGGCCATACCATATTAATTTAAAAAGGAAATAACAACAGAATCAAGGCAGATGTTAAAGATGTTTTAGAACGCTCTGAAGGTTCCACATGGAACACCATAACAAGAATAGTCTCGGCTTGTGTATAATCAGTTAGCACATCATGAAACATGTAAAAATAGTGAATATTTGTTGCAAAGTTTATAACTGATTTGTAATGTTATCTGTATAGAAACGTGGGCATAGATTTGGGGGGGGGGGGGGGGGGGCGTATTGAATGAACCAACAGAAACAGAGAACTCTATAATGCCTTTTTAATGATGGTATTTCAAGAAAGCTTTGATTCCCTCCTATTCTTTCCAACTTAACAACAGTTCTGTTACCACACTCCTGGGAACAACACTAGGTTCACAGTTTACCTGGCACTAGCTGTTTGTTTACTGTCAGTTGCTTGACAAAAATAACCACTAGAAGGTCATTAGGAAAAGCACACTTCCCCCAAAATGTGTTTATTTTAATTTTTAGTTCCTTAAAGACTCTTTTGGGATAATACATTTACCTAAACCAAAAACTGTAACCAGGCATCCTTATTTTGTCTATTGATCAGTCTGTCTGTTCATCTCTCATCCATCTCTTTATTTAAATGTGTAATAATTCTTCATATTCTCTCTGCTTGTTTTCAGCTGAAACATTCAGATAATTTGGACACAGAAAAAAAAAAAAAAAAAAGGAACAATGTTTGGATGCTGGATTATCTTTCTTTTACTATCTGCAACATCTGAGGTACTATATTTGTAATTTGGACTCTTATATAGGAATTATACATGTGCCACATCATGCATAATAATTATACAATTCAAAAATAAAAAATATCTGAAAAACAAACATTAATTTTTTTTCAAAGGTTTATGTATCTTCAATTTTAAATCTCATTCCTTTGAACAGTTTTTTGTGGTGATACGCTCAGAGAACAACACTGGAGGTACGGCACAAAAAAATGCTCATGAAATGGACTTTACTCGCCACAACATTTTGACCGCACAGTTTGAATGTTACCAGAAGATTATGAAAGACACTAATCACAATAAAACAGGTGAAAATTTCTTATTTCTACAGAAAATGTATTTCCATTCTAATTTTTGATAAACTAGGACAATAAATTTTACCAAACATGATTGATTTTATTGTTGAGTCTAAGTTGAAAACTGAAAACTATTAGTCGGCTGTGATCGGACTAGTCACTAAGATAAAGAGAGTCATATTTGGCTGGTCGTGTGATCACATCATGGCTGCTCTCATGTGACAACCCAGCTCCATGTAAAATCAAACTGCTTTTATTTGGCTATTGATTTGATTGGATTCTACATCTCATCTCAGTGTACAGGATTTTAAAATCAATGTTTCTGTGTGTAAAACTTTTTTAATGTGGAAAAACAATTACCTCTAAGAGTGAAAATTTTGTACTGTATGAGAACAATTACATGACAGTCTGAGCATCAGGAACAAATATACATGTTAGTTTTTGAAAACAGGTGTTGGGGTGGTCTAGCATAGTAATTACAAAAAAGCAGTTGTATTGTTCAACATAGCCATACATAGTTCAAAATAATACATGACTGTATTACAGATGGTTCTATGTGTAAACGGACCTGGGATGGATGGCTGTGCTGGGACGATTTGGAAGCAGGTGTCACCTCAGCCCAGCACTGTCCGGACTACTACGATGACTTTGACACCTCAGGTGATTCCCACATAAGATTTGTTTAAATTACTTTGTATCCATAAGACATCGGGCCCTATTTTAAGAGCGTTAGCGCTAATGGCCATGAAGTTTTGTTATTTCCGTGCAAGCATGCACACAAATCATGACTAGTATTAACAGTGATTGTATCAGCACTCACTTCACTTCTACCGGTCGAATTTGAAAAATGTAATTCATTTAAAAATTCAACCAAAATATTTATATTCAAATTACACTTCAAACTAAACAAGAATCTAATCAAAATAATGAAGTGGCAAAAAAGCATACCAAATCCAAACATTTTACCCTCTCCAACTTCTTCCATCGGCCCCTTTTGCAGTGACTTAAAAATCACTCTACAACAACAAGTGGAAAATACCAATACAAATTAGATCATAAATATAATTGTAAATATAAACATAATAAAAATTGAAAAATAAACCATGACCTATAGATAGTTTGACATAAATCTCATACATTTTTGTTTCATAAAACAACAGTGATCATCATGGACATATTTTGATGTTCTACTATATTTTCAGAGTTTGGACATGAACATTATTACCACATTTTATTGGTGAAATCTCCAAATTGCAGAAATTAAATTGAAACAGATGTGGTATTGAAACGTCTTAGCGCAATGACCTATTTCTCAGGAAAATAGCAAAATGTGTTTTTGCGACACTTCATTAGCATTCAATACACCCACAGTTTGTGTGCATACACTCACAGAAAGCGCAAACACTCCCACCGATGCTCAGAATTTGCGCACTCACGAAAATTGGATAAGAATTAGCGCACAGTGCTGCACTTTACGTGCTTACGAAAATAGAGCTCTTCATAATAAAGCCTCAATTACTGTATATTACTAACTGATTATTGAATCATGTTTTATCAGAAATGGCGACGAAGATTTGCACTGATTCAGGCCAGTGGTTTGTCCACCCGGAGAGTAACAGAACATGGACAAATTACACAGGCTGTCAGCATATGCCTACTGATCACAAAAGGGTGAGTTCTAATTTAGGATTTCCCCAGGTCCTGGAAACCCCACACTGGAAAAATGTAAAGATTCCTGAGGCACCATTTGAGGTTCTTCAGAAGTCACACTGAAGGAGCCCTTTGAAGAATCAATTTAGATCTCTGAGAAACTAATTATTGGTTCCTGAAAAAACTCTAAAGACTGCTAATGGTTCCTCCAGTAACCCAATTGAAAGGGAAAGGTACTGAGGTACTTGAAATATATCTAGAAGTTTCTGGAATATATAAATAGGATATTTGAGACTCATTTAAAGGGTGCCTAGATGTTTCTTTTAAGATGTATAGTAGCGGTCCATTTTATTCTAATAATTCATACGTTTCTTGTACACAAAACAATTTTTGTTAACTCTTTCTATGAAGCCCATATTTATAATACATTGTATGAGACATTATAATGCATTAGTAATGTCTCATAAAACACCTTCTCATAAATAAACTCTCATAAATAAGTGTAACCATAATTATAATTCATTATAATACTTACCTTTTCATAGTTATACCAAAGAGTATAATGCATTATAACACAAGCAACATCAAATTTTATCTACAGATGTTATAAGGTTCTGTGTTGTGTATATATATATATATATATATATATAATATATGTATATATATAAATATATATATATATATATTTGTAATGTACTGTATATAAAAGTTATGCTTTAAGGACAGTGATAAAGCAGTGTCTTAAGACATTTTATGTGGTCATAAGACATTTTAAGTCGTGCTAGAAGTTATATACTGTACATTACAGATGCACAAAATATAAAATAACACACATTCAATGTAAATTTTGAAGAAAAGCACTTGAAAATCTACAAGATAAAAATACACCAGAAACTCTGTCTTGAGAAAAAACCTGTATGTTGATCACACATGTAGCCAATCTTCTTTGGTGTAAACACAAAAATCATTTCTATACTGGACTCTATTCAATAAACTTTAATGTTTGTACATCAAAGAAAACTTATAATATGATCACGTCTTAAAGCCTTTTGACTGTTTACACTATGCTGCTTTTGCATGGGAGCACAAATACAATTAACTTTATTAACGTCTGCTGTGTTCAAATTGGATGTTGCTTGTGTTATAATGCACTATAATCTTAAGTATAACTATGTATAACTAAACTATAGTATAACTACTATAACTAATTATAACTGTAGGTATATTTATTTATGAGAAGTTATAACTTATTATAAGCTGTTTAATGAGACAATATGAATGCAGTATAATTAATGTATAATGCCTTTACAATGCATTATAAATATGGGCTTTGTGGAAAATGTTACCAAATTTTCTTGTCATATGCTCTTACAGTTTACTTAAGCATTAAAAATGTCAATGCTAAAATGTATGAACAAAAAAATTATTAACAACTGACACAGCCCTTTAACAGCTCTACAAACCATTAATTTTCCTTGCAAATATATAAAATAGTAAACTATGGTTGTCATGTTAAATTAAGTGTTTCTAGTGTGTTTATAGGAAACATAGTTTTATTGGATAGTAAGTTTTTTGTGTCTAATTTCTTTCTTTTTTTTCAGACAGCACTTAATCTCTACTACTTGGCTTTGATTGGTCATGGATTGTCGCTTATATCTTTGTTTACTTCTCTAGGGATATTTTTCTATTTCAAGTAAGTCATGTGGAAAAATTGTGTATTGCACAAAAACACTGACTAAGATATCATAGAAATTGCCTCCCTTGTCATTGAATCTAACATAGCTTTCTGGGGGTGGGGGGGGTTTCTCACTCAGGAGCCTAAGTTGCCAAAGGATAACTCTACACAAGAATCTCTTCTTCTCCTTCGTACTAAACTCTGTTATAACCATCATCTTTTTCACTTGTGTTGCAAACAACCAAGAAGTTGCCCAAGCCAATCTAGTAAGTATGCAAAACTTACAGGGACTCTGTTACCTGTTGTTAAATTACAAAGGAGAAAGTAAAGAATTAATGTATATTTTTACTTTAAAACATTAATGTGATCATTCCATTTTTGCGAATTCCCATTGAAAGTGATCATCCTTCCTTCGAAGAACTCACTAATAGTAAAATGGCAGTTTTGTGCCCTTTCTTTCGAAAAAGTAAGAAAACATTTTTTTCATGAAGAGCCCTTTTACAAAGTATTGTAAAAGGGCTCTTTGTGAAAAAAATTGTCTCTTTTGTTTGGAACGAAATTTCGAGTGCTGTCCCCTTTCCCACAGTGCCCTTCAAGGGCACAAAACTGCCACTTGGAAAACGCCCAGTAGTACTTGGTGCATCATCAGATTGACTTTATGTTATAATTATTTGCTATGGTAATTTGGATGTAACATCACAAAAATTGTTAAAAATGGCATTTAAAGATCCACTGTAGAGGACTCCGCATCAGAGGGTTAAATGTCTTTTCTTCCAGGTGAGCTGTAAGGTGTCTGTGTTTATTCACCATTATCTCCTGGGCTGTAACTATTTCTGGATGTTGTGTGAGGGAATCTACCTGCACACACTCATTGTGGTGGCCGTCTTTGCTGAGAAACAGCACCTCATGTGGTATTACCTTCTAGGATGGGGTATGTTTTCACCTCATCAAAATGCCCAGGGTGACACTGCTACATTGTCCTTACTGTTTGACCTTTGTTACCTTTGCTTCAAACTGTATGTTATCTCTTTACTACAACTAAAACAAATAAAGTTTAAATCTTTTCAAATGTTTCGCAGGCTTCCCGTTAATACCTGCATTTATCCATGCAATAGCCAGGAGTTATTACTACAATGACAAGTAAGTTCATTGTTTGTCATTGTGTATCAATAAAACTTACAATAGAATAAACAATCCAGCTTCTGTCAGGACACAGAAATACACTGACCAGGCAGAGACTCTGTTGAACATCTTGTAAAATCATAGCAGTAATGTCACAGAACATATTGTATGTATTGTTTACCCATTCATTGTTTTGATTTGTTTTTGTTTTGTTTTTGCTCATTTTGTTTTTCTTTGTCCACAGCTGCTGGATAAGTTCAAACACTTCTCTTCTCTACATTATCCATGGACCCATCTGTGCAGCCCTGTTGGTAAGTCATTTAATTTCTATCTCTGTTTCTCAATCTCACACTTTATCTCTGTAGTCTATCTTTCACCCTTCCTTTGCAATGTGTGTGTAACTGCATACTCTGGTTCCCAACAATCAGTTCAAGCTACAGCAATCAATGCTTTATAATCAAAGTTCCGTTTTTGTGTTTTCCTTTGTTGTGGTTGGGGATCAAATATGATCAGGAACTATTGTAACTATGCATCCCCGAAATAGAAGGAAAAGGAAACTTAAGGAAAAAAATCTCTTGAACTGTTTATGTAGAGCTGCAACTGCCAATTTAGAAGTTGAAAGGCTGCACTGTATAAGTGGCGTACTCTTTACTCATTTCAGTAAGCTGCTTTCTTCACAGCAACGTAATATCCTTGTGACTCTTGTGTAAAAAACATGGCTTCCGAAGCTATTTTATTCTCTGTTGCTTAGCTTTATTTCCAAAAGTTGTTGCTGTGTTTGTTTCCTTAACCTTCTATGGTGACCTGCAGTGGAATTGCGCTGCAATAGTGGGGTTTCCCTCTTATGTAAAACTCAGGGATTCCCCCAATGTACAAGCGCATATACGTGAATGTGAGGGACAGTTGATATTTTACATTGGTGTGTATGAATGGGTATAGTTTATAGTGTATGTGTTTTTCCCACTGTACTCCGAGAAGTGTTTTATTTTTTCCGCTGTGTTGACTTGATGTTGTGCTCCATCCTATATTGTTTGATACCAGGTCTGTTCATGCACATACACACTCTTCAAACACCCATCAAAACACTGCTTATGTGTTTACATGGCCAAATTAAGACACTGAAGTGAAACTGAGGTGTATTATACCACTTTCTCTTAATCCCTTTAGTGGTGTATGGAAAATGGCGTTCTCATTTATATGACGCATCAGAATGCCGCTTTCTGCAAAAAACTCTTAAGTGCATGTAAACGTGGTCACTGTTGTTGTGTCTCATGAGATGGCTTGCTCAAAATGAACAGAGGAATTTTTTATAGAGACACAGTGTTTATATTTTTTTAAGAAAATTAACCTGTGAATGGCTTACTTAGAGCTGTCTCTGCATATTAAGCTGGGTTAGGAGAAAGAATTTTAACACACAAAAATGTACACACTTTTGCTTTCAGTAAAGCCTGAATGTTGTTATCATCTTCTAGTGATGTCAGTAGTACCAGTGCTTCAGTATTTATTTGATTGTAAATATTAATATATTTTTATATTAGGTAAGTTATTGAGACCGGTCTTTCTACAGTATCGATAATATCGAATACCAACTAAATTCTTTACCCACATTTTTCTCATTATGATCTATTTTAGCCTATTAACTGCCTGCTATCTTCTAAACAAACTTAAAACACCCAACGAATCAACAAAAGGCCTTTCAACTCTCAACTGTACACAGTGTGCACTGAATAACGTAAAGCCACAAGGGACAAAAATTGTTTTTTTTTTTTTTTTTTACTTTTTTAAAGCACATAATGTTAAAAGCACGTAAATTCTTATCTTTCAGCATTTCTGAGGCTGAGACAAAAGTTTTAGTTTTAGTAAAATTTAGAGATTTAAAATATAAATGACACCTCCACAGATGTAACATTTAAACTTTTATTACAAAGTGTAATATATTCCAATATGTCTAGGCTAAGCCCTGAAAATACGTTGGCCCTAGAACCACCTTTGCCTAAACCTAACCATATAGGTTAACCCTTTACCACAAAACCCTAAACCTAACCATGATTTTAATAGGAACTTAATTAATAACCTAATTTTATTAATTAAAAGTTAATAACTATTTTGTACCACAGAAGAAAGAAAACATTGGGGTTTGGAACGAGATGAGGAAAGCATAAAATTGACATTCAACAATCATTTGTATTGCATAGATATAAGTATGCAATGAGTAACCAAATTTGTTCACTGAGGTTTCAGCAAAAAAATAATGTCTGTATTTTATTGATTTGAAATTCTGTTTGTTGATTAGTTGGTCTCTATTGGAATAAAAGTCATACCTTTTTCTACAAGCTAAGTTGTACGATATTGCACGATTTTGCTATCTCGTACAAATTTTTACATATGAGTTGTCATGAGACTACTGTATGTTGGTTTAAATAGGAATATACAATAATAGCCTTTGATGAAAATACTTAATCCTAATTGATTTAGCTGTTAACCAATATCACGTATTATACCCATAGCACTTCATATATTCATTCAAAGGATGAAGAATGCTGAAGAATGTAAAAATACAATTTATTTTCTCCATAAAGAAATTTTCAGCCATTTTTATGTATCTATAAAAGCCACAATTCAGTATGATTTCAAATTAAACATTTTTTTAAATGTTGCCACCAGATCAGTGTACTATTTACTTGAGAGCTTTTGCTAGCAGATCGTACAGTCCAATTTACGAACTAGTCATGAGTGAGTGGTTCATTGCAAAGAAGAGTAAGCAAAAGCAAAAGTGCATTTTCTTTTTTTATCTGAGATCATCCCAGATAGCACACTTACACCTCAGCGATGTCTGTTTTAGATCTTTTCTCCTGGAAAGAATCAAAATCAAATTGACATCTGCTGAACATCTTAAAATAAATGATTTACGAACATTCTAAATCACAAATGTCTCAAAGACATCTGCTGAATGTCTTGTTGACATCCGAGACATACTTATTGACATACGCCTTATAGACGTATTGCAGATGAGCACAGCACACAACATAAAAAATATGTCGTAAAAGCACTCAACAAATAGACATCTGGGTGATATACATGTGCTATCAGGGATATTACACCCAGTTATCAGGTCATTTGGTCACATCCGAAAGACAGGCTCACTGATTAAGTAACTTGACTTGATCATTACTTTTTTTTTTACTTCAAATCAATGTTGTGATTTACTGTATCTCAGAGCTGGTTGGTTTAGTTCATGGCTTAAATCTAATTTTTCTCTCTCTTCATGTTTCCTCTCTTTTTTTAGGTTAATCTCTTTTTCCTTTTAAACATTGTGAGAGTGCTGATCACCAAGCTGAAGGTGACCCACCAGGCAGAGTCCAGTCTTTACATGAGAACTGTTAGGGCCACCCTAATTCTGGTACCTCTGCTGGGCATTCAGTATTTACTGCTGCCTTACAAACCTGATGGACGGCTTGCCTCTGAGATATTTATGCACACAATGAACATACTGATGCATTTCCAGGTAGTTATTGTTGAAGACAGTTTGAGCATGGTGCTGTATAAACAAACGTGTAATGTGTAAATGGTTTAACAAACTGTTAATTTATTTGTGAAATGAAAATGATTATTTTTATTCCATAGGGCCTCTTGGTTGCCACAATATTTTGCTTCTTCAACAGCGAGGTAAGCAACCATTTTAGTGCTAATATAAATGTGTTCTTTTTCCTTTCATATGACCTGAAATGTTAATCAATACACGCTGAAATTTCTAACTTGAATTTGCTAATCAGGTGCAGAGTGTTTTGCGAAGGCACTGGATCCAATATCGCATCCAGTTTGGCAGTACATTCGCTAACACAGAGGCTCTGCGTTCTGCATCCTACACAGCCTCCTCGATGACAGAGGTCCATCGATGTTACAGCATTGACAGCCACATGGACACACTAAACGGCAAGAGTTTTCACAGTCTGGAGACCACCATTCTCCGATCAGACAATCTATACATGTGAGAGACTTGCAAGCAGCCTCACTGGGAATACCACTGACCAAATATGTATGAGTAGAGGCTTACTGGACATACATATGGACAAGACACTTTGTACTACAGACACAAATAAGCCTTCGCTCATAACCTGGCCATAATATTTGCCTCTTTATGGATGGGATTAGCCATTTTTGACTGGAGAAAATACTATATTTTACATGGAATATTAAATTCAATGCAGTTGGAACACTATGGGAACATCATGTATTGTCAGTCTTTCTGATTTATTTAATTGAATGGACCTGAAGTAAGATTTTATGTGGGTATGAACTGAGGAGCTGTTCGTTGTTGCCTTTATGCATTGGTTGATGGCTTCTATGCCACTGTTTAAACAAAAAGGCTTCTGGCTTGAACAAAGATGAAGAAAGCACCGCAGAAACTGTGAATTCACATCTATGGATCTATGCATTGTGCTGGGTCTAAAAACTTTAATAAATCAAAGGAACATACAACGAATGACGCAATGATGTGATTACAGAAGAAATTGGTGATCATGTCTGTCCTGCATTTCATGTGGTTCTCGCTCTCGGTGGGGCACATGTTGAGTTGTGCGCGGATGCAGCGGAGAATCGCGTGAAGACTCCACATTTGCAAGGTCTCCGTGGTAACGCGCTCAACAAGTCATGTGATAAGATGTGTGGATTGAAGGTCTCAGATGCGGAGGCAACTGAGATTCATCCTCCGCCACCCGGATTGAGGCGAGTCACTACGCCACCACGAGGACTTAGAGCACATTGGGAATTGGGCATTCCAAATTGGGGAGAAAAGTGAAGAAGAAAAAAAAAAATAAATAAATATGTATGTATACTTTGATTAAAGAAACTGAAACAGAATAGAGTGATTGTCACTAAAAACTATTCAAAATACATTTCCATGCTGAAAAAACTAGCATATGTTGTGTTTTGGAGCATGTATCCAGAATGGGAGGCTGGTGTTCCCACCAGACTGTTTAACTAGTTTCAGCAGCAACACTAACTTGGTCAATGAGCTTCACCAGCAGTAACTAGGATAAACCAGTCTGGACATGTTATAATCTTCAAGGACAATTTAGATTTTCTCCACATGGGTTCAGAGTTTTTGGGGAACTGTCTCTCAACAGTGTCTCTATGGCTGGAACATACAGATGCTTTTGCCTCTTTTTCACTATCGTGTTTCTCATCTGCACATGCTGGATAAATAAACAATCATATGTTAAAATGTAAATATATTTCTACATCTAAGTGTGTTATGGATGTTGGCTTGGTGTATATAAATATATTTATAAAAGTATTTTTGTGTTTTTGAACATGAACATGATTAATTAGGTATAGGGCTTCAGATTTGAGATATATATAAATATATATAAATATGTCTCTTTTTATTGTTTTTTATCCCTTTTTCTATCCCCAAATTGGCATGCCCAATTCCCACTGCTTACTAGGTGCTCATACTCATTACTCACCTCAATCTGGGTGGTGGAGGACAAGTCTCAGTTGCCTCCGCTTCTGAGATAGTCAAACCGTGCATCTTATCACGGGGTTCGCTGTGCATGAAACCGCAGAGACTCCCAGCATGTGGAGACTCAAGCCATTCTCTGCGATCCACACACAACTTACCACGTGCCCCATTGAGAGCGAGAATTCGCGACCGTTCGCGACCACAAGGTTACCCCATGCGACTACCCTCCTTAGCAACTGGGCCAATTTGGTTCCTTAGTTGCCCTGGCTGGAGTCACTCAACACACCCTAGATTTCAACTTGTGTCTCCAGGGGGGGTAGTCAGTGTCAATACTCGCTGAACTACCCAAGCCCCCCTTATATCTCGTTTTTTTTTCTTTTCTTTTTTTTCTTTTTTTTATCCATTTTAAAATCCAGTTAATTCCCGATTGGCTTATTGTCTCCTACTCCTACTAGAATTGTTGTTACATTTGATAAAAACTACTATGATTATTATTATAACTATGATGAGTCACAACTGAAACGGTTCATCTCATTAGATGTAGCACCTTAAAATTATTTTAAAATGTTCAGAAGTTCTTTGTTAATTGTATTGTAAAGTACTGTATTTTAAAAACACTGTTTCACTGTTGATGGTGGAAATATAAGTACTTAAAGGTCAAATTTTTTTTTTTTTAAATACTAACCATGTTATGTTTGTTGACTGAAGTAATGATGCAGAACAATGAATTTTTTTAATATAACATAACATATTTTAGAGTAAAAGTCCAGTATAAATGCCGATTTGTTGCTGTTGTCACTGCATATATCTGCAGACATAGCTTCAGATTATTGTTATTCTCTTACTTGTTTTTTTTTGTTGTTTTTTTGTCAGCTCTGTTGATTCTGTAAGGCCCTGTTGATTCTCCAACTGCCAATATAAATAACTTATATTTATAAATATTTTTAGAAAATGAATATTTATATAGATATTAAATTAAATAATTTTTTATAAATATATAATATTAATTATATATTCTATATTATTATAAATATATGTTTATAATATGAATAACTTATATTTACATAAGTTTACATTGTGTTAAAAGCATTTAAATGCCTTAACTGAAATGCAGATTTTGGAGAACCAGGCTACCACACTTTTTACTGTAGTGAAAATTTCTTAGAGTTTATGTATGTTTTTTTACAGACACATACCTTAAAATCTTGGGTACAAAAACATTCCCAAAGTTATTGAAAAGATTGACCCTATAATGGGGTGTGCTGTCACACACCCTGCCATTTAATACTCCATCATAGGCTTTTCAGCTAAATTAATGATGAATTTGAAGAAATACCCTTGTCTTAGGAACACAGTTCAACCTTTAAAATAAATTGTACCTTAATTATATATTTGATGCTTGCCTGATTGTATGCCAGTGTGATTTTATTGTGATTTTTTTACTCAAGAGCTTTTACAAAACATGACGATATTGGAAATTTAATCTGGACCATAAGATTCACAAAAATGAACAGTTTTAACCTAGGTGTTTTAAATTAACATACAAAACCACCTTGGACTGAAATTAACTACAATTATTTTATTGGCGTAACCTGATGTTTTCAGGCTGATTTAGTCATGTTAACCTCGTACGACTCCACGGACACATGCGTGTATGTTGTATTTGGCTTCGCTATACGTAACACATAATTTTTATACATTTTAACCGACTGAATACTGTTCACAACACTTTAGACTAAAGACTTTAAGGGTTAAACGTCTGACGCGTGTGACACAACAACATGGCATCGATTTCCGTGAACTGCTTCTGTGGGCGCAGAGTCAACAAAAGTGCCTCTGGTAAGAAACCTCTTTATGTTTTTTCACTGAAACCTATTTGGGTGTAAAGAGTAGCGTTTCTAGTTTCATTTGATATGACAATTTAAAACATAAATACATTTTTTGCATGATAAACACAATGATAAACATGATGTACGCAGACGTGTATACTGTGGGGCATTATTCCCACAAAAGTAAAAAAAAAAATAAAAATAAATGTTAGTTATTTTGAATAACTTTCCACATTAGCAAATCTGTGGGTCATTTTGCTTCATTTTAATATAAATTTAATAAATATTTTATTTTATCACTGTACAATATGGTTATATTCATTAACAGCTGTACATGCATTCCTATATTCAATGTGTATTTTCACGTTGAGAATCAGTGGGTTTATCCAAAAGCTTTCAAGGACTTTATATGGAGTTGAACTATTATGAGACCATTGCAGACAGGCAGCACACTGGAGATTAAGTCATTCACTAAATAGGGAGCAAGGGGCCATCCAATAGCTCTCTATGTAGTGAAGTGCATTTACTCCTAAAATCCGACCAAAAGTTCAGTTTCAGCCTGCTGATTATGTTTCTCAGACATGGGAAAATAGAAATGAGTACATAGATTCATAATTTATAATGCTTAATTTTTCAACATGGTTGGTAATGATTGGATGATGCTGACCATGATGCTGACCATAATTTTGAATCTGAATTATTTATTCAGCTTTTCTGAAAATCAGATGTAATATCTGTAACACCTCATAAACATTAATAACCAAAACTCCTGGAAACATAATAAAACATGTAATGAAAAGATTTCACTTTCTATAGCATGGTTAACATTTCACAACTTAACCCCACTGTCCACATATGTGGACAACTAATTTTAGGATAAACTATTTGCTCTAGCTTTTGTTTTTTGTTTTTATTTTTATTTATTTATTTATTGCTTTTTTTTATTAGGTGCTACTAGTTAAAAGTCAAAAAGGAAATAGAAAATACAAACAACAGCCATGTTCGTGTCTCAGGAGGTTAAATGTTAATTTGTACTCAAATAAAACCTGTTAATTTAGATGTTGCTGTACCATTCAATGTGGCTGATGATAGTGATGAGAACAAAGATGACTGTGTTCCCGTATTTTGTACTTCAGTCTGTGTTGCATTTCCCAGCTTGTGTTTAAAAAAATGTGTTCTGTTAAAGACAGCACATTACTAAAGATACTGTTGGAGGTCACTTCACAAAGGGATATGTGACAGGTCCAACAGGATGTCTCACATCCTCACAAATAACACACATACAAGCATACACACACACAGTGGAAAAAATGGCAGCAGCAAACAGTATTCAGCTGATATGTGTTCATGTGAGAACATGTAAGAGCAGCACAGGAAAAAGCCTCAGATTTGGTGCTGCCACACATGTGGCGGACACTATGGTGTCTTTGGTGTCTTGCATTTATCTCTCTTTCTTTGTGTGTGTAACACATGCTGTACTGTAAAACTGCAGTTAATATCAACTTTTGCAGCAGTGTGGACATCTACATTCTGTGATTGCCTGCATTGGTTCCATATGCTGTAATGTAGAGGACCCTGGGGAAGGACCCTCCCTTGTCATCTGCTCTCATCTCAGCAGATGAATAACATGCTGTCAGGATTTTGGGTGAGGTCTTCAGAAAGGATCGGGCCTTTCTTTGCCACATCGTCGTCCTTATGACTGCTCGACAGATCTTCTGCCTGGAGCCCTTTGCTCACTAGTCGTATGTATAACCTCTCCCGACCTGAACGGGAGGCCATGGAGAAGTATATACACGATTCTCTAGCTGCTGGCTTTATCCACTCTTTCTCTTCACCCCTTGCTGCAGGCTTCTTTTTGGCTAAGAAAGACGGCACCCTCCACACTTGCATTGACTTCCATGGCCTCAACAACATCACCATTAAGAACAAGTATCCTCTTCCTCTCATTAGCTCTGATTTCGAATCACTTCACTGGGCAACTATCTTCACTATATTGGATTTGCGTAATGCCACTTGGTGAGAATTAGAGAAGAGGACAAAGGGAAGACCGCTTTCAACACACCCCTAGGCACTTTGTATATCTGGTGATGCCTTTCGGACTCACTAACGCCATGCAGTGTTCCAAACCTTGGTGAATGATGTCCTGATCTTTTCATGCTCCCCTTCAGAACACATCAGCCATGTCCGTCTGGTACTGCAGAGACTTCTTTGAAATGTAGGAGTTAGAGGCAACATTATGATGTGTAATAGTCTGTAATCCCTTGTCAGGGAGTACCCACCTTGCTTGGATTGAGTATGCTCACAACTCCCTCCTCAGCTCAGCCACAAGCATGTCTCCTTTTGAGTGTTCATTGGGATACCATTCTCCATGGTTCCAGCCCAGGAGAAAGACATTGCTGTTCCATATGTCCCAGCTCACCTCAATCGCTGCTGTAAGATCTGGATAGATGTTCGCTCTGCCCTCCTTCCTTTCGGCTGACAACAACCATCACCTTGCTGACCACCACTGAACTCCTGCACTCAATTACCAGCCAGGTCAGAAAGTATGGTTGTCATCTAGGAACATCCCATTAGAAAAGATATCTCCCGGTTACCTTGGCCCATCATCATTGAAAAAATCATCACCTCTGCCGTTAAGCTCAAACTAACCAGGTGTATAAAAATCCACCACACATTCTACGTATATCTCTCAGTTAAAACCAGTTTGTGACAGTCATTATCTAAAAACTAGAAAATGATCTATCTGGTGAGAAATAATGAGATGTTTGTAATCTGTTCAGATGCAGTAAGACATGATGATTAAAAAAAATAGAAATGTTTTACTACGACAATGTTGACATGCTCATCACTCTCTGATTAAAGGGATATTTCACCAACAAATGAAAATAATAACACAAAAGCAAATGTTAGGCAGAATGTTACCCTGTCACCATTCAATTTCATCGTAAGGCTGACGCTATTTCAGCGGTGACTGAGCATAACATAATATCTTAAATATTCTTTGTGTTCCACGGAAGAAAAAAATGTATAAGGAATTTAACCAAATGGGAGTTAGTAAATGATGTCAGAATTGTCAGTTTTGGTTAAACTATCATTTTAAAGCCCATATTTGGGTTAAGCCTTTATTTCGAAGAACAGGTTTACATGCTCACCAGCTGTCATACTGAGTACATGGAAATTACTTCTGATTGGACATGCACAGATTTAAATGAATATTCTTGGGAAAGTGAGTGTGTTTACATGCACAACAATATGTTGAAACCAGCTAGTTCTGAAAACCAGACAACGCAAGAAAACCCTGTTTACATGAGATTTGAAATTATAGAATTTATGTACATATGTATATTAGCATGTGTGATGGCGCGAGCAAGAGACAGACAGTGGGTTTGGCATCAGGCCTCGGAGAGGCATTTATTTAAAATCATACTAAACACAAAATGTCTTAAAGGGGGAATTTAAGTGTTAATGGAGGACAATGTTCAAAATAAAGGGGAATCTGGCATCCTTGCAGTGAAATGGTGGACACTTTGGACACTTACCATCCTGCACCTCTCAGTGCAGGATGGGTAGTGTCCAAAGGAATGGTCCAGGATGCAGGAGGGGTCCCACTGTGGGCTAGTGTGAGGCGATGGCAGGGAGGGTACCGGCCGAATTAGATGTAGATCTAACCCACTCCTCTGGCACGGGTTAGATGAGTCGCCGGAGAATACCACAGGCATCGCAGCCGACAGGCCTGGAAGCTTGTTCGGCATGCATCTAATCAGCCGGTACCCTCCCGGCTCTGCTCCTGGACCTGAAAGGATGCCAATGTGTGCACAAATGGAGATAGAAGCTGTCTCCCCAAAGAGAGGTTGCTCTATGTTTTAATGGCAGTGGTGATGAGGCCTTATTACTATTTGGTGTGCCTCATTACCCACTGCTCAAACGAGTCTAATTAAAATACATAAAGTACATAAACTCTCTCATGTCAACTCTGTTGTGAGCCTGGCTGAAGAACAGCCCTCAGAGGTGGGGCAATGATAACGAGAGGGAGAGACAGGTTGTTACACCACTGTCAGAGTGGGAATGTAGGGGATACCTCTCCAGTTCAGCTCACCCCTTCACTTGCACCCATACTGAGACAGAGAATACAGTGTTTAAACATGACAGCCTAAACCAACTGCATGGTAATGGAAATGCTTCTTAAGTGGCCCTTTGGCAGTTGGAAGGCCCGTTCTGCTCCAGGCTTCTCATATAACCAGCAAACCAGAGGGCGAGTGATGTTAGTGTTGGGGCCTCAATCTCCAATCATAAAATCTTTTTCTCCACCACTTTGGTGGGGTGAGCCTGTGGTGTGGAATCAGGCTTCAGAAAGGTATTTATTTGAAATCATAATAAACATAAAATGTCCAAAACGGGGAATTAAAGTGTTAATGGGGTAAAGTGTGGAAAATTAAGGGTATCTGGCATCCTCAAAGGAAAATGGGGCTCGGTGCAGGATAGAGAGTGTCCAAAGGAATGGTCCAGGACATGGGCGGGGCCCGGCGACCACAACGCGAGGGGTGGCAACTTCTTTGGCGGCCTGTTTTGCCAAGGGCCTCAGTGAGTGTGAGGGGAAAACGTCCCAGCCTCCTAGATTTTTCCTAGATCTGCTATGCTGCTGCTGCTTCTGCAGAGCAAGTACATTGACTAATGCTAGAACAAACACAGACATGCTGTGGACATGCTGCTGCTGCACAATTTGAAAAACACAAGATATGCTGCATTAAGCATGTATGACTGGGGCTGCTAATACAGAAACCTCCCCATGGTGCAGCCTGGGAAACGCTGACTGGCACAATCTGATATTTCTATCTGAGATTACCACCACGAGTAGGCCAATATCTGTATACCTACCCGAGCAATCAAACGGATGATGATGCCAAAGAACAACAGATACTCGCCCCCCTCGGGGCCTGCTCTGTCAATCGCCTCAATCAATATTGAAGGTTTTTCCAGACGCAAGGCAGACATACTAGCAACAGCGGTCAGATGCTATGACATAGTGTGCATGCAGGAAACCCACATTGGTCCTGCACAACACCGACCAGCCATTCCTGGAATGAAGCTGGTGGCCGAGATCCGACACAGACAGTATGGGTCAGCTTTTTTCAGCAGACCAAACCTTGCGATCGAAGAGGTCTGCACCCACATCACCGAAGGGCAAATGGAAACCATCACAGTTGCCCTCCCGAACGTCTCTGTCACATCAGTGTATAACCCCCCCAAAGTCCATTCCTCCACTCTGAACTGCCAGACAGATGCAAGAGGAAATACCACATTAGTATCGGGGACTTCAATGCCCATAGCACATGGGGGGGTTATGAAGCAAACAACCAAGACGGAGATGAAGTCGAAACCTCGCTCGAGTCGAAACACCTGACTCTGATCCACAATGCGAAACTGCCAAATTATTTTCACAGCGCCAGATGGAAACGAGGATATAACCCAGATCTTGTGTGTGTGAGCAGCGAACTAACATCGAGAGTTGTGAAAGAGGTCCTAGACCCTATCCCCCACATGCAACACCGGCCAATCGCCATAACCATTCGATCCATTCTTCAAGCAACAACCGTCCCCTTCCGCAGAAGGTTCAATCTGCATAAGGCAGACTGGCTGTCATTCCAACAGGAGATTGAAAACTCCATCTCCAGCATTTCATCACATCCCAACAACTACAACATGTTTATAGACCTGTTGAAAAGGTCAGCCAGGCGACATATTCCAAGAGGATGCCAGACTGAGTACATCTGCGGGCTGTTGGAAACATCTAGTGACCTATTGAAAGCCTACCACGGGGCATACCATGAGGACCCCTTCTCCTCCACCACCATGGAACTCGGAGAGATCCTGCTGAACAAAGTCGGGGAAGACCGAAGGAAAGCCTGGAAGGAGCTGTTAGAAAACACCAATATGACCAACAACAGCAGGAAGGCATGGGCCACAATCCGCCACCTTGGCGAAGACCACACCTCTCCGCCCACACTCTCAACAGTCACAGCAAACTCAGTTGCAGCACAGCTGGTGGCAAACGGTCACAGCCAAAATCGGCGCAGACCCACAGGAGAATACCGCCGGACAGCAGTACCGGACCACCCACAACCAGCCAGAGCACTCACCAAGCCTTTTGATCCACACGAACTTGAAGCTGCAATGAGCATGCTGAAACCTGGGAAAGCAGCAGGAAACGATGATGTACTGGCAGAAATGATACAGCACCTGGGACCTAAAGCAAAGACTTGGCTCATAGAAATGCTGAACTCATGCATGGCAGAGAAAATAATCCCACTGGTATGGAGAAAGGCCAAGACTGTCGCAATTCTCAAACCTGGAAAGGACCCTTCATCCCCAAAGAGCTACAGACCAATCTCCCTCCTCTGTATCACCTACAAGCTCTACGAGAGGCTATTACTCCAACGCCTTATGCCACTTATAGACTCTAAGCTTACTAAAGATCAAGCTGGTTTCCGTCCTGGTCGCTCCTGTACTGGACAGCTACTGAACCTCACTCAACACATTGAGGATGGTTTTGAGTGCAAACTCATCACCGGAGCAGCTTTTATAGACCTCACTGCTGCCTACGATACTGTCCAGCACCGCACCATGATTAGGAAACTTTTTGACATGACTGGTGACCTCGACCTTTGTCAAATCATTAAAAGCCTCCTTAACAACAGGCGCTTCTTTATACAACTAAATGACAAGAAGAGCAAATGGACAGCCCAAAAGAATGGCCTACCACAAGGCAGCGTACTAGCCCCTCTTCTCTTCAATATATACACAAATGACCAACCACTTCACCCACAATGCCAGTGTTTTATCTATGCGGATGATCTCTGCATCACCACCCAACAGGAGAACTTCCAGAAGATTGAGCCTGTCATGGAAAGTGCCCTCCAAGAGATGACAACCTACTACAATAACAACCACCTGAAACCCAACCCATCAAAAACCCAACTATGCAGCTTCCATCTAAAAAATCGAGATGCGAAAAAAGAACTGAGCATCTCATGGGATGGATGCAAACTCTCCAACCACCACCACCCCATGTACCTGGGAGTCACACTCGACAGGACACTCTCTTTCAAAACTCACCTTCAGAACACTAAAGCCAAGATCAACACTCGTAACAACATCCTGCCCAATCTGGTAAACTCAAAATGGGGCGCCAATCCACCAACCATCCAGGCAACAGCCCTAGCCCTGTGCTTCTCCACAGCCGAATACGCGTGCTCAAGCTGAAGCCACTCACACCATATCAAACTGATTGATACAGCCCTTAATGACACCTGACGCATTATCACGGGGTGTATAAAGACAACGCCAGTCCCGTGCCTCTACGTCCTAGCTGGCATTGCCCCTCCCTACATTAGACGACTCATCGTCGCACAAGACGAGCGGAGAGCACAGGAGTTTGACACCAGACACCCCCTGCACGGACACATAGCACCCCCACACCACCTGAAATCGAGAGCCAGTTTCCTACTGACAGTTCCACCTCTCCAGACAACCAAAGAAATAGCAAGGACCAACATTAGGAAAGACGAATGGAACCAGCTAGACATATGAGCTCTGGACTGGACGGAGAGAGGAATCACCCCGACTGAATGTCTCGCCAGCGGGCATGACCTCCCATGGCTAACCTGGAAGACCCTCAACAGATTACGAGTGGAACAGGGGAGGTGCAAAGCACTCATGAAAACATGGAACCACCAGACAGACGACACATGTAGCTGCGGAGCAGTGCAGACAATTTCCCATCTACTGGAGTGTGAAAACGCCCCTCAGTGCAGCGCCCAGGACCTGGCTGAACCGACCACATCAGCCGTGAACTGCGCCAGATATTGGCAGAACGACATCTGAGATTGCAACGGACTCGAAGAAGAAGAAGCATGTATGACATTCTGCTGAGCAATTAGACATAAATATAATCCTCATGTTGCAGATCTAGACTAATGGATCTGCAGGGGATGTGGAGGTTTCTGAGAAAACTCTTGCAGTGTGCTACAATGAAATCACTTACTTGCAAACTGAGCATGTGAGCCGATCAGCTTGACATATCACAGGTGATAACAAGTTCAAAGAACTTGTGATCTTGCGCAATTGTTCATGCCTAAAATTTATCACAGTCATTTCAGTCATGACAACTCTCGGAAAGATTTGTCATTTTAATGTGTGTATGAAATATTCATAGGATACGGACTAGATCTGCTATGCTGCTGCTTCTGCAGATCAAGTAAGAAGGCATACACAAAACATACACAGACATACTGAGTTAAGCAAGTGGTCATGCTGCTGCACAATCAGAAAAACACAAGACATGATGCATCAAGCATGTATGACATACTGGTGAAGAATTAGACAAATTCAATACCCCAACAAAGCATGGAAGCTGCATAAATGCATAACACAAAACACAACTCCCTAAACAATCAAATCTTGTGCCAAGCCTTGTGTACTGCTGCTGCTCCAAAGAATCATGTGCATCAAGTGTATGCTAGCTATGTGTGCCTTTGCCTGCTTGGACGAATGGCATAATGCTAAAGAACTAAATCCCTGTGTGGCTGGGCCTGCTTGGCCAAATGGCTTTAACGGCTAGTGACCTGACTCATAATGTGTCCCTGCTAAGCCAAGAGATTATTTAAATAGTTACTTAGCCTAGCTATGCATGGATTTAACACTTAACATAAACTAATGAACTAAGATAGCTATGTGTGACAATGCCTTATTTGGCTGCGGCTTACCTTAATAAAAATTCACTTTTATGTGTCATGGCCAAAAGCAGACCTTGCCGTGCAAGCTGATAGAAGAAAATCCCCACAATCTTAGACATGTAAAATCAATGTAAGATCATGTATGTGAACACACTCACCGTATTCCAAATAATCGGATAACAGAAATCAGGTTAAAGGAATAGTTCACCCAAAACTGAAAATTTGCTGATAATTTACTCACCCTCAGGCTATCCAAGATGTATCTGAGTTTCTTTCTTTATCAAAACAGAATTTAAGGTTTTTAGGATTTCATTTAAGGCCTCCTCCTTGTTTACTTGACACATACATGATACTAATATGACCAAATTCTGTTTTAAGTTGTTCTACATCCACAAAGGTTCAGGGGTGAGGGATTATTGAGGTGAAAAAATGTAACTGAACAGCTCATCTTTAGGTCCCAGCTGAATTATTCTTTGTGTTTGTAACACATAGAATTTGGTACTGCCTCTTTAAGAGCAGCCACTCTTTAATGTTTCCTTTTCAGTTGAGTGCTCAGTCTACATACTGATTGCAAGCTTTGCACACCACATGTCTGTGGGGCACAAGAGCTTTCCACAAGTCTGTTGCTCTTTTTTAATAATTTTTTTTTAAGTAACTCTGTTGACAGTGGAGAGTTTGCTAACTGCAATTTTGTGTGAGACTGAGGGTATTTGCAAATTAATGCCACCAGTGGAATGTCAGCCACGTTTTTAGTCTCTGTCTAACTCTGCTGCATCTAATTGGGCAAGCTATCTAAAGTGCTAATTTGGCACTCAATAAAATATTCTTATTATTAGAAAAATTTTAAATGGTTGCGCTACCATGCATGAAATCACAATACAGTGGGTTTTTTGCCCCATTTGTTGAGGTTGAGTTCTTACAAGTTGCTTTACACTTGTAAGTCAAATTTTTGGTTTTAAAAATAGGTAATAAGAAACACACTTCTCCTGAAATTCTATTTTCTCATAAAGTCTATTGTTTTAGAGAGATAAAGGCTATTCCATGCATTACTGTTTTGAAAAAGAATCTCTAACCAGGATAGAGAGGGAAGTGGATAGCACAAATGCACAACAAAAAGACAAATAAATCACAGCCTCAATTTTGAGAAACAGACTCCTCACATGTCCTAAACTAGCAGCTTCTAAATGCCAAAGACTTGCATTGCTGCAAGAGGATAGCACACGTACATCTCGGAGATGTGTGTTTTAGATCTTTTCATCTGGAAAGCATCACAATCTAATTAACCTCTGCTAAACATCTTAAAAAGATCAGATTTATAAACATTCTAAATCATAAACGTCTCAAAGACAACTTCTGAATGTCTTATTGACATCCGAAAGGAAATGTCTAATAGACGTATTGCTGATGAGCAAACAACCAAAAAAATGCATCTTCCACACACATAAAATAGGCGTTTGGGTGATGTACATGTGCTATCAGGGAAATTAAATATGCAGAAAATCACAGTATTACAGTTCCTTTATAGTGACAGGGTAGAAAGTCATGGATCAGTTTGTCAGTTGTATATTGAGTAGCAATATTCACAGATAGCTGTGGTATTCGGCTGAACTCGCATGGTGAAGTGGCTCAGACTATGAGCAAAGGCCAGGGGCTGTTCAAACAGACTGCTGTTCTCTTCTTATGGAGCATCTAGTCAACAAATTAATCACTTTATAATTATATGACAACATGTACTGTGGTGAACTGCATACATACCTTTTCCTTGTTGATGTTTTAAATCCACACCTGAAGTGTTTGCTCCATGCAGAGTGTAGTCTCTCATGTCAAAACAAACACCACAATGAATCAGTGAAGTGATAGTTTTTATTTTGCCTCTAGAGGCCACTCTCATACTGTTTAATGACAGCGGATCCTTCCCAGCCACTCCAGCAAAGGGAAAAACTATCGGTGTGAATTTTTGCCAATAAACGATAGTTCCTGAAATCTGTTATTGGTGCCAATTAATTGGCATAACCGATATATCGGTCAACCTCCACACTGTGCATTTGTTATCATGAAGAAAATTGGCTATATGCATATTTATTAATAAGAGAGTTTGTTTTTTGTGAGATAAAGATGGATTGAAGTGAACAGAAAGGTGAGAGAGGGTAGTCTTAGCCCTATTATACACTGCAACAAAATACATATTGTATTTGTTTTTGTATTGGCTTGTTTTCCAAAAATAATATTTTAAACACATTTAAAGCAATGTACATTTACTTTAGCACCTATAATGCAGAAAAAATTGTTATCTAACAATGTTGTATTTAATATAAAAAATAAAAATATTTATTATTAAAAATATCTAAAAATGATTTTAAAAAGATGCATTCACCTGAAAAGTAGTATATAAGATATTTAGCCTTGCTTTTAGAGAATAGATCTTGAATATAAGTATATTTTGTCTTTACTGCACTACTAATACTGAAAAAATACACTTACATACAATATACTCTTATATTTAAGACATTATTCTCTTAAAGCAAGTCTAAATATCTTATATGTTCTCGAGTAACCTTCTCAATAAATGCACCTTGTTTTAAGGATTTTTAGACTATTTTAAGTGGAAAACAAGACAAAAACACTTGATAACAATATCTTTTTTTGCAGTGATTGTTTTACTGAATTAAACTTAATAAAAAGTATATTTTCGTTTAATTCAGTGAATGTCATTTAGTGGTACTTTTAAAAGATGATTTTGTCCTCTTTATTGTTAGCAAGCATGTTTAATACAACCATTAAAATCAGGCACACGCTGAATAGTCGGTTAAGAGCTAATGAATAATTGTTTAAATAATTGCAGAATAGTCGAATAATTGTTCTAATAATCATTAGATTAATCAATTATCAAAATAATAGTTAGTTGCAGCCCTATTAAGCAAAATATCATAAGCAAGACAGCTGCTGAATAAATGTTTGGCAAAAAAATGCAGTGACATGTTGAAAAGTTCTATTTTCAATTGTTAAAAGTTTCAAAATTAAATAATTAGACACCATTTTTATGATGAAATTAAAATAATCCCTAAAACATGGAGTTCTGGAAAATAATAATATTAATAACAAAAAGGAAAACATGATTTGATAAAGAATTAAACAGTATTCAGTAGGGCACTACGTAAAAACACTTAAGCAATGCATCCTTGATTGAGAAACACTTGAAGGAAACTTGCAGGAAACACTTTTATTTACAGTGAAATTTAACTTTTTTAATAGGTTAAACGGGTGTGTTCAATAGTACATTGTCATATTAGTATATTTATTCTGTGGTACAGAAATTGGTATTGAGAACCGTGAAATTTCACTGATATCGGTACAGAATACTGAAATTTTGGTACCGTGACAACACAAGCTCAAATAAAAACTTACCTGAACATTCACTTGAAATGACACCTGACGGTAGTGATGTTGTTGTAGACTCCGATACCTGTGACATGATACCTGACACTGATACTCATGAACCAGTTTCTACTGACTCTGTCCAAGGTACTGATCGTTACACATTTAGACAAAGATTGGTCCCTCGATTTACTTCTGACTGGATGGTCAATTGGTGGACTCACCCCTACCATACACAAAAGATTGACTTGAAATGAAGAGAAATTACACAGTAATGTTGGTTAATTGTTGGTGTTTATTATCAAATGTTCAAGGGTTATTCAATTAGAAAAAAATTATTCCATATTTGCACCACACTGTCATGTGTTTTGTTTACTGTTTGTGCAATATTTTTTTTAGATTAAAATTTTTATTGATTCATATATATATATATATATATATATATATATATATATATATATATATATATATATATATAACAAATAAAAGCAAACACATATACAAACAGAACCAATACTTAATCCCCCCTATTACCTAAGGGAACCTTGGGCACATAGTCCTGTCGAGGTCTCAAGATGACGTGAGAGTAGCCCAGACCGAACTTCAGGCAGGTTTCACTGACAGAGAACACTTGCAGGTCATCAACACTCTTGACAGAAGTGAGCGCAGTCAGGAGGGCAGTCTTTAAAGAGAGTGCCTTATGCTCAGCTGACTCCAAAAGCTCAAAGGGGGCTCCCCGTAGACCCTGAAGGACTACAGAGTGGTCCCATGAGAGAACGAGGCGCAGTCTGGAGGGATTCAACCTCCAGGTGCCTCTCAGGAACCTGATGATCAGTTCGTGCTTCCTTAAGGACTTACCGACCACTTTGTCATGATGTGCTGCTATAGCGGCTACATACACTTTCAAAGGTGGAGGGGGACAGCCGTTCCTCAAACCTCTCATGCAGGATGGAAAGCACCGATCCGACTGCGAATCTCTGGGGGTCTCCGTGTCGGGAAGAACACCACTTAGCGAACAGATGCCCAGATTAAATTTATCTTTAATCTGTTTTAGACATTTGAAGTGTAGATGCTTAGTTATCAATGTAATGACCTCCCTGCTCTTAATTGAGCCAGCACTAAAGAAAACATGTCCACCCCATATCTTCCCATATTTTTCTGTTCCTTTTCTTGAAGAAACACAGAATCATATTTCTGACATTTAAGAAAATAAATAACCTTGCTTCTTTTTATGGGGTGCCTCAACCATTCACATTCCATGTGGAGAGAGACAATCCACTTATTTTAACATTTGACATTTTGACATATTAGAAAAAATAGATTATGTGTCAAAAACAAATTTATAAAGACCACATTCCCCATTAGTGCAACAACAAAACCCCAAACTTACCCCAGAACCAAATAAAGAGAAAATAGAAAAAGGTGCGCATTAACCCCGAGCACAACAGCGTCAATACTGCGTCCATCCCTCTAAACCCAAAAAGTCCATGTACACCTACAAGAGCCCCCCCCCCCCCCCCCCCTTGCCTGGGATTGTTCAAGTCCAGTGCTTCTATACCAATTTTGTGAGACCAAATTACATAACAAAAGATACCCTGTAAAACACACTCCAGCCAATATGCAGAATAAACACAAAGAACGTGTACATTAATTCACAGAACTGTCTCAAAAGTGTGTTCCACCACAGAACTCCAGCCACAAGCATAACCAGCACAAAAAAAAAAAAAAGCTGTTCAGTTTCCTCGGACAGTCAAACGAATGTTCAGTGAGCCGCCTGTTTCATAAGTGCAGCAGATGACAGAATCCTTCCAATGTCCTATTAAAAAAACACCACAAAACAAACTCCTGCCAATAGGAGGCACAAGAACAAAGAATGAGCAGATTCATCCACAACTGTCCCAAAGGAGTGTTATTCCACAAAACAAACTCCAGCCACTAGGTGGAACCAGCACAAAAAAACAAAGAAGGTACTCAGCTTCCTCGGACAACCAAGAATAAGAAACATAAGAAACATCAAATGGTTTACTCACCCATTGCCTCGATGAAAGACAGTGCTTGTTGTGTGCATGTAAATATATTGTGGCCATCTTTAGTATCTATTCTCAATGTGACTGGTATCATCAGAGCAAATGCTTCCATTGATGTAAGAGTTTCATGCATTCCTTGAATCGATCACGTTTCTCTCTTGTCGAATTCACAAAGTCCGGGAACAAGAAAATGTTGTGATTCTTCCAAGAAAGCTTTCCCTTGCTCCTTGCCTCATCATGTTACACAAGATCTTTATCAGATGATCTCAGAAATTTGGTCTGAATTGATTGTAGGCCTGTCTCCCTCAGCGGATCTCTGAGCTGGGACTCTGTGAGCTCGCTTGATTTGAGCATTGAGTTATGTTGAGCAGACTCAGGAAGAGCTTGTCTAGGAATTTTATTATATCTCTGCCTTCTTCATGCTCAGGAATTCCAACAATTCTGATGTTGTTTCATCTACAGCGTTTTTCCAATTTTTCAAAAACTCGTTCCAAATTAATCTTGGTCGCCAGTGGATTAGCAGTTAATTCTCTCTCCGATGACTCTAGATAATCGAACCGTCTCCCGACATCCAACAATCTTGTAACCAACTTAGAAAATTTAGCCTTCATCATTGTAATCGATTGACATATTACAGCCAAATCCTCTAAATTGGCAACAGCTTTCGTCAGCTTCACAGACGAAGTTGATGCTGGATTTCTCCCTCCGCAACATCCAAACCGAGTCCCTGGCCGCAGGCCCATCAGAGGTTTCAGCTTGAGCACGTAAGTGTCTTTTAATATCTCCAGAGCCTGAGGATTTTGACTTCTTTGCCATGTTGACTTCAAAGAACAGATATGTAGCAGGATGTGTGGAATCTCACTGGTTTATTAAAAATAATTAAAAACTAGCAAAGTGCGCAGAGCTCACCGTTTACACGTCTGCTCCTCGCATGTCATCACATGACTCTGAGACAGGTTTTTAACAGTTGATGTTCTTTTTAAATTGTCAAAAGAACTTAAAAAAAATCCTGCACAAGATGCCAAAAACATCGATGAGTAATGTAATGTTCAAAGACATCCATTTAGCATGTTTAAATAGAAAAACAACTGAAAAACAGCATGGGTGGACACAACAACATGTTTGGTGTGAACAGCACCTTATTAATGAGACAGCACCACTGGAAGTTCTCAAAGTTACCTCTAAAAAAAAAAAAAAGCAGTCTTTTGTTGACTGTAGGTAAATATCCACTTTATCCAACAATTTGTTTGTTTTCTATTTTCTAAAATATTCAGATGCTGTTTTAATGAGTGAGAATCTGCTGCAAAGTATTCAGTGAGATAGCAGACTGAACTAATCGGATTGAATAGCCAATTGATTCAGACCTTTTTGCTAACATGTTTGGCCAATTTGGTGAAAAGAACTGACTTAATAGAATGATTTATTTGTGAATGGGGCCTTACTAGTTCTGATTCTACACAGCAGACTGAAATGCTCAACAAACGTCAAGGTCTCTGATATTGTCAGTCAAAAATGTTTGTCAGGTAAGTCAAAGCTTTACACTTGACTGAACTCGGGGTTAAGACAGAGTACAATTGCTCACGAATGACAATGACAAGACCAAAAACATGAAAATATGGTCTTGGACTAACTGCTGTTGACAGAGTAGAGTTTGCTAATTGCAATTCCATGTGAGACTGAGGGTATCTGCAAATAAATGCCACATGTGCAATGCCAGCCACGTTGTGAGTCTCTGTCTAACTCTGCTGCAAATAATTGGGCAAGCTATCCCCATTTAAAAGCGCATTACATGTTTATCACGTGTTTAGTTTTTTCAGATGTTATTTTGTATTTGCTTATGGAGTGCTTGCAAAAAAAGATGTATTACTTTACTGCAATGTTCTCATTCTGAGAACAATTCAGCACAGTCTCTGGGTAAGTTATCCAATACCATTAAATTTGCTTGTTTCCTCTAAAATCTGAGATGTCCTTAGTTCCATTTCATAGGAATATTTCAAATATTTGTGGTGTCATTTGTTTTGGACCAACTCTGTGTGAGTTAACTGAGGTCTGAACCCATTCAGAACTTAAAAGGAAAATGTAAAACGTTAGCAGTAGCAACAGTGGGATGTCACTGATCAACACAATCACATGGGAAATCGACATGCTGCTTCCAAATGTTCATGTACTGAATTTGACCCCATTCTGCCAAAGTGCCATTCCCCATCTTCTGAATTTCTGACAAGTGTCATCCTCATCAGTAATTTTTTCCATCAATTCCAACAAAAAAAAAACCTTTCTCTGCGGTGCGACTAATGTGTACAAAAAAAAATAAATATGTGACCCCCATGGAAAACAGTAAGTAATTGTGTTCACGTAAATGATGGTGAACATGCTTTCAAGGGTTGTATTTTCAATCTAAAATTACATTTTGACTCCACTGATGGTTAAGTTTAGGACTGTGATTTGAGTTAGGAGGTAGAGTTAATAAAATAAATATGCATTCCTGATGACTCTATATTACAACTAAATATACAACTCACTTTTTATGCGCACTCTGAACATTTCACCTCAATAAAACTTCCAGCTTCGGCTACTGGGGCAGTTGTTCAAATTTTGTAAGCACAGAACAATTTCAGCCACAGAACTTTCAACTTCCTGTTGCCAAATTCGGTGTAATCAGTCTATAACGATTACTACAGAACATTTTGGGTTTTCCCCTAGCGAGTGAGCATCAGCAGGAAAAAAAGGTATCCATTTTGTAAGTGCGTCAATGTAAACATGTGTTTGTGTTTGTATTACTCATTGCTCAAAATGACTGATTAAGTAATAGGATAAAGGTGATATCTGAGGCACAGCAAAAATATATCACGTCACACAGGTAATCTAAGCCAAAAATGGTTAGAGAAGCGATCTTCCTCTGATTGTGTTTGCTTGCTGGCAGTCTCCTATGTTTTCAAAGAACACTGATTCCTAAGCACCCTACTCATTGTTCAGTAAGGAGGATTTAAAAGTGGTCGAGCTTCCTGCTGAATTCTGAGTATTGATTAATTAATTTGTGGTCTGTGCACTAAAGTACTGAACATTTCACATGACCCCTTGTAGAAAGGCTCACTCACTGCAATCTCACTGCTTTTGATCTTTCATAGCCTTGCTGATGTAAAGCAGCTGTACAACAAAAGTGTACTATTTTACAGCCTGTTTCTGTCCTGAGTCCTTTAAAAAAAAAAAAAAAACAAGTTATACAACATAAAGTAATATATGGATAGGTGTAAAAAGGGATTTAAATTTGATCTTCTATATTACCAGGGTAAACATAACGTCTCGGTTACATATGTAACCTCCGTTCCCTGATGGAGGGAACGAGACGTCGTGTCGAAGAAGCGACACTAGGGGTCTCTCTTGAGCACCGAATATGCCTCTGATCTATGAAAAAAGGCCAATGAGAGTTGGCGAACAGTATTTGCATACCCCGCCCCCAGATTTTTCTGAGGAGCCGGGAGTGTTCCGGGCACCTCAGCGGCTCAGCTCAGCGACGTGGCCGGGAAGACACGATGTCTCGTTCCCTCCATCAGGGAACGGAGGTTACATACGTAACCAAGACGTTCCCCGTCTGTCGCTCACTTCGACGTCGTGTCGACACTAGTGGTCCACTTCAAATCACGCCATGCGCTGAGCCGTGTACGTGTGCTGCTGACACAGAAGCGGGCAGGTATTTCACGTGCACAAGCGACCAACTGTGTTCAGGCTGTGTTCCCCAATGCCCCGAAAAAGTCGTTGGAGTCATTTTGGTTACCCTAGAGGGGAACAAGGCGACGCTTCCAACTAGGGAACGGGCCAAGCCTGGCTGGGCGTCTTTTCTCTCTATGTTTTCTCGGCATAGAGCAAGAGCAGCCGGGGCCCTTACTGCATTGTGGGAAGGGGGTCTTACCCAAATTCCTATTCTTTCAGGGGGAAAAGACCCTGCGGAGGCCACACCCGCCCGAAAGGGGAGGTAGAGGTGGCAAAATACATCACATGGCCTCTTTGGTCACATGTGGGAAGAATGGCGCAGTGGTAGATCCAGCCTCGAGGAGGAGGGGTGAACGGAGGGCAGCGAAGGACTGCCTAAGGGAGACGCGGGTCAGCTCATGTGGTGACCGTACCGTGGAAGTACACAGAGGAGGAGTCCGCATAGGAGGCCTGATTTGTGGAGCACCTATTCCAGTAAGGGTAGCCTGGGGTACCCGTAGTGGACTGGGTCAGCAAGTTCCTCCGCTGAACTGCGGACCCAAGAGGTCTCCTGGGAAGAAGGCGCACTGTTTTACCTTGAGAGAGGGAAAGGGCGCTGGACGCAAGCGATTCAACTGGTCAGACCGTCGACGTGTACCGAGTTGTACGGGCTCGGACCTGAGAAAACATGGGACGAGACTGACTCAACCCTGAGATTGTAAAATCTCGCAAATGTGTTAGGTGTTGCCCAGCCCGCAGCTCTGCAAATGTCTGCTAGTGAGGTGCCCCTAGCCAGTGCCCATGAGGACACCACACTCCTGGTGGATTGGGCTCGGACCCGTTGGCATGGCCTGGGTGTGATAGGCCAACTGAATTGCGTCCACGACCCAGTGGACAGCCTCTGTTTGGAGACAGCATTCCCTTTCTGCTGTCTGCCAAAGCAGACAAAGAGCTGCTCAGAGTGTCTGAAGCTCTGGGTGTGTTCCAGGTAGGCACGCAAAGCACGTACCAGACACAGCAGTGAGGGGGCTGGGTCTGCCTCCTCCCGGGGCAGCTCTTGCAGGTTCACTACCTGATCTCTGAAGGGCGTGGTAGGAACCTTGGGCACATAGCCTGGTCGAGGTCTTAGGATCACACATGTGTCTGCTGGACCGATCTCCAGGCAAGTGTCATTAGTAGAGAACGCTTGCAGGTCCCCGACCCTCTTGATGGAGGCAAGCGCGATTAGCAGGGCCGTCTTTAGGGAGAGGGCCCAAGTCCAGCTGATTCTAGCGGCTCAAAAGGGGATCTCTGAAGACCGGCGAGGACCACCGAGAGATCCCAGGAGGGGAACAGGTTTGGCCGGGAGGGCTTCCGGGCACCTCTTAGGAACCTGACGATTAAGTCGTGCTTACCCAGGGACTTGCCATCTACTGAGTCGTGGTGAGCTGCGATAGCGGCAACATACACCTTCAAGGTGGAAGGGGACAGCCTCCCCTCCAACCTCTCCTGTAGGAACAGGAGCACCGACCTAACTGCGCACCTCTGTGGGTCTTCTGCCCGGGAAGAGCACCAATTCATGAACAGATGCCATTTCAGGGCATAGAGTTGCCTGGTAGAAGGGGCTCTGGCTTGGTTGATCGTGGCTACGACCGTGGGTGGTAGACCAGCTAGATCTTCCGCATCCCATCCAGGGACCAGACGTGGAGGTTCAAACGTCTGGATGCGGATGCCAGAGCATGCCTCGTCCCTGAGAAAGAAGGTCCTTCCTCAGGGGAATTTGCCAGGGAGGGGCTGTCGCGAGGAGTACAAGGTCCGAGAACCAGGCCCGGGTGGGCCAGTAACGAGCCACAAGAGTGACTTGCTCCTCGTCCTCCCTGAACTTGCACAGCACCTGTGCAAGAAGGCTCACTGGGGGGAATGCGTACTTGCGCAGCCCCACTAGCCAGCTGTGTGCCAGTGCATCTGCCCCGAGGGGAGCCTCTGAGCGGGCGTACCAGAGCGGGCAGTGGGTGGTGTCTCGGGAGGCAAACAGGTCTACCTGGGCCTTGCCGAACCGTTCCCAGATCAGCTGAACCGAGTGGGGGTGATGCCTCCTCTCTCTGCAAGGCAAGTGTTGTCGTGACAGCGCATCCGCTATCACATTGAGGTTGCCGGGGATGTGAGTAGCACGCAGCGACTTGAGTTGCTGCTGGCTCCAAAGGAGGAGACGATGGGCGAGTTGAGACATGTGGCGGGAGCGTACGCCGCCTTGGCGATTTATGTACGCCACCGCAGTGGTGCTGTCCGACCTGACCAGGATATGTTTGTCTCGAACTAACGGGAGAAACTTCCGCAGGGCCAAAAGGACGGTCAACAACTCGAGGCAGTTGATGTGCCAACGCAGCTGGGCCCGTTTCCAACAGCCTGCTGCTGCATGCCCGTTGCAAACGGCGCCCCAACACGATCTGGAGGCGTCGGTCGTGACCAGGACGCGTCGGGACACCTGCTGTAAGAGTACTCCTGCCCGTAAGAAACAGAGGTCTGTCCAGGGTTGGAATGTTTGGCGGCAGGCGGGGGTGATTGTCACACTGTGCATGCCGTGGTGCCACACTCGTCTCGGGACTCGGGTCTGAAGCCAGTGTTGAAGTGGTCTCAAATGCATCAACCCCAACGGAGCGACCGCCGCGGAGGACGCCATATGCCCCAGGAGCCTCTGGAAAAGTTTTAAAGGGACCGTGGTGCCTGGCCTGAAGACGGCGAGGCACCTCAACACTGACTGGGCACGCTCGTTGGTGAGACATGCTGACATTGAGACCGAGTCTAACGCCATACCGAGAAAAGAGATGCTCTGGACTGGAGTAAGCATGCTCTTTCCCCAGTTGACCTGAAGCCCCAAGCGGCTGAGGTGCCTGAGCACCTGGTCTCTGTGAGCGCATAGTAACTCTCACGAGTGGGCCAGAATAAGCCAGTCGTCGAGGTAATTGAGTATGTGGATGCCAACTTCTCATTTTGTGCAACGCTTGGTTGAGAACTCGCAGGTCCAAGATTGGTCGTAAGCCGCCGCCTTTCTTGGGTCGTACCCGGTGGAGCTTTGCAGCAGGGCGGAGCAGGTAGGGCACCGTCGGGCGGTGACAGGGCGACCCGAGGCTGGGGTGCTGAGAAAAGACTCAAAACACTTACCTTGCTCCGCACACCCGACGGAGCGGTCTTACCACCTCCGGAGCTAACATCTCTGTCACTTGGTCATCCGTCTCCGTCTGCTTTTTCACCGCAGAGAACTGTTGGGCGAAGTCCTCGACGGTGTCGCCGAAGAGGCCAAACTGGGAGACAGGGCCTCACGCATCTCGACCAGGTTGAGCCAGAGATGACGTTCCTGGACCACAAGGGTGGCCATCGCCTGCCCGAGTGCCTGCGTGGTGACCTTCATGGCTCTGAGGGCGAGGTCGGGAGTTGCAGGATGGCCATGGCGTGCAAGGCGGAAGCAGCCTGTCCCGTGGCGCTGTAGGCTTTTCTGTTTAACGAGGATGTCATCCTACAGGCCTTGGAAGGGAGTATAGGGGATCCGCACCAGGTGGTAGGGTTACCGGGACAAAGATGGAGTGCAACGGCCCTATCCACCTGGGGAATCGCCGTATACCCGTGGGCCGTTCCGCCGTCGAGATTAGCGAGAGCGGATGAGCAGGGCTTTTGACGAATGGAGAGCGGGGCTCTCCATGAAGATGTCAGCTCGTCATGCATTTCCGGGAAAAAAGGGACCGGGGGGGGGGATGCGTGGCTGTGAGCAGCGCCCAGACCCCAGGAACCAGTCATCCAACCGTGACGGGTGTGGGGAGGATGGAGGGTTCCAATCCAACCCCACACTGACGGCGGCCCGGGCAAGCATGTCGGACATCTGCGCATCGGTTCCATCCATTGTCCTCTTGTGTTGGAATCCCATTTCTTTAACTGGTTTTTCCAGATGTGTGGTTGGTACAGTCAGTGGCATCACAGTATGTTGACTATGATTACTTTTCATTATGTTCACAGTTTTTGTTATGCACATGATTAGCGTCAGATGCCGCGCTCTCCAAAGGAGCAGCGAAGTCATCCACCTCAAGCTCCAGAGGATAGGCAGACCGGCCCGGAGGCGAGTCGCCGTTGCCTCGATGCTGGACGGAGGTCAACGAGCGTGTTGGGGTGCGGGTGGTCCGAGAGGGCGTACCCGGCAGAACTGCACCCGCTGCCCTCCCCAAATCGCCTCCATCACCAGCCGCATCGTCCTGAATCCCATGGGAAGAAGGAGCGATACGGGGGGCGGCTGGAGTGGCGTGCATTCTATTGAAAGCACACCGCGACCGCAACGTTGCCAAACATCCACAAACGCTGCCTCGGTGTGATTGACGCCCAGACACACGAGACAGCGCCTGTGGCCGTCTGAAGCGGAGAGCATTCTACCGCATCCAGGAACTACACATGGGTTGAATGGCATCTTTAAAATGATGCGTCCTGAAAAGAACGTTCAACGCGCTGTGTATTGCTCTTTTATAGAAATAAAAACTTTACAGAGAAAAATTACTCTTTATAGGGAAAACTCTTTCAACTCTGCGCTGTCGAAGCGCCCAGGGGCAAAGCTGCACGCCGTGCAGTGAAGAGAAAGCCGCTGAAGTGCGCCGTAGATCAAACAGCAAAGCAGAGCGTCAGAGGATAGAAGCAGGATATCAGTTGTGTCACACGCAGCTGGCTGCATACACGACCATTGGCTCAGAAGAAAATGACTGAATGAACGAGCGTATTTCCCTCGCCTTTATATCCGTATCCGGGGGCGAGGTATGCAAATACTGTTCGCCAACTCTCATTGACCTTTTTTCATAGATCAGAGGCATATTCGGCACTCAAGAGAGACCCCTAGTGTCGCTTCTTCAACACAACGTCGAAGTGAGCGACAGACGGGGAACTTATGACTTGTAAATCATGTGCATAACAAAAACTATGTACATAATGAAAAGTAATCATAGTCAACATACTGTGATGCCACTGGACTGTACCAACCACACATCTGGAAAAACCAGTGAAAGAAATGGGATTCCAACACAAGAGGACAATGGATGGAACCAAATTCCATGGCCAGGGATGGGCAACTTCTGGCTCAAAGACAGCTCAAATACCGCAGTGAGTGAGGTGACTCAAGGAAGCTATGGGCTGGTCAGTTCCTGATGGAGGTCAGTTCCTGATGGAGGTTTTTTTAACCCTTGATGGGGTTTCTTTCCAGGAAAATTCCTCCATTTACTGTAGGAGAATCCCTGGCATTTACAGCTTTTACATTTGGCTTGCAATGCTGCTTTAAAAAAAAAAAAGAAGAAGAATGAGAGAAGGTTCACTGAGAGCAAAATAAATTTATTTAAAAACATCTGATAAAGCAAGAAATCCATGTTTACATGCGATATGAAATAATCAAATTGTTCACTGTTTTTGATTTCAAACTGTGAGGAGGCATGCGCACAACACTTGTGTACATAGGTTAAGCCAGTAAGAATGCCAGTAAAGGTGTTTACATGCAACTTGAAATTGGGGTTGTGGGCAAAAATCTACCCATTTTGATTGGTTTATTCTTAAGCGATTTATGACATTAAATGCATTTACATGACCACAACGTCAGCTTATTAGACATAATTGGTTTAAGAAGATGCATGTAAACATGCTTACTGATGATACTGATGTATCTAAATAAAAAAATACACTATATGGCAAAAAGTACAGTATGTTGAAACTAGCTTTCTAATAAACACATTTGGCTGGTCTCCTTAATTCCAGTGAGGACAAATCATAATGATTTTTGTGCTTCTAACTTGGTGGTAACAGTTTAGAGAAGGTCCTTTTTGTTCCAGTATGGCATTGATCCTGCATCCATGAAGAAATGGTAACTAAATGGAGTTTGGTGTCAAAAACTTGACATGGCCATCACAAAGCAATGGCACGCATGTTCACTTGAGAACTTGAGTTGTTTTAAGCACGGGTTTTGATGTGAACACCCAAGCTTCTCATACAGCGTCTATAAATTCACAAAGGACAACAAGATTTTTGCTGGAAAATTACTTGAAATGAAATGCTCAACAATCAAATATGTTTTATGATGTTTGGGTGTCCATATGCTTTTGGCCATACAGTGAATGTTAAGACAATAAAAATCTGTGAACTACTTAGGAGTGAATTAATGAACTAACTAATAACAATCTTTACAAACTCTGCTGAAATCATGTACACTTTTGAGAGTTGTGTATATGGGTTAGTTTGTTTATTGGAGATTCTGTCTAAAAAAGAAAAACAATTGTAGTGCTTATAAAAGCATAGATTCATTAACTCAGTTGTCAGCCTCTGAAAAGAACTGTACACTTGTTCTGCTCTCCAGCACCACAGGAAATGGAATCTTCAGTGCAGGAAGTCCTCATCCCAGCGATTAAACAGGCCAGTTTAAGCACATGCTGTCATAGGCCTATAGTGCACCTCCCTTCAGCTCTGATGAGATCGTCTGTTTTCCTCTCTGTTTTGTTCTCATTTTCTCCTCTCACTCCTTTTTTGTACTGGTCATTCTCTCCCTCTCTCTTTGCTCTTCTCTCTGTCCCTTCCTCTCATGCTCTCTCATAGGTACGCCTGCAATGTCTTCTAGAGAGAGCACGTTTTCATCATTTGCAGTTTCCTGTAATTGTTCTTTACTGAACAAGCAGAACCCCACCAGGGCCATGGCGTTATCTGGGAAAAAGGTGGAATGTCAAATCACAGCCTTTTCTGTCTGTCAGCTGGAACCCAGGCCAAACACTACAGCCAAAGACAGGGCCCGCCCATGAACTTAGACCTTCATAATGAAGCCCTGAAGTCTCAGGTGAAGAGGTTGGTGCATTATAGACAGCAAAAATCCATAGCTCTTAATAATTCTTACATTACAATGGCAGTTCAAAGAGACTCACTTTAATGCTTAATAAAGCACCCAAAAGTGTCATAAAAGTGTGATTTGTGTGTCATATTCCAAGTCTTCTGAAGACATACTTGACTTTGCATGATTAGCAGACTGTAATATAGGAACATAACATTGTTATTCACTTTCAAATTAAATCAGACCATTATAAAGTCCATAAACAGTGCTGAAAATCCAATGTGTATGTTGATAACATCAAACCTTATCTCATGACCAATGACACAGGAAACAATGAGGTTTGACGCTGGATCGCTATACTAGATTTGTGCACAGTTTACATAAGTTGATCAATAAATTAATTGTATTCACGAAGGGAATATCGACTTAAAATGCAGTCTGTTCATCATACAAATTGATTTTATGTCTTCAGAAGATTGGAATATGATGTACGAGTCACATGGACTACTTTATGACACTTTTGAGTGCTTTATTTAGCGTTAAAGTGAGTCTCTATGTACTGTCATTGTACTGAAATCAGCAAACAGGTCTTTCATTAAATTACTTCCTTTTGTGTTCTGCAGAAGAAAGAAATTCACAGGGGTTTGGAACGACATGAAGGTCTGTAAATTATGACAGAATCTGGTTATGTTTCTTAGCACTTATGGCAAACATTATGGTCATAAATAAAATTAATTCTGTCACTTTTCAAAATTGGATATACAAACGCCATCTGGTCAGTTGAGAAATTCTTCAGCGTTGTGTACAGCTGCAGAAATAGAGAGAGAGACAGTAACATATTTTTGTCAGTGATTCTCTCTTTTTAACTATTTCACACATGCACATGCATTGCAAATGCAGGCAACATATCTGCACACTGATTGTAATTAATTGAAGCTTCCTCTCTGTCTTAGAATTTCCCACACTGACTAACACATTCAAACATCATCCCATTTAATTTCTTGGTAAAATGGTGATTCTCATGAAATCAAGAAAATATCAAGAAAAAGTCCTGGTCATAGTTAACCCCAAATCGATTTATGTACATATTAATGTAATTACTATATAATATAAAGGAGAATAAAAGCTCTTAGTTTACAAATCCAACTTGCCTGTCTTCACTAAGACATTACAATATATATTAAATGATATTTTAAAGTAAGGCCTACATTAAGGACCATTACAATTTTTATTGCATTGTGACATCATTTTCAGGACAATTAAGCACATTTTCCCCAAATCTTCATTAACATAACATGCCCGGACACTACTTTTACTATTCTCATTGTTTTCAATGATGATTCTCATTGTCGTATCAATATTTCTTTGTTTCACTGTATTACTGTGTAACTGAAAATACATGAAAATAATGTTGCAATGTAAAAATATGCAAAATATTAATTATTCTTATTATATTTATATAATTATTAATTATATAGAGAAAAAAAATCTTTTGATTTTGGATTAGAATAGGAACAGGCAATTTTCTGGAGAATCACCCAAAATTTATACAATTTACATGCTTTTATGGGTTAAGAGAAGACAGATGTTTAAAACTGACTTGTGTTCAGAGTCTAATATATGTTAGTATACAGTTAATAACATATTATATATTGTACAACTCCACAGCATGGCTCAAAAGGGCAGAGAGACAGGACTACGTCAAAACACAGGGTGTAAGGTGAACTCCTTGAAAGGGTGGGAAATAATCCTTCTCAGAGTTCTTCAGGGCATTGAGAGACAGGAAGGATAAGGAGGGTAGCTGGGAAAGGTTGAGAAGCTACAGACACACACACACTTGCACGCACAGACACCCACACACACACACACACACAAGCACACACAGTGGCATGATGATGGAGCCCCCTGCCAGCATGTTGCCGTCACTATAGGCAAAGCTTGAGGAAGGTCACAGGCCTGGTTGCGTTGCACAAGCGGCGGTGGATGGCCTGTAAAATCTGCCCTGGGAATTGGGCGGAGATTGAACAGATTTAGTCACTGCTATATTCACTTCCCCAGGAAACGAGAAATATTTACCTCCCTGAAGGGCAGTTGAGGGTGGAGAGGGGTATGGGTGGGGTTGAGCTGGACTTACTGACCCTCATATAGCATGTCTGGAGGGGCCTTCTGCTCAAGTCTTAAGGCTCATCTATACTTAATGGGCGAACAGGCTTATTTTAGGTCACACAAAAATTATGAGGAAATGCAATGACATTTTTGTTCTGCTAAGGTGTTCGTTTGGTGATCTTTCTCGTGTTTGTGAACGCCCCTAAAATTCTTGACCTATGATAGGAGAACCCAGCTATAATAGAATTAATGATCTGGATGAATGTATTTTGGCAGCAGACAAGTAAACCTATACAATAAAACAATTTTGCTTTAAAAGTCAAAATATTGTTTGTTTATTTCCATATCATTAAACATTTCCATATAATTTCACCTCCACTATTTTGAATTGTTAGTCTATGTACTCATGCGTCAGATGGTCGCTTCTGGAGCGCTTCACTTTGGTTGTATTATGTCTCACTGATTTTCAGCATCTCTAGTCATAAGCACATCCTTCCTTAGTTCCCCTGCACTACACTTTCCATAATGGACTGCCCTCATCACTGCCATCTGTTCCCAATCCTCCTCACCTGTTCTCCATTCCCTCATCAGCACCTTTGTTTATAAATACCCTCCGGTTTTTCCCCAGTCTCTACCCATGCTCACGACCACGGAGGTCGAACCCCAGTCTCTACCCATGCTCTCAACCGCAGAGGTTGATATCCAGTCTCTGCCTGTACTTGATATCATGGTTGTTACTTCCCAGTCATCCATGGCTCTTAGCCCCAAGCCTTCGACGGCCCTTAACCCCCTAGCCTTCCACAGACTCTTCCCTTGATCCTCCCAAGACTCCACCTTTCACATACTCGTCCTTCGAATCTTCCACGGCCTTGTCCCTTGAACTTTCCATGGCCTCATCCCACAAGCCCTCCACAGCCTCATCCCTCGATCCTCCCATGACTCTGCCTTACATGGCTTCGCCCCTCAAGCCTTCCATGGCTCCGCCCCATGGCTCCACCCTTGAGCCTTCCTAGGCTTTGCCACCCTTGGCTCTGCCACCCATGGCTCCACCCCTCGAGCCTTCAATGGCTCTGCCTCCCTTGGCTCAGCCTCTTCTGGCTCCGCACCTCAAGCCTTCCATGGCTCCATCTTCCATGTCCTCACCCCTCGAGCCTCTCATGGCTCCGCCTTCCATGGCTTTGCGCCTCGAGCCTCTCACGGCTCTCAGGGACCCTGTCCCTGTCCTGCGGCCACCTCCCAGGCCTCCTGACCCAGTCCCTGTCCTGTGGCCACCTCCCAGGCCCCTGGATACATTCCCAGCCCTGAAGCCACCCCCCAGGCCTTCTGATCATCATCCTTGGATCCTTCCTCACCTTCTGCATCACCCTACCCTCCTCATCCATCTTTGGCATGCCAGAAGTCACCCTTTAAAGGGGTGGTAATGTCACAGTTATTCACCATTCTGTTCTGTGGACTCTTATTTTGATATGGTTTTTGTGTCATCCTTCCTTAGTATCCCCTGGAGTACACTTCCCAAAATGCACTGCCCTCATAACTGCCATCTGTTCCCAATCCTCCTCACCTGTTCTTCATTCCCTCATAAGCACCTTTGTGTATAAATACCCTACAGTTTTGTTCATTCCTCGACAGTTCTTGTATTGTTACGTTTTGTTGTTAAATGTTATTTAGTTGGTTATGTGATGTTTACTCCTGCAGCTCCTCTCTTCCTCTCCATGTACCCAACACTACACCTGCATCCTTTTGTGCTCCGTCCAGCTGTCTTTGAGTGTTAAAGGATAATTTCACCCAAAAATTTAAATTCTCTCATGATTTAATCACCTTTCAGCCGTCCCAGATGTGTATGTCTTTCCTTTTTCAGCAGAACCAAAATGAAGATTTTTTTAAGCACATTTCAGCTCTGTTTGTCAATGATTATATATAACTATATATAATGATTAACTAAACATGATCACATGTTTGTGTGTCCCTCAGCCACACTTTTAAACGACTCCTAAAGGTAGGAATACTTGTGCTTTCCCTCACTGACAGTGGAATACTATTCCAGAAGCTCACTCCCTGATATGACAGGACGTTCTGTGAAAAGGCGGTCCGCCTAAACGCCAAGTCACAATCACCTCTTGTAGTGGCTCTAGTCACTCGAGACCCGGCAACACTGCTAGACTTTTGTTTAATAAAATCACTCAATGGTGGAGGCGCCAAACTGTGTATAACCTTATAGATTAGACAGGCTGATTTAAATAATTTGAAATTAGCAAAATTTAAAAACTTATATTTATATAAAACTTGACAAAGGTGAAATGACGAAGGTTTCTTGTCTAATGTTTTCAATGCTCTTTTGTAGCATACTTCGATTGGCCCAATAGCAGCATGACTCGTATAGGACCATCTTGTGATACAGTACTCAATATGAGCCAGTATCATAGAGTGCAGGAATGTAATCGCTGCTGTATCCGTTAATGATGTACGAATATGTCTAAAGTTCCGTATATTAACATTTACAGTTTTCACAACTTTTTTAATGTGTTTTTTTAAAGGATAATTTCGAGTCTATCAGCACTCCCAAATACTTAAATTCCTCAACATTAATTCATTCTTGCCCACCCAAGCGAACTTTTACTGCGGCCACAGTTGTTTTGGTTTACTAAAAAACACTGATACGGTCTTTTTAAAATTAAGGCACAGGCATGAATCATTCAGCCATTTTTGTAAGTCATTTAAGGCCAATGAAAGCTGATGGGCTGCATCATCAGCACTTTTGGCTTGTGTAAAAATTACCGTATCGTCTGCATACATAATCGTGTCCACATTTTTGCACACATTGGGCAAATTATTCACATAAAGTGAAAATAGCAGGGGACCTAAAATTGATCACTGAGGGACACCTTGCGCATAGTGAAGATAGGGTGACTTACTATTCTTTATTTGCACGCATTGTTTTCTATCTGATAGATAAGACTGTATCCATTTAACAGTTTGATTGCTAAAGTTAGATGTTAACAGTCTAGACAAGAGCTTAAGGTGATTCACAGTATCACATGCTTAAAGTCAACAAAAACAGCTGCAACAAAAACACAGACAGCCGTTTCAGTTGAGTGAAGAGATCGAAATCCGAATTGCATAGGGTGCAAACCCGGATTGGAATCATTAAGATGTGCAACCCACTTTTCTGCTATCTTTGAGAAGATAGGAAGTATGCTAATAGGTCGTTAATTAGCAGGGTCTAATTTATCACCCGATTTATATATTGGTATGACATTTGCCACCTTCCAACTCAAGGGGACGACTGCCTGCGTGATTGATAAATTAATAAGATGGGTCACAGGCACCAAAATACAGGATTTATAATGCTTCAGAAGATCCGTATCAAATCCAAACACATCCCTTGCTTTAGAACTTTTCAATTTAGAGATTATGTTTTCTACTTCATTTTCTGTAATTATTTGAATATTAAACTTTGAATTTTGAGTTAAGGCATCCATATAGGGGTCGGTGTTGCCAATATTTTGTTGACAGTCACAAGAGTTAGAAAACAGTTGTGCGATCTCATCAATTGTACTTTGGAAATAATCATTTAATTTAGTTGCTAGGCTGAGAGGCTCTGATACCAATTCGTTAGCAAATTTGAGTTCAAGGTCTTTATCAGGAGTGTGCTTACTTTTACCAAGGAGTTTGTTAATATTTTCCCAAATTAGCTTACAATTTCCTTTGGCACCATTAATTACAGTCATGAAAAAATTTGCTTTTGCCATTCTCAAAGTTTGTGTGACTTTATTCCTTGCGGATACAAAATTTTGATAGATAGATACATACACATCTGGGATGGCTTTAAGGTGAATAAATCATGAGAGAATTATCATTTTGGGTGAACTTATCCTTTAACAGTATCCTTTAAAATAACTTTTGTCATTTTTATTTGTATAGCAATTTCACAATACCCATCGTTTCAAAGCAGCTTTACTGAAAAATATGCTGTAATGTCTTAAAGAGGTTATGAAATACTTTTTTTATTGTTTTATTTTATCTTCTCTAAGGTCCAATGTTACGTCCAAAGATGTATTGGTTTTGTTGTTTGCTTTTTTTTTTTTTTTTTGTTATTCCCCGTTCCTCTCTCTCCCTCTCTTTACCCTAAGCAGGAAGTAATGGTTGCCACCTGACTCCAATGATTGGTAAACTGACGTGATTGGAGGAGGAGAGGACGCTGTGGGGATTTAAGCAGCATGATTCCATAGACCTGGGTGTGTGTGTGTGTGGAGGCTGCATCGTGTTGTTCCATATCTCAACCCTGAAGTTCTGTTAAATGTTCTTCCTAATTATAGTTGGTTGGTTGATTGATTGATCCTCTTCAGTGTTATTTTGCTAAACACTCTTGTGGTAATTGGCGCCTACGACAAGACTTTCTTGTTATGTTGTAAGTGATTATTTACTAATATTTATTTGTGTTAAAGCCTTTATTGTTATGTTAATTCTTTGGGTTAAAGGATTGGCAGAGAGGTGGGTGTTTTTCTTTATTGTATCTTGTTTTCTCCTGTTTAAGTTAGTTAGGGAGTTAGAGTATTCCTTGTCTTTTCTTTACTTGTGTAGCCTAGTTAGTTTCCCCCTTTATAGTTAGAGGGTTTGTTTGTTATTTTTCCATTACCCCCTCTTGAAGCCTTGAAATCCTCCCACACTCATAAGAATAATAAAACCTCGTGTTTGCTCTTGAGTTTGTCTTGGCTTATTCTTGCTTAGGTATTGGGGTTGGGAGCTGAACCTTGCTGCTTCCACACATCACACCATTTTATTCTGTTACACGTTCCTTCAACCCTAGACTAAATAAGGACGTAGCATCCAATGATAATGTTAGTGAAGTTTTTTTTTTTTTTGGATTAAAACAGTCATAATTTAGTACTAATTATGATTATTTTCCACCCTGTCTCTGGCCCTCTTTCTGAACCTCTCGGTTTTGGCCTAAGTGCCTCATTAAAACTTCAATGTAAATGCCAACTGTTATGATTGGCTAACTTTGTGCAGCCCCTCGCATACAGCCATATTTTAAACTAAATTGGAAGAGAATGAACAAGCACCAAAACATTATAAATCTAAATTTCAGAGTTTACGCATAATGCACATCCTAATATATTAAACTGTTTTCATACACCAAGAATAAATAATAGCACAGATGGGGAAAATAGCAAGAGGCAGCAGATGAATTACAGACACCGCGTCTTTTAAAAGTGGCCCGTGATATGTATCAAGCAGTCAAAGACGTCTGTCTCTGCATGTTTAAATACAACATTTATTTAAAATAGTCCAAATGTGTGAGTCCCTTTGGTTTTTTAGAATAGTTAGGCCACACTAGGCCTTGTTTGTCCTGATCTCACTCCAAACAAATGGAGCGCAAATGGGCAGAGTCAAGGGTGCAATGATTTTAAGTAGGCTTTGATATTTTTGAGCTGTAGAGGCAGTCATGAATTAAATAGTGACGTAGAGTAACCACTGAAGTAGTGAATGAGGCATTTTTGCAGCTTGGTGTAAATAAATGCTTTTATTGCATTGGGGATTAAGTTCTGAAATTTACAGTATGTTTTTATTGTAGAAAGACCTCTTATATGTCAAAATATCAAGAACATGACCCCATTAAATGTCTTTAAGATGTGATTAAACATCCTCTTTGAGCAGTTTAATTGAAAAACATAATTGAAAATCTTGCCTTAAAGTTGTTGTTTTTTTTGGCCACTAGAGAGCAAGCCAAAGGCGACTGTTCCAAGGAACCCAAAACTTAAAATATTTTTTAACATTTGTTTCCATCCCTCACCTCTGCTGGATCCTTACGGTGCATTACAGCGGCTTTCTCCCCTCTCTGCCCAGGTGCACTGCAGAGATCGCCCCTGGGCGCTTCAGCAGATCACTTAGAGTGTATTCTAAAAAAGTATTTGAACTCCTAAAATAGTATATTCTAAAAGAGCGGCACACATTGGAACGTCTTTTTTAAGATGTGTCTTTTTAAAGATGTCTTGATTCCTGGTTTCGGTGCCGCCTACGGCGATACATCTTTTGTGGATGCATCATGCCCTCATTGCGAGGACATGACCATGGCACCCCAGCAGCTCCCTCCCTCGGTCCTTCTACCTACGGGTTTGAGGCCAGTGCAGCAAGCACTGGGGCGATTTGGGGACCACAATGGGACCACCTCTGCTAGTTAAATCCCCACGTACCTCCCATTCCCCGCACGCTCGTTTGCTCCGGTTAGCCATTCGGATGAGTGCGCCGGCTCATCCCAGGGCAAGTTTGACCTCTCATTCAGTACCCGTGAAGGTGATAAGCTCTCGAGCGTAGCATCAAGGAGTGGGCTTGTCCTGTCTGACGCGGAAATCTCCACTGGGCTTCCCCCCTCGGGTGTGGTCGCCCAGTCACAGGCAGATGCTGAAATGAAGGACATGCTTTCCCGAGCCGCCGTGAGCATCGGGCTAGAGTAGAACCCTTTGATTGGTATCTGGACTCGCGGCACTGCTCACAGCCACACCACGCCCCACCCTGCCCCAGGTCCTTTCTTCCAGGAAGTGCACAAGGAGCTGACGAGACCCAGGAGCTGGTGTACAGATCACTCCCTTCTCGATTTTACCTCGACACAGACCCTTCCTACAGTTCGACGGTCGGGTGTATCAGTACAAGGTCCTCCCCTTCAACTTGTCTCTGTCTCCCTCATCTTCACAAAGGTCATGGAGGCTGCCCTTGCCCCACTAAGGGAAGTGGGCATACGCATACTGAACTACCTCGACGACTGGATGATTCTAGCACACTCTTGAGAGTTACTGTGTGCACACAGGGACCTGGTGCTCATGCACCTCAGCCGTTTATGGCTTCGGGTCAACTGCGAAAAGAGCAAGCTCTCCCCGGTTCAGAGCTTCTCTTTTCTTGAAATCGAGTTAGACTACCATTGACCCATTGTGTCAATGGTAGCACGCCTCAAGAACAAGCGCACACAATCAGTGCTGAAGTGCCTGAAATTATCCAGGTGGCAAATGTCAGTCCCACTGAAGTACTTTCAGAGGCTCCTGGGTCAGTCAAGGCGCTCAGGTTGATGCATATGAGACCACTACAGCACTGGCTCTAGACCCGAGGAACGCATGGTGCCCAGCACACATCGCGTGGCTTTAATGGCCACTGCTCGCCGCTTTTTCAGCCCTTGGACCAACCTTGCGTTCTTGCAGGCAGGACTCCCCATGCAGCAAGTGTCCAGGTGCGTCGTGGTTATGACGGATGCCTCCAAGACCGGCTGGGGTGCCGTGTGCAATGGGCATGCAGCTGCTGTCTCCTGGGCAGGACCTCACCTGCGCTGGCACATCAACTGCCTCGAGTTGCTGATGGTTTACACTCCTGTCTCATGTCACAACTCACCCGTTGTCTCCTCTGGATGTGCCCAAGGGTCCCACGACCCCCTTCAGGGATCAAGTGGTGAGCCTACAAGCGCTGCCCCCGGAGGAAGCAGACCCAGCCTTATCGTTGCTGTGTCCGGTGCATGCTTTGCACATCTATATGGATTGCATGCAGAGCTTTAGACGCTCTGAACAGCTCTTTGTCTAATTTGGAGGACAGCGGAAAGGGACAAACAGAGGCTTGCCCACTGGATCGTGGATGCCATAGTGTTGGCCTACCAGGTCCAGTTTGAGCACACTCCCCAGGAGATGTGGCATCCTTGAGGGCACTGGCCAACAGCACCTCTCTAGCAGACATATGTAGGGCTGCGGGCTGGGCAACACCCAATACCTTTGTGAGGTTTTACAATCTCCGGATCTCATCTCGTGTTCTTTCAGGGGCGAACAAGTAAGTTTTGTTACACGGACAGCTGGCCAGGTGGGAGGAACATGACTTCTTGGGGCATCTGGGGAGGCTCTGTGCAGCCCGAGTACATCTGTTCATAGTAGCTTGTCATTGTGGCGTTTTGTATATGGGACCCCTAGTGTTGCTTCATTGACACAACGTCGAGTGAATGACAGAAGGGGAACATCTCGGTTACTGTCGTAACCTCCATTCCCTGATGGAGGGAACGAGATGTTGTGTCCCTCTTGCCACAGACAGAACTTTACCGCTGTAACGGCCAGGACCTTGTCTCGGCTCCTCAGTGCAAAACCTGAATAAACTTGCCTGCTGGCCTCCCTTTATACCCATATGTCGGGGGGAGTGGCATGCAAATTCAACTCGCCAATTCTCATTGTCCTTTTCTCAAAGATCTGAAGGTGAATCCGACTCCCAAGAGCGACCCCTTGTGTCACTTCATCGACACAACGTCTCGTTCCCTCCAACAGGGAATGGAGGTTACGATTCACCACTACCAGCAAAGAGCTGCAAACTTCTGGCAAACATTTGCGGCGAATCAAAAGCTAATTTGCATGTGAAAATAACGAACAGCAAATTTGCGGCAAGTTTGCATCTAGTTTATATTTTTTGTAAGGGTATCCTATCAATATGTCATACCCACATTAACATGCTAAATCTTTCCGAGAGTTGTCATGACTGAACTATTCATTAGCATTCCCATTCATTTCAAAGGCATCTGCTTGGCTACGGAAGGGTTTTCCCCGAAGTATGCAATCTTGAGGCTGACATCTTTGCTCGTTGGTGCTCTGTTACATTTCATGCTTTTAAGAGCCCTTCAAAAACAATCTATCACTGGAAAAGGTCTCTTTCAAGGCAAGTCTGAAATCTCCACAATGGTTGGTCCAGATTTTGATAATATAACATTTCAAAACAGCAGTAAATCCATGCTGAAAAGACCAGCATTGCTTGTCACCAGCTTATGTTGTGGTTTGGGTGCTGGTCCCCCAGAATGTGATGCTTGTGTGCTGGTGTCGTCACCAGGCCTTTAAAGTAGCATAACCAGCTTCAATGTAAAAACCATGCTGGTCAACCAGCCTCACTAGCTAGGTTTTGCTGGTAAAAGCATGGCTATGATAGTCCACCAGCTAGACCAGCACCAAACCAGCATTAGCCAGTACCAAACCAGCCTAGACCAGCATGGGTCTTGACTGACAGGCAATGTATCTATTAAAAGGAGATTGGCTCTTTATCTGAACATTTTTCTGTAATCTGTTTGTGCAATTCCATTTGGTGACACTAGTGGCGCAGAAATTACACACTTTAGCTTTAAAACATTTTACACAGCAATGTTGTGTGATAAAAGCCACACACAGTCAATGAGTCAGTCTGGGAGCTGGCTCACTAGCTGTCTGTGTCACTGGGTGGTTGTGTGGGCGTGTGGCTGCTGGATTTACGTGACCTGAGCAGCGCCTGTGCTCTGCTCTGGGACCTGAGAGGATGGAAGGGGGCCAGATGACTTGGAGTGTCTGAGCCAGATGTCCAGATGTTCCTGCTTGTCTCTGGTCCTCGACTCTCACCTCCTCAGATAAGAAATGCCATCTGAATTCAAAGGCATTATAGGCACTTTTTCTCTGTGAATGGAGATTTCATTTCTGAGTCAAGTGGGTGATATGAATATGGAATAAAAATTAAATTGTTCAGTCAATTTATTTATTTATCTTTTTTTACATTTATTCTGTTCTAGCTTTTGTACTGCTCTAGCTTGCTCTTGGCAGTGTGATACTTCAGATATTGTTGGCTCCTGTATGCCAAACAACTTGTCACATTCCTCATTTGTAAGCTGCTTTGAATAAAAGTGTCTGCTACATGTAAAAAAAACATGTTAAAAAATACATTGTATCAGATAAGGACATCACTAAATATGTTATTGTGAATAGCATAAACTGGGGAAGGAAGTCCATTTTAGCAGAAACTTTTGAGACCAGAAACAACAATTGGAACAGGAAAAAATATATAATAATTAGATGAGCTGATAGTCCACCCAGAGAAAGTTCAAGAAGAGTTTAGCTAGAGAGTGAGCAGTGGAAATTTCCATTAAAATTAATTAAAACTGCAAGTGACATATTGAGGTGCAGTCAAAATACTTACTTCATAGTCACAGAACAATAACTTTGGGGATGATAGGTATACTTAACACTACAGAGAATGAGACATTAACTTTCATTTCTATATTCCTTTGCTTAAAGAAAACAAATTATTAGGAAATAATCATTTATTCCCTGCCACATTCCCTGATATGAATTCTCTGCCACATGCTTCTAGAGTCTGTGGTGTTGAACTGTCCTTCAATATTGTCCCTGTTAAGCATGAAGTTTTATTGCCATTTGTTTTATTCAATAAAGGAACTTGAAGCTGCTGACTCTCTCTGCTGGTGCTACATTGATGGTGATGGGGCTGTGTTTTCTGTCTTTCCTCCTGAAGTCCTCCAGAAGCTCCTTACTGACGTATAGGGAGAGGTTGTGCTCCTAACACCAGCGTGTCAGAGTGTGCACCTCCTCTCTGTTGGCAGTTTCATCATTGTCAGTGATCAGACCTGTCACCGTCGTATCATCAGTAAACTTAATGATATCATTGGAGCTATGTGTTGCCACACAGTCATGTGTGCACAGGGAATACAGGAGTGGGCTGTGGGGCTCCAGTGCTGAGGGTCAGTGGTGAGTAGATGTTGCTGCCCATTCTAAACACCTGGCGTCTGTTTGACAGGAAGTCCAGGATCCAGCTGCACAGCGAGCTGTTTAAGCCCAGAGCCCGGAGTTTCTCATCAAGCTTGGAGGGTACTATGGTGTTGAATGCTGAGCTGTAGTCTACAAACAGCATTCTCACATATGTGTTCATTTTTTTCCAGGTGGGATAGAGCAGTGTGTAGTGTAGATGCAATGGCATCAATAGTGGAGCGGTTGTTGCGGTAAGCAAACTGCAGTGAGTCCAGTCAGGCAGGCAGCACAGAGCAGATGTAATCTCTGATTAGCCTCTCAAAGCATTTGCTGATGATGGGGGTCAGAGCAATAGGATGCCATCATTTAAGCAAGTGATTTTGGATTGCTTTGGTACAGGCACAATGGTGGACATTTTAAAGCATGTGGGGACCACAGACAAGGAGAGGGAAATGTTGAAAATGTCCGTAAAAACACCATTCAGTTGGTTCCCGCACACTCTGATGATGTGGCCCGGAATGCCACCTGGAACAACAGCTTTATGGATATTGACCATTTGGAACGATCGGGTTAAATCCGCTACAGAGATGGAGAGTGAACTAACCTCTGTAGCTTCGGTTGCGAAAGCTCTCTCCGCGAGGGCGGTGTTATTTCCCTCGAAACGAGCATAAAAATTATTAAGCTCATCCGGGAGAGAGGCAGCGGTGTTCACAGCGAAGTTTTTATTCCCTTTGAAATCCATAATGATATTAATTCCCTGTTACATGCTTCTAGAGTCTGTGGTGTTGAACTGTCCTTCAATCTTGTCCCTGTACTGGCGTTTGGCTGCTCTGAAAGTTTTGTGGAGGGAATAACTGGCTTGTTTATGCTCCTCTTTAATACTTCATGGTTAGAGTTTTAATTCATTTTATTCCCAACCCTAAGTATGACCAATATAATGGTGATGACTACCTTTGCAAGCACTGCAAAGTATAAATCTGGAATTTCCAGAAAATCTTTTACCAGAAGGCCAACAGCACTCACTCACTGTATCTGCTTGGGGGATTCTGTCTCCAAATGTTAATAATGTACTGTCCCTCTATGCAACTTTGCCAAAATTTTAAATAGACTAGCATTCTAAAAATGAGTGTGTGTGTGTGTGTGTGTGTGTGTGTGTGTGTATGTGTGTGTGTGTGTGTGTGTGTGTGTGTGTGTGTGTGTGTGTGTGTGTGTGTGTGTGAACACAGGAGAAAGCAGAAACTATGGGGTTTTGTTTGTGTTGAAGGAGGTGGTGACCTCGCAACATGTGCTGAATGAACCCTTAACCCTTTTTCTTCCTCTGATGGTCCTTCCTTTAAAATATCATGGATCACACAATATAAGAAACGAAAGGTGAGGAGAAGAAAATAAATAAACAAAGCCCTCAAAAGGTCACTTTTCTGGGTGTAACCACCAGCTAGTGTCAAAACAAAAATGTTTTGTGGGATAAACTGGAACCTCTTTTGTATGGGTGTTGCAGGTTGTAATTATCAGAAGTATTAGTAATATACTGTATCACTTGAGTATATTAAAAGAATTAACAATGAATAATTTATTTGTCCTAATTATTGAAGGTTGGCCAGCTTCTCTGTCTCACACTAAGCACTTTGCATTCCATGTACTGATTGAAAGAGTTTAGTATAAGGACCGAAAAGCACTGCAGACTTGATGCTTATGTATGTGTGTTGGGAGGCGGTGAAATGGCTGTGTTGGGATGAAAGCTCCATTATATCTGTATGATTTAGAGTCATTGATTTAGTGTGACCACTTACAGCACGGCTGACATAAACAGGAATCAGGGATCACAGCTCTCAACCTGACCCACCTACCTTAACTCTTTCAGTACACTTCTCAGTCTCTCTCTCTCTCTCTCTCTCTTTCTCACTGACCCACTCTCATTTTTTTCTCCTTATTTTTCCTGCTCATATCCTCCCTCTATTTATGTGGTGGGGTGGTGCAGTAGATATTTTGCAAGGTTATTATCTATTGGATGCACTTAACAGTTCTGTGTTTCAAACTTGTATAACAATTAGAAAGCTCTGCCACTTTTTAGGATTGAGATCCTTCAGGTGAAAACCTTACTGGATGCAGTCAGTTACAATAAAATGCTTTAAACACTACACTTAACCCTTCTGTGGGGTTTCCATTGAAAATGCAGCATTGATTTTACTGGGTCAAAATGACCCTATAGTACGTGATAAATCACAGTATATCACAGTTTGAGCAATTTGATATGTAATTTTAACAAATGTATTTCTGTTTTCAGTGACTCTGTTTACTGACAGCAGTATTTCTACAAGTTACATGGACCAACACGCCCATTCCAACTCATAATTAATAAATCTTAAATAATAATAATCAATGCAAATAGAGACAGCATCAATAAGGACAGTGTCACTAAGTGATGACATGGAGATGTCTGGAATGTCTGTTTGTCGTCTACATTTTGTTATGTGGAGAATCCATAAGCAAACACTCAGTGTGTTTCAATGAGCACTGTTTAGTAAGACTCCACTGGAGTCTTACTAAACAAGTATATGGCCTGGTGCTGAAATTGTTTAACCAATTGTCATAGGTCATTTGCTTATATTTTAAAAACTCTATTTTGTGCATTAGTGTTACTTCTGGATATATATATATATATATATATATATATATATATATATATATATATATATATATATATATATATATATATATATATATATATATATATATATATATATTTGATTTATGGTTAATGATAAATGATTTAATGTTTACAAATTTTAATTTAACATGATCAAATGATATTACTTGTTAGTCATGAATCTTAATGTTACGAGAAACGTGAATTTATTCATTCTTATAACTTTTGCACTTTTGATTTGTAAATACTGATTAAGAGATTAAATTATATGAAATAATACTTGAATGTGTTCTGCCTATTGTTATTCAAATGAAAATCCATAAAATGCTCTATATATAACCTTTTCCAGAAAGTCTGCTCTTTCTCACACGTTATATGTTATTCAAGGACACAAAAGCAGTTGTGGAACACAGACAATCACTTCAAGCTCATATCAAGCAAATATTTTTTGCAGGTTGCAAGATTGAGAGACACATAGCAATATGGAAACAAAACAAAGCCACACGCCCAAACACACTAATGTCATAAGCGCATATCGCGGCAAAGGCAAAATGCGGCCATGCCAAAGGACAGATGAGACATGACAATGGATCACAACCCGGATGTGCAGCGCATGGCGAGCACCACATGAAGCACGCCCGAGGTTGCGAGCAACAAACACAAAACAATTGATACGAGCAAGAATGACATAAGAGCAATGCACTCGTTTCAATAACCAACAAGACAAGGGAATGCATGGCAGTGTAAAAAGGATGAGCCATACACTCTCACAAAGACAAGACAAGACACTAAACAAGAATGTCAGACCTCAGCCACAAAGACAACAAAATTATCAACATAAGTGGCTGAACTCTGACAGTGTCCCTCGTGCTGCCAAAACAGCGCCAATCCGCAACATAGCGTTCTGAGATGCAGAGAGGTTATCTGAGTTACCGTAGACTTTGTCAGTTCAAACCAGTCTTGCATTATCTACTGACCTCTCTCATCAACAAGGCGTTTCCATCTGCAGAACTGCTGCTCACTGTTTTTTTTTTTTTTTTTTTTTTGGCACCAATCGGAGTAAATTTTAGAGACTGTTGTGTGTGAAAATCACAGGAGATCAGCAGTTACAGAAATACTCAAACCAGCCCATCTGGCACCAACAAACATCCCTGCAATTATCTTATCAGCCAATCATGTGGCAGCAGTGCAGTGCATAAAAACATGCAGATACTGGTCAAGAGCTTCGGGTCACATCAACCATCTGAAAATGGGGAAAAAAAATTTGATCTTAGTGATTTTGACTGTGGCATGATTGTTGGTGCCAGACTGGTTTGAGTATTTCTGTAACTGCTGATCTCCTGGGATTTTCACACACAACAGTCTCTAGAATTTATTCAGAATGGTGCCAAAAACAAAAAACATCCAGTGAGCAGCAGTTCTACAGATGGAAATGCCTTGTTGATGAGAGAGGTCAATAGAGAATGCAAGACTGGTTAGAACTGAAAAAGTCTATGGTAACTCAGATAACCACTCTGTACAATTGTGGTGAGAAAAATAGCATCTCAGAATGCTATTCTGAGATGCAGGTTGGTGCTGTTATGGCAGCATGAGGGGGCTCTACAAATGGGTAGGTGGTTTTAATGCTGTGGCTGATTGGTGTATGTCGCCTGAAGATATGCCATCACTTTGGGTGAGAAACAGATCAATAATTTTATCCTTTTTCACTATAAATCTCAACTTTCACTTTCAGAATGTGAATGTGAAAGTGGATCTTTATTGTAAAAAAGGACTTAAATATTGATCTTTTTCTCACCCACGCCTATCAAATCACTTCTGAAGACATGGATTTAGCTACTGGATTCATATGGTTTAATTTTATCCTCCCTTTATATGATTTTTGGGGCTTGATAGGTCTGGTCACCATTCACTTACATTGTATGGACCTACAGAGACTGTACAACAACTGCAATTACAAGTGTCATATCTTCTTTGTCAAAAGGCAACCTCCAACCCATTCTATCAGACTAATTATGTTTTAGTGATATAAAAGGGATTTAGTTTACAGCAATTTATCTGTTCTTGTGAGTGAGTCGTGTATTGCTAAAGGGCTGCCAATATGTCCTTTAGAGCTATGTTTATATAGTTAGATTGATTGTATAAATGACCGACTCATTTGAGCAGATCTGGTTCCCATATGTAATGTATCAACTCTCAGTACAAATTAGCCCAATGAGTTTTCTCACAGACTCAGCAAGAACAGCCCATTTGCAGACCAGTTTGTCAGTGATTGAAAGATCAAAGCAGATACATCCACACATGCCAAAAAAACTAACTCTAGTAAAAATAGTAAATAGTAAAAATTACTATCTTTTGACATCTCTATCTTTCTCACACACACACACAAATTCAGTCGTCCCACAGTGAATTGCATTTATAATAGCTATATACATAATAAATGTCATGTCGTATGAAACATAAATGTAAACATATGAAATCAGTGGATAGCCCTGCTGGGGGAAAAAATACACACATCTTACACCAGCTGGTTGGCTGGTCTTAGCTGAATGCCCAGCCTGCTTAGGCTTATCAGTAGGCTTGTTTTAGATGGGTTTTGGGCCCTTTCTTAGCCGGTCAGTATGGGGGATGAGCTGGCCTTCCAGATAAACCAGCTAAGCACCAGCTTGGTCAGGCTGGAAGATTAGCAATGCAGCTCTAGCTGGTTTGAGTTTTTTTTTTTTTTTTTTTTTTTTTAGCAGTGAGATAAAAGACAAGGGTATATCGACTGAAACAGACAGGAATCCTTACACGGGTAATAAAAACAGGCGTGGTTACACAATAATTCCTGAAGTGATCTGTGAATTGTGAAGCATGATTGGGTCAACAGATGTTTTGATGATGTAATCCATTACAAACTACTTCATGTAGGCGCGGGAATCAGCAGAGTGATCGGACAGCAGTTTGTCATTCTCCAACACAATGATGCATCAGTACTGTGGGGTTTGTTTTGCAGGATTTACTCTATGACTGTATACAGAGATTGCAAAACATAAGCATTTGTTGAATATGGCCCTGGAGGAACATGTTGTAAACAAAATCACATGCAACATCTGTTTGGGTAAACTGTGTGGTGCAGCTATTGAGTTGCTTAACTCATTACTGTGGTTGGCCAGAATCTGTCGACGCAACTTTTGTATAATATCATCACACATTTGCACATGTTGTCATGTCAATGCTGTCTGTGAAATAGAGCACATTAAAAGCTGAATGTTCTGGTCACGCATCACAACCTCCCACGTAAGAGTCTAATATAAACCAGTAGTGATACGCGGTGTTGGGCAAGAGAAGGCGATACAGCTCTTCAAAATCTGGAACTTATTCAGGCTTCATTCTCACTAGATAGAGACCGAACCCAAAGCCACATGGTGTGTGTTATGGCTCTCAGAGGGCTGTTAGATTTAGATACAAGTGATATTTTAAAGCGCTAGAGACAGTAGAATTTATTTAATAATTGTTACCTACAGTGCATGCTACATAGTGTGTAATGACTCTCAGAGAGCTGGTAGATGGCAGAGTTGTTTGCAGTCAAATTTAAATGATCTGTTCACTGTTGAAGAAGGCATAAACTGGAACTCACCTTATGATACTAATAACATTCATGTTAAACTATACACAGCCAAAGCAAAACTAATAAACACCATTTTATCATATAATTTACCATTGTCCCCAGGCAACAAATTTGATACATAGCTGTGTCATTTCTGTGCCGCTCATATAATTATGTAGCCTCTTTCCTCTCACGTAATTAAACAACTTAAACTTAAATAAATATTTCATTTATTGGTTTATTTGGTAAGTAGCCATGTAATAAGCGGGACTATTTGCATTATTCCTTGCTTAACAGCAGAGGTGAGTTATTCTTTTAATGTTGTGCTAAACAATATACTCTTGAAGTAGTATTCCAGGTTCAGTACAAGACAAGTTAAGCCTAATCAACAGCATTTGTGGCATACTTTTGAATAAAATTATTTCAACTAGTCTCTCCTTTTCTTTAAAAAAAAAAAAAAAAGGCAAAAATGTAAGTTATAGTGAGGCACATACAATGGAAGTGAATGGGGTCCATTTTAGGAGGGTTTAAAGGCAGAAATGTGAAGCTTATACTTTTTTAAAAGCACTTTCATTGATTCTTCAGTTAAAATTCATGTATTATTTGAGCTGTAACACTATTTAAATAGTTATTTTTACAGTCATTCAGGGTTTAGGGTTTGTTGGCATTACATCATCATGGCAACAAGGTTGTAAAATTGGCTATAACTTTACACAGAAAAGGTTAGTAAGCAATGTTATCACACTAAAATCATGTTAAAATGCAGTGTTAATGTTTTGTGGTTATACTTCTAAAATATAGAGTATTATAATGTTTACGGATTGGCCCCATTCACTTCCATTGTTAGTGCCTCACTGAAACACATAAATGGATGAGGTACAGGGTGTGAAATGAGGTCCCCGGTCACTAAAAACTGGAAGAATGCATTAAACGATTAAACAGCATATTAGTCTTTAAAAATCCCTTTATTTATTTTTTTTACAGAGGAACTGGTAGGGAACACTAAATAAGCTCTATTGTTCCTATATGGAAAAAGGTTTAAACAGCGGATAGTGTTTTTGGAGATGACCACAGAGACTAATATCGCCATCTTGCGGCGGTATGCAGACGTGACTGTTTATTGGGCGTGGCTTGTTGCTATAGATACAATGTAGCAACATCTGATTCAGTCTCACTTCAGTTTTCGAATGCTGATATTGTTTAAGAGCCATGAACGTTTAATGGATGTAATTGAGTAAATGTTTTCATGCCTAGAGAGGTAAATTAACAATTGAACTAGCACGACAACATTCGCCAAGAATCTGTATTGAATTCATAATGTTCCGGAAAACAGTTTGGAGGAAAACAGGGAGTGACGTTGTCAATTCACATCAAGATCGAGCGCTGAATACCACCATTTTCATTCTCAAAGAGTTTGGACCGATTGGATTTCTCCTAAAAGAGGATGGAGAGTCCAAAAATTACAAAGTAAGCTTACGTGTTTTTTTAAAGGAACTCAATACTGTGTACAAGTTATATTTATGAAGCTTAATTTCAACCCATTGCAATGTTAGACTTGAAAATGTTAAACAATTGAAATCATTTTAAATTATTACACTAGTGTCATTTTCACATGTTATTTGTGCTCTTTGAAATAACTTTTCTGTTGTATTTATGTTTTCCTTTATTTTGTGATGTTAGTCATGTGGTCATTAAAATGTCACTATATTCATGTTCACAGAAATTAAATCCACTCAAAGTTGACCATATTTTAGCTAGAATTCATTCATTTACAGGTCGTGTATTGGCTCATTTTATCCACTAAATGTCCACGCTGTTATTGTTCACCCTGACCAGGCCTACCCAACAGGATGCTTATCTGATTATTTTTTTTAAACATTGAACTTGACCTGTATGACTTATAAATTATTTAACATGTCCCTTTAATGATTAAACATAAAGATATCTATAAAAGTGCATTTCTTTTTTCAAAAGTTTTAAAGCTGAAAAGACACTACATTGTAGGAATAACCCATTAATGTAACTAAAGCGGTTGAAATAATGTTTAATTTAATATTTAATATTCAAGGTCTGTTTGGGAGATCCACATTCGTGTACCTGTCCTACCTTTCAGAAAGAGAAGGATCTCTGCGTACACATTTGCTGGTAACTACACGCTTTGGGTTGAACAGTTTGCAATTTTGATGCTTGATATCTTATTGTCTTACTTTTTCATTATAGGGTTTTAATACGTAAATTTCGACTTCCAAGAGATCATGAATGTAAGCAGTCTATTATTTTAGATCATGCAACAGGTGCATATAAAGTCATACTTGATATGTGAACTGTACTTAAATGGAGAACATTTAAGGAAGTGTCCTTCTGGTCATTTGTTCTGTTTCAGACTGTTTTCAGTATGGTCTTGTGGAGAGACAGATCCTAGAGCTGTTAAAAGGGCTTCATGTCAACAAAACTGTGCCCCCTAATGAGAGGGGCAGCTTGGGCTCATCATACCCTGAGGCAACTGAAGAAGACGGAAGTGTCAGAAAGAAAGACATTGCGAAAGATGATATATGTCCAATCTGTCAAGAAGAACTTTTGCTAAAGAAGTTGCCTGTGACCTTCTGCAAGTATGTGGATTTGCTTTTGCTGGAAATGAAATGGAAATCTAAATGGAAAGTTAATTTACAGCAACAGTTGAGCTATTTGTGATTAAAAAGTAAGCACAACCAAGGTTCGGAGAGTACATTCAAGATATGGATATCGTATATCATGATGAGCCTAAATTAGACCCTAAATATTGTTCCACTTAAAAGGTTTGTTCACCCAAAAATGTAAATGATCTCAACGTTTACTCACTCTTATGCCATCCCAGTTGTGTATGACTTTTTCTTCTGCTGAATGCAATCAAAAATTTATAGAAAAGTATCTCAGCTCTGTAGGTCCATACAATGCAATTGAATGGTGACCACAAAGTTTGAAGCTCCAAAAGCAGCATAAAAGTAATCCATATGACTCCAGTGGTTAAATCCATGTCTTAAAAAACTATATGATAGGTAGGGATGAGAAACAGATCAATATTTAAGATCTTTTTTACTATAAATTCTACTCCCTGCCCAATAGGTGGCTGCATGAAGAATGTGAATCATCAAAAACAAAAGAATAAGAAAGTGAACGTGGAGATTGATAGTAAAAATTGGCTCATATTTCTTCTGAGATATTCTTCAGAAAATCTTAGTTTCATGTTCAGCAGAAGAAAGAAAGTCATACACATCTGGGATGGCATGAGGGTGAGTAATTATTGATGAGAGAGTTTGAATTTTTTGGTGAACTGTCCCTTTAAACCCAAAGAGCTAATTGTAAAACTCACTGACATTTACCTTTACATAGTAATTACGTAACATTGTTTTAGGTTCAGCTGTGGAAACAATATCCACATTTCCTGTATGAAGGTGTGGGCTGATCACCAGACAAAGAAAGACTTGCATACCATGCTGAAGTGTCCACTCTGTAGGGAGGACTTTAGCACTTTTAAGGAACTATTTGAACAGGTAAAGTCACTTGTCAAAATTTTTCAGATCTTTTACCTATAATTCAGAAGGTTTAATTGTTTCAAAGATGAATTCTCCATACCTCATATCCATTGTTAAAGGAATCGTTCACCCACAAATTTAAATTCTGTCATCCTCATGTTGTTCCAAACCCATATATTTCATAGAACAAAAAAGGAGATATTAGGCAGAATGTTAGTCTCAGTCACTATTCACTTTCAATTTTTGGAGAAAAGATGCAATTAAAGTGAATGCTGGCTGAGGCTATCACTTCCTAACAATCTGCTTATCATCTTTTGGTGTGTAACAATCCATCGATATGGATCCATGCAACTCATTTGAATTTTACATGAGAATTTGCTATTTTAAAGTACCATGGAGAAGTTCAAACATGTGAAACATCTTGACAACGGCGACATTCTGAACAGCACTAACGAGGGAAATAGAAACACCTGCTCAGCTCCAGCATCAGTTATAAGACTTTACACATCTACACATCGACACCCTTACTAACATTTATCCCAGTTAACTGTAACAGAATTTTTCATTAAAACTGGAAGTTGTAGCCAAGAAAACCACGGATGGTTAGAAACAAGTCATGGGTATGTAAGTATTTTAAATTGGACTAAACAGAAAAATTAGCTGTCATCAAACGAGTGATGATCACTTGTGTGTGACTTTATATTTTATATTATATTATATTTTTATATTTATATTATTTATCTGAAGTAACATATTTGTGTATACAGGGAGCTGAATAAAACTTATATTTCTTGGTTGCATTTGAGGGCAAAAAATGTATTTAATTGATTGTGTAAAATAGGCACATAATATCGGAATATCGATCACAGGCCCTGAATCGAATCATATCACGGCAGACTTTTAAGAATCTGCAAATATCAGATCGCAGGCCAAGAGAATCGATTCAAGAGCGTATCGTGATGAAACATCCAATTTACTCCCATAATCTCCTTTTGTTTTTCACAGAAAAAAAAGCAAGTCTTGCAGGTTTGGAACAACATGACAGTAAATAAAAGTGAGACTTTTCAATTTTGTGTGAACTATCCCTTAAAAGCATTAAACAACTTAGTTTTCATGTATTATCTTTGGCAGGTGAAAAATGCCAGTGATGCGTGTACCAGCTGTGAAAAGGAGCGTTTCGACAAACACCTTGGAGTTGTGTGTAACAGTTGCAGGTTCTGTCCTATCGTTGGGAAATGTTTCAAGTAGGCAACCATCAAATAACACAGACAAATCAATGATGATTCATTCTGATGCTGCCTTATAATGATAGATTTTGTTTCAGTTGCAAATGCCTTCTGTCTGATGTTCACAGGTGCACAGAGTGCAGTTTTTTCCACCTGTGTGAGGAATGCTTTAAAAGGAGCTTCCATCCACAGCATTGCTTCATTGTTCAAATGGTGAGTATGGGTGTTTACACTGAAGGAGATTTTAGGTATGTCACTTTCGTTGTATGGGGAAAAAGATGCAATTAAAATGAGTGGTGACTAAGCCTAACATTCTGATTTTAATTTTTGATTGAACTATTATGTGAACTTTAATGTATTATGCGATTATTGATAATGTCCCAAAAGCTTCTTCTTTTACATTCATATTTGCACAGAAAAGGGGTCAGCCATGGCAGACAGTTCCTCGCACAACGGAGGAAACACAGAAGATGACGCAACACTTCATGGGTAGTAGGTTAGTCTGCCACTACCATGTAAAGCACAGATTATTAACCAATTTCTACATATAAGCATATTGGAACAATTTTAGGCATTTATCCTGTCACTTTGCCCTGTTTATGTCCAGCAGCATGTCTGGTGGGACATGTGATATAGTCCCAAGCCATGTAATAAAAAGTTTGCCAGTGATGAAGGTTCGAAAAGAGTCCAGACTGCTTTATCCAGGTGTTCAGTGCAGAATCTGCCTTTCAAGCTTTAAATTGGACCAGAATGTCAGAACCTTACCCTGCAAACACAAGGTAACACATCCCATATGCAGAATGCTCAAGATGCAGTCATTAAACTGTGGTATAATGGCCAGGATGCACACTACCTGAAACATCAAAGGATGGGATGGGTCACTCATTTATGGTAGCAATCGCATTGCTTAAAGGGATAGTTCACCCAAAAATGAAATTCTCTCACCATTTACTCACCCTCATGTCATCCCAGATGTGTATGACTTTCTTTCTTCTGCTAAACACACTGATTCTTGAGATAAGATACAAAACATATTTAAAATCTTGAGTTTTTATTTTTTAATACTAAATTAATTTGAAATGGATATATTTGTAGACAAAGGTCTCAGCTAACGAACGATGTATAGACGCAGCTTTTTATAAAAACCCTTTTTTCTGAAAACTGACATTTATTCACTTCATAACTTGCATCTTTGAGTTGAGGTACTCTGAGTTAAAGCTGATCAGGATGCAAAGTGAGGACACGACTTTGATAGGCAGTTTTTTTGTGGAAAATATCATTTAAAGTTTTCTTAATGAATTGTTTGATATCTTACAGACCCCTGCCTTTCATTTGATATTTATATTTATTAATGTGTTGCATTTTTAAACACTTTGTTTAGCAGTTTAACATTGTGACCTCTTGCTGAGGACAAGTTAAGTTACAAGCGCTTCCATGTATAGAGCATGCATTTTAAAAATTGTATTATTTTAAAATATAAGTAAAAAATGCCCTGAGTATACACATTTCCTTTAGATTTAACTTTTCCAGTATTTTTATTTTTAAGAATTTCTTGATTTTTAAAATAAAGATGACTTTTGTATGTTTTGTAAGACATGTTTTGTCCCTTATCTCAAGAATCAGTGTTTTAGAAGAATATCTCTGCTCTGTTGGTACATTCAATGTAAGTGAATGGTAGCCAGAACTTTGGAGCTCCAAAAAGCACCAGTTGTTTAATCTATGTATTAAGCGACGTGATAGGTGTAGGTGAGGAACAGCTCAATATTTAAGTCCTTTTATAAATTCTCCTCCCTGCCCAGTAAGTTGCAATATGCACAAAGAATAAGAAATCACCAAAAACAAAAGAAGAATAGGAAAGTTAATGTTAAAGTGGAGATTTATAGTATAAAAAAAAAAAAAAGTATCATATCGCTTCTGATGACATGAATTTAACCACAGGAGTCATATAGATCACTTTTATTCTGCCTTTACATGCTTTTTGGAACTTTAAAGTTCTGGCCACCATTCACTTGCATTGATTGGACCTACAGAGATGAGATATTCTTCTAAAAATCTTTGTTTGTGTTCAGCAGAAGAAAGTAAGTCATATACATCTGGGACGGCATGAGTGTGAGTAAATAAATCAAGAATTTTCATTTTTTGGTGAACTCGAAAGCGACTGTATTAACTTGACCAGACTGAATTTTTTTTGTGTGTTTTATTTTCTGAAGAAGCACAATTTATTACTGCATTGTTGTCAGATTTTATTGCCGATTTGGTATGTTTGGTATGTTATGATTTTATATGTCGTTGATGGATGACAGAGTTTACTCGACAACGCACCAGTGCATTAGCTTGACCAGTCTGAATATTTTTTGTGTGATTTTGATCTGAAGAAGCACAATTTGTGACAGCACTGTTGTATTACAGTATTTTATTGGCGATATGGTGTTGTTTTTCCCCTTATCATGACCAACAGCTTTGGAGATTTTGATATTTCACCATTTAAGTAGATAGGAGTTGGACCTGTATGACTATTAAAGAATAAAGTCTTTTTAGCAAGTCAGTCCAATCGGCGGCTATTATTGGAACACTCTCGGGCAGGCTGAGCAGCTAATTTTCAATGTAAATAAGCATTATACAAGTGCAGCTCCTATCTACTTGAATGGGGAAAGAGCTAAATCTCCAAAATGGTTGGTCAAGATTACGATCAAAGTACATATTTCAAAACAGCAGTAAAATCTGACAACACTGGTATTATGTGTTAAATTGTGCTTCTTTTCTTAAGATTATGCTAAAAAGCACAAATTTTCCGGCTTGTATAGCTAATGTGCATGTGTGTTCTTGAGTTGATTGACAGGCGATGTCTTTATTTAAAGGTGATTGGCTCTTTTACCTTTAAGGCGGGACTTCCTTTCCTACATCTGTTGAGCGTTGGGCATTCCAATTTCTCCCATACATTTTAGTAGAAGTGGCCCATCTCTCCTAAATAGTCTCATGAAATAGCTACCTGAAGGTGTTTCGAATATGAGTGACCTGACTTGCTTTAAAGGGACCTTGACACTAACCATTAAATGGTAGAAATGAAGATAAGGCTTTATTTTTATTTATTTTTTTTATAAATGTCTCTGCATAGACCTATATGATAAATTACATTATTACACGGCTCTCTGGTATACTTGATTCTGATTGGTCAATCGTTCCATCCAGTATTGCGAGTCATCTTTCAGACTTCTTGTCACTATGCAATCTCTACAAGAAAGCTAAAAAAAAAAACATATTTAAACTCTAACCAATGTTTCCTGTCCATTTATGAATTTATCTGGCAAATTTTCTTGGAATAAGCTGTATAACGAGAAGTCAGATGGTAATTTTATATGCTACATAAACACCGAAAGAAACCAGAGGTGGATTTTGGCTGTTTCTTGAGACTACACAATTTCTTTCTTCTCATATAATAACATAATTTCAATGAAAATAACTATTTCCTGTCTGTTTATTTATTTAGTAGGTAGCAGTGTAAAAAGCGAGATAAGGTAAAATCAGTACTGTTATTACAAAATAAACCCCTTCAGGGTGATGCAAGACCCCTCTGCGTCTACTGTACATTATCCTTTTACATATGGCTCTGTCCTAAATCTTAATGAATTGCCATGCTAGGCAGCTATTAACACATTAAGGGCATCGCCAGTCCCTCTTTAATAATGTTCTGTTTCTGTTAGAATGCTCTCTTATGTAGATCAGCTCATTAGGTTTTGAAACAAATCATTTGTATCTGAGATACTTTTAATGTCACTGACTTTTTTTGACAAGATTTAAAAAAAAATGTCTGCATCATTCATGGTTATAACTAATCCAACACAATGCAAAAGAATGCATATATCTAATTATCTCCTCCTTTCACTATCTTCTGACATTGTAGTTCCATACGGGGTGCATTGATCCATTACTCCACAAGTCTAACTGCTGCCCACTGGACTGGCATGTAATCTACAATCCTCTAACATGGAATGCTAGTGGTAGCTTGATGCCAAGCGGTTTTGCTCCACCAAGTGTTGTTCAGAGCAAGAAGTTTTCAGAGTTCTTTCTCCCAGGTATTGGTTTACAGGTTCATAAGGATAGTGCTTCATCTAAGCTGAGAAAAGTGAAATATATGCCATCAGTGGAAGATCCCAGACCCTCCTGTGTGGGACCACTCTCACAGGGCTTTAGGGATCTCTGTATCAATAGTTCCCACATAGAACCACACTCCAGAATTATGAAACAGAGGTCTATTCATAAGGGCTTGTCTCTGGGAAAGGCCATGCCTACAAATGCTAAGATGAGAGGATTCATCTCAAGTGGGCCCTCAACATTTCACTTAACTTGTTTGAATGTCCAGTCAGCATTGGCCAGCACAAAGACGGATAGAGGACAGCAGAGATTCATTGGGGACATAAATGAGTCAAGCAGCAAAAGCACAGCTTGTGGCAGGATCAGACCACTAAAGGATGATCCATTAGGACAGAGAGCAAGGCCAGAAGGGGTGGATGTAAAGGATCTTCATCTCTGGATGAGGAACAGCCCTATCAACTTGTGAGAAATCAAGAGTAAAGTGAAGGATATTCTGATCAGTTGTCAGCTTTTTAACATTACCAACATAGTCTCAAAGACTCACGTTATTATACCTAAATTATTTTGCTAAATTATGTTCGTTGTTCGTATCGTGGCAGTTTCCTGGTGAAATTAACACTAGAGGCGATATAACATATAGTATTTAACTTTTATTCCCTTTTACACAAATCAAATGGCAGATTATCAGTTAATAAAAGCGTGTTTTTTTTCCCTGTTTCTTAGACAATGCTATCTGATGACATCAAAACACTTTTACTATAGTGTAAGGTGATATATTTGAACGTTTACATGACAATCATCTTAATAAAAATCAATGGGGACCAACACTTTCAAGCTCCAAAATGGACATAAAGTCAACATAAAGGTAATCCATAGGATTTAAGTGGTTTAATCCATGTCTTCTGAAGCGATAAAATCAGTTTAGGGTGAGAAATAGACCAAAATGCAACTCACTTTTTCATTTTTCACTATTAATCTTGACATCTTTACACTGAGCCTGATGCATGCGCAGAGCACTTAATGTGCACTCTGCCCATGTACATGTGGTGGTCAATTTAAAGACCAGCAAATTAACACAGGATTACAAGTACAGATGTGATTCTGTAAAGTTTGCCTGACTGACAGATTTTAAAAGTTTCATTCTTTAATCCCCAAATAAATATAAAAATTTTGACCTTCACTAAATGCAAATAATTTAAAGTTTCAGATCAATCCTGAATTCATTAATCCATCCTCGAAAAATGTACCATTAGTGACTTTTATATTTGTATAATAGACAACAATATTTAAATAATTTAAGCATTTGTTTAATGTTTACATGTTTATTTATAATCTAAATTGCATATTATAATAAATGTATAATGTGAAATGCGATTTTTGTTTTATCAAATGTATTATGTTCTGAACAGTTTTGGGTAAATAAAACTCAGTATTTTTGGGTTAGTACCTTTATTAAATGTGCACAAATATGCAGATTACAAGCTGTATTGTAAAGCATTCATGAAATGGCTCATGAGCCATTTAAACTATTGTGTTGAAGTCATTAAAAATATTACATGTAATTAAATAATAAATGCTACAATATAACAAATTGTTTTAAAAACTTTTAGTTGACACAATCTCTATCAGTCATCCATAATTTTAAAATGTGAAACTCAGTTTCTCCTCCTAAATTCTATTTATTTTAATTTGCTGCCTGACAACAAACTAGCATCTCATTGTAGCTCTCAATAATAAATAGTCAATTACAATAAATGGTCAAAAATAACAAAGCTATAAAAGATCCAACACATTCAGTACATGAGTTTATAATGATTTAAATTTGTGAAGAAATATTTCACACAAAACACATTAGCACAAGAAACATCTAAATATGCTAGGTTCGTGGCCTTGTAATAAAAGGCATAACCCGAGACATATCTTCAATGTTTATAGGTACTACATTCTGACACGTGAAAACATTGAATGGTAAAAGTATCACAATGGAAGGCATGCAAACATGACTAATAATAATATATTAAATTAGCACAGTGCATCAAAAAAGCATATGACCTGAAAGGCCCTCCAAAAACCCAGAAAACACTGTGTCTATGTAACACACTGGTGCATTGGAGCATATAGAGTGCTTAGGTTTGTTTTATGATGACAGTGCTCAGTTTTTCACAATTTTATTCTATTATGGTATTATATTCATGGCACTCTGTGGCAGTTCCTTGTGTATTACATTGAATACATGAAGATCTGAGCTGAAGAACAGAAACTGATTTCCAACAAGTCAAGCGATCCAAACTAATCACATTTAAACTGCTGTTTTAAAATGCAGACTCATCACGAGCACTGGAGTAGTATAGTGGGTACAAGCATTGTGCTCATGGGGCAACAGATGTTTAAAAATATGTACTTGTATACATACTTTTACAATGTACTTCTGAAGGTAAACAAATATGTTCTTTCAAAGTAGTTTGTAAAAACACATTGTATAGTATGGTTGTGAAATTGTGTTCAAATGAATAGCAAAAATGCTGGATACAGCCAACTTAGAGTTAACTTGGAGCTATGGCATGCATTTTTATTTTAACAATTTTTCCTGGCGTTTATATAATAAGGCAATTTGTTTAAAACCAATTTTCAGACACCAAAAAGCTACAGTTACTCCGGGTTATATAGCTAGTGTTTCAGCTGTGGTCCCTCGTCCCTCATATGTCGAGATGTCTTCTTTTCTGGCTTCTTGTCTCGAACCTTCCGCAGCCTCCTTGGCGGAGGGGTAGATTTGGATTCACTAGAGGTGTCCCCTGCATCCCTGTCCTCTGGGATGTTGGGAATGGCTGCACTGCTGCCCTCCAGGGTATTCCTCCGGGACACATCCTCAGGACTCCCAATTTCACTGCTGCTCAAGTCCTGCTCCTGATGTCCACTTATTTTAGCCATGCTAGCACTCGAGGGCTGCTCACTTTTCCGTGGAGGCTGCTGCAGCTCGTTCATGTCCACTCCAGAATCCAAGCTTGTGTCATTGCTGCTGCCTGGACGATGTCTTCCCTGAAGCTCAATCACAGAGTGACGAACTTGGCCCACTGGTTTACCATCTAGAGATACAAACCAGGCCCGGGGTGGGTGAATAGAGGGCTTGCCTTTGGAAAGGTCCAACAAGGTTTGCTCCGATATTCCCTGGAGTTCCCCTCGAAAAGGCCCCATTCCAGCTGCTTCATTCAAAGTTCCCGGGACAGACACAGATTCCAGGAGATGACTGTAGCGGCCCCATAGGCCTGGGTTAATGGCTGTTGCCTGCGCTCCTTCCAAAGCCTGCTGCTCATCACTGTCTTGCTGGGGGACTTTAGGCAGTGTCTGTGTGAAACTGTCTTTTAAGTTCAGCTCTGTCTGAGCTCCATGCTCCATGCCGTTCCGCGGGAAAGTGGCGGATCTGCTTCCAGAAGGATCAGGCTGTCCCTGGGAATTAAAGAGCTCTGGGGCCTGTACAATAGCCACTGGCTGGTTATAGATATGGAACAGCTTATCTTTGAAAATTACATTCTCTGTAACGTCCTGACGTGAGGAATTCTGTTCCAGTTTCTCTCGAAGCTTTGCCACTTCATTACTATTAACATAGAGATTTGTCACTGGGGTTCTAAGGCTTTCTAATCCCACAGCTCCAATGTTCTCATACAGATTGCCTACTGGCCGACCAACATTTTCCACGTAAATGTTGTAGCTTGCTTGGTGTCGTGGGGAGTCTGATGATTCATGGCCTCTTGCAGCCAGTGAATAAGACCGGTCACCATTTCGAAAGAAAGGTTCTTGAGCCTCATCGGAGTTGGTTGAGGTGGTCTGGTCTTTCTTAAGTACTGTGAGCCTGGTGGAATTCCATCGCCTTCTTCCGGCCTCATGGTTTAAATATCTGTCAAATGAAAATTTAAAGGATTGCTACATACTTTGATGATCACTAGGGATTTTTAACTGCCCCATGAAATTAAAGAGCGAGATAAATCAGAGAACACATTTGATTCTCTGGCTACCATGAAACAAACATATTTGTTCAAATAAGATTAGTCATGCAATTGTGTAACTCAGTTAGTATTTATAAGATACTGATACAATGATGTTTGCATGGTTAAATGAACTCTTACCTGCAGTGAAATACAATCACAGATAAAAATCCAATGACTATCAAAAAAGTTCCTCCCAAGATACCCACAAGAAGGTATGTGTGGTAGGAAATGAAATCCATTGAGCTTGCATGTCCCATATAACCTAGATTTACACAAACAGAAATCTGGTTACAGGGCTGCAAATTAATAGAAGAAAAAGACACCATTTGGATTTAACCATAGACACCCTAAATGAAAATGAAATGCATTCTGATGCTTAGTTTAAACAGTAATTGCATGGGCAAATGAGTTTTTACTGTACTTATTTTAATTACAAACGTCCCGGACTCTTACCTGAGGATGGTGATGGGGCAGCAATCCAGTTGCCAAGATGAGGTGCTATGTAAGTCCAGACCAGGCCATTTTTGTCCATCCGAACTGTGCCTACACCTTTATTCACCCAGGTGCCTGTAGTAAAATAACTTATTTATGGCTTTTTTTTGGACACAGTGCTAAATTTAAAGACTCTTTACCCTGATAAACTTGATATAAAAGCATAAATCTCTAATTAAACAAATGAATCAACTAATTTGTCATTCAGCAAATAGTTTATTATCCAAAGTAACTTCAAACTAGAACATTTGGTGTGGATTCAAAATGACATGTTTGTTTAATTGGTGTGAAAGCTGTTTTCTAAATTTGGGTGGGCACCAGCACACCCCACTAGGGTCAACTTGGAACGGTTGTTTGGGGTACGGTTCATATGGACTTTAGTATGGTTTGTAATCTGGTTGGGCAGCAATCTGGAGCAACCTGCAGAAGTGAAGCTCTACTGATGTGGTAAAATTTGCCTATTTAAGAAATATCAGTCAAGCAAGAGTGCTGTTCCGTATATCAGCGTGGCTATGCCTATTTTTTTACTTTCATGAAACCTGCCCAGTAAAAGACAATGCAGATGCTCTCTAGTGGTATTTCGTGTGCGAAAGAATCAGTGTTTTTGAAAGAAAATGTGTAAGTGAACAAACTGTTTTTGTTCACTTCCATTGTTTCCAGTGATTAAAAAACTCATTTATAACATTAGAGCTCTGCAACCAAACCCAGCCCAACAGAGTTTCGGGCCAGGTTCAGGTCCATTTTTCAAGTATGACTTCAGGTTCTAGTGGGGTTTGGGTTTGTAATTAATGAAAAAAATAAAGAGGCCTACCAACCTTGTTTCGCCTACATGCGAGTTAGTGGCCATTCACACCAAGCCCTTTTTTTGCATGCATCTGCTCTGATTTTTTATTGTTTTTCTATGTTAAAACATGCTGGATGGATGTATTTGACTGTTGCACTGTGTCTATCTGTTTCTTTAGTGTCTCGCAGAGGTCCAGCACATTTGTAGACTGTGTCAAGTTGAAAAGAACTTAGTTTTAAAAATGCTAAAATTAATGTTGAGAAACCTGTGTTCTGTTTTATTCACTGTGCTGTGTCTAGCTTGTTTTTAGCAGAGGTGTCACAAAGATTCAATGTTCTGAACATGTTCAGGCTGCAAAGATGACTTTATGTAACTATTACATTGTTTCACATTATTCCAAATTGTGCAGCACCAAGCAACGATTTAGCGCTTGTTAAACAGTAAGCCAATGTTTTTTTTTCCTCTGTTCTAGTGTGATAAGTGGCCACTGTGCCTTGTTAAAACTGTATATTTTTACTGGAAGAATACTGTTACGAATGTTGCCTATGACGCTTACATAAAATACAGCCTATTGCAACAATACTTGCTAGGAAAATAAATTATAAAGAGAGTAGGCGATTTCAGGTCAAGTTTGGGCTTAAATCTCACAGTACAGTTTGGGCTGGGTAGGGTTGGGCCACATGGTCTCAGGTATGGATAGGGTTCGGGTTTCATTTGCAGGCCTGTGCAGACTGCTATCACACGCAAGAGAGGCTTTTTTGTCGCCACCTACTGGTGTAAGTATGTAATGTCACAAGTCTGAGTCAAAATCCCCATATCTAGCTCTCTGTATTGCTTTCTAGTCTGGTTTGGAAAGTCACAAACACAAGCGACTCAAAACAAACAATAAAGTGTCCCAGGGCTGTTGGACTGTATATTTACACTCTTGGAATGTCTCTCGTCCAATCACATTTGAGGAGCAGAACTCACTGCCTGGACAAAAAAAAAAATGTCACATACTCAAATATTTTGTTGAATCGCCTTTAGCTTTGATATCGGCATGCATTTGTGACGGCATTGTTTCAACAACCTTATGCAACGTCACAATATTTATTTCCGTCCAGAGTTGCATTCATTTTTGGACAAGATCTTGTTTTGATGATGGGAGAGTCGAACCACTTTGTAAAGTCTTCTCCAGCACATCCCAAAGACTTTCAATGGAGTTAAGGTCAGGACTCTGTGGTGGCCAATTAATGTGTGAAAATGATTTCTCATGCTCCCTATACCACTTTTACACAATTTGAGCCCGATTAATCTTGGCATTGTCATCCTGGAATATGTCTGTGCCATCAAAGAAGAAAAAAATCCATTGATTGGATAACCGGTTCATTCAGTACATTCAGGTAGTCAGCTGACTTCATTTTATTGCCGCATAACATTGCTGAGCCTAGACCTGACCAATTGAAGCAACCCCAGATCAATACACTGCCTCCAGAGGCTTGTACAGTGGGGCACTATGCATGACAGATGCACCGCTCCATGCACTTCCCTTCTTTCCCTGACGCACCCATCGCTTTGGAATAGGGTGAATCTGGACTCATCAGACCACATTACCTTTTCCATTGTTCCACAGTCCAATGTTTATGCTCCCTAGTAAATCAAAGTTGTTTTTTCCGATTAGCCTCACTAACAAGTGGCTTTCTTGTGGCCACACAGCTGTTTAGTACCAATCCTGTAAGTTCTCGTCACATTGTGTATGTGGAAATGCTCTTACTTTCACTATTAAACATAGCCGTGAGTTCTACTGTTGATTTTTACGATGTGACTTCAAGCATTTTAGTGATCTGCGATCGTAATCATTCAAGATTTTTTCCTACCACAATTCTTCCGCAAAGCTGACGGTTCACAACTATCCTTCCAGGTTTTAATAATGTGTTGGAATGTTCTTAACCCATTTCCAGTGATTTCAGCAATCTCCTTAGTAGTTTTCTTTGCTTGATGCAGGCCAGTAATTTGCCCCTTCTGAAACACAGTAACATGTTTTCCACGACCATGGGACATGTCTTCTGACATGGTTGTTTGAAAAATGAGAAGCTACACACTGCATCAGTTAGGGTTAAAAGAACTGTTGCCAGCTGAAACATATTAATCACTGCAATAATGATCCAATCATAGGCTCTTAAGTATCTGCTTATTTAAATCCAAACTGCAAATTATTTGGCCAGGCAGTGTAGTATGATGCATTTATCATTGTTACTGAAATCGCCTTCGGTGAGCAGCTCATATTTTTTACATCCCTCGCGAAGCCCACACAGCAGACAGATGCAAGTGTCGTTCAGTGTGCATTGCGTTTTGGCAGTAAAAGGACAGGGACAAATCCATAAATAAAACATAGAAGGGGTTATTAGCAAGCAGTGGAGCCTGTTTACAGTGGTAAACAGCTGCTGCTAGTAATCACAGTGGCACTCATTTTCCCAGGATTCATACAGTCATCATTGAATTAAAATCAAGGGACTTATACAGCAAGTATATTTTCCGGCACCTATTTTTCAATTTCAAGGACTACACAGAAATCTGAGCTTTCATTTAATTCTAAGTTCCCTACTTCATATAATCCTCATAAAATCATAATTACATTAATTCTACATTCATTCATTCATTTTCACACACAAGTCTCTAGAGTTTACTCAGACTGGTGCCAAGAACAAAAAGCATCCAGTGAGTGGCAGTTCTGTGGATGGAAATGCCTTGATAAGTGTGGTCAACAGAGAATGGCCAGACTAGTTCGAGCTGAAAGAAAGGCTATGGTAAATCAGATAACCGCTCAGTACCATTATAGTGAGCAGAATAGAGTATCAGAATGTACAACATAACCTTGAGGCAGATGGCCTACAACAGCAGAAGACCATGCAGGGCACTTTATTAGATCTGTAGTGTTCCTAATAAAGTGCTCAGTGAGGAGCTGATGAGCCAAAACATTATGACCATTAACAGGTGAAGTGAATAGCGTTGTATATCTCCTAACAAGGCCACATATCAAGGTCTGGGTAGATTAGATGGTAAGCGAACAATCAGTTCTTGTAGTTGAATGCAGGAGAAATGGGCAGGAGTAAAGACCTGAGCGACTTTGAAATGGGCCAAATTGTAATGGCCAGACAACTGGGTCAGAGCATCTCTCTGAAGCGGCAAGGCTTGTAGGGTACTCACGGTCAGCAGTACCAATCAACAGAGGTCCGAGGAGGGACAAACCACAAACCGGCGACAGGGTGTTTGGTGCCCAAGTCTCATCAATGTGCGAGGGCAAGGCTATCCCGTCTGGTCTGAACCGGCGGAAGGTCTACTGTGGCACAAGTCACAGAAATTGAAATGATGTTTACGGGAGGAATGTGTCACAACAAACAGTGCTTTGCACTCTGCTGCATATGGGGCTGTGAAGCCACAGACTGATCAGAGTGCCCATTATGATCTGTCCACCATTGAAAGCGCCTACAATGGGCACGCGAGCATCAGAACTGCACCATGGAGCAATGGAATAATGATGCCTGGTCCGATGAGTCCAGTTTTCTTTTACATTATGTGGATGGCTGTGAACACCACACTGCACACATTGTTCAGAAATGGTTTAAAGGAACATGATGAAGATTTCAGGGTGTTACCCTGGCATCCAAATTACCCAGATCTCAATCTGAGCTGCTGGACAAACAAGACTGATCCACGGTGGCTCCACCTCACAACTTGCAGGACTTGAAGGATCTGCTGCTAATGTCTTTGTGTCAGATGCCACAGGACACCTTCAGGGGTCTTGATGAGTTCCATGCCTCGGCGGGTCTGCACTATTTGGCGGCAAATGGAGGACAACAGCATAATAGCCAGGGGGTCATAATGTTTTGGCTCATTGGTGTATGTATTACACACACACACACACACACACGCCAGTTAGTTCCGGTGTCCTGAAAATATATGCTACCTATCAGGACGTGCTACCAACACTATATTTGCATACTTTTAGCATTGGGGTTAGGGTTTGGGGTAGGGTTAGGGCTTAGTACATCCTCACGCCATTTCACACTACATGATACTTATGCTGGTAGAACATCCTGATAGGTATTATCTGCCTGACAAGATGTGCAACCTAGGTTAACACATTTCATGATGTTGTAGTACATACTGACAGGTTCTTACATGCCTCCTGACATGTTCTACCAATGTTTTAACTTTACATATCACTGTTTTTACTGCTTGTAGCACATCCTGAGCACAGATTGTCAGAATATCGGTCCTCGAATCTGATTGGATGAGAGATATTCCATGAGTACCAATGGCTTCACTGTGTATCAATCTGCCTGTGTTTGTGCCATTCTATGTGTTAAGTGTTTACATTCAACAGCACTCCGTGACTGCTCATATTACTACTAGACTACTAAAGCTAGGAAATAGTTTTAAATTCAGCATTAAGTCTCATCACAGCTGAGAGACACAACAGACTGATTAATTACACAAACTCAAGGCGCTTACCTCTTACTGGAGTTTCCACATTCAACATGCGAAATAAAGAGGAATACCCCCACTTGGAGGACAATTTTTCCACTGAGAAAATAGGATGAATTTCACCAAAATTACATTATCTTCAGAAAGCTGACTAACAGACTACAGCATCATCAACAGGTGATCGCACATGCTCCATCTCTCTACCAAAGGCCTGCGGCTGAATCACAGCAGTGCTGATGTATATATATCGCACAAGCAAGTACACTTATATATATATATATATATACACACACACACAGTTGATGTCAGAGTTTTGCATACACCTTAGCCAAATACATTTACAAATACAGTTTTTCACAATTCCTGTCATTTAATTGTAGAAAACTGTCTTAGATCAGTTGAAATCACTACTTTATTTTAAGAATGTGAAATGTCAGCATAATAGTAGAGAGAATTATTAATTTCAGCTTTTATTTCTTTCATTACATTCCCTGTGGTCAGAAGTTTAAATACACTTTATTATTTGGTATCATTGCCTTTTAATTGTTTAACTTGGACCAAACGTTTTGTTTAGCCTTCCACAAGCTTCTCACAATAAGTTGCTGGAATTGTGGCCAATTCCTCCAGAGAGAACTGGTGTAACGCAGTCAGGTTTGTAGGGCTACTCGCACATGCTTTTTCAGTTCTGTCCACAAATATGTCAAATTCTATCAGATTGAGGTCAGGGCTTTGTGATGGCCACTCCAATATCTTGTCTTTGTTGTCCTTAAGTAATTTTTCCACAAGTTTGGAGGTATGTTTGGGTCATTGTCCATTTGGAAGATTTGTGAATGAGCTTTAACCTCCTGGCTGATTTCTTGAGATGTTGCTTCAATATATACACATAATTTTCCTTCCTCTTGATGCCATCTATTTTTTTAAGTGCACCAGTTCCTCCTGCAGCAAAGCACCCCCACAACATGATGCTGCCACCCCTATGCTTCACGGTTTGGTTGGTGTTCTTTGGCTTGCAAGCCTCTCTCTTTTTCCTCCAAACATAACGATTGTTACTATGGCAAAACAGTTCAATTTTTGTTTCATTAGACCAGAGGACATTTCTCCAAAAAGTAAGATCTTTGTCCCCATGTGCACTTGCAAACTGTAGAAACTCTCATCTTTTTGCACTACTGTGCACTAGTTGGCGCTGTACTGTCTCTTACTGTGTCTATTGTCCTGTTCATTGTTAGTAATTTATTGTACTGTCCCATAATTTTTGCACACGTTTGCGCGTGCACTTTATATAGGTATTTTATTTAGTCTGTGTAGTCTCATGTGGTTCTGGGTTTGTCCTATGTTGTTTTATGTAGCACCATGGTCCTAGAGGAACGTTGTCTCGTTTCGCTGTGTACTTTACTAACTGTACATGGTTGAAACGACAAATAAAAACCACTTGACTTGTAGTCTGGCATTTTTATGTTGATTTTGGAGCAGTGGCTACTTCATTGCTGAGCAGCCTTTCAGGGTATGTTGATATAGGACTCGTTTTACTGTGGATACAGATACTTGTCTACCTGTTTCCTCCAGCATCTTCACAAGGTCATTTGCTGTTGTTCTGGGATTGATCTGCACTTATTACACCAATCTACGTTCATCTCTAGGAGATGGAATGCATCTCCTTCCTGAGCAGTATGATGGCCGCATGGTCCCATGGTGTGTATACAGATGAACTTAGTACCTTGAGGTGTTTGGAATTTGCTCCAAAGGATGAACCAGACTTGTGGAGGTCCACAATTTTTTTCTGAGGTCTTGGCTGATTTGTGATGTCAAGCAAAGAGGCACTGAGTTTGAAGGTAGGCCTTAAAATACATCCACAGATACACCTCCAATTCAGTACACCTCCTATCAGAAGCTAATTGGCTAATTGTCTAAAGGCTTGACATAATTTTCTGGAATTTTACAAGCTAAACTTTGAATGATTTATTGGCCAGTTGATAAAGACAGACATTTTTGTCATCTAGGCGCAAAATTTAGTTGCATATGGCAGTAGGTTTTGGCATGTGTATGGGCATGTGTGAGCTCCAGTTTCTGGGTAAAATGTCCACAGAGTGGTGCCAAAAGAGTGTTATATTTTTACTTGTAAATTATTTAATACAGTTACAGGAATCCCTTACCCAAACCCCGACCCTAAACTTAAAGGGTTACTTCAGGATTTAGCATTAAGCTTTGTATCAGTAGAAAACCAGTAGTATTTTCGAATTACCGAGCTCCCCCCCCCTCATATCCCCCTGAGACGAGAGATTTATTTATATTTAGTATGGAAAAAATGCTCCGATGACGCAAAAATCGTCATTTTGCGTCATCGGAGGATTTTTGGGCCAGAGGTTTAAAACTACAGCCAGTATTCCGCACGTTTTCACCACGCCCATATGGGGCGGGATCTCACTCACATAATGTGAAGATAGTGTCAGCTATCTTTCTGTAGAAGCTAAGAAAACAGGCTCTTGCTCTGTGTAGAAAGTTTGTATACAAGTAGACTAATCACGATGGCGGAAGGTAGTTTTGAAGTTGAAATGGCAGAAGGGGATTTCGAAGATCTGTTGCGAGAATCTGATGTTCGCGCTACCTGTACGAGCCGCAATACGGCGATGAACAGAGGCTGGAGCAGCTGCTGTAGCAGGGGAGAAAAACCTGCTTGGTGGTCAGGAGGAAGAGCCCGGCCAGACTCGAGTTGGGGCGGACTGGTGGTGTCAGTGCTCTCACTGTGCGCCTATGGAAACAGGTAGAGAGTCCTATTGCTGTCGCAAATTTCAGCGATGCCATTTTCTTCTGGACGAGATCGCTGAATCCGCTGATGAAACTGCAACGATAACATGAGCATGTATAACTGAGCACCCAAGTTTTGTACCACACATGGACAGGGGAGTCCTGGAAACTTATTTTAGGATCCCGAAGATAAATTTGAAACGCCAGCCAAAGCCCGCAGGGACAAACGGACGGCTTAGTGTAAAGTGAGTATTTTGTTTGTTTTTCTTTTTGTTACTAAGACGTCATGTACAGAGTTTGGACACCCGGAATTATAATGTTCTTCCCGCATAGTCAGTCAATTTATCAACTAACTCACGATTTATAGAGTCACGATGTATCAAAGCAAGCTTAGTTGTATCATATTTTCAGATACTGCCACCTGTAACCGGTAGGCGTGGTTTGGGAGTGGCCTCGTAAGGGCAGCAAAGCAAGTGCATTCTGGGAGTTGTTGTCTTTCAGCCACATGAGTAAAAAATACATTTTCTGCCTTTTCTCAGTCTAGAATGCTTCAAATTCAAAAATAATTTCACATTTATACTATATAAATGACCAATTTGAAATACACATTCATCTTCCCAGAGGTGAAGTATCCCTTTAACCATCAGTGGAGTAAAGCTTTTAGAGCGTAAATGCGGTCTTCAACTCACACTCACCATTGTTTATATGAATGTGATTACTTTCTTGTTTCCATGGGACCAGAATCCTTGTCTCAGAGGTTGCTCCCACAACATGCTAACAATATTGGCAGAGGGAAATGTAAACACATTTGAATTGATGCAATGTCCAATGGTGGATGACGCTTGTCAGTAATTTGGTAGAATTGGGATTGATTTCAGGGTACATGTACATTAGAAGGCTACTGTACATGTTGATTTCCTGTCTGATTATGTTGCAGTGAAAGGTATGAAACACAGCTTGCAGTCTTTCAATGCTAAAAATTTTACCTGTGGTCATGTCGAAGGTCCACGCAGGAAGTGAGTTCGAGGGTCGTAGGTAGGTGTGGTAAGGAAGTGGTACTGTGAGCTGAATGGGTCCTCTGATGTCAACCTCATATCCATTAGACACTAGTTGGGCAGTGATCATAACCAAGGGGCTCAATTTGACATTCCTGTATCCTGTAGAGGGGATACAAAAAACAAAAAAACAACAACAGAGATTTATTTTAGAATCTTCTAAATAAATGTATTGTAAAATGTTATTTTGTGCCTGTGCTGTTTAAAGAATCAATACTATGTCTGCAATGCAGCATCACATTATACCTTATTTAAGTCTGTGTGACCAAGCGGTCTGATATTGCCAAATCAATAGCATGTTGTAAACAATAGCATTAGCTAAATCAATACAGAATAATTTTTGAAGATTTCTTGTAGCCTTATTGACTAAAGATGCCCTTCTATACACTCTGTAGCAACTCAGTGTAATAAAGTATAATGTAATAAATTCACATAATATAATTATACGTTTTTCATTACAGATATAATAAAATGTTCATAATTTAATAATTTTCACAAAACGTAATAAAATCTTGAACTCATTGTGTAATAATGTTTGTGCATAATGTAATCGGTTATTGTATCAGAAATGTATTACATTATGAACACACTGTAGCAACTTAATATTCAACTTAATCAGTTCATAATGTAATAGCAGTACATAATGTATAAGTGATTTTTCTTTACAATATAATACGTTTCTCTAAACTCTAAAAGTTGAGCACAAAACGTTATTAAATTTTTTTTAAATTATTATTATTATTATTATTATTATTGGTTATTACATTTAAATAATGTAGGCTTATTAGGCTACACTGTGAACTCAAACATTTTCATACATTTTTTTAGTAATTTTGTGATTATGACCTGCTCCGTTATGTTGAGTAGCTTTAACCCAGAAATACATTTTAAGTTTTATACACCAAATTAAAAAAAAGTAACATTTCCGCTTTCTAATTGTAATTATTACGTTTCTAATCTCTAATCGCGAGTTTGAATCCAGGGTGTGCTGAGTGACTCCAGCCAGGTCTCCTAAGCAACCAAATTAGCCCGGTTGCTAGGGAGGGTAGAGTCACATGGGGTAATTTCCTGTTTGACTTGTTCGAACTGACAAAGTCTACAGTAACTGCTCTGTACAATTGTGGTGAGAAGAATAGTATTTTAGGTTGCCGCTTTAAAATTATTACATTTTAAAATTAGTGAGTTCATGATGTAATACATTTCTAATAATGTAAAAAACGTTATTACATTATGAGATCAAGATTTTAATACGTTTTGAAAAAATCATTACATTATGAACATTTTATTACATTAATAATGTAATACTTATTACAAGTCAAATGACTTTTCCAACAATTCTGATATAGAGGATATCCGGAAGCTTCATATAGTAATGCTTTAGAAAAAATCAATTAGACAGAAATACTTGCTACACACTCCATTCCCTTTTTACAGAAAATTAACATCTGAATGAAAGGTATAGTGTCAGCATTTACTCAAGAAATGTACTATGAAATGACAAGACTTACTGTTAGATTTTCTTGCACCACAGGGTTAGGTACAATAAATGTAATGCGATTCATTCTTTTGACATCTTACCTCCTTTACCGCTCAGGCTTAGAGTAAAGAAATTGCCTTTTTCTGTAGGCAAGGCTGGAGCTGTCAGATATGCTGACAGCATTGAGATGGTGGTGTTCTCAGACAGTTTGAGGAGGCTTTTGGAAAACTGGACACTTGGTTGAAATGTAATATCTGTAATAAATGTGAAAATAAATACAGAAAATTACACAGCAGAAATCCAACAGAATTGCATTATTTCACGTAGAACAGTTAAGCTATATGCACTAAATATCAAACAAAAGAAAAAGGTTTGATCTTCAATCCTGATCTGTGCTTAAGTGCTATATACTTAAAGTACATTCATGTTTTGAAGATAATTTTTATTTCGCTTTGTAAAATAGCATTCAATTTCAAAATAGTAAAAACAGTTAGTAGGATAAAATAATAGCTAAGAGTAGAAATGTGTTCTGTTTTAACTGACGTACCAGATGTTTTTCGTGTTATCAGCACAGAATCCTCAAAGAGCCAGATGTTCCCTTGTGTTTGAGGATGCAGAGACATCGTAATGACGGAAAAAACTTGAAAACAACATGAAAACACTCAATTCAAATTAGCAACAAATTGCCTCTCATTATAAAGGTTATAGTTTAATTTCTCCAAATGTTTAGAGGTAATTTCTGTTGGTTAAGGGCTCAAGCTGGGTGTTAAAAGGAATAGTTCAACCAAGAATTTAAATTCTCTCATCATTTACTCACCCTCATGCCATCCCAGATGTGTATGACTTCCTTTCTTCTGCAGAACACAAACTAAGATTATTGGAAGAATATTTAAGCTCTGTAGGTTCATACAATGCAAGTAAACGGTGACCAGACCTTTAAAGCTCCAAAAATCACATAAAGGCAGCATAAAAGTAATCAAGTTTAATATATGTCATCTGAAGCAATATAATAGGTGTGGGTAAAAAACAGATTTAACTTTTTTCAATAAATCTCCACATTCACTTTCACAATCTTCTGAAAGTGAAAGTGGGGATTTCTAATCAAAAAGGATTGAAATATTAATCTTTTTCTCACCCAAAGAAACTGCATCACTTCAGAAGACATATTAAACCACTGGAGTCGCATTGATTACTTTTATGCTGAATTTATGTGATTTTTGGAGCTTCAAGAGTCTGGTCACCATTCACTAGCATTTAAAGGACCTACAGAGTTGAGATATTCTTAAAAAAATATTTTTTTGTGTTCGGTAGAAGAAAGATCAATCATACACATCTGGAGTGAAAAATATATGAAAGAGTAAATGATGAGAGAATTTGCTATAGTGACATGATTGTGGATCACAGATTGCTGCCTCACTGTTTTTCTCTCCCCGTTTATTTTTTTAATTGTTAAATCCATTTTACTGAGGCATATATCAACTACAGAACATATCTTGCTACAACAGGGAAGAAGAGTATTTGAAGAGGATCAAACATACAATCTTACGGCAAACGTTTCATTGGAATTTAAAAAAAGTAACATGATGTTGTCAGTGCATAGCAAAATGGCATAACCTGAATAACCTAATAAAATAATAAACACTGCATTTGAAAGATGAACTCACTGGGCATCTTAGTGGTTTTCCAAGGCAACTGGGTGAGTACATAACCCTCCATGCTGGCCACCAGAGTGAGGGTCAGGCCAAGGTGGTACGGGACAGTGACAGTGACATCTCCGTTTTCCAGTGTCTGGCTGGAGTGAATGTGAGATCCATTTACAAACACACCCACCAGAGCACCTTTCAGGAACCTCTGGGTGGATGCATCCTTCACCCAAACCTTCAGACTCAGGAGTGACTCTAGATACCAAGATACGGTTCCATATTATTTTAGAAAAATATCATTGCATAAAAATGTATATGGTGCATACATTTTACTTGAAGCTCCTGTTATACGATTCAGATATTAGTATATCATTCAGATTCAACAAATTATAAGAAGTTTAAGGTTAACCCACTTTGTGAAAGATCATAACTGAGGAAATTTAGATGAACGATAACAGTTTGATGTCAATGCCTGGTAAAACAAGTTGGTGACAGTAAAATCTTGTGGCAATTGCTAAGCGTTGAAATAGTAATAACCATCTGCTCAATCAGAGTGAATTAAAAATAGATCAAAGTGCGAAACGTCTGATGAGCACTTCACTCTGGAATGCTGTTGAGACCATGAAAACCCTTGAAATGCCCCTTTGAAATATCTTTGAATACTGAAAAAGGAATGAGTGAATCCCCTATTGTTTGTAAAATGCCTTTTTAGATGCTGCAATGGCAGACATTGAGAACCAGACTATTCAGCTCATAACAACAAGCACAATTGTAAGCATTGGTAAAAGAAGGCCATGTTATTTGCTTAATAACATTTAAATGTTTTGTGCCATATTAACAGTCACATTATATTAGGGATTATAAACATTAGGGTAAAACGGGGCTAAAGGCACACATTAAAGGACTTTTTTTTTTTTTTCTGGTCACAAAATATATCAAGAAAAAATATTTGTATTGAAAATTGATGGAGCAACACAATTTGTGTGAAAAGAAATAAAATGGAAGGTTGTTTTGATTTAAAAAAATATATATATATATATATATATATATATATATATATATATATATATATATATATATATATATATATATATATATATATATATATATTTTTTTTTTTTTTTTTTTTTTAAAGGTGGCGAGGGACACTTGGGGTAAAATGCCCCCAGGGAGTTTAAAGTGATATAGTGTAAATATAGGGACAGTAGTTATAGGGCAAAATATGCCAATTTAGGCAAATACTTATGATACCGAAAAAAGCTTTTGAGTAACACATTAAGATAAAAAATAACCACTTCAGAAAAGGGTTAATCATTTTCTGTTAATTTCCATTACATTTGGCATTTTATAACATCTCAAGTATTCTATAAACAAATTAATCTCCTGTGTGATTGAATCAGTCAATGTGAACCCATTTTAAACAAATCTATTTCACCCCACTTAAGAAAAACGTTTTTAAGGGGCCATTTACCTCAAATACCTGTCAGAGCGAGAGTGAGACAGAGACCCAATAGCAGAAGAGCAGTTCAAAGGATTTATAAGCAACAAATGTTCAAATAAACTGTGCTTGCGAAGTATTAGAATCTCAGCAGCGGCTGCAGTAGCAGGAGATGAAAATCAAGTCTGTGTGTGCGCAGTGGCTGTGCAGTGGGCAAAGGAGGAGTGTGTTCATAGACAGGTGTATGCGTTGTTGAAGTCAGGAGCAGATCCATATGAAGTGTCCGTTGAAGCATGGTGTGGTGCCAAGAACAAAGCCTGGACGAAGGAGGGCAGTCATATTCTTGACACACAGGCAGAGACAAAGAATCCACCACTGGTGATTTGTGGGCGGCGAGGACAGGCATACAGCAGACTAGAAGGTAACCACACTTCCGAAGACGTGGGCAGAGACAGGCAACCAACAGATACACAAGACAGCACCAACTAGACAAAGAGGGAAAGGTTAGCCGCTTGACAGTACAAACAATAATCTAGCGTAGACAGTGAGGGCACACAAGGATTAAGCAGGGAGTGCAATCAGAGTGGAACAGGCATGGAACAGTGTCAGGGGTTGGCCAATCAGAGATGGCTTTGACTTTAGCAGGGTCCATACACACTGCCTCGGACAAAACGATGAACCCCAGGAACGGACCAACAGCTGATTCTCTAGCAGTTGCTGAAGCACCTGCCTGACATGCTGTTCATGGTCCTGGATATTCTGGGAGAAAATCAGAATATCGTCAAGATTTTAAAAATATCACAAAATGATCAGCCATGTCTATTAGCATGTCATTTACGAGCCCCTGGAAGACAGCAGGGGTATTGACCAATTTGAACAGCATACGTAACCAAATATTCTAAGTGCCCCCTATGAGTGTTAAAGTCCGTCTTACACTCATCTGCCTTCCTGATTCGGACCAGGTGATAAGCATTGCATAGGTCCAATTTCGTAAAGATGGATATCCCCTCCAAGAGTTTGAAGGCTGAGGACATCAATGGCAAAGGATACTGATTCTTTACCGTGATGTCATTCATCCCCAGATGCATAATCTATGCAGGGTCTAAGCGAGCCATCCTTCTTCTCAACGAAGATCCCCGCCCCTGCTGATGATGAGGAAGGGCGGATGGGACTCGCTGCTAGAAAATCATTGATGTACCTATTCATGACCTCCCTCACGGGAGACGAGAGCGAATAAAGCCATCCCCGAGGAGGAGGGTCGCGGCGCGGGACCGGCTGAACACCACCCTCAAGTTATGGTATGTCAACGGCACTCTGGACAAATCCTTCAGTTCATCCTGCAGCCAAACACAAGACCGGACAGGGAAGACAGCAGAATTAAGACAATAAACAATAACGCTCCAAGCTAGAAGAGTGTTAGTCTTTCAATCAATGTGTGGGTTGTACGTTACCAATCATGGATGCCCCAACACTACCAGGGTTTATGGGGATCGGATAAGATAAAAGGACAGTTGTTCTGAATAATTACCAGAAACTAAGATAACTAGCTTAGTAGGCTGGGTGATGACTGACAGGGGCGTGCCACTGAGGCTGTGGCTGGTGATGGGTTCGTTCAACTGGACCCTGGGAAGCCACCATTTGGAAGACAAGTTGATGACAATGAAGTTCCCTTCGGCTCCGGAATCCACCAGAGCCGAGGCCTTGTGATTGTCAGAGCCATACTGCAGCTGGGCCAGGAGAAGAGTACAAAGTCTGAGGGATTTGTTCAACAGTGTTGCGCTCGCCAGTAACCCCCTCCCTACTGACGAGCATTGTCTAAAAGGGCAGGCAGAAGAGAAATAGCCCGGCCAAGCTCAAGAATAGCATAGTCCCTTAACTAGGCATCACTGCTTCTCTGTAGCAAACGTAGAGGGCTGTAGGGAGAAGAACAGTGAACACTGAGACAGAAAGGTGCTATTGGAACTCGCCTCACCTGAGAACGGAGCTGGAGGGAGTATGCAAGCCTCTGGGTGCCAAGGGGCATGGTGAACCATCGAGGATGATGGGGGTGTCTCTGGAGAGGGACTGGGATTGGGAGAAGGGTGGAGTTGTTGGACCACCACTGTGAGTTCAGCAAGCTGCGATGCAATCATCTCCAACGCTCGATTAGAAGCAGAGATTTGGTCTTGTTGCGAGAGGGCAGAGTGAAGAGTAGATTCCTCTGCTGGGTACATGTTTGGCTAGATTATTCTGTCAGAGCGAGAGTGAGACAGAGACCCAATAGCAGATAACAGTTCAAAGGATTTATTAGCAACATATGTCAGTATAAACTGAGCTGGTGAAGTATTAGAATCCCAGCAGTGGCAGGAGATAAATGAGGCGTCTGTGTGCGCGCAGTGGGCAAAGGAGGAGTCTGTTCGTAGACAGGTGTAAGCGTTGTGGAAGTGAGGAGTAGATATGTAGGAAGTGTCCATTGAAGCATGGTGTGGTGCAGACAAAAAAAGACCGTATGAAGGAGGGCAGTCATATTCCCGATACACGGGCAGAGACGAGGAATTCTTCACTGGCGATTCGTGGGCAGCAAGGACAGGCGTACAGCAAACTGGAAGGTAACCACACTTCCCGACAAGCGGGCAGAGAGGCAACCAACGGATACACAAGACAGCACCAACTAGACAAAGAGAGCAAGGTTAGCCGCATGACAGCACAAATAATAATCGATTGAAGACAGTGAGGGCACACAAGGATTAAGTAGGGAGTGTAATCTGAGTGGAACAGGTGTAGCTAGCACATTAATCAGCGGTATGATCAGCGCCTTCCTGGGAACAATCATTGTTCCCAAATTATCTCAAAATTAAACTTTATACATTGCATGCAATGACCTCATGGATCAGGAATATTTTTAAGTGTATAGTTTACCCTATAACTTTTAAACTAAACCCATTTTTTATTTTTTAAATGGCTTTTACACTGGTACTTAAAATCGGCACTGTGTGACGTGGTAACTTTTACAGAGTGTCTATTTACACTAAGTGCAAATAGCCCATCTTGTTGGCAGAGGCTATTTCCACTAACTCTGCCCATCACTGCTCAGACCAAACTCAAAATAGCTGACAGATTTATTTGGGGTTAACTGCTGATTGAATGAAAGTGGACATATTAGAATCTTTCACAATGGGGCAGAGACATTAAACTGGTTAACGGGTTAGACATTTAGTGGATTAAGAGATTGGATAACTAGGTGACTATTTATCAATTGTCTGGTGGAAACAGGATTTTATGACAAATTGTGCCCCCATATATAGCTGTAGTATCTAGCTGTAGTTGTCACACTGGATATCCGGGTTCGAATCCCACCCCTTGATATACTTTTTCCCATGTCTCTACTCTTAATATTTCCTATAATACTACTTATAAATAAAAGAGATTCCTCACAGTGATTTGGTCACAGTGAAGGTTGGGGAGTTGAGGGAAGGATTTATTAAATAAAATTAACCATGGTTTTACTGTAGTAATATTGTAGTAACCATGTGTTTTGGTGGAAACTATATAGTTCTGATGTACTAAACATGGTGTTACTACAGTAACATGTTGATGATTGTAGTTAATATTAACCATGAATAATTTAGTTGTTACTATGATTTTATTAGAAAAATACAATGGTGATACTATGGTTACTGTAGTAAAGCCATGGTTCATTTTTGTAAGGTAGGGTTAGGGGTTGGAGTATGGTGTCCTTAGGACTCCAAATAAACAATTCAAATGCTGCAGTGATGCCACTATACTGTATGTTAATATTTAAACAGGGGTGTAAGAGTATCTGCCACAATTTGCACTTGAGTGCAAATAGCAAGTCTTACAGTAGCATACAGTAGCATCTATCAATAAATTAAGGTGTACTATTTGTGTGATACCTGATCCAAATATCTGTAAATAATAAAATAATTAACACAAAGTGGTTTGCTTCATGAATATGATGATGTTCAATGGTTCTGAATACAGGACAAAACACAGAGCAAATTTTATTTTACCTTCTTAAACAGACTGGAATCAAGTTTATCTGTATTTTGGATAATGGCACGTAAATGTCTTGGATTATTCTGGGAGTAAAATAATCTTACTTTAAAGGAATATTCTGGGTTCAATACAAGTTAAGCTCAATCGACAACATTTGAGGCATAATGTTGATTACCACAAAAAAATTATTTAGTCTAAAACAAAATTTAAAAAAAGCAAAATATCTGGGACAGAGTGAGAGACTTACAATGGAAGTGAATGGGGCCAATTCATAAACATTAAAATACTGTTTCAAAAGTATAGCCACAAATGATGACAATGCCATTAACCCTGTAATCTCGGTAAATTACGATTTAAACAATTTTACAGTTAAATTAATACATGAGTCTTAACAGAAAAACTATTGCAAGTGCTTTTATATAATTATAAGCTTCACATTTCTGCCTCCAACAATTGTCCCCATTCACTTCCATTGTAAGTTCTTCAATTGTTTTGTTTTTTTTAAAGAAAAATAGGGCGAGTGGAAATACATTTTTGTGGTAATCAAAATTATGCTACAAATGCTGTTAATTGAGCTTAACCTGTATTGAACCCGGAATATTTATTTTATGTAATCCTCACTCAGTACAGCCAAGACAAGGGGTGTTCAAGGATGTTGCTCAACCATATCACCTATTCACCTTTAAGCAATGCTATAATGCATAGTGTGAACATGGCTAGTCCGAATAAACATTTTAACATAGGGGAGAATTCAAATAGGAAAGCATTGCATAAGAGTTCAAGATGGTTGCAAATAATGGAAGCATCAAATAAATGCTGTATCCGTATGTTATAAAACAACAATCACAGAACAGTCCTTTGTTGCCATGTACCCATTCATGAAAACCTTTCTATTATTTATAAGCACGGCCCATTTTATGGTGGTGCTGATACTTAGGATGCAGATGACGCTGAAAATGAAACGAAGTGATGCTGTGACCGATACCTGATGGAGGAACCGTCGCATCCTTCTGTCCCTTGAGCGGGGACGTCGGTGTGTTGTTGGCATTGTCCTTCTCCGACAGCGAGGCGATGCCGTGGGAGAGCACCCCACCCTCCGTTCTCCTCACGCACCCATTCTCGAAGAAAATCAGCACCGCGACGAGGAGCAGGCACCCCGAAAGATTTGGCATGGCGAGAGGAGGCAGCACGTCTCAGACATAACGGCACGAAATGACACGGTGAAGGAGAATATTGTTGTCTTTTCTGTCTTCAGGTGGATGTGTGTGTTTGTGTGTCATGGGCACATAATGGCTCACGGGTGGACCGATGAATAAGGAGCTGGTGGAGTCAGACGTGTGCGCGCGTGTTGCGTCATAGCAGGCGAGCTATGCCATCTGCTGGCTCAGTGATATTCTCTTTGTTAAAGCTTATGTAATTATTATCTATTTTTTTATTTTGATGGTTAATATTTGTATATAAAGATAAATATATTACAATGTGTTTGTATACTAATTAAAACTATTTGTAAAATAACTAAATATGTAAAAATATATTTTTACCTGTAGGTAAATATTTAAGCAATAAAAGGCAAGAGAAAAGAAAAAGTTCCTTGAAGTGGTCAGAGCTGTGCTTTATCATGAATAAAGCATGGCTGTTGACCAATCAGCATCCTGGACCTAAACTATCCATTTTCTAAAGGTAAATAGACCTATATATTTAGAATGCTTAAAGTTTTAATTGTATTTGCGTAAATTATATATGGTATACGTATATATACAATAGGCATATATTTGTTTATATATAGGTAAATCACAAAAAGTAAAATGCAGTTTATATAGGCTATAAAATTAAAGAGCATCTAGAATGTCCTCGAATTTGATTGGTGAAGTAGTATCCTGAGAGTAAGCACTGGGTTGCATAATGCTTCACTCTGTTCATGGCTTTCCTAAATTTGTGGTTGGGTTTTTTATTTTACCGAATCACTCAATGACCATTTCTGTAGATTATCTTTACGCCAGTTGTTGACAAATAAACGTCTACTGTGTTATACACGATTTGTTTAATCATGGGTGTTTAAATGCTGCCTGGAGACTGAATATGGAGGTAGGATGAAAATGTGCTTTTCGGACTGCTTAAGAGGTCCATTCATTAAAAAACTCTGTCAATTAAGCAGTTATCTGATTAGGCAGCAAGTAGGGATGGGCGGATCAATCCTAAAAGTATCGATACTTCCGATAGCCTACTGATGTTGTATCGAAAATATCGAACCTCACACAAAAATCGAATATCGATTCTAAATATTTTTATTTTAACCTAGGCGTATTATTATTTGGTTACCACGAACAATATTCATAAGCTTCAACGTGAAATAAACTGTATTAGGCTATATTGGCAAATACTTGTGCAGGATGGGAACGGTTTCTTCTTCCGCTCATCTTAACAATCATAAATGCTGAAAGATACATGCGCGAGCATCGTCACAAGACTCATTCAAACAAGAGGTTATCAGTGCCGTGGTAATGAAAGAAAATCAGATAAACAGCTTCTGGTGTAGTCTAGTGCATAACTACGTCGTGTGCACTCCTACAGAGATTCTCTTTAAAGGCGCTCGCAGATGCACCAGGGAGCACTGGCAAGACAGACAGTCGATTGAGCCAATCAGAACGTTCATTTCAGACTCGATTAGATCATTGCCAACCAATCATATTTTCAGTTTCAGTAAGGGGCGGGACATTTCCAGCGTCTGATAGGCTACACAAGTACCTGGAGAAACTATAATTTGCACTGCATATTTCTTTCCCTACTAAACGTAAATATATGTATATACACATTTAAATGTAACTGATGCAATTAAACTTTGTGAAAATACTGCATGTTATTGCACCCCTGATAGTTTTTGATGCTCTTTTTCCGCCTTTACTGCGGTCTGTGGGGCCTTTTTCTGGTAATATCAAATAATTTATATTTCCAAGTAAGAAAACAATTTCACTCTAATACAGAAAAGCACATAATATTCCACAAATAAAAAAAAATAAAATAAAAAAAATTATGCATGTAGGCTACATATATGGTGATACAAGATAAAGTGTGAAAACAGGCCTACACTCATATTAATGCTTAACATTTTATTGCATATTATGAATTAGTTTAGTATTTAGAAAAAATAATCAAGTATTAACAGTTTTCATAGTAGCATAATAAACAGGAACAATGACACCTATAATTTAAATAAATTTTTAACATGAAGTTACTATACCAATGAACCCATTGATTTACAACAGTAATATTGTAGTAGTAACCACGGTTAATTGTGTGGTATGGTTTAACTAAATACCATGGTTAAACTATACTGTATTACTGTAGTGAAATTGTTAATTTTTGTAATGGTAAACAAAACAGAAATCTAATCATTTTCTGTTTAGGCAAAATAATAATAATGATAAAGTATTGAATAATGACTAAAAATAAGATTTTAAATGACCCATTTTATCCTAAGTAATTGCAAAAAAAAAAAAAAAATAAATAAAAACAGAAGTATAGGTATCAACGATATTGGACTTGAAAATATTGGTTTCTGATTGAAAAAAAAAAAAAAAAGTGGTTGCCTGTCACCCATCCCTAGCAGCAAGTCAGCTGCCTGCTTTCGGGGCAGCCATCAACTAACTCACACACTCACGTCCATCATCGAAACAATGAAATTGAATGAGTGTTAGGTATATGTTCTTATTGAACAGATTTGCTTAGAAGACATATATGTGAGTAAAGTGACTGCATTTAAAACTTAAATAGTTCTAAATAAATGATGAGCGATTCACTCGCTCTCTCTTCCTCCTCTTCTTCCTCCCTCCAATGGATGATTTAAATAGCCCTAGTCAGATTACATGGCAGTCACAAATTGCATGTTGCATAATGGCAGACAGGCTATAAGTGCACAGTAGGGCTGGGCCACATGAAAGAAATATATTTATATTTTTTGAAAAACGAATTGCCATATCTGATTAGCCTACATCATTTATTTGCGGCAACAGCACAATCTAAACTGCAGCACACAAGAAAAAAAATGCACGTAACGTGAATGTACATGATGTGCATCATAAGGGGCTCTCACATAGCCTAGCGTTTTGTTTCTTTGGCTAGGACCTGAACAGATGCACAAAGAACAGGATTAAAATGGACATCAGTAGGCTAAACTATAGAAACAAAGGACATGCGCTTGAAAAAACACACTTATTTATATTTTGAAGAACAGACGACATAATGATGTAGTCGGATATGGCAATATTTTTTCTGAAAAATATCATTAATGTATTTCTTTATATTGCGCAGCCCTACTGCGCACTTGTAGCCTGACTGCCATTATGTAGCATGCAATTTGTGACCACCATGTTATCAGACTAGGTCTATTTGAATCATCCATTGGAGGGAGTAAGAGGGTGAGGGAGGAAGAATGAATCAATCATTGCAAACTCTCACCCTCCTTTGTTAACCATATTTTTATGATTTATTTTGGCCTATGTAAGTTTTAAACTGTAGAGTCACATTACTCACGTCTTCTAATCAAATCTGTTCAATAAGAACATATCTTTCTGTTGCCGTTAAAATTATGCTCAAAGAAGACCAATAAAACTGTAAAACAAAACACAAAAAAGCTGTAATTGGTGCCAAAGGTGCTTCAACAAAGTATTGAGTGAAGGCTGTGAAAACTCATGTACATGTGATTTTTTAATTTTTTTTATTTTTAATAAATTTGCAAAGACTTCAAACAATCTTCTTTCACGTTGTCATTATGGGGTATTGTTTGTGGAATTATGAGCAAAATAATACATTTTATCCAATTTTGTCATGCGATATAGTGTCGTTTCAATAAATGGTGTACAAAGCGTTTAAAGGAATCGTTCACCCCAAAATCTAAATTCTCTCATTTACTCACCTCATGCATCCCAGATGTGTATGACTTGCTTTCTTCAGCAGAATCCAAACGAAGATTTTTAGAAGAATATCTCAGCTCTGTAGGGCCATACAATGCGAGTGAAGGGTGACAGACCATTCAAGCTCCAAAAATCATAGGCTAACGGCCACACAAAAGTTATACATAAAACAAGTGGTTAAATCAATATCTTCAGAAACAATATAGGTGTGGGAGAGAAACACATCAATATTTAAGTCACCCTTTTTTTCTTTACCATAAATCTCCACATTTTGAAAGTGGAGATTCATGGTAAAAAAAAAAAAAAAGGACTAAAAGACTATTATAGAATTTGCCCGATTCATTTGTAATCATGAAATCCAAAGTATTTTATAATTTGTAATTACGAGTACTTAAAAATGTAATTTAATCTTACAACAAGTGCTTTCAATTATGTAATACTGATTTACACATAATCCATTCCTACCCATCACTGCATATGTACATCAAGTAAAGTTGTGCAAAAAGTTTAACAGAATCAGTCAACAAGCTATAAGAAAAGTCTGGAGGAGCATATAGATTTTTTTGAGGTATCTCCATACCTCCGTTTTATTGTTATAATCCATTCAAGCAAATTACACTGATATCATAAAGCAACGTACAACATATAAACTGACTGTTGAAAAGGTCCTCTGTAAATAGAAAGTCTGGAAAGCAAAGTGATCACATTTTCTCACTCACCCATTCTCTGAAAACAAACAAAAACGCAAAATGTATTAAATCACATTAAAAAAAATTAAGGTTTATTTATTTTTGTTAAATCATTTAAATCACCAAACATCATCCCATTTTCAAGCAGCCCTATAAATAAAGGACAAGCTTTGCCACTGCACCAATGCAAGTCTGATGCAAGAATGACTCTTTCCCCAACCCTCAGCATTAGCAATATCATGTAAAGCACTCGTGGTGGTCGACAGTTCACCGGACATTTGTTTTTGTAAATGAATAATGTTGAAAGAGTGCTCACCGACCTCTTATGCAAAATTGAAAGAAAGAGAAAGAAAAAAAAAGAAATCAAATCAGAATGGGATCCCGCTGGCTCCTTTAGACAATATTTATCTGCATATTATGAAAGCCTTGTTATAGGCTAGGGACAGTTAAGTCACATCAAATAGGAAGACACAGGTGGAGAACAGGAACTGGGAGACTGCTAAGCCACACCCCTTCCTGTCCATCACCCGATTAAACCTCCTCCCATTCATCATCATCCTCCAAGTCACCAAAGTCGATGAACGGCCTGCTGTCCTCCACCTCATCATCGGATTCTGCATATGAACCTGTGAACATGCGGATACATGAGGAAAAATTTAAATGAGTACAAACAACCTTAAAAAAATTAGAAATAAAACGAACGTAAGCATTTTAACAAACACGAGGCACCGGTAGCCTACTTCTGTGCTTTCAACAGAACTTTAAAAAAAATCTATTCAAAAAAGATTTTTTCTGCGTGAGTTTATAGTATACCGTTAAACCTTTTTTTTGTATACATGGAATTGGAAAACACATGCCATGCAAACAATCTTAAAGCAAGTTTACTTGGACTTTAAACTGACATTTTTATAAATTTGGCTTACACATTCTATTTCGACATTATAATTTAGACTTACCAAAGCATTTTTTTACAGACATGTAAAGGTTCATAAAAATGAAGAGGCATCCACATGATAAACTGACATGGCTTAGAGATTTTGCAATGCAGCACCAAAATAAATATAAAAGTAAATCAAAATTCATACTTTCGAGATTGTCCATGTGTTCGTGTAGAGTTCTCGCCAAGTTGAAAAACTGAGCGAGAGAGGAGAATGTTTTGGTTTTCAAACTCACAACATTAGCTTGTAACAATGTACACTTCCATAATATAATGTGCAACAGATCACACAACAGAACCAATGTACTGTACTTGGACATGAATGAACGAAACAGATTAAGAGCAATAGCAAATAAGGAAAAATGTGGATGGACAAGGGATGTAAAACAGTGCTGCTTACCCCAGCATCATTGACTGCCCCAAGTACATCAGAGAACCTCTGCTCACACAGGTGCAGGAGCACCACCAGATACAGCCCGCAACTGATGAACTCATACTCTGACTGAGGAATCACACACACACACACACACACACACACACACACACACACACACACACGATTCAGTAGTGGTGTAGGATACATGTCAGAGTATATTAGTGTAAAGTTCCATCTGTACTGGCAAAAGAATCCAGAGGTTCAAGTGCCATTTAATTGTGTTTTTATTTTTTAAATTTAACAGGTTCTGTCAAGATTCCTTGATTACCAAACCTACTAATACATGTCTGTTTGAGTTCAATGACTAAAGGGCACAGTTGAATCTTGCAGACTGCAGTGAAAAACTATATAGGACAGATATATAGAAAAATAGGACTGTCTATGTACTAAGGAACAGAGAGGTATTGCCCAAAACAAATGTTTTTGGAGTTTTGCTCCACTCACCCTCTCATGAGACCTGTAGAGCTCATTAATGTCAAAGTTCTCAATGTTCAGGTGCAGTTTTTCCTTACAAAGCTCACAGGTAGTGATGGCCTCCAAGTTAGAGCCTACATATAGCAGATACATGAACTGAATGAGAACATTATACATTTACAGCAGGCAATAAAAATAACAGCGTTAACCAGATATTAGTACATTTGTTTAGCCCAAAATTAAATAGACCGCTTTCACAATCTGTGATGATTTCCCGATCCATGGTATGCTTGCAGTTCACAGGAACTGAATCCTAGATCCTCCTTGTCAGACTAATGAGTGTAGATGGCATAAAATCACTTAAACAAATATCCACTATAGAAACGTCTAATTTATTGACACTCTCAGGAAAAGATTACAACCATACCAGAGCTGATTTTGGAGTGAAGCCATTTCTTAATGCAGTCCTGGTGCACATACTGCAGGCTGCCAGTGCACTTGCAAGGCTCAATAAGAGGGTTGGAACTAGACTGCTCCCCCATCTGACAGATTCTGCAAAGATCACCTTCCTCCTCATCAGAATCCTCCAATAGCAAACTACAAATAGGGAAGGGAATGTGGTTAAAAAATCAGTAAATTAAATTGTAAAAAATGTTTTCATGAAATCCTGATTCTGCAGCAAGAACACACTTAAATATATTCTAAATTTAGGCTAATATTAGAACAAGCTGTAACGCGTACGCACATTTTCTTTTGTATGCACTCGTGTTGTAAATATGGCAGAAACACAAGTATGCAATCGTTATTGAACAAGACCCAATAAGCCCAAGGTATGCTTAGTTTTTCCACCTGGTGTTACATCTTGTGCAAGGTCGAGTGTTCTAGCATTTCAATTATCCACAAGCCCTTATCGTCGTGTTCTTTAAACCCTTCAACTGTTTCATGATGCTCATCCGAACATGATTAGTGCAGTGAATTCCAGGCCTATGTGCGGACAGTGCACACCGGTCCATACGGTTAAATGGAAAACCAAAGCATATTTTTGGCTTTAACAGTCTGTAAATAATGTAGTAAAAAAAAAAATACTACTAAATTCATTTTTAACCGCATGTATTTGCTGGTGATGGGAATGTCCAAACTTTTGAGTAGTAAAGGAGTAGTCCCATAGGACTAGGACATACTATCATGTTATACATTTACACCTTGATAACAGACATAATCTTAAACTGTTGTGTTTGCAGCAAGCTAAATTAATTACCTTAAAACTAATTATTACCCAAAGTCATACATTTAAAAATTGTTATAGCAGCTTTCGTCTCAAGTTCCTTGCCACTTTTCTCTCTTCCACTGTGGAAAGGTTTACGGGCAATACAAGAAAAGCATGCATGTATGCACACTTTGAAAATTCTATCTTGCATTCTATTTACGACGCAGGGTATGTGTCCTCTTAAATTCATTTAATTATGTCTAAAGATCATCAATAGTGCTTCGGTAGGTGTTGTCAGACCTCTCCTGAATCTTTCGCAGTCTCTCTGGATCTCTGGATGGGGCGGGCTTTTCTTTCACAGGTTCATCAAATGGACTCCTTCCTTCTGCTCCAACTCCCACACCAATTATTACATTCTCAGGCATACGTAAGAGGGTGCTGGATACCATCCTGCCAATCCCATGGCTCCGTTCTGCAGGGCGGGCTTCATCCTGCAGAAGAGATGACGAGAGACCCAAGGCTCCAACAGAGGGTGCTGCTGTGGCACCCTCTGATGACTCTTCTGCATGATAGTCATCATCTTCACAACGAGAGCCACGGTTGGGTGTTTTGCCCCCATCTCGGTCACCAAGAGGGAACTGGGGTGAACAGCGAGGTTCCATGCGGGCACTTTCATCCCGCCCTTCTCTTCGGCGACGAGAAAACAGAGGAGTACAGCGGTTCCAATTTAGCCAAGCCAGGCCTCCTGAAGCCCTGAGCGATTCCTGTTCGGGTTCCACATCAGCACTCTCCTGGACAGGAGCGAGAGACGGCCCACGCCTGCGCAGAAACGAAAATGCCTGAACTGGGACTGAGCTCCTCAGCTCTGCTTCCAAATTCTCTCTACTGACTGGAGTAGGAGCTTCACAAGGTGGGGCTTCATCTGGGCTAGAGTCATATGACCTTGAATCAGACACTGAGCTGGAAGTGGAGCTTGACTCCTGACAGGAACGTCGGGAGAAAAGTCGGGATAGCAGACGCCTGGTTGTTCGCCTGCCATCTGATTCACCACTATTTTGAGTAGGGAGTGGAGTAGGTGCGGGGCTAGAGGGAGGTGGGCTGGAGCTTCGTCCAGTAAGTGGCGTGTAAGGGGTGGAGCTCCAGGATGAGAGGTCTGAGACAGAGGTGGTGGTTCTGGTGGCGCTAGAGGTGGAAGTGAAGCGTGGTGTTTCACAAGAGAAAGGGGCAGACGGGTACTCTGAGGTCAGTCTGTGTGAGCTGCGTTCCAGAGGGGGGAAGTACTCAGTCGGGATCCGGTGACTGGATGAACTGCTTTCTCTGTAGGATGAGTACTGACTCTCTTTGGGTCGAGCACCCTGTGCATAGGTGGAGGTAACACGCTCGGAGCGATCTGAAGCATAAAAAGAAACTGTTACCATGATGGCTACATTATTTATTTAATTTAGCTAAAGTGTAGTATCCCAGCATGGCACATTTTCTTGTCTCACACACCCCCTTCAGTTAATTTATCACTCTTCTAATGAGCTGAATCAGGTCCCAGGAAGAGTTAATCAAAACATTTACATACACATTGAAGATGTAAGCCCTCTGGGTCGGTAACTTGACTCTCCCAGTGAGGTCATTCCCGAATCTGCCCTCTTCTCCAAATCTCTGCGGCACCACAGGCTCTCTGATGGAGTGGATGCAGAAGAGGATGACGACGATGAAGACGACGATCTAGACAAAGGACTAATGGTAGACTTCCATGATGAATCTAAACACAAGATCAATTTGTTAATCTACCATATAACCATATATCAAGGAGATACACTAATGGGGCTTTTCCACTGCACGGAACAGCTTGACTCATCTCTGCTCACTTTTGGGCGTTTTCCACTGTGGATAGTACCTGGTAATATTTTTTAATACCACCTCGGTCTAGATCCCAAGCGAGACGAACCGATACTATATGCGACGTCAAAACACTGCAGATCACTGATTGGTCAGAGAAGTCACTACCAGTGCCACTGGATTTGTGACATGGGACATCAACCCGCTAGTTTTAAAGTTAGCAACAGTGATAGCAGTATCATTTATTCACGTGACTATCAAATTGTAAACTGCAATTGAAAAGGCTGTGCAAAACCACGCCGTGGTCAATAAATGAGGTGCAGACGTTCCTATCATTAGTGTAGTATTTCAGGAAGTGTCTCAGCTGTTGCCCGCACACGTCTACCACCTGACCTCCAACAGGGTATGTAAAAGTAATTATATATATATATATATATATATATATATATATATATATATATATATATATATATATATATATATATATATATATATATATATATATATATATATATATATATAAAACCACCAAGGAGCATAACAGCCTGAGTGGTCCAAACAGAAGAAAGTGGTTCGACCAAATAGACGCCATCTATGGCAATAGGCCGGCAAGCAATGGGAGGGAGTGCCCTGGCCACGGCATCCACGATGGAGGATGGTACATTTTGTTATGTTAACTCTTTATTCTGCTTGAAAGCTTCACTTAATTTAGTTGACCAGCTACTAGAAAGCTTGCTTCTAAAACAACCAGCCCAATTTAACTAACACTTGTGTAAAATCACCATGAAACAACTGCTTTATGCAGCACAATGAGCTAGTAGCTAACAACTATGTTATCGTTTATGGTCAGTAATGTTTGTGTCGCGGTTAAGATGATGTCACGGCAGTAGAGGTGGCGCAACTATGACGATCAGCCTACAATCCCACCCATGTTGAGGTGGCACTAAACTGCAGTGGAAAAGCTCAGAAAAGTAAAGCAAGCAGAGTCAAAGAGTAATGTACAGTGGAAAATTTTCATATATTTTCAAAAGTGGCACCCAAAGTCAAATTCAGTCAGGTTTGTCATTTTTAACACTGCAGGGCAATGGAGAAAAAAAGCTAAATATTGTTCCTTCTGAGAACTACAGTGCAGACATTCAAGACATTAGGCAAACAAAGTAAACAAACATTGAATGCTTCAGAAAACAAAATACGGACATCAAGTAGGACAGTGTAACAGCGCATTCATGATAATAGCACACAGCAGTATTGCACATATTACGGCAGTTGTGCGCATGATAATATTGATAGAATTCACAAGTGACACTTATTGCACATGTTGTGTGTGTGTTTGTGTCTTGACAGTCTTTGGTAGTGGGAAGAGTTTGTGACAATAGAGCTTACGCATTGCTTTTTAATGCTATGCAACACAATGAAATTATAGTAGACATACAAAGAATTCAGCATCGAATTCACAGTATTGTATAGCATTAAGATTTTTTATTACTAAAATTACTGGAATGGCCAAACCAGTTAATTAGAAACGGGTGTCCAAATCCAAATTATTTGGATTTGGCCTTATAAAATTAACATTCATTGGGGGGAGGGGGATGTTTTATAAAAAGTAAACGGGAAAAACAACATTCGTAAATGTTGCAACAAGTAAATAGGTTCAAATAGGGTCAATATTGATTTTGTGTATACTTTAGGAGGCCAAATACTTTTTGGGGCCCCTGTATATCACATTTCATATCACACTGAAGAAAGAAAACTAAAACTTGGTTAAAAGCACTTTACTTGGGGTAATAATTTTATATCACAATCATATGATACACTACCAAACAAAGTGCCTGTGTTTAAATAAAATATTTTACAGTGGTAATTCCTAATGTGAAATCACCTGACATCCTTCCTAAAGTAGAGTAAGAGCTCGCAGGTGTAGAGGTTGATGGGGTTCTGGAATACGCTGCTCTATTTGTGTAGGAAAGTTTTGCTCTTTTAGACTCGCTGTCTTGGGATGTGCCCAAAAGTCCACAGTAGCTTCCCAATCTTCTCTCAGAGTCCGTCTGAAATACATGCAGCCATGCAAAAAAAAACAACAACAAAAAAGTCTGATCATACATTTTTTTTTTGTTTGTTGGCTCAACAGTCTTCAGGATACTTGGAGACTACAAGTGGCATAATGACTGAGTTTAGTGGCCAGGAGTGTCAAAGACAGCCATTAGGTCAAATGTATTCTGTGGTGTAGTACAATATGGCTGGCAGAATGATTTTATTAAAATAAATCTAATTAAATCTAAATTAAAGTAAAATATGCTGACAAAAAAAACCCACTTCCACTACGGTGACAGTCCAAAAAATAACATTTTTGCCTCATCGAACCATAAAACCTTTTGCCACATGGTGTCAGAATCCTCCAAGTGTTTTTTTGCAAAGTGCAAATGAGAATTAGTGTGGCACTTTTTCATAAGAGGCTTCTTTTTTGACACCCTGCCATACAGGCCAGCTATGTGTAAATTTTGGGAGATTGTGGTCACACGCAGACCGATCGATCTCAGCCATAAAGGCTTGTGAATCCTTCAAAGTTGCCTTTAGCCTCTTAATATCTTCCCTGATAAATATCCTCCTGGCACAGTCATGCAGTTTGGAGGGATGGCCCAATCTAGGCAAGGTTTTGGTGGTACCATGCAATTTCCACTTTACTGAACGGTACTCAGAGGGATAGTTAAAGCCTTTGACATTTTTTTGTTCCCTTCTAACCTGTGCCTTTCCACAAATTTATCCCAGATCCCTTTTGAAAGCACTTTTCCAACCATGGTGAATTCTTTGAATTCATTACCATGCACTACTAGTAATGGAATCCTCTGAAGTACTCTAAACCACTACAATTGATTTCAGGTGGGGGTCAATTAGCCAAATATGTGATCCAAAAGGTGATTAGATGCACTTGAAAAAGTTTGTAATGGTTACACTTAGGAGGCTGATCACTTATCGAAACCAGGTATTTTTCAAATTTTTAATAATTGTTAAATTCTTTTCACATGTTATTTTCACATTGATGTTGAAGGTTGTGTAAATACAGCTGGAAAACATTAGACTGAATATTTCAATTTCCACGTGACAAGGCGCTGTATGCTCTCAAAAGGTTAAAGTGCTTATAGCACCTTTAAAATTAGCTGTACAGTTTAAGCCTCACTTTGTGTTATTTTAATAATTTGTGTTATTAAAACAATAGTTATCCAGTCTAGAGCAGGAGTCATTTTCTCCCTCTCTCTCAACAATAATTGTTATTCATATTTTCTAAAAGGCCTCTGGTAAATAATATCCCAAGTCCCATGTGCTATATTAGTCATGAAGCATAATTTGATTCTCGACTTTGAGCTTCAGAAGAGCATATGTTGTTCAACCACTCTGCACTCTTTGCACCATTGTCTAAAAAAAAAAAAAGCACAAGGTGGCATATTTTCCAAAATGTCAAAACTGCGTTTTAGACCCCAGTTACTGACAAAAAAAAAAAAATTCCAAATGTTGGCAACCTGATCAAGCAAGGAGTTAGGATTATCAATAAAAAAATATTTATGAAAAAAAACTTACAAGTCTGCCTCTGTCCCCATTGGAGGATTCTGTCCAGGATCGATCACAGGAAGATGAAGAGGGTGAGGAAGAGGAGAGGGAACTTGGTGTAGAGAGTTTCCAGCTTGAGTGGCGGCTCTCAGATGAGCTATAGCCTCTCGGTGAGCCAAGCAAACGAGAGCTCTGGAACACAAAAGAAAATTGACAAATGAACACAACACAAAATCATTGACTCATTTAACTACCATTTGTTCAATGTCATACTGGGTTTTTTTTCTCTCCAAAACCATGTTGAAGTTCCATTTCCAAGACGATTTTATTGGCTCAAACATTCTTAGCATTGGATTATCAGATTGATATTTCATGACCTTACCCAATTTTGATAACTGATTATAAACAGTAATTTAAAATTGACATTAAAAATCTTCCATAAAAAGTTTTACATGTGTTTGGTGTCTTGGAGGCATGTCTAAATGCAACGAATGTTCACAAGCCAAGACTCTCAAGACTTGTGTACACCGTGTAGAGATAACTGCTTAAAGTTCTTTTCTTCCGATTTCTTTGATTGTATTTTTCTACAAAGCGTTTGTGTTAGTCAAACTGACCAAAAACAGAAACAACGTTACTACGTAGAATAAACCAGATAATGGTCACATTTCTAAACATCTGACTTAGTGATAAAACAGAGGGATAAAGCTTCAATAAACTTCCTGCTGTCTTTTTGATTATCTCAAAACATATTTGTTTAAATTGACGAAGTCATGAAATTAAATGAACTGAAGTTAATCTCATCAGAACATAAGATTTAAACAGTGAATCACAAAGCAACTGCAAACTCCTTCCTAAAGGGCTATAATATATATATATATATATATATATATATATATATATATATATATATATATATATATATATATATATATATATATATATATATATATATATATATATATATATATATATATATGTGTGTGTGTGTGCGTGCAGAATCGTTGTCTATGCATCAATTTTAAATAAATATCATTAAAGATCTCCATTTCTTTTCTTAAGCAAATATGAATAATTCTATTGCTGTGACTTGCAGTGCACTCTGTGAGCCTTTGTAAACCAAAATTGTGGTGGTTTCTCCACAAATTGTAGTCATTAGTGTGCTATAATTGCCATTCGTTAATAGCTGTGCTGTCATTAGCAGTATTATAGTCTCTTTGAGCAAATCTATTACAAGTTGATATGCATGGCAATAAGGTACAATAAGTATTGTTCTGCGAGAGGCGCGTGAGAGGTGAGGTTCTGGAGGAATTGGCCCCGAACCGCACGGCGAACCGCGGACGCTGCTCCCGAACCGGACCGATCATGGAGTCGGGACCGGTCTCGTTCAAAGGGCTGCCCGAGGATTGTCGTAGAAGCCCAGCCTGGCCTCCCTAGCGCACCGCCGCGCAGAAAGGCGGCCCCCCGAACCTTACCGGCGGCGCGTCGGAACGCTGCCTCCCGAACCAGGACCTCCGTGGCACCGACGCTGGGGGGCGCGCTGGTCGCGGAAAAAAGCCTGTATCTCGGGAACGCGGCCACCTAAAATTACACGGGTGGTGTCGTTGGAAAGGTCTCCCCGAGAACTATCGAAGACCATCAGAAAACGCGGTCTAGCGTGCCGAAAAAAAAATCGCGGCCTCCGCTGGACTTCCCTCTCGGAACGGACCGACTACGGACTCGGGGCCGGTCTCGTTCGACGAGACCTTTCCAATGGCACCCGCCTCGCCTCCCTAGCCCAGCGGTTACCGGAGATAGGGTCCCGCGAAGAAACGCCCCTTCCGCCCGACATCGGCCCAGTATTTGTTTTAACAGTCATTAGCAATACATTACGCACTTCAACCGTTAATTATTGTTTTTTCCCCACTCTATTTAAAAATCATCCCTCAGACTGTATACCTAATAATACTGCCAAACAACTTGTCCAACAGGTGAACTGAAATGGTTTGAGAAAGTGTCTCAAAAGTTCTCTCGCTGAGCAAATCAGTTCATAGAGAAATCGGGTTTCTTTTCTGATCTGCTCATTAGAGAAATCGCTTGTCTCTTTTGTGATTCCATGGTTGTTTCTTTTTGAATTTGTCAAGCAGTAATTCATCCATGATGGGCAAAGGCAGACCTGCTGAAAGGTGCGTTACGCCACCTACCGTACCGTGGTAAAATTGTTGATTAGCGCCACCAATTATAAAGGCATAACTGTGTTAATGCGATCATTTGCCTCGCTTTTAATGTAAATGGTCCATTCGCTGGAGATTAGCTTTGCATCATTGTGTTGCCTCTGGTTTGCAAAGGCCTTAAAACATATGGGAGGTATGCTGCATGGGGTTAGCAATCTCCTGTTGCAAGCCAATTATAGATGAGCTAATGGTAGCAAACCTTGTTTAAAGGTTTATGAAACCCTAAAACATTGAGATGTTAACATGTTAACAGGTTGCACATTGTTGAAAACAATTATAGCACTCATTCAGTTTGTTAAGGGCAAAGTGGTTGGTATGAAAAGGCAACAAACAAAATGCAGTTTACTACAGATGAAGGTAACTAAAGCAGTCTCTTTTGTGCTTTTGCTCCGTTTTTCATCTCTTACAAATCCAACCACATATCTAGTCTACGTGAAGTTTTCCCACAACAAAATAGGATGATTAAAATCAAAACGAAATCTTTCATGGAGTCATCCATCGTTTTGAAGCGAATTGGCTTGATTGAGGTTGCACCAAGTTCCTGCATCACTGCCACAACAGTGCTACATGCTTATGTCAAAGCTTAATAACTCACGCTTGTGTGTCCCGGTGGAAAAAAACACTTGGAATTTAAAATCGGAATGGCTATTGTTCCCCAACAATCTGATTTTAGTTCAGGTACTAGGTCCACAATTTAGTGGAAAAACACAATCATCCAGATCTGTCCCAAATACTGAATATACCAAAAAAGTTTAGAAGAACTTAATTTAGTCATAGAAAATATGAATGCAGTCTTCTCTAGCACTCTAGATAATGTTATCCCCGTCAACTACAGAAAGTTAAAGCACATCTCAGAAAACAGGAGTACAAAATTAGAGGCGTTTCGCTGTGCATGGAAGGCCAGTGTCTCTAACTACAGACAGGCTCTAAACACCACCACGTCTGCATATTTTAGCAAACTCATAGAAAATAACCACAATCCTAGGTATTTGTCAGTACTGTAGCTAATTTGACAAGGAACAAAGCTTCAACTGAACCAGATATTCCATCGCAGCACAATAAAAATTGGAATTACTTTACAAATAAATCAGAGACCATCAGAAAGCAAATTGGAATTATGCAGCAGCACCTCGTGTATAAATATGCCTTTAATGTTATAGGTCAAGAAAAGCTAACAAAATTGTTAAAGCATCAAAACCAACGTGTGCTAGACCATATACCCACTAAGGTGTTTTCTGTAATCTTGGAACATTTAGTCAATTCTCCTCGATATATTTAGGACATGTATCCAGAATTTTAAAGCTGCCAGTTATCAAACTGCTTATCAAGAAACCACAGCTTGATCCTGGAAAGTTGGCTAATTATAGACCAATCTCACATCTCCCATTAATATCTAAAATACTAGAAGGTAGTGTCCTCGCAACTGTTAATTTTTTCAAGGAAATGGTATCTCAAGAATTTCAGTCAAAAGGCCTCATCATAATACAGAGACTATACTTATCAGACATACAAATGACTTGCTCTTCTCATCGGACTGTAGCTGCATTCCTCAAGTGCTTTTAGATCTTAGTGCTGCCTTCGACTGCATTGATCAAAACATTCGAGTAGGGCTGGGCGATATGATATATATATATATTGTGGCGCAATATAAAGTGTCAGTCAATAGAGATTTTGCTATATCGTGCATTTCACGGTAGGTAAATATCCATGTGCAGCATGGGCTTCTCTCTCTGTGGGCAGAGGTTCATGTGAGACTGAGCGAATTCAAGAAACATGGACAGGGTTTTTCCAGCATTTAAAAATGTTCTGCAGCCACCTAAGCAAATTGAATGGCCTTCATCTCACGTTTGCCACTTCAAAAGCGCTAAATATTCTTAACTGACACACCGTTTCATGTGACTGGCGCGCAGTGTCTCTGGAGCTCCGAAGTGCGTGCAAGTCCAGCAGGCTTTCTGATATTTGCGCTCCAGACAGCAGAGCTCAGAGCTGGATCACTCGTGCACCTCAAATCATTACTGACCCAGGGAAACCCCAAATGGAGAAATAAATCTCCACAGAATGGGACGACTACCAAACTGGTCAAGAAAATGAAGAGGAGCTTGTTATAACAACAGGTGACATCTGGGGTCAGCCATACTCGGCGCTCGGACCATCCGCCGTACACTATCAAATTGGTCCGCATGGCTGTTGTCCCTGAAGGGAGCCTCTTCTAAAGATGATGCACAAGAAAGCCTGCAAACAGTTTGCTGAAGACAAGCAGACTAAGGACATGGATTACTGGAACCATGTCTTGTGGTCTGATGAGACCAAGATAAACTTATTTGGTTCAGATGGTGTCAAGCGTATGTGGCGGAAACCAGGCGTGTACAACAAAGACAAGTGTGTCTAGCCTACAGTCAAGCATGGTGGTGGGAGTGTCATGGTCTGGGGCTGCATGAGTGCTGCCGGCACTGGGGAGCTACAGTTCATTGAGGGAACCATGAATGCCAACATGTACTGTGACATACTGAAGCAGAGCATAATCCCCTCCCTTCGGAGACTGGGCCGCAGGGCAGTATTCCAGGATGATAACGACCCCAAACACACCTCCAAGGTGACCACTGCCTTGCTAAAGAAGCTGAGGGTGAAGGTGATGGACTGGCCAAGCATGTCTCCAGACCTAAACCCTATTGAGCATCTGTGGGGCATCCTCAAACAGAAAGTGGAGGAGCATAAGGTCTCTAACATCCACCAGCTCTGTGATGTCATCATGGAGGAGTGGAAGGGGACTCCAGTGGCAACCTGTGAAGCTCTGGTGAACTCCATGCCCAGGAGGGTTAAAGCAGTGCTGGAATATAATGGTGGCCACACAAAATATTGACACTTTGGGCCCAATTTGGACATTTTCACTTAGGTGTGTACTCGCTTTTGTTGCCAGCGGTTTAGACATTAATGGCTGTGTGTCGAGTTATTTTGAGTGGACAGCAAATTTACACTGTTATACAAGCTGTACACTCACTCATTTCTTCAGTATTGTCACATGAAAAGATATAATCAAATATTTACAAAAATGTGAGGGGTGTATTCACTTTTGTGAGATACTGTATAAACCCATTTTTATTGATTTTACAGAAAACATTTACTATATCGTGATATATCGTCAGGGCTACAAAATGTTCTCAGCAGGCCCACCTCCAGCCACTGTCAGGGCCAGTTCTAGGCATTAAGTGGCCCTCAAAATGTCATTATTTAGTGTGGTATGGCATGCAACAAAGTGGTAACCTATTCAAATAATAACTTAATCACCAGGGGTGTAAAGTAACGAATTACAAATTCTCACATTACTGTAATGAACTACTTTTACTTGAACATTTTAAGTGCTGTAACTGTACTTTTACTGCACTTTTTTCCCCACCGTCTGGGTTGGCTACTTGCCTATAATGATTTTAATTTTATCTATCAATATGATTGGCTAGGGAGAGTCCTGTGACTCCCGTCAAATCAAATCGCATGTAAAAACCTTGAACGGCAGCTGCAGATCTGGCGCTAACTGTGGAGAATGCCTCAAGCACAGTTCAACATCTGAACATCACAGCCATGAAAGGGATTTTCACAGTGAAAAGGCCAATTGCTTGATCATGCCAACTTGCTCAAGCCAGATATCAGCATCTATCTTGCCTCTAATTTGAAGAAACATATCAAGGTAAATTTCATATTTCTGCTTACTAGATTCTATGCATCTATAATGTAGCCTGTAAATTCATTATCTATCATTGAGATTATTGGGCTGATGTGAGAGATTAATGCAATTTTATCAATAGGGAAATAAAATGATCTAGAAGATTATCAGAAAAAAAAGAGATGCCCTCAAACTTGAGTAGTTTTCTATATTTAGCCTATGTTATACATCTAGAACAGGGGTGTTCATTACATAAATTGCAATACCAAGAGCACCACTGGTTGGTTGATCTAGATTAAATATAAAAGATTTACTTTATTTCCTGACGTCTATAGCTGCACACTGTTTGATTGACAGGCGGCTAATGTTTGAGCGCCAATGTGGGTTTGCGCCTAAATGATCAAATACACTTTAGAATTCCGCCAATGTCTTGACGAGGCATTAATGTAAATGCAGTCGTTTAAGTCGAAAGTGAATTTAAACAGTGGGACAAAAGTAGTTGTATTTGCATCAAAATGTTGGACTTTAAGTGTACATGTAACCAAATTGAGCATCGTCTAGTAGGCGGTCATAAAAAGGCTATTAATCAAACTACATTAACTAGGAAACAAGAAAACCACTCGCTAGTTTTGGACGAATATCTAGAGTAGCTTTAAAAGTATTAATGTAATAGAATAAAACATTGGCATTTTTAATAATAATATTTTTTACAAATATGGTTTGTTTTTTTAATAATACTGACCCCTGATGTAGTGTTAATTGGTATAATAAATGAACAGGAATGTAGAGATAATAAAAGATTTATACTTATGCTTAGCATTTAGAAAGATAGAAAAGTATCAACATTTGCAGAGCAATACTTCAGCAGAACATTCCACCAGTCAAACTTCAGAAAACTGAGCCTCGTGCATTAGAATAGGAACAAAACTATTTCTAGACCTACAAGGTACAAGAACTAAATCATTGTATCTCAAAAAGAGGACAATGTGAAAGAGCACTCAAAAATTAAAATTCTCATATAAATTTACTCACCCTCATGCCATTTGTCTATGACTTCCTTCATAACACAAATTAAGATTTTTAGAAGAATATTTCAGCTCTGTAGGTCCATTCAATGCAAGTGAAGGGGTGCCAAAATGTTGACGCTCCAAAAAGCAGCATAAAATACATACAACTCCTCTAGTGGTTTAATCCATGACTTCAGAATTTATATGACAGGTGTGGATGATAGAGATTAAAATTCAAGTCCATTTTTGCTAGAAATTCTTCTTTCTGCCCAGTAGGTGGCATTAAGTACGTGAATCACCAATAACACATGAAGAAAGTTAAAGTGGAGACTGATTGAGCAGGGTGGAGAATTAATAGTAAAAAGGAATTAAATATTGATCCGTTTCTCACCACATCCATCATATCACTTCTGAAGACATGGATTAAACCACTGGAGGCACATGGATTAGACTACTTTTATGCGATTTGTGGAGCTTCAATATTTTAGCACTGAGATATTCTTCAAAAAAATCTTAATTTGTATTCTGCAGAAGTCAGTCAGTCAATAACATCAAGGATGGCATGAGGGTGAGAAAATGAGAATTTTAATTTGTGTGTGAATTACTTTAAGCGTGATTCAGCCTCTGTACCAAACAACTTTTCCCATGCCTGCTCTACCTACTCTATTGTGCTGGACTTGATGTGCCAAGTGATCTTGCTTAATTAGCATTTTCTGCATTCCTTGCATTGTTTGAACATGTTTTATGCACAACAGTAACGCTCTGTCGGCATTTAAGGGAAATTTAGACCCTACACATTAACTGATTTTAATGTAATGTTTCATACATTATGATTTAAAAGGTGACAAAAAAAAAAAAGAAATAAAAAAAATGTACCCCTCCGTCTCATAAGAGTTGCCTAAAGCCAATTTTCTGCCAGCTTTTGCCATTTTTGTTGCAATATGCTTGCAGTGAATGATCTGTGGCTTCATGCTGTCTGAGACTAACCTTCAAATATCCTTGAAACTTAATCTCAATTGTTTAGTGTTTTACAAGAATAGAAACATTTTGATACAATGCCTGTGTAGCTCAGCGAGTAAAGATGCTGACCAACACCCCTGGAGTAGAAATCAAATCCAGGGCATGCTGAGTGACTCCTGCCAGGACTTCTAAGCAACCAAATTGGCCCGGTTGCTATGGAGGGTAGAGTCACATGGGGTAACATCCTTGTGGTCGCTACAATGTGGTTCACACTCTCGGTGGGGCACGTGGCGAGTTGTGCGTGGATGCTGCGGAGAAGCCTCAACATGCGCCATGTCTCCGCGGTAACTTGCTCAACAAGCCAGTGATAAGATGCACAGATTGACTATCTCAGACATGGAGGCAACTGAGTTTCGTCCTGAGTTTCGCCACCCGGATTGAGGCGAGTCACTACGCCACCATGGAGGATTTAGAGTGCATTTGGAATTCAAAATTGGGTAGAAAATGGGAGGGGAGGGGGGGGGAAGAAAAAAAAAAAAAAGTTTACAGCCATTTCTAAAGCTCCAACACACAAAGAATATGAATTTTCTTATTCTCTATACTTTATAATAAACAGTGTTGGGTAAGTTACTCAATAATAATTAGTTATTAACTAACTTTTTTAATCATCTTCTACAGTGTAATTACTCTCTGAAAAGTAATTGCAATACTTATTACTTTCTAAAACCCTTATCAATCTCAATCAGAAAAAAAAAAATACTAAGACATGAAACTGTCCTTTTAAATCTTTCAAATAAATCATAAAAATCTAATAAATTATTCATAAAGTGGCCAAAGAATTTAAGGGAACATTATTTAAGGGAACAGAATTTAAGGGCATTAAATTAGAAAATTCACAGTTTTATATAGAATTGTTCAGTAATTTACAGTAATTACTTCGTAATGCATTACACCCAACACTGGTGATAAACACTAGTTAAATGTTAATAAGAACTTAAATGGTTCTATTTATTATTAGTTTAAGAACCAGACCACTGAAAACCCCTTATCTGCCGACCACTAATACAGAATGAATAGCCTATTAGGAATGCATCACATGTTCTCTAAGAAACATGCTGAATTCAGTAATTCTGAATCAAAGCTCACCATACTTAAGCTCATTCTCTATAAGTCAAGCATCTAGATACAGTACTCACTTGACTCATTTTCTGTTACCCTTTTTGCGTTCAGCACATAAAACTGAGGTGCACGGCTTTTGAGCGCGGCCGTGCAAGTAGTACGCAGCTGAGGGAACATTACAGTTATACATCAACGTGCGATACCAGGACGGTGTTTGCGCTGTCTTCGCATTTATATCCGACCGCTACCACTTTATGTAAATGAGGAGTTTAGATTAGAAGTATGGAGTGCCACAGGGCTCAGTATTAGGTCATTTGCTTTTCTCCCTGTATATCCATACATTACCAAGAACAACAGAATTAGTTTTCACTTATGCAACAAACTTGGCTTTATATTTCCATGAGACCTAATGAAATTTTCCAAGTTAGCATAGTGTATCAATGATGAAGACTGGATGGCTAGAAATTTCCTTCTGCTTAATTCTGACAGAGGTACTAATTTTTGGACCAAAAACCTCCAAACATAAGATGCTAGAATATAATTTTTCTCTCAATGGATGTACCGCTACATAATTTTCTACAGTTAAGAACCTGGTTATGTTTGATTGCAGTTCCAATGTTTGTAGAACAGCATTCTTCCACCTCAGAAACAATGCCAAGTTCAGGCACCTGCTCTCAGTTTCTGATGCAGGTCCCACAGATTCAATAAACTACAGTTGGTTAAAAATGCAGTACAAAGACTACTTACTAGAATCAAGTAAAGGATCATATCAGCCCCATTTTATCATCACTACATTGGCTACCTGTTAAATTTTGTACGCACTTTAAAATTCTGTTCATTACTTACAAAGATTTGAATGGCCTTGACCATTAGTACTCAAGCAACCTATCATGTTTACTTCGATCGCAAAATTCTGGCCTGTTGATAGTACCTAGAAAGGACAAAAGGAGGTAGATAATTTTCCTATTTGCCTAAACTATGGAATAGCCTTCCTAGAATTGTTTGGGACTCAGATATATACTCAGTTTAAGTCTAGACTAAAGACACTCTTCAGCCAGTCATACACCAATTTCTCTCTCAACCCGTAGTTATGCTGCATTAGTCATGTCAGCAAGAACCATTAACAATTTTCATTCTATAATTCTGCTTTAAAGTGAATAGCATCTACACTAACATTATCCTATTTGTTTTGGCATACATATCCAGAGGTTACTAGAGCCTGCCAGATCCAGCTCCGGTCCAGCCCCATTGTCGCACTCTGACTGTTGTGTCGCGATGACTACTAACTGCAGTGTGTGCCAACCAGACAGTGAGGCGAGCTTCGATGATCACTTTCTGCAACACTTCACTCTACAATGATTGACATCAGAGGATGAACTGCTGCCTACTTCAGCCATACATCAAGGTATACTTCACTGGCCACTGCCTACACCAGACTTGGGACGGACTTGAAATGAACTACCTCAAGCTTCCAGCCGGAATGCAAGGTAGGTCTCTTTTAGGTATCCTTTACATTGCGAAAGTTACCAGTATTTAAGCCAACAGGATTTACCAGCGTTATGTCATCATGACAGTGAAGTTGAAATACTGAATAATTTTACACAGACAAAATTAGCAAGCAAATTTAACGGAGTCATGTTTACATTTGTGACTATACTGTTGAAACCATGTGCATTTTAATATTTTGTCTATTGGACCCTTTTACTTTCATTATATGTGCCTTACTGAATGTCATTTTTTACTTCATACCAACACTGACTAAACTAATGTAGCAAAGTTTTCACTTGCTTTTACACATTATCTTAAGTGTTTCCAAGAGTCAAAACAAATCTGGGAGCTTCAGTTACCTTATCTAGCGAGACAGACCTTGACAGGCTGATGATAGACCAGGTCCAGGAATCCAGCATGGCCTATAAAAAGCCCAATGGACCAAGCCAGTGTAACCTGAAGACCTTCCCATAGACCCAGAAGTGCAGCAGAACTTGAGATGCTTACAGCGCTCAAAGACTGACTGTCATACTTTGAAGCCTTGTGAAGCTTTACTGACTGAAAAGGTGGACACAACAAACTACTCAAACTTCACATAGTGTTCTCTCACAGAATTTGTGACGTCACCACCAGCTACAAAGACTGACGGACTACTTTTTTTAGTTATCCTCTTTTTATACTTACCATAATTTGTAATTATGGACACCTGGGTTTACCATTACACTTATCTTTGTAAATTGTACGGTTGTGCTATACTGGGTGTGGGCTATGGGAGGGTACAAATAGAGCCAAACTGACAAATATGGACACTTGCGCTTCTTTTACCTGCCTATTACATGTATGAATTTGGCAGACGCTTTTTTTTTCCAAAGCGATTTACAGTAACCTGGAGTTATGTGCCTTGCTCACGGTGGTGGCCGTGGGGATCTTAATCAGCAACCTTCTGATTAACATTTATGTGCTTTAGCCGACTACGCCGCCACCACCACTCTCCTATTACTATTCTAAATAACAAAAGTGTCCAGTCCTTTAAAACCTTTAAAAACACAAGGAGAACTTCAGTGTGAAATGTAAATGCTCCAAAAGTATGTAGGATGGTTTTTTAAAGAGGTAGTTTGCCCCCCCACCAAAACAAAATTGCCATTTCCTCACCCACATGTTATTCCAAACTCGTATGACTTTCTTCTATGGAACACAAAAGATGTTAGAATAACAGGCTCAGTCACTAGTTGGATTCATAGTTTGGAAGAAAAAAAAAAAATATGCAATGACGGTCTATGTAATGCTTAACCATTCAGTTTTCAGACCATGCCAAAAGCAAAAAATGGAAAAATGGTTCTAAACTTAAATTTTTCATTTTTTCCAGCTACTTCATTAATGGACCATTTAGAAAGTAAAATTGAAGAGGAGAAAAGGTCAATTATCCATTCATGAATAATGAAAGTCTACCTGTTTCTCTATTTTTGCACTGGTATGATAAAATCAAAATGCAGATGTGAATGTGTGGTTATTAAAATGCAAAGGCAGCTATTTAAAGTCTGCACGAGTTGCTGCTGTGAAAGGGCATGGTCAAATATACTACCTTCAAATGTACCACCAAAACAAAAGCTTCTGCCAAAATAAAGGCAGCATAGCAATGCCAGATGCAGGATAAGAAAATATGAGACTGCTTTAAAAAAAAAAAAATTATAGTTGTTAATATTACACAAATATTTTCATAATTTATTGGATCCCATTAAGTTATTATGTAATGTGGGCACAACATGTGTTCCACAGATGAAAGTCATACAGGTTTGGAACATGAGCATGCCATGAGGAAATCTTATTTTTGGATTAAATCTCCCTTAAGGTTTGTAGGTGACTGTTACAGCAGATGAACTACTCTGGAAGGGCTGATTATTCAGAGAAAGTGAAACTGAGGAGCAGCATATTAACATGCACTGCAGAAATTAATGTCACTGTAATACCTGATACTCTGAGTCTAGTTTGACAGAAGCTTCTCTGCTAAAGTGATCGCTCCCCAGGATGCTCCCTCGGCCATAGAGACGACTAGCACTGAGTGCTGAAGAGGAGGAGGGCGAGGACAGGGAGGAGGGCGAGGACAGCATGGAAGAGCTGGAGACAGCGAATGGAAACCGACGAGACTTCGAATCCATCTCTGAACTGCACCCTGAGAGACAGAGATAGAAAATGTTTGAAAGAATGCATTAAAGCTACATTCCATAAATAAAAAAATGATGTGTAAGGAAATGCTTCAGGTGTTTCTTCAATCATGGACTACCACAACCTGTCAAGTATTACAAGACGCCTCCAGCTGCATGCCGGTTGAGTTCTAAAAGTGTGAGCGACAACAGCAAAAATGTGTGTTTGGAGGGGACAAAAACATTACCATTCACCATATCCCTATTCAGCAATGCCTAACCTACTTTGAGAGCTTAAAAATTGATTGCACCCACAAATTAAATTCTATCATAATTGAAATACCCTTGTCATTCCATATGACACAAAAGGAGATACTTTATAGAATGTCACTGCAGATTACCATACAATGACAGTTGACAGGGGCTCACTTTAAAGCTTAAAAAAAAAAAAAAGAACCTAAGTGTCATAAAAGCAGTCCATGTGACTTGTGCGTCATTTCCAGTCTTCTGAAGCCATCCAGTCAGAGAAAAAGATTGATTGATTAATTTATAACTGCTGAAATTTCAAGTCCTGTGCACAAACCCAAATCAAATATGGCGGCACATCAATAAAAACAAACCTCATTGGTTCTTGCGAGTCTTGTGGCCAAAGGTCATGACATCACTATACAACAATTAAGTTTGATGTTATTGATATGTCGCCATATTTAATTTGGTCTCTGCATTCATGAGGTGATCAATGATTTTATTTGATTTTAGAGTGAACAACAACTTAAATTTTGGTCTATTCATCACACAAAGTGGTCAAATTGCTTAAGAGGACTTGAGAAACTTGAGGAAGTTGTATCAAGTACTTTCACTGCATGTTTTTCCTTTATGGGGCTTGCCAGCACATGGAAGAACAGGATGATTAAATAAATGACAGATTTTTTTTATTTTTGGGTGATTTATTCCTTTAACACAAAGATGCACCTCCTTAGTCTGTTGTTTTCATGTCATCATGCATTTTTTTTCCACTTCTGTAAACCCCCCTGCTTCTGTTCCTTCTGCACACTTCATCAAGCGGTCTATAAATACCCATGCTCTACAGTACAGCATGAAAATAGCACTTGCATTGGAGGATTATGCTGTCTGAAGAGCTTTTTTCAACTCACATTTGCCAAGTGAGAACTCTGCTAAACTTAACCTGTGGGCACTACCTCAGTAAGTGTCATGCAGAAAAAGAGCAAATGAGACAGGGGCAGGGGTGGAAAGATCACCTGAAAAATCATGCTTAAGTAAAAGTACTGTTACTTCCCAAAAAAAAAAATTGTGGGAGTAGAGTAAAAGTAGCTGTCCTAACACATTAGAGTAAAAGAGTAGCTCATTTAAAAGTACTCATGAGTAGTGAGTTTTGAGTACAGATTTGCAAAACCTATGCCCCATTATAACGAACACTGTATGCCACCTTTTAAAATACATCACTTATCTAATGATAAACACCACATGAATCTGATTCCAAAAAAATAAAAGGGAGACATAATAACAGAAATTAAAGGATTAAAAAGATATTTTCAATACACTGATCACCATTTTAAATCGTAATCTATGAAAAATCAGTTTGTGTGTAGGGTCTAAATTTCCCTTAAATGCTGACAGAGCATTATTGTTATGCAAAAAACATGTTCAAACAATGCAAGAAATGCAAAAAAAATGCTAAATAAGCAGGATATCTTGGCACGTCATGTCCTGCACAATAAAGGTGGTAGAGCAGGCATGGGAAAAGTTGTTTGTTACAGAGGCTGAATCACGCTTAAGTAATAATTCACACACAAATTAAAATTCTCTCATCATTTACTCACCCTCATGCCATCCTTGATGTGTATGACTATATTATGCAGAACACAAATTAAGATTTTTAGAAGAATATCTCAGCTCTTTTGGTGCATACAATGAAAGTGAATCTGTGCTAAAATATTAAAGCTCCACAAATCACAAATCAGCATAAAAGTAGTCTAATCCATGTGCCTCCAGTGGTTTAATCCATGACTTCAGAAGCGATATGATGATGAGGTGAGAAACAGATCAATATTTAATTCCTTTTCACTATTAATTCTCCACCCTGCGCAGTCAATCTTCACTTTAACTTTCACTTTCTTCCAGTGTTTTTGGTTATTCACATACTTAATGCCACCTACTGGGCAGAAAGAAGAATTTATAGCAGAAATTGACTTAAATATTGATCTGTTTCTAACCCACATCTGTCATATCAATTCTGAGGTCATGGATTAAACCACTGGAGTTGTTTGTATTACTTTTATGCTGCTTTTAAGTCCTTTTTTGGAGCATCAACATTTTGGCACCCCTTCACTTACATTGAATGGACCAACGGAGCTGACATATTCTTCTAAAAATCTTTATTTGAGTTCTTAAGAAATTAAGTCATAGACTGATGGCATGAGCACTTTAAATAATTGCAGAAATGTCTTTTTAGGCAAAATAATGGCAAGATTTAGATGAAAGCAGCAGTTTCAATGTTGCCCACGACAGGCAAAAACAAAGAAAATCAAATTGCAATATTCAAGTAGTGTTTTTACTAGTCAAATAATTAAATCTGAGCAAGTACTCGATTAATCGATTACTTGTGCACATCCCTAGCACACACACCCAACAAAAAGCACCCCAAACTGTTCAATATTAACGCAGTCATTAGACGATAATGCTTACATGCAATTTCCTTCCCTTTTGTTTTATTTTTTGTTTGGTAATTGCATGCAAAATTTCATGTTTTGTTCGTTTGGTTTTTGTTCCTGAATCTGTAGTACACTACATAATTCTCTTCATCTTCCCTGTTGTAAAGGCTGTGTACTGAACTTCAGTGCCAACTGAACATTTGTATCAGATTTGGGTTGAGATTCTAAACCAAAATGGTGATTTCTAACACTGACCTTTCAAACCCCGTCTTTCTTTTACTATGGCCTCTAAATCGCAATGTTCCTGCCATGTTTGGTGCTGAACTTGACAGCACAACACCATGATCTTGGTTTTAGCACAACTGACATGTATCAAGCTGGTGACAGTGCCCAGTCTGTTCTGATTTGAATTAGCTCAGCTCAGCTCTCGGATTACAAGCACAGTATAACACAAATGGGCTCACAGAGGAGGTAAACTCGGATTCTTTTCCATGTACGAAAGCCTTTGTTCCAATAAATCAAGTCATTCAAAAAAAAGCACATGCAACACTGATGCGATAAACCAAAAGCATTTAATCGCGTGGTATGTGATTCCCGGAGCGATTCACATTAATACACTAGTACTCTACCAGATGTCTAGGCCTTGTTTTTGTTAGGCAGGCCACTTCCTGGCTAAAACAACAATAAAGCAGCTACGTTTCGAAAAGACTGTCGAGCTAACGACTGCAAACTCTTAAGAGTTTGTAACGACTTCCACAAACAATGTCCGTCACAGTGCGCCAGTCTCACCGTGTTAGAAGGATCCGACTGGCATCACTTCCGTATGAACTCACCTCTGATTTTCCGTCTCTCTGCCTTCAGCATTAATGGCGTCCTTGTGTTGATATAGAGAATGTCACGTGCTTTAATGTGTAAGCGGACACCCGCAGGAAACGCATAACATTCATCAAGGGAGGAGACTGACAGACTTGTCTGCCAATGAATGGGAGCATAGCGAAATACGCCCGCCCATTTGTCATTGACAAAGTAAATAAATTATTAAGCATATGTTAGGGTTGTAAAACCTCAAACTGTATAGGTGGCCTACAAAAGCAAATCTGAGATCTGCAGAAATACTGGGTATTGACCCAGGTCATTGACATAATAAGCAGGGTTATAATATAAGCAGGGTTGGGAGGGTTCATTTGAAACGTATTACACTACAGATTACAGAATACTGCTGTAAAATGCAATTTGTATTCGTATTTCGTCAGATTAGTCAAGGTCAGTAACGTATTTAAATCCTTTGGATTACTTCTTCAGCACTGGTAGATTTTTTTTCACTTGTTTTGACTATAAAAACTCAGCCAGTACAGTAAGACAAAATACACATGTTAAAAATACATTCTCTGAATATATATATATATATATATATATATATATATATATATATATATATATATATATATATATATATATATATATATATATGCAGTGTTATCAAATTGATCTTGTTATAAGATTTTTTTTATATTTTTACAGGGAAACAATACAAAAAAAATATTAACATGAATATGATTGTTGCCCTAATATCAAAGTTCTTACTAGAAAAAATAAATTATAATCCAACGTGAATTTTCGTGATAAAAAAATATTATTGTGTCAGGTAACGTGCTCCAAACGTACTTCTCTGTCTGCTCATATGAATGTAACACATAAGAAAGTGTTTCACCGCTGTTTAAATGCACTTTGGATCGCATCATTTATATGTAGAAATGTTTTCAATCAGAAAAGTCTAAATATTAATTGAAACAAATGACAATAAAATGCAAAGTAATCTCTTCAGTAATCAAAATACTTTTTGAATGTAACTGTATTCTAAATACAAATTATTTAAATTGTAACTGTATTGGAATACGGTTACATTTTGTATTTTAAATACATGTTCCATACTTCTGTTTCGTTACTCCCCAACTCTGCATATTAGGTTGTTCGTTGTGATAAAGGGTGATAAATGTATGCATAATTTTTGTTCTAGTTTAAAACAGGTGTCAAGTTTGTCGAAATGTGGTTTTTGTATCTGTGTTGGTTTCATCCATTTCTGAAAGGCTTAATAGCAAAAAAAAAAAAAAAAAAAAAAAAAGATTTAATGACTTAAAAATTGTTAAGTCATGTAACCATCAAGTAAAAGGTTTTAAAATACTTTCCTTACATCTTAAATACACATAAGTGCACACAACTTCAAAATTTTTTAATAATAATTTTTTTTATTAATCTTTATTTTAATAGTTTTTTCAATTATCATGAATTTTTGAGGGTTTTCTTAGGGTTACTCCATTTGACCGGAACAAAATGTGCCTTTTCATGAAAATGTCAAAATATCTGATAAAAAAAAAAAATTAAAAAAAATCTTCAAATGGATAGTTTACCCAAAAATGAAAATTCTCTCATCATTTACTCACCCTCATGCCATCCCAGATGTGTTTGACTTTCTTTCTTCTGCTGAACACAAATGAAGATTTTTAGAAGAATATTTCAGCAAGTGTTGGTCCTTTCAATGCAAGTGTATGGGTGCCAACATTTTGAAGCTCTAAAAAAAAACAAAGACAGGATAAAAGTAATCCATACCACACCAGTGGTTAAATCTATATCGTCAGAAACAATATTATCATTGTGGGTGAAAAACAGATCAATATTTAAGTCTTTTTTTCATATCAATTTCCACTTTCACTTTCTTCTTCTTTTGTATTTGGCAATTCACATGTTTTGCACATATCACCACCTACTGGGCAGGGAGGAAAATGTTTAGTAAAAAACTTAAATATTGATCTGTTTCTCACCAACATTTATCATATCATTTCAGAAGATTTAACCACTGGAGTCGTTTTACCTTTATTTTGTTGCCTTTATATGGTTTTTGGAGCTTCAAAATTTTGGTACCCATTCACTTGCCTTGTGAGGACATACAGAGCTGAAATATTCTTATAAAAATGTTATCAACAATCTTATATATATAATCGTTTGTATAAAAATTATACAAATCTTCGTTTGTGTTTAGCAGAAGAAAGAATGTCATACACATCTGGGATGGCATGAGGGTAAGTAAATGGTAAGAGAATTTTCATTTTTGGGTGAGCTATATCTTTAAGGGGTCTTTATTTTATTTTTTTATGTAATGACATCCAGCATGTTGTTTATTCCACTTGACTTTGTTTAGTTTATAAAAATGTAAATATTTAGTTTTTATAAAAGATTACTTCAACTACTTGTGCCAACATTTATTTTTTTCAAGAATTTCAGTTTTTAATGAGACGTTCATTTTTCTCCATCTGGTAACACCACTTTTAAATTTTGTACTTTAAGCCCCAGAAAAAAAATAACAAGATAAATTTTGAAACAAAACAAACATGTCCATCGTAGCTGAGGTATATTCAAGTAATTGTTTGCAGAGTTGCATTTCTAATGTATTTTAAAATAATGAAATTGAAATGAGCGTCACGTCACTGACACACATTACACTACACAAATTTAGCAAATCAAAGGCGACATTTATTGTGGTATACGTTCATATTTGGATATTTGTCTCCTTGACCAGTAGAGGGCGGTATAATGCATCTGTTATAGTAATAATTGCTCTTTCGTTTGTATTTGCTCAGAGCCACGTGGTATTTCTCCTGTCACCGTGGTAATTAAAAATACTGTGAAGTGTGATAAGACAATAACGAGTACTGCAAAAAAAAAAAAAAAAAAAATACATTGTTATAAGTCAAGTTGCAATATCTATAAATACACCAAATATAATCATACATATGATTAACTGTGGAAACTATATTGTCATTATGGTGTAATATGCACACAAGATTAGAATAATTCAATATCATAGTCTAGGAAGACTGATAGGGTCTCGCTGATATGAAATGCCAGTCATTTTTAATGGCACAGGGTTTTTTGATTGAACAGTTTTACAGCAGGCTATTTTTTGACCATGTTATTTTTTTAGAATATTAAATTATTATTTTAACTGGGCCAGTGATCAAAGTAATAGAAAGGCAAAGTTAGTTAATAGCTATTTAATAAATGTTTTACAGTAGTCACAAAATACATGCTTATATGCATAAAATAAATGCCAAATGTTACATTGCTAAAAATATTGTCACACTGCAAATTTGCCTTCATGTTTATTCATATCGACGAATATTTATTTAATTATTCCATTTTAGGAGCCAGATTTTTTTTTTCTTCTATGACTAACAGAGGTAAAGCTCTCTTTCACTTGTAATCCTTACATGGTGACAAAGGCCCTATAATGAAGAGGTCACCATACAAACAAAGACGGAACACAAGCACCACCCCCACTAGTGTTTGCTCTCTCCGTCTGCTGTCATGTTTGGCCTCCCACCAATGGATGACTGGATTAAGAAAGGGTTCTGAAGTTTATGCTTGTAAAAGAGGAAGGAAGCTCTAAACGTGGGTGCCCCACCACTGAAGTTTCAACTTAATGTCCAAGGAAGGGTGACACACATTGTCTACTCTCTGTTGGTAAATGGTTGACTTTTGTACTTCAAGCTCTAAAGTAATGTTAAAACAAAGTGCAAATTTAAACACGTGGGGGCTGATTCAGAGTCATACATCTGTATATGGAAACACAGTCTCCATGTACCAAATAAAAAATAAAAATCACAGCAGAATCTTTTTTTTTCAGAGAAAAAAAACAACAATGATAGGATCAAGGGGAGAAGTCAGCAGCTTCAGACATGGCTGAAAGAATGTCTGGCCTCCTCCACAAATGTGTAATCACAAAGGAATGCCTGCAGACCGCTCGGCTTTTCCACCGTACTTCGTTCGCTAGTGCTTTCCCACGCCTTCCCCTGGTCTCAAGCCCCCTTCTTTTTTTTCCTGGCCGAGGTTCACGGCACATGAGCGCACCTCAGAGGGTCATGCTTTCACAAATGACACAATGCCACTTCAGTCAGCCAAACAGCACACACAACTTAAAATAGAATTCTTGGTAAGTATTAGCTTTTCTGTCCACCCATTCATGTGATTGTTGTTACTCACAAGCACTTCCACAATTTTTGACAAATCACCAGAGAAGAAGCTCTCTTATAAGCATCTGAAATGGCAGTTGATGTGAATTTAGCATGAGTTTTCGAACACTTGTTTGATCTACGTGATTGTGACTGATAATCAAGAAGCACTGCAATTCAATCAAGCTGAAACACATGGTTTAGTTTACTTTCGTTTCAAAGATCTCTTCCTCTAATCCACAAATTACTGTGAAAGTGCATATTGTACATGGAAATGGTACATTCTAACCAATTTTCTTGTGATTAATGTAATACTGCTGTGTAAACATTACGTTTTTCTTTTTTCTCTCTCTCTCACTCACTCTCTCATGTACTTAGAAAAGCACAGAGATCAGACGGGAAAAGCTACCTGTTTGTTGTTTATTATTTTCCAGTCCTCCAGGTGTATAGTGACTGCTGTGATTATCCGTGCTCCACCCAAACCATCCTGCTGAGTGGAGATGGATGGCTCATGGGGGATATAAACACACTTGAACACACACTGGCAGACAAAACATGGCTATTATCACAGTGTTGCTGATGGCCTAGTTTTGATCATACAACATGGAGTCTCCTCCGAATGCCTGACCCTGCTTGCAGCCTAAAGCACAGCCAGCATTGAGCTGAAATGACTAATTAAAACAGACGTTGTCTTTGCATAAATCAAGATTTGATGCGGACTGACAGTTGGCGTGAAAATTTAAATAGATTCCCCGAGATGGGCAAAGGAGAACAAATGTGAACTTTTGGTTGACATTATGCAATTTAGCGTCTTGCTAGACAGAAAGGGGAAGTCCGCAGAAAGGTGTTCTGGGTCAGTGTTTCGAAATGAGGTTGATCCAAAAGAGGTTAAACTTATAAATAAATACAGCACATAAAAAGCGTGAGAGTTTAGAAGATTTTAAAACCTTTGTCTTTCTCTCACACTCTTTCTTCCCCTTTTGTAGCCAAACATGAAGTGACTGTTTCACATTTTCAGATGTCTATCTTCGTAGAAGTATAACAAAAGCCAAGCTATTTTCAGGGAGATAATCTCCTCTTGCAGTTGCCCTTACTTTACTTTGATCTATAATTATACAGTTCCTTTGCACATTTTGAAGTGATTCACTAACACCCTTATTTGTCTATGCCCTTGGCTCTGATGCTAGAGACCATGAATAGCATCTATATGTGACATTCAATAACAGTACATAATATACAGTACATACACAAAGCATCAGTCCATTGTTCCACTTGAGCAGAATGTAATTGAGGAGAGCATGCCAAGGCCAGGGAAAATCCTTTATGCACATCCCTTTAATTCCACAATAATTCTCACAACTGTGGTTTAAGGCATCATTTTTAAAAGAAAAATGTATGTTAAATATTTCCATTAGTGCTTTGCACTGTAGGCAGTACAATAATATAAATAGTCATTCAAAAGGTTATTAAATAATATTATCTTTACAAATGGAAGCAGGCACAGCAGCTGAAAGCTAATCTGGGGAATTGATCGGCTGCGCAGCCTATCCTCAGTTTTTCCTTCATTCCACCCATGAAAATTTACATCTGTCTCTTTTTTTTCCCCTAAAGGATGAATATTGGAGGGTTGCTTGACAGATCCTATTTTACTGATCGTGGAGAATGCTCAATCTATTTTCTTCAACCCTCCACTCCCCTCCCTTTATTAATCCTCCTAATGTTTTCTCTTCTCCGGCTGCTGATGCACTCTTTGATATATCATTGCTGAAGGGAGTGAGGGAAAATGTCAATTACAACTGTTAAACGTGAACATTTAACTACTGTAATGGTGTTTTATATGAGAGCTGATTTGCTGTAGACAGTAAGGAGAGGATAGTTTAGTAATCAGGTTATCATGAACTTGACACCACTTAAAGGGTTAATTCACCCCAAAATTAAAATTCTCTCATCATTTACTCACCCTCATGCCATTCCAGATATGTATGACATTATTTCTTCTGCTGAACACAAACAAAGATTTATCTCTAAAGAATATCTCAGCTCTGTAGGTCCTCACAATGCAAGTGAATGGGTACAACAATTTCGAAGCTCCAAAATGCACATAAAGGCAGCAAAAAATGAATCAAGAAGACTCCAGTGGTTAAATCTATATCTTCAGTAGTGATGTGATAGGTGTGGGTGAGAAATGATCAATATTTATGTCCTTTATTAATGTAAATTCCCTGCCTGCCCAGTAGGTGGCGATATGCACAAATAATGTGAAATGGACTTGTAAGAAAAGGACTTAAATATTGATTTGTTTCTCACACACACACCTATCATATCACTTCTGAAGACATGGATTTAACCACTGGAGTCTTATGGATTACTTGTATGCTTCCTTCATGTGCTTTTGGAGCTTAAAAATTTTGGTCACCATTCATTTGCATTGTAAGGACCTACAGAGCTAAAATATTCTAAAAATCTTAATTTGTGTTCAGCAGAAAAAAAGAAAGTCAAACACATCTGGGATGTCATGAGGGTGAGAAGATGAGAGAATTTTAATTTTTGGGTAAACTATCCCTTTATGATAGCTGCTCTGATGATGTGGCAATAAAATCTACCATTGACGTTTTTCCAAATGTACTGCATGGTATAAAATTATATATTTGGTCTCTTAAATGAAGGAATTAAAAGCACAAGTATGCTTTATTCATATATTTCCTTTGACAAGTGCATTCTGACTCAGAACCGTTGGCAATGCTTGCATCTCGATGAGAAGATAATCCATGACTGTATTCCTTTTCCCCCTTACATTAATGTCCTCTTCCTGCAAATGAGTGCATGTGGGCTGAGACTGAGTAAGAGAGTGAGCAGAGAACAGGGGCTGATGTCAGTGGTCTGTCACACCTCATGTGGTTATCCCCTTGGGTCTGCCACTCCATCACTTCCCATCTGTTTACCTCATCGCCGCCATGTTAAGACTTTCCCCACATCTAGGGATGATTAAATGCACCTACAGTAAGCAGAAGGAAAAAAAATTGTTTAGCATGTGCTCTCACGTCTCTCTGTAGCCATTACATCCATAGGTCAAAGGTCAGCTTATGTTCAGTCATCATAAACATTATGATTACACACTCTTATGATGATGTTATAATTTGAGCGTCCTGCTGAGCTACACTGTAATATAATATTCATTTTAAAAGTCAAAATAACATTTTTAATCTTTTCTGATGCTATATAGAGGTTTAATCATTGAGTCAGTAGAGGAGACAGCCACTGCCCCAGTCAAATGTAAAAATGGTTTTCATTGCTGACCGGTGTATATCACACCAGACAGCCTGTATTTGAACTCGGCTATGAACCATAATCAAACGTCTCGCTCTCTCATTTGCAGTTAGATATATTAAGAATTTATGGCTGTATAAATTATGTAAACATTTAAAGGTCATTTTTTATTTATGCATACAAACAGCAGCGCTGACAGAGGAACAAACAGCTTGAATAACTTACAGATATATTTCTTGTCATATATGTGTTTGGAAGGGGGCTTCTCTAATCGTCCTTTCGATGCAATTGGAGGAAAACTGTGAGAGTTTCCAATGAGAGCATCATTGCTCTAAAGTCAGTCGGGAGAAAAACGCTGTTTGCTCTATTAAAATAGGCTAATAAAGGCAAACTATTGTGTCTTTTACACTGATTAGCAGTTTGTCTAGTGATTTTTTTTTTTTCCAAAACTAAGTGAGAGGCTCGCAATTCAATTATTCCAGGAAGCAAAACCTTAAGGCCAGCAAATTGCGTAAAGACATTATTCGAGTCTCTTGGAGAGAAATTTGTGTCATTGGAAATTAAACACTTTTGTGGTGATGGAAGGTTAGTGTTGTTAATGGTATTTGGGAATATACTGTTCTGAGATGATTAAAATCTGTGTAAGAGAGAGAGGGTAAGAGAGTATGAGAGAGGGGTGAGAAAAGAAAAGAGAAAAATATCAATAGCTGCAAGCAAAGCTCCCGCTCTTGATGGACATCTTCTCTATCTTTATGCACACTAATAGAAAAATAACAATTAAATCCAAATCGCCACATTAATTTGGTTTCCATCAGTCTCGAGGGAGATCATCTTTACCAGTTAATATTCTGTGGGTTATTAGATCTTCTAATCAAGCCTCTTTAAAAAAACAACAACATCCCAACAGAAGAGACGGACTGTGTTCCCTCCACTTACCCCTCCCCCAGCAGGCTTGCATTGCATTCATTGTACTTGTGCTTATTATGTTTCAAATGACCGAGGTACGGATGACATTCTGGCTGCAAGCAGAAAGGCCCTGCCTCCGTTAATGACGCAGCTCATAGTCCTAAGTGCCTGAGCTCCTCACCCACCCACGCCCCAAACACCCCCCCCCCAAAAAAAAAAAAAAAAACACACACACACACACACACGCACGCTCTAATGAAGAAGCACCAACACAATTACAAACCCTGGTGTGCCTCTGTTGGAAGAGGGGAGGAGGTTATACACAGTCACTCAAAGGGAGAAATATTGCCATCATGTCTGCGCGCACACACACATACAAACAATTACAGCTTTCTTACTGTGGTTAGGGTGGTCTTATGATCACAGATAAACATAATCACATGCAACATACACACATTCACACATGTTCAGACACAAGAGTGCACACACATGTGTAATTTGAATCATCCTATCTATTCCTCCCATTCTCTAGTGCACTGATCCCCGGTGGTCTGCCTGCCTCTCCGTGTCCCTCCATAAGCATCTTTTTTCACCCACCTTCATCTTCACAGGTGAGGAGGGGGGAGACAAAGACGATCAATGAACGAATGCATAAATTGGTGAACAAGTCAGTCTGCATGCCCTCTATATGTTCTGGTCCCTCACTCTGTATATCCAGTTCTCCTCTTAATCATTTTCAATTGTATATTTAGTTTCATTATCCAGACAATAAAAATGACCTCAGCAGTAGATGGTTACAAATTGTCTTTCCAATCCCAACGGCAATTACCTCACCAGTTGGACATACCAGTGTAGTTAAATGACAATAACACTAGTACTTTTTAACTACAGTGCAAGTGTACATTATTAAAATGTACAAAATCTTACAAGAGAGTTTTTATATGTGCAAAAGTGTAATATTTATTTACACATTGGTTACTTTATGGTTATCTCTGTAGCTATTATGTTAAAGGGAATGTTCATCCCAAAATGAAAATTCTCTCATCATTTACTCACCCTCATGCCACTCCAGATGTGCATGACTTTCTTTCTTCTGCTGAACACAAACGAAGATTTTAAAAAGAATATCTTAGCTCTGCTGGTCCTTACACTGCAAGTGAATGGTGAACAGACCTTTGAAGCTCCAAAAGTCACATAAAGGCAGCATAAAAGTAATCCATACAATTCCAGTTGTTTAATCCATGTCTTTTGAAGTGATATGAAAGGTGTGTGTGAGAAATAATCAATTTTTCAGTCCTTTTGTCCTATCAATCTCCACTTTCACATTCACAGCTGAAAATGTCATATGTTCATGTATATCACCACCTGCTGGGCAGGGAGGAGAATTTATAGTAAAAAAAAAAAAAAAAGGACTTAAATACCCATACACATCATATTGCTTCTAAAGACATGGATGTATCCACTGAAGTCATATGGATTTCTTTTATGCTTTCTTTGTGCATTTTAGAGCTTTATATTTTCCAGTCCTCCAGGTGTAATTTTTGTTTTTGCTAAAAATTAACTTGCATTGTATGGACCTAACAAGATGAAATATTCTTCTAAAAATCTTTGTGTTCAGCAGAGGAAAGAAATTCATACACATCTAGCGTGGCATGATAGTGAGCAAATGATGAGAATTTTCATTTTTGGGTGAACTATGCCTATAATAGACTTTGTTATTAGTGATGCCTACGTTAAAGAGATATAAAAAAAACAAAACAAAAAACAAAAAACAAAAAAACAAAGTAAATAAATACATTTTAAAAAAGACTCAGAACTCAAACTCAGTATCCCCATTTCTCCTTTTAACAGCTTTGAGAAGGCATCTTTAGTTTCATTATAATCATATTAAAATTATCTCAGCTGTAATTAATGATAGCATCACAAATCTCTCTGATTACAATTGGAATTAGCTCACCAGTCAAAAATAGCTGCACAGTTATATTATAACACTATACTACGTAACTACTGCAGAAGTGTATATAATTAATACGTGCCTGACTCTTGCAAAACTTGCGTGTGCCTTGATACACGCATGCAAATTGAATTCACACAATGGTTACCCAATGCTTTTCTCTGTTACTATTATTAGTGATGGCTACTATAAAGTGAGATCAAAATTACCAAAATAAATATATACAAATAATGACATCACAAAGAGCGAAACCACAATGCACGCAAGTGTCTACTCCCATAATCTGAACCGTGAAGCTAAACTCTGTGTTGCCCTCTCTATTTTTTTTCCTCTCTCTTGCTGCCCCTCTCCCCCTCTCTCACTAAGGAGTGGCAGCATGTCCCTCCTACCCCCCCTTGTTGTTGTTTTCTTGCTCAATGAAATAATCTTCCACCCCCTTCATCCCTCACCCCCTGGCCCAGTCTAGGTCAGAGGGCCCCCCTCAGCCTGTTGCTGATTGTGAGTGCAGCGGCAGGGAGAAAACGCACACAATTAGGCACAGATGGCTGTCTGACTCATGGTGCCCAGCTCGGCTCCTGCTGCAAAGGGCCATTCTGCCGCCTCTCACTTTGCCCGAATGTGTGATTCAAATAAGAGATCAATGAGTGTCATACTAAAAGTAACAGTGCCATTTATTCGGCCTTTTATTTGCTATTCCTCTCGAGTGTGTGTGGTGAGGGCAGATCCTCTTTTTTTCCCTCTTTCCAAAGCAAGATGACATCAGCTCACATGATGCCACTATCTTTAGGATTATGGAAATTCTGTTATCAAATAGGAACGTTGTCACCTTGTCTCACTCCCCTGATGATTTGAGGGGAAACAGGGTCAGATTAGCTGAGTTAATCCATTATCCCTGAATATAGCCATTGAGGTAACTGGAGACAAATGCAATCAAGTCTGATCACGCATCAATGTCTTGTGGCATTTATTTGATTTTTTGCCATGATGGGTAAAAACGCGGTTCTTCCCTCAGCATCAGTCTGGATAGTCAGACATGTTATTAGCAGACACGTTATTAGCAGCATCTTGAGCCAGATCCTCTTGTTTTGTTTATTTGTTTACATTGATTTTGGTGTTCAAATGCGAATTGATCTGAGCTTTGAATGACAAGTAACCATGTAAAAATTAAATTTCACTGTATGCCATATTATCAAATTCCCTTTGCTAGTGTATAGATGTACAGCTGTGTTGTAATCTAATATATCGCCAACTCACATCTCAGAATAGCAATCTGGGATACTATTCTTCTCACAACACTTTTACAGACTGGTTATCTGAGTTACCGTAGACTTTGTCAGTTCAATCCAGTCTGGTCATTCTCTGTTGATCTTTCTCATCAACAAGGTATTTCTGTTCACAGAACTGAATTTACTCTGAATGGTGCCAGAAACAAAAAACATCCAGTGAGCGGCATTTCTGCAGATGGAAACACCTTGTTGATGAGAGAAGTCAACCGAGAATGACAAGACTGGTTCGAACTGACAAAGTCTACAGTATCTACGATAACCGCTCTCTACAATTGTGGTGAGAAGAATAGCATCTCAGAATGTTATTCTGAGATGTGGGTGGGTGCTGTTTTGGCGGCACGAGGGGGACCTATACAATATTAGGCAGGGGTTTTAATCTAGTGGCTTATCGGGGTGTGTGTGTGAGATATATATATATATATATATATATATATATATATAACACACACTTCAGTAGGCAGAACAACACAAACATGCGTTACGTTCTTGCGTTCAAAACACTTGGAGCGCAAATGCGATCTAAGGGACCTCAAGATGTGTTTAAAGATTGAGTATTAAACTATATTTAACTTGACACAGTGACCCAAACATTTTGATTATGATGCAACACACACACACAGACGTCTCGTCTGACATAGGTGTAAATTGATGGGCCCTTTAACAAGCCCTCATAATAAATCTCCAACTAATTGACAAATTCACTTGTGAAATGGATTGCTGCGAACTGTGTGCCAATGATTGGATTATGATCAGTAATATGGTAGTAAACAATACATTGTATTCTAAAGCCGCTTTTTGTCTTAATGATTAACTCTTCTGCCACAAGAATGCATTTTAATTATCTGAATTGTTTTTTATATATATATATATATATATATATATATATATATATATACACACACACACACACACACACACATACACACATTTTAAATATTTAAAGATAACTATGTATAATTATATATGTATATATTTTTTTTATTTTTTCAGGCAGTTTCAAGTCATTTAACTATTGTCAATCAAAAATACCAATAATGACATCGAAAAATGATCTTTAAAAAAGATGACATAACATGTAACATTTTTGTGTCTGATATTTTAAATTAAACAAACAACAACAGCCCCACAAGCTGTTTTCTTTTTTTCTTTGCAACCGACATGTTTTGCAAATGGTAAACGATGTTGAAAATTAAGATTGCGGTTGACATAATCCGGACACTGTACGGCAAATAAAAGTTTTATCGGTATTGTACGCTGACGTCACTTTGATTCCTTGAAGAGAGGCAGAATAAACCTTGAAAGGACTCTCCAATCTGCTGTTCGTCACTAACACACAAACACACTCACACAGTCACTCACTCACTCACACACTCCGAGACTCAATTACTGCCCAATTCCCTTTTTCATCATCTCTGCTATACCGGCCTCTTACAAAACCAAATCGAAAAGGAAAACAAAGAGAAACGTTACCTGAAGTGATACTTCGAACCCGACCGAAGCGGAATTACACCAAGTGTCAAAGCTAAGGGTAAGTTTGTAATTTATTGAGAGCTGGGTCGGTTGTTTCATTGGAGAATCAATGGTGTGTCGCTGGTTGGCTTGTTTTCTTAGCGAGGGCAGCTAACTCGATAGTTTCTTTCGGTTGGCTTCGCGTGTCCCTCGAACGTAAAAAAAGCGCAAAACTTGTCAAAACCATTTAAAGGGTTTTGACCGGTAAACCCAATCGAGAGCAATTTTTCAAACGCGACTGCGAATATCGCAAAACTTTACGAGTGGACACAATGTTGCGCGCGGGGGTGGAATCTGCCTTTGTGCCCTCTCGCGTGCGCTTTAACTGTTACGTTTTATATGTAAACTGTTTGTAAACATTCCCAAATGTATCCAAACATGTTTCAAAAGAGGAAGCGCTTCCCTGCCGTTGATTTGGGTATGTAAAAACATGTAATTTGTGATTATTAGAGAGGTTATTTGCAAAAGGCGATGTGGGAGAGTCACTTGGAGGTAGAGGAGCAGAAGCTACCTTTGGTCTGTTTAATGTCCGTCTCTCAGATGATGGCAAAAGCTAACAGCGCTTCATTGAGAAACAAGATAAAACCATTACTTTACAATTCCTTTTGATAGAAACTGTTAATTGTCTAAAGCCCACATGCTTGTATATTCGATGGGAAATCGCCTGGTTTGTCGGAGTGGGTCGCTAGTGTTGAGTTTGAGCTTCGCGTCTCTCTTATCTTTGTTGCTTCCTTAAAGAGCAGCAGCTGCCGCCTGGCCGAGTTGTTGAAATTTATCCCTTTGTGTATATTACAATATCCTCCATTTTTTCTGCCCTCTAAACAACAAGCCTCACGCCATCTTGGTTAATTTTAACTGGCGGATCCGTGTACTCTTAGGACTCGACCTGCACATGTCCTTACAGGCAGAAAGTTTAGAAATGTCTTATGTGGGAGCTGTGACGTCATGTGAAGTTTAAGTCAAATGTGATGTTTTTCCAAGAAAGCGTCGATTTTGTTATCTTGACGTGGCTGTGAAACTGTTTTTCGAGTTGTTTTGATTTCTCAACGCTGAATGAATAAAAACGGTCATTTTGTACGATCTTGAGGATTTGTTTTTTTTTAATGATGTTTAGTGATACAGTGTTTACAGGTGGAATGAATGACATCAGCACGTATTTTGAGCTGCTAATGTCACAATAATGTCATTTAGTGATTTAGACCGTTTAATTGAGTTTTCATCGTTTCAAATCGAGATGTAGCTATTACAGATACATCTCGTAGTTTTTGAAATGTCATCATTTATTTAAATATGAGTTATTAAAGAATATGATGTAGCCTAATTATGAATCGGTGTACCGATTTTTTTTGTATCATTTTTTAGCTGCAGCATTTTGTGATCAAATGAATATTTTGATAATTGCTAAATGTAGAAAATTTAACTAATGTGCTGTTGCCACGTGAATATTAGCTTCAAAGTCATGAGGTTTGTACATATGACCTGACTGTATATTAATTTCCTCATTTAGACAACCAATTTCCACTAGTGATTTGATTACCAGATGATTTTTATATACTTATATATAATGAATAGCCAACATATTTATGTGTTTATATGTCTATATACAGTTTACACAGGAGTGAATGAAAGAGATTGATATTACATAATTTTGTTTTACTTTACAGTTAACCTCATATACTGTAAGCAGTAACTAAAAATGGTTCTAAATAAATGTGGTGTGTTGTGAAGTCCACTTTCACCTAAAATAAAAAGCAAGTGTTACATATTTGAAAGTTTCTGTTATGCATGTCATGAACTTTTTACAATTAGTGGCCAGTGATGCAAACTTCAGAGGTTCACCAAAGGCTGGTTAAATGCCACTATGGGATGGTTTAATGGTCGGACTGTGTCGGTCTCATCTAGTCCAATGCCCTGGTCATTATGCATGGAGGAGGCTGTTGTTTTTACAGAATGCCTCGGATGGAGAAGTCAGTGTTTCCACCTCCCATCTCTTTGTGTGGGTATGTGCTGCTGCTCAAGCCATGAGAGCAGGGGAGCAGATGTTTAGCCAAACATCCTGACACAATGCTTTTCTCCCTGATCCTGATGCATTGCTTTGACAGCTGCTTGATTTCATGGAACCGCTAAGAAGCCATTAGCAGTATCAGTGAATTGAAACGGAACAGTCTCACCCACTCTTTTCCATTAGAAATTACTATCGTTGGGTGTGTTTTTTTTTCTTCCTTTGTGCGAGTGTGCGTGCATGCTTTCTGTGAGCACACGGAAGATCTCATATACTTGTGCTGTTTTTCTTACCCCGAATTAGGGAGAGCAAATCTGTCAGGGCCTGTTTGTGCTGTTGGGGTTTGAAGAGATCTCACACTGTGCTCTCTCAAGCACACCCAGACCCCTGAATGTCTGTAGCTGTGAAGAAAAAAGGAAAAAGAACTTCGCTCAGGGTTAGAGTGCCAGCCACACGTTTCTGCTCAGGATGTTTGTTGTTTTCCCGGCAGGATATGGGTTAGGCCTGCGAGAAGATGTTCGCATCCAGGAATTAGCTTTAATTTGGAATGTTTAGATGGATCTCATTTAAGCTCCATTTGCATGTCTTCGTTGTTTGCACATCCTTCATAACAACAAATGATTTCAGTGTAATAAGCTGATTAGGAGAAATATAGGCTGTAGAAAATTGGTCTCGAGATGCAGAAACTGACAAATCTTGCACAAGATTAGCACCCACAATCCCACATGTGCGCAAGGTCGGGTTTATAATCATACTTCCTTCAAAACAGGGCAATGAGCTGTGCGGTTCATTTAAAGATGATTTGAATTTATTGTGTGCTCCAATGACACTGATACATATGAATGACTGGAGAGTCGTTAACTCGCGCAGCCCTGCCCACGTCTCATAGTCTAAATGGCTCTATGAGGTTTCATTCTACATTTTATTGGATTAGACAATATTATAATCTACTGTGCAGTATAACACTGTGCCTATCACTTTAACAACTTACTTTACACCTTTTAAGGGAATTATTAGCGCTTGTACTCTGTTTGGTAAATGAACACCTTTTTTCATAGTTCTTTCAGTTTCATGGTAGCACCTCTTTCTGATGATCTATTTTAAATATTTACTAAGGGTTAAAGGGACAGTTCACCAAGCAAGAAAATTCTCTCATCATTTACTCGCCCTCATGCAATCCCAAATGTGCATGACTTTCTTTCTTCTGCTGAACACAAATTTGTAGCTCCAAAAATCACAAAGGAAGCAAAAAAGTAATCCATATGACTCCAGGGGTTAAATCCATGTCCTCAGAAACAATATGATAGGTGTGGGTGAGAAACGGATCAAATTTTAAAGAGAACTTCAGAATCCAATCCAAGTTAAGCTCAATTGACAGCATTTGTGGCATAATGTTGATTACCACAAAACATTTTTTGGACTTGTTAAAAAAAAAAAAAAAAAAAGCACGTTTGGGTTACAGTAACGCACTTAAAATAGAAGTGAATGGGGACAATTTTTTTTGATGGTAAAGGCAGAAATGTGAAGCTTATAATTTTAAAAAAGCACTTACATTAATTCTTCTGTTAAATCTCATGTATTATTTGAGCTGTAAAGTTGTTTAAATCGACATTTTACAGTAATTTTAGGGTTTGTTGACAAGTTGTAAAACTGTATAACTTTACACAGAAAAGGTTAGCAAGTGATTTTATCACACTAAAATCATGTTAACATGCATATCGTTTACTTTTATGACTATACTTATGAAATTGAGAGTGTTTTAATGTTTACAGATTGGCCCCCATTCACTTCAATTTGTAAGTGACTCACTGTAACCTAGATTTTGTCAAAATTAATATTATTAATAATTAATATTATGCCACAAATGCTGTCAAATAAGCTTAACATCTATTGAACCTGAAAAATTCATTTTAAGTCTGTTTTACTTTAAATCTCCACTTTTACTTTCAGATGTGACTTTCCAATGTAAAAGTGAAAGTGGAGATTTAGAGGGAAAAAAAAGGACTACTTTTATGTTCCTATGTGTGATTTTTGGAGCTACAAAAGGTATGATAATCGGTCACTTGTATTGTAAGGACCTAAAGAACTGAGATATAAGTCTAAAAATCTTAGTTTGTGTTCAGCAGAAGTCAGTCATGCACATTTGGAATGGCATGAAGGTGAATTTACAAGTTTAGATGCTCACCCAGGGGTGTAGATTCCAGGGGGACTGGAGGGGAGGTAACCTCCCCAATAATCAAATCAAGTATTTACAACCCCCACCCCCTCATAATATTGATGCCATAATTAATAGAAACATATAAATGCTGCAGCCCCCCAATGTTCAAGACAAATCTACGCCCTTGATTGCACTGTAAATGGTGACATTGATAGTAATGAACTTGGGAAAGCTTAGCATAGAGTTTCCTGGTGTGTTGTTTGATTTAAACATCCTATAAACGTCTAAGATAGAGAGAAGTTCTCACCTGATCGTAACACCTGTCATTTAAAGAACTCAAACGCAAGCGTGGACTTGATTATACAAGCTATGGTGTGCCACGTGTTTGGCCTGTAACTGCCAAATTAATCAGCCCCAAATAGATTCTGGAAGGTCAGTGATGCATTTGTTTTCTGAGCAGGTTGCGTCCTTGCACTCATAACAACTTGGCAAATCATCTTGTAAATACTGACAAAAACACTTCCCTGTGCTGCTTCCTAGGACGACAGTTGGCATGATGCTAAATGGTATCATGGTTAAGTGTATCTCTTTCTTGCCTTTCTTGGCTAATGATTTATTTTGTCGTTAACAAACAGCTTCGATTGTAAAATTTCCTCATGACAGTTGGCTCTTACATAATAGCAGGTTATGTGGGTTGCAGTTTAGCATGAACATTAGCGCTTTGGCGACAACTGTTTGTATCTGCAGAAGAGCAAATCGTGATACAAACATGATCTTCTTTACCTTTAGTCTGCTGCTCTGTGGTAATGAGACAGAGGAGCTGGATATTCACAGTTCTGCGGACAGTTAAATGAATGGTCTTTCCTACCAGCAGCTCAAGCAGGTCACACTGAACTGACTGTGTTTTCTGATAAACAGAGGACATGGGGGCTGAATTTCAGAAGCAGGCAATTAGCTGCTTTTTGGTTCAGCGTCCCTCGGGCCTATGTTTATCATTCAATGTGAGAATATCCCTGATGAAACTCAAGGTTATTTTTTTTGGACCGTCTGAGAGCTTGTTTTTCACAGACAAGGTGAAAGGGTTGATTTTTCCCTGAAGAAATGCTTAATATAAGACTTGAAGAAAGATCGCATTTGCTGGAAATTCACAATAAGGGATTGAGCCGAGGGAAGTGTATTTTAAAAGAACAGAAGGACGGTCATAAAACAACAGCAATCCGTATGACTTTACTTCGTCCGTGGAACATAAAAGGAGATCAGCAGAATGATAGCCAGTCACTGTTCACTTTCATTGCATTGTTTTCCATACAAGGACAGTGAATGGTGACTGAGGCAGTTCAGACAGTGAGATCAGTTTCTTACATTCCATTTAACATCTCCAATGTGTTCCGATGGCGAGTAAACAATGACAGAATTTTTTTTTTTGGGTGAACTATTCTATTAAAATAGGTCTATTTTTCTGCTTGTGTTTCAGGTCGTCATTCTAAAACCCTTCTGCTGATTCTCTCTCTATCTCATACATATATATATATATATATATATATATATATATATTTATTATATCAGAACTCTTGAATGAGGGTTTGAGTGCATTAGTGATTATGAGCAGAGGAATATTCTGGAGAGATGAGGGCTGATTTTTCTCCCCCTGTGTCAGTTGTGTCTCCGGTGTTGTTTGCCCTCCAGGAGACTGTCATGTTGCCTGTGTCGTGGGCTGCCGCTGCCGGGCTCCAGTCCCCCTGCTGAGATAATGTAGCCCATGTTTGAAATGCCAGTAGTTTGGCCTATTTGTTCTAGCGCTTATCGCAATATTCGCATCCTGAACAGAAATAGCCAAGATTTCAGGAATGGCAGGAATTATGCTCCTCTTGTGGGAGAGGGCAGAGAGGGAGAGGAAGAAAAAGAATGTCCGGGTGGAATTTGGCGAGAGCTATGGGATGGGAGAGAATCTAATGCTCTGAGGCAACTTACTGCAGGACATGCATTATTTGACCCCCCCCCCCCCCACACACACACACATTGAATGACACACCGAGATTGTGCTCAAGCAGCCGCCTCTTATTTATTGATCTCACTGCATTTAAAATCTGGTCACTGCCACCACAAAGCCTTTTCGTTTTAGCTGTGCTGGCAATGAGCACCTCGGCGCAGCAAGAATTTCTAAATTTTTAATTTGCACAGAAAGACACACAAAATGACAGGGATGAGATGGAGAGACAGAAAAAGGTTGTTTTCCTTATCATGTACCTTAACTTAAAACACAGATATAATAGAATTGGGTTTTATCTGCATAAATTTGTTTAATAGAGTATTTTAATTTTATTTCCACAGTTCAGTACATCTGTCTGTGTTTTAAAGAATACAAGCTATTTAACCCTGACATGACGCATTGAGTTAAGGTGGTTTTTAGTAAGATATAACCTAGGCAGGGTTAAACTGGGTCTTGAAAGAGTAAACAAAACTGTTGGATTAGTGGTGAGGTTTTAAAAAAAGATCTCCAGATTGAGAGGGCTGGATTAAGGGTTCTAATCTATGTTCGAGTAAAGGTGCATCATGGTGTGTTCCTGTAGTCTACAAACGCAGGATTAGGCGCTTCAGCAGGCCTTATGCTCACCGACCCGCAACAAATGTGTGTGCGTGTGTGTTGTGAGGTGGGGGGGGGGGGGGGGGGGGGGGTGTCTGTCTCAGTCATTAGACATTTTTTAACACACACATATGCACACTGACAACGGCTTGATGAGGCTTCTTTGTTTAAGGTTCGAACAGAAGGGTGATTCTTTGTTTAAACGTAACCAGTTAATAGGAGGGGAATTGATAACAACACAGATTGCAGCTTATTTTGGGCCTCAAAAGGTAGTGTGTGTGTGATTGTGTCATCGGTTGGTTCAGTAAATCCGACTGCGGCGGTGGTGGTTATTACACATGACCCTCAAAAATTGCAGGAAAAACGCTGTATGGTCTCTTTTTTTTCTCAGTTAGTATCACTATAATCACCATTACTCTTTTAGATGGGTAGAAAGCTGTGTGAAACCCGTCTGTAATATGAGCAGTCTGTAAACTTAGCAAAAGCACTAAAAGAAGCCTGATCCTGAGGCCATGAAAGTGTCTCTCATTGAGTCTTTTGAGCACGAGTGTGTGTATGATTGCGTTGAGCACATGTGAGTGCGTTTATTCCGATTACAGAGGATCATATGGACATGTACAAGTACGAGTGAGGGATGAAATGAATTGTAGAGTGAGCAGTGGATTCTTATTTGACCACAATGTTTGTGAGTGCCACTCTAACCAAAAAGCTTGTTTGTGCTCTTAGGGTTTTATATGAGTGTTGTTTCTTTGTATGTGTAGGGGTGACTGTGCTTCTGTATGTGTGTGTGTGTAGAGATGGAAATATACTTTGCTCCTGCAGGCTAGAATAAATCCTGTGTTAGTGCTCCCTGGTGTAATCCAAACACTGCCAGCTAATTTAAGAATGCAGCAGGAGCAACAGCATCTTTCATGAAAACAGCGTATTCAGTCGAGAGCTCATCTTCACTTTTTTCAGTCATCTTTTTATCACCTTGGATTCAAAATCTCAATACAATACAACAGCTCAAGACACCAACATAACCAACACTATGGTTCAACACACTAGCACATGACTCTACACTACTACTTAAAGGCCAAAATATATGTCGGGTGTGCATGTTGCGGATCGCTTCATGCACAGTATGTGTGACACAAATTGCATCATCAGCACAGCTGTGCGCCGGCTAGATTTTCTTGACTCATGCACGCAGTCCTCAGCTGTGCGCTTCACCTGCGCGTGCGTTGGCCATTGACTGTAGGGCTGCAACTAATGATTATTTTGATAATTGATTAATTGAACAATTATTAGAACGATTACTCAATTATTCATCAATTATTGCAAAGATTAATCATTAGTCAACTCTTAACCGATTATTCAGCTTGTGCCCCAACTTAAAAGGTTGTAATAAATGTGCTTACAATAAAGAGGAAAAAAAATAATCTTTCAAAAATACCTCTAAATGACATTCACAGAATTAAAGGAAAATATACTTTTTATTAAGTTTAATTCAGTTAAGAAATTCACTGCAAAAAAATCCTATTGTTATCAAGTGTTTGTCTTGTTTTCCATTTAAAATGGTCTAAAAATTCTTAAAACAAGATGCATTTACTTGAGGTTACTCGAGAACACAAGATATTTAGACTCGCTTTAATCAAATCAATCAAATCAAATCACTTTGTCACACAACTGTGTACACGAGTGCAACAGTAGGTGAAAGTCTTGTGTGCAGTTCCGAGCAACATTGCAGTAATGACAGTGACGAGACATAAACCACTTTACAATAACAACATATTTACACAACACAATTTACATAACAAATGTACACAATACACACAATGTAGAATACACATACACTAGAGTGTATGAGAGTGCATCTTAAATATAAGTGTATTTTGTATATACTTGTATTTTTGTCACTCCGTTATACTTCTGTGAGTGCAGTAAAGACAAAATACACGTATATTCAAGATCTATTCTCTAAAAGCAAGTCTAAATATCTTATATGCTGCTTCTCGGGTGACTGGATTTGATATTTAAAAATTATTTGTATATTGTATTATTTGTAACATTCTCAGATAAAAATGATTTTCTTCTGCAGTATAGCTGCTAAAGAAAATGTACATTGTTTTAAAGGCATTTTAAATATTTATGTTTGAAAACGTGCCAAAACAAATCAAAAATGTATTTTGTTTTAGTGTGTAATAGCGTGAAGACTACCCTCTCTCACATTTCGGTTCACTTCAGTCCATCTTTATCTCAGAAAAAAACAAACTCTCTTATTAATAAAGCTGCGCATTGGCAATTTTCTTCACGATAATAAATGTACAGTGATATATTTTGCTTCAATAAGTCACAAGACATCACGTTATAATTTAGCTGCATGAAGCGTGCGCGTTTGAGGGAAGAGTGTCCCCATGACAGAGTGTGCCTCAGCAGGGTGTACTTTCAATCTCTCCCCCTTAGATTGGGACATTCACGCAACTCATAGAAGCGGTACTGACCGTACAGAGAAATACCAGTTTTGGAGTTTGTGGTTATTTACATGATCTGTTTCCATACTCTTTGAACTTTATGAAGCAATAACACATTAAATAATATAGCCGGAAGCAGCAATACCAGGGTCAAGCCAGTTATCAGCAGCATGAGCAGCAAAAGAAGCATCATGACACATTTTAAGTTAGAAATCTGATGAATGCTGTAGGAGTTAAAGATAAAAAACAAAAACATCTATGGCCATGTTTCTCAAGATACGCTACTGTTCTATTTGCTTGAACTAGTTGCACAATAAAATCTCTATCATCAGTAGAACAAAAGTGCTTGCTCTTTTGTAAGATTTTTTGGAAAAGTCAGTTTTTACATCCATAGAGTTATATGCAATACATTTATAGAAATCTATGCAATATTATTTGTAATTGGACACCAAATTGCCAAACCCCGCAACTTTTTCTGTGTTTTCAGTTTGAGCCCTAATATAAAAGTGTCAAGTTTGGTGAAAATATCTCATTAAGAGTAATATAAATTTACGTAAAAGCAGAGAAAAACTTAACAGGCTATATTTGTAATATTATACAGGCTTATTCTGCTGTTGAAAGTAATCCGGAGCACATAAGATCCACCCAGTTTGATTGACAGGTTGCGTATGTGTGTGTGCTGAACATGCGTGTGTTCCAAAAATGCCTAAACGGTCAAATAAATTACATATCAATATTCTGCCAAAATGCCCATCTTGGTGAGGTATTCATGTAAACAGAGAGTGATGTCTGAACTGAACATAAACAGCAGAGATGAAAGTGAATTTGTATTAAAATGTCGGACTTGTAAGTGTAAATTTAAGCTAAAAGACCTGATGCCTTCAAGTCTAGTGTGTATATAATAACAACCATAACAAGAAAAAACACTCATTGCTCTTGACTGGGTAACTTTAGTAGCTTTAAAAAGTATTAATTTATTATAATCATATGGTGAAGACAAGTAGTGTTTTTATGTTGCATTTCATTCTGAATGTTTACTTGAATACTTGATAGCCTACTGCTGTTAATCTTTTTTTAAACTGTTGAAAAAAAACAAAAAACAGAATTTGTTTTTTTAAATTGTTTAATACCATTTACCATTTCTATTAATTGCTGTTTTTTTTATTTTATTACTGACTGTTTACTAGTCTTCAGTAATTACTTAAGAACTTGAAGCCATTCTTCCATAATTAACATATTAGTTAGTGTTATTATTTGTTGAGGTTTTGAAGCTGGTAATGAGAATCATCAAATTTCAATACCGACTACTGAAATTTTGGTATTGTAATAATGTATAGCCTTTATTGTACATGGTAGATCTTGCTGCAATAACATGATGAAAAAATAGATCTCATTCCATAGAAGTGTGAGAACCCCTGCTGTAAATGATGGCAATGGAGGCCTTCTTTTATTTGACTACCATACTTCACATGAAATGTTTATAATATGACAATAGCCTACATTAGGTACATATAGTTTACATTTCAAGTTCAAGGAAATCCTCTGTTAAAAAGACTAAATTTTTAATATATGCTTGATGTTTCCAAATTCAATGAGTAATCATGTTAAATAATTGTGATCTCCATATTGACCAAAATAATTGTGATTATGATTTTTGCTTTAATTGAGCAGCCCTATCTCAACACACCACCACGTTACCACATGACCCACCACCACAACTCAAAACACCACCATGACCCAACACTACAGCTCAACACACCACCATGACCCAACACTACAGCCCAACACACCACCATGACCCAACACTACAGCTCAACACACCAAAAAGACCCAAAACTACAGCTCAACACACCACCACAGTCACATGACCCAACATTACAATCCAACAACACCACAACTCAACACACCACCTCGATATTACATTAAAGCTCAACACACAACCTCTGCCCAACATTAAATACAACAATTCAACTCAACACACCACCATGACCCAAAACTACTGCTTAATAATCCAACATGACCCAGTGTTGCAAAAAGCCGGTTTTAGTTGCTTTAGGGAAGATTGAGTTTAGTTTGAGCAAACTGGTTTTTCGGTCTCAAGAAGGTGAGTCAGTTTTTAATTATGCTATATCTAATTATTTAGATTCATATATTAAGATTTAATATTTTAGACTTACATATTTAGATGTTATATATGATTTTCACACTTAAGACAAAGTCTTTCCACCTGAACAAATTATATTGTATATAAGGTGACACAGCTTGCACTTCATTAAATTATATTAGGCTTTTAATTATTAGTATATTAAAATGAATGAATTAATATTAAATATTTAGCATTTTAGTTAAATATATGGATTTTTATGCTTTTACAATGAATCCTGCTTGTTCTTATTGTGAACTTATATAAATTAAATTACACATTATATTTAGTTATTTTTTCTTCTGTGGCAGCAGTGGTGTTTCTTGTTGTGTAAATAATCAAATTCTTTTTATTTTCATAATGACCTCTTCATCTTGAGTGGAGATGTAAATCACGCTGAATTTCTAGCAAGAAGTAAACTATGCAGACTCTCTCTAAGGTTCACGCATTGGCTGTTTGCGGAAAACGTCATTCATTCATGTGCATGCGCTTCGTATTAAATCATTAACTCGGTATTGAGCGTCTTGAGATTGCTGAACCCAATCTTAACCGATCTGGTTTTGTCAACTTGAAACTTACTCTGAGTTTGTTCAACTAGCTTTGTGTAACAGCCCTCAGCATGACTCAAAACAACAGCTCAATAAACCAACAAGACCCGAAACTACAGCTCAACACACCACAATGTCCCAAAACTACAGTTTAATAAACCAACATGAACCTACATTATAGCTCAACACACCAGCTTGACTTGACCCAAAAAACAGCCCAACAAACCACTACGACCCAACACTACAACATGACCCAAAATTACAGCTTAATAAACCAACCCAACGCTACAGCTCAATACATCAACATGACCCAAAACAACAACTCAACACTTTGACCCAACACAACAGCACGGCAACATGACTCAACACAAAGAACAGCACACCATTGCGACTCAGCACCAGAGCTCAACACACAACCCAACACCACAGCTCAATACCCCACCTCATATCATAACCCAACACTACAGCTCAATGCACCAGATCACCACACAGCTTAACACCACAAGTCAAAACTCTAGCTCACCAGTGTAATCAATACCGCAATTCACCATGCCTCAAAACTGAACCTCTCTCTCATCTCAGTAATTTGAACCTCATTCCATCTTACGAACAGAACCATATATTGGGCTTCTCCACCACCATACAGACATCAGCCAACCTGTTTTTAACACCACCCACCAGCATCAGACCACATGGCATCATGCTTGTGTTCTTAAAATGTGTCAGATTGGATGGAGACATGCTATAATCATTTAATCAGGCAAGAATATTTTGTCATGGCTGTTGCTTGAATGGATTTATGTCAGTTGGTTGCAAGAGCTTTCTCAATGGGTGTGTTGAGCTCAGGGATGATATATGACTATGTCGTTCATTTGTGTAAGTGTGTTTGTCTGTTTTGAGAGGAAGGTGTGACAGCTGCATAGGCAGCGGGATTGACCTTCACGCAGGAAATTCTCAAGGCCTGTTTGATTACACGGTATTCTGCAGCTTTGCGTTTTTCAGTGCTTAACTTTATTCTCTGGTAGAGCTTACTCCATGATCGGCTACTTTTGACTGACAGCATTATAGTCATGGACCCTCAGTAAGGTTACATTATGTTCAAATAACATGGGTACAAATAAGCCTGTTATCTATGTTTAGGTGATATACCAGTAGAAAGATATATTACACTTTATACACTGCGGTCATGAAGTGTTTATTGAAATGTTTGTACCCTGTTAAGATTTAGGGCCGTCAAAATGGCTGAAAAACTAAATTTTAATTTCTAACTCGGATAAAAGTAATATTCTAATTCTAAAGACATTACTTTGAAAAAGTACTAGGAAAAAAGTACTGTATTGTCTTCTAAACCCACAAGATGGCGCAAGCGAGCGCAATGAGCAAATATTAACCAAAGAATAACGTTTTTTTTAATTTTTTTTATTTAAATTACATGACTTTCTTTAAAGTGCATAACGTTTTAAACAATCGTTAATAAATCAAATATAATTTCCTAAATGTGCACACAAGGAAATTGAGGTAACAAAAGTGCATATAAGTGGAATTGCATCAGTAATATGAGAAAACATGCTTCAACAGACAGCGTAATGTATTATGTTAACACAAAATGGCAAACTGTCATTCCAAAAACATTCACTCACTCGTACATCTACATATTGTTTCTCAAAAACACCAGACAGTCAACTTGATATGCAGCAAGCGCAAGCGGGGACAATGTATCCAGCTGATGAAAACACATCCTCAGCTCTGACCGATGTGCCAGTAATACCCTGGACTGTTTTAATGCTGTCCCCTCATCATGACATTCTTCTGAAAACTCTTCAGGATGAGAAGACTGCATGTGTTCTCAAGTTAGATGTTGTGGAGTGATATAGCACAACTTACAAATGACGATGGTTTTGTCAACAATTTCGCCATTGATACTCCAGAAACCGAAGAAGTGCTATACAGCACTTTTAAGATGTTTTGGTGTAAGTAAGATCCTCTCTGACTCAGAGTCCTCTCTTTTTCAGCCATTTTTTCAAATTCAGGACGCAGCCGTGCCGCATCTAATGGGTTGAACTGGATAGGCTAACAAAAACAAACCGCGTCAGCTACGTCGTCATCATGTCTCGCGTGCCTTCTGACACACCTAAAATTTGAATGCATTGTTTTTGCATTCGAATGTGCAATTAATTTTTTTTAAAGTTGACGAATATTAAAAATTCAAATTTTAATTTGACAGCCCTATTAAGATTAAAGGGTCTCACTTCCTCTTTGTGGCTTATCATGCACAGGTTTTAAATTGGCTAGTATAACTGTAAAGGCCTACTGGTAAATTTATAAATGTTTCAAAACATGGAATGCACAGTCTTTAGATTCCTTTGGCTTATTGGTGAACAAACGTTTTTCTTTTTCATGACCGGTTTCTCAAGAGCACTTGTAAGGTCTTTTTACAGCATTTCTTCACTTCTAATCTAAAGTAAAGCCTTGATGATCATTTTCCCCAAAGTTTTTTTTTTTCTCTCATATCTTGGAATGCATTAAAATCTTTTTCAGTTTCTGGCTTGTCTGGTGATCATTGCAGAGCCCCAGAAGCTTTCCCACATGTTCTACCTTTGTTTAAAAACTGCTCCATTTCATGTGGAGACACATGAGTGTTTTGCTCTCTCTCTCTCTCTCTTTCTCTCACTCTCTTGTTCTTCCTTTGTTTCCATCTGGTCTTGGTTTCCACCAGACTTCAAAGGTGAAAGAAAACGAGGATAGGAAATGGGTTGAATATTAATTTGACCGTATTGTCACGAGTTGCTGTGCTCTGCGCTGTACTGCGTAAATGAACTTTTACCACAAGCGTAAAGAAAAATTAGTGCAGTGTATAGCAATTTGTTCAAAGAGGATTGGTGTGTCCTTGTGTGTTTGTAGCATGGTCCTTGCATTAGCGCGGAAGTGATGACCTCCAGTGTGGGCAGTTCTAGTTCTAGCCCACCCCCCCTTCTCATTTCTCTCTGATGGAGCTAATTGTCTGGTGGCCGTTTTTGAGGAAGTGTTTCCAGGTATGAGAATGTTTTTCCCTCTGGATGGCTATATCATCTTAAGGCCTTTTTTCCTCTATTTATCTTTTTCCCCGTCTCTCCTTTTCTCAATACAGTCTTTTGGAGAACCCACAATTGGTCTAATGATGAAAGAATAAGATTACAGGTTTTGGAATCAACAAGAGAGAAAGAAATATCTGGTCCTAGGCTGTTTTTTCCCCCAGTCACAGAACTCACACACAGATTCCATTTTGTCAGCTTTCAGCTGGGCATAATACAGCGATAAAAGACTCTGCCCTGCAGCCACACTGAATCATACAGAGCACACAGAGTGAGAGAGAGAGGGAATAAGAAAGAGATGAGAAAGCGAGAAAAAAGGAAAGAGAAGTCTCTTTGTGCTGTGTGTGCTCATATTGTATGAAAAAAGATGAATCACTTCTATTTAGGGATCAGTTTCCTGAAACTGGACGGGTGAGACGATTCTATGGGAGATATATTGTCTGGACTTGCCTGTGTTTCTCTGAAGGGTTGAGCTAGACAACTGCAGTCGTGGCAAGGTGCTCCCTAAAGGACTGGCTCCTCCGACAGGAAGTATCAACCTGGAGCAGATAGAATAAAAAAGAAAAAAAACATCCACTCTCTGTCTTTTCTCCTTACACACCATCCTCACAGCTGTGCACAGTTTGCAGTCTGTCTGAAGGGGGTGTGTTATCATTTCATCTTAATTCCTGCCCCTAGGCAAGTCAATAAAAAAAATGTAGCATCAAGACGTTTTTGATTAGCTCGTCCTCAGGATGGATGAAGATGTTTTGGGAGAGATCAGCATTCGCAGAGCGAGCTTTGCTCCGCCAGAACCACTTATAACGTAGTGTGGCCTCGGATAGGGGCAGAGTCATTTGTGGCAGTGCTGTTATTTTGGTAATGATTAGGCCTGTGTGCGTACAAATGGGGTGTCGTATGTATCGTGTAGAGAATGATCAGCCCCACAGGCGTGTTTGCCATTATCTCAGTCTTGGTCTATCTGAGCTGTCATTATGACTGACTCTGCTTTAGCTCCCCCCGGTGACATCAGCTCTAGCGCTGCATGTGCCCTTGGCCACTGCGGCGATGGAGGGCCTCCACCTTGGATAGATGGATTGGAATTTGATTGACACTGTGGGTGCTGTCAGTCATAACCCGGCACATTTTTTTGTGTAGCAAACAGTGGTAAACCGTTCCAGACTTCTAAATCTGCTCAGATGGAAATGTTTTGAGCTAAAAAGAGGAACTATCTACCCGGCCACAGATTACTCGGAGTGTGTCTGCTGTTCGTTTGTAGTGGCAATTTGTTTTTGTTTTTCTTAGTGCATGTGGTTTTTGTTTCTGAACTGTGTGTGTCTGTGTATGCTATTTGAGAAGATTGGAAACCTATCTGATGTGTGTCTGTTTCACCCTTGTGTCTCACTGCTGTGATGTTCCTGATAATTCTTAAACACACACAGAACAGAACAAAAACACGCATATACACTGTGAGAGAACTGGAGTAAGCTGGTTTTCTGTGCAAGACAGTATGTGTTTGGAAAAATCATCCTACACACCCTGAGTTGTAAAGCCTTAGTGTAATTTCAACAGGTTTAGCAGGAAAAAAGATGGAACCGGGATCGTGAATGAGCGTTTACACGTTCATGTGTTTGTGCTTGTGTGGGCATGTGAAAAGTGGTTGTCAGTGTCTTTGTGTATGTATGTTTGAATGTGTGTATTTTTCTCAGTAAAACCATTGGCAGCCACAGGTTGGGTAAATATGTATTATAACCTGTTGCCGTTGACTTTTCTCTTTTATTTGGGGTGGTTTAACTTAATTTTTCCTCACATCTCTTTGTTATAATACATTTATTGTGATTAGATGTGCCATTAAAACGCTATCCTCACTTTTTTTTTTTTTTTTTACAGTTGGACAAGCAGTGATGTCACACAGCTGAGGACTCTTCCACTCAGTGAGTATTCATCCAACAATGCTAAGAGCCTGTTGTCGTTGTTGTTTTTTCTTCTTCTTCCCTGTGACTTTGCATTGCTGCAAGACCTGTTTCCCAGTTTTAAGGTATTTCATGTCATGGTTATGCACCTCTGTGTTTGTTTTCAAGTAATTGGAAGCTGAAACCGAAAAGGGTGAACACTGATTCAACCTTATTTAATTTTGTTTGTAGGATGTTTACCCCTACATTTACCCCTCTCCAACCCAAAATGTTGAAAGAAAAGCTCTCCAAATGCAATTGTTATATTAAACACTCTAGGTTTTTTCTGTTGGTAAAGATTTTTAATTTGGCGATTCGTTTTCACAGCTGAGTCCTTTGAATGAACTGTTGCGGTGGAGAGTTTGTGCTTTGGAACAAACAAATCAGCCGGTTTCTCTCATTGGCTATGTTTACATGTACACCAATACTCTGATTATTGCAAAAATCAGAGTAAAATGAATAATTAGATTTAAGAGGTTTACATGATTTGGGCAGACCTCTTCAATTCCGTTTATATGCTACTTACCTATACTCTGATTATTGCTGAGAAATGTGATGTTTTAATGCTCTTTTATAAAATGATATTAGAAAAAACATCTTGTTGCAAGTACGTATCTTGAAATACAGCTTGGCATAAGGAAAATTAGTCAGTTTGTGAGTCTTTTTGAACGATTTATTAAAAGAACCAGTTAACCGGTTGAGTCATTTTCGACTACAATGGATGCGCGGTCTCATTTGATTCACTAAAAAGAATCCGTTCATAAGAGTCATTTGTTTATTGGATTACACTGGTTGCTCTGTCCGTTTTGATTCACTAAATAGAAAGGGTTCATAAGTGTCTCTTGTTTGTGAATCAGAATACACATGCACAACTCAAGAACAAACTCGTATGAAATATGTACTTGCCATTTATTTGCAGAATACTGTCTTTTTATCTCGCCAACATTGAATTAAGACTTCAAATGGACATTTTCAACTTAAGAAAATATGTTTTCATTTTCCATGGGGCTGTAGATTCTACAGTTGGGGAGCATAACTGCTGGAACAGTTCAAGAAACTGCCATTTCTCATGAAGCCGAGAAGTGCAGCTTCTTCTGTTTTGCAATGTTTTTGAACCTATGCTTGAGTTTAACATCATCTGTCTGCAGCACTGGCAGAGGAGCTCTTTGGTCAGACTGGAAGAAATTAGTGTTTACATGCCAGTATAAAACAATAATATAAAAAAAGTACTCTCATATATATTGGATTATCATTACTCTGATTATTAACATAAATCACAATATCAAAAACGCAATATTCTGTTTACATGAGCAACAGTTTAAGCGCAGTATTTCCTTTAACGCATCGTAATATGAGGGTGCACGTAAATGTAGCCAGTGTGGGTTCATGCTAATTGGTAGTGCTGATGCTGGTTGCGGTGTTAGCAGAGATGCTAGGCAGGCAGCAGCCTCTCGGGGCTCTCTGCTTGGCTGCACTGCTTCATTCACCAGCTCCCTGGTGGTTCCAGAGTGTGACAGAAATACAAGGACATTTCTTTCCTCTCTCATGCGGTCTCCTTCTCCCTCTCATTCTTTCTGTCTATTCCACTAACAAGTGACAATGTAGAGTTTGAGTTCTGGAGTATTTAAAAGTGAAAAACAGACTGGAGCTGCCTCAGGTGAACATGCAGCTGTGTGTAGACCAAGTGCTTACTCTGAGACAGGTGTGTGTGTGTGTGTGTGTGTGTGTGGTGGCTTATAGAGGACTTTTATCAAGAAAGTGCTACATTCACATGACAAAGGGAAAAAAAACCCTAATATATATAAATAAATAAATAGAGCAAGAGAAAGGTCATACTTTATATTACTATTTGTATACTAGTATGTACTTACATTAAAACCATTTGATACAATATGCTTAAACTATCACAAGATTCGCATTTGCTTTGTATGTACGTACATACGTAATTGTATGTACGTCATGCCAGGGGCTCCCTGGCCTGAGAAAATGAGTGAGGAATGTGACAGGGCGGAGGGCTAATCAAGCCTCAGAGAGGGATAAAGGCTGACTAGAGACTGCAGTGGGGTAGAGAGAGATCTAAGGGCAGCTGTCTGACACCATTGTGTGATTTGTCTTTTTGTTTAGTTCTTCATTAAATTATTATTTGTATGGTCAAGCTGGTTCTCGCCTCCTCCTTTCCATTAATACTCACTCACACTCTCTCATATATATATATATATATATATATATATATATATATATATTTTCTCTCTCCCTTTTTCTCCTCAATTTGGAATTCCAGTCCTCATGGTGGTGTAGTGATGTATGTATATTGTGGTGACTATTTATATTGTAATACATTTTAAGATAACTACAGTTAAAGTGTGACTGAGAAAAATATATGGATGGAAAGACAGAGAGAGTAGGATAAGGAAAAACAGACATGGACAAAGACAGCGAGAAAGACAGACCGAAAATAGTCAGACAAAGACGGCAACGAGCTCTCAGCTACACATCATTACAGCCTCTCGCATTGGCAGGAGTCACCGCCATCCTCTCAGCCATCAATAATGGTAATGGAAGCTCCATCCGAGCATTGATTTCTGGGAATTGTAGGAAGGCATGAAGGGTCAGCAGTGCTCAACGGCTCTGCTCGTTTAGTGAAGGTGAGACATGGCAAGGATTTCAGGATTAGTCACTAACATTCCTCTATATCTAACTTAAAAAGCAACCATGCATTAAAGGTGGCATAACACATGTTCTTGTAGTTGTGCTTTAATTGATGTGAAATGGCATGTACAACCTATTTTACTTCTGTAATGTGACCCATTTCAAATTGAAACAGGATAGTAAACAAGAAATATTTAGGAATTTATTGGATGGTGAAAAGTGGGGATTACATATCAGAATACTTGTTTATGGACAGTTGTGAAGTATTTCCCTCAAAGTATTTAGATATTGGTTAGCATGATCTAATAAACTGTATGATCTAGGTTATGTTTGCTGAGAAGGAAAGTTGTTTCAAACTCAGAGGTGGAGAAAGTTGCACTATTTTTATAAAAGATAATGAAGACAACATTTTTTTTTCTTTGGAAAATCATGCACTGATTGTGTAAAATAAGATGTGTATTTGTTAAGAAAGGAAATAGGGTCAGATTTGACTTTAGGCATAACTGAAAGAAAGATTCTTTTTTTTTTTTAATGTTCAGAATATTAAGGTTAATTAAATGGCATCGTACCAGCCGTGCAAAGTAAAAATATATAGTGTTAAATGATATTAGAAACTAAACAAATGCATGCCGAAGCATTGCAAGATTATTGCTTAAAGGGATGAACTTTCTTGTCTCATGAAAAAAAAAGGAAGGAACAAGAACAAAATACTGCCTGGACACCCAAAGGGAATTTCAAAAGTTTATGGCTGGGGAGAATATCCACCAGTCTCTTTGGAGAGCCGAAATTGGAAAGTACATCATCTCTGTCAGGACATATGGAGAAAAGACACATTCCCCTTTCATTTTGCTTTCTTAACTGGAGGTTATAGATTGTAGTCAGTGAAAATGCTGGTGACTATATGTGAGAGAGAATGGAGGTCTTTTACTCTTGCCCAGGAGCAAACTGCTATTTATTAGCGCACATGTTAAACCCTCTTTCTTCAAAGCAAACTTTCCTCCCAGCCTCCCACAGAGAGAGAGAATAATATAGCAGAGGAAACAGCATTTCTCTGAGCAGAGTGGATATGAGTGTGTTCAGTGTAACCAACAAATATGGCATTTTTTTTTCCAGTAAAGGAAGAAGGGAAAAGGGTGGCAAAAGGCAAAAAAGAGAGAAGAGTGTATCGGAGCACACATCTTGGCCTGGCAGTTCCTGGCCTCTCTCATTTTCTCTCTCTTGCGTCCCTGGGGACGGCTCCTAGCTCATACATCCTGCTGTAGAGATCTTAAGCAGGAATCATGGTAAAGGGGTCTGTTTTCATTGCTAGTGCTGTGCAGAGGGAGTGTGTGTTTTGCGTGTCAGAGGCAAAACATACCGGGTGTTTGATACAAATAATGCTGGCCTGCTGGATTCTGTGTATGTTTTTGTGTGTGTGTGTGTGTGTATAAAGTATAAATGGACCCCTGTCTGAACTCTGTTGGGTCCTCCAAGATCCCAGGTAATATTAGTTACCTCAGTAATGCTGGACACATACACACAGTGAGAGAGAGAGAGAGAGAGAGAGAGAGAGAGAGAGAGAGAGAGTTTGAAATGGGGTGCCACAGGTGTCTGTCATTGGGCCTTTTTCATTTTCTCTCTTTGTCCCTCAGCCTGTCCATTGCCATTTTACCTTTCCAGGATTTTTGTTGTCTTGTAGATTTATGTTCTGGTCAGGGGACAGGGCCATGCCCATTCTGAACGTACTGGAGGATGCAGTAATAAATATTGAATCTTCGCAGAGAGAAAAACAAAGTCAGTTGATGAGGCGGTTAATATTCAGAATACATGTCATAAAAATAATCTTCCATCATCATGCCTTAGCCAGGCCCCCCACTTGCAGAAGTGCATGTCCTCATCTATGGCTGTATACACACACACACACACACACACACACACACACACACACACTTTCATATGCAGATTACATGCAGTGGATAGATGCTACTCATTTGCTGGATTCATTGTGCTTTAAAGTGGCAGCACAATAATAACACAAGCCAAAAATAACAGTACAGAAACATTTGTGCTCTCCAACTTGCTTACCAATTTGTGCTTACCTTTCTGAATCCATCACAACAAGAAATATATAAATGAAATCAGAAAAAGGAAGAGTGAAAAGACAGGCTGAAAGAGTAAGCGAGAGAAAAGGATTGGTAGAAAAAAAAAAACATCCAGAAGGTCAGGATCAGCAGGTGGCCATCTAAGGGAGCAACATGGAGAGACTCCGATTGAGTTTCACCCACCCTGTTACAGTGGAGATCCATCCAATAACACCACCCTATCCACAACAGAATCACTATAATACACTACCTACAACTGGCTGGCAAATAGTGCTCTGGCTAAAGTGAGCCAGCCACAGCAGGCAGCACTCAAATCTACAGCATTATCCCGCTAACGCTCTGTATGAATCCACATGTTTTGCTTCAACAAGCCCAGCCCTGAGACAGGTGTCCTTTTGCAATAAAAATATTATGTATTTGGTGTGTAACAGTGCGTCCACTGTACTAAATTTAAATGAATTTTAAATGTCAAAATTTGGGTGCCAGACAGGTTTAGGCCTGTCAAAATGAATACATTGACCCAGATAGCTCTAAAAGCCACCAATTACATGCAATAAAACAATAACAAAATAACAGTGTATCAAATTTCAAAGCAGAAGTGCATTTAAATAACAAAGAAAACAGTAAACAAAGGCAAGGATCCAAAGACTCACACCAAATACCAGCAATAATCAAATACATAAATCCCAACAGAACAAATAAACAATAATTCAAGTGTGTGTGTGTGTGTGTGTGTGTGTGTGTGTGTGTGTGTGTGTGTGTGTGTGTGTGTGTGTGTGTGTGTGTGTGTAGGAGAGAGAGAGAGTTAAGGCAGTAGGAGTGTTTGTGAATGGTGCACGCTGGTTCATGGAGAGTTTGCAATATACCTGAATGATGACTGTGGGCAATACTGCAGGACGCAGAGTGAGAGTCCAACAACAGGGAATAAAGTGAGGTCAGAAGAATCAAGGAATCACCTGGCACTTCCACTTTAGAATTTTCCGTCACACCTTGACCTTGGAGCTCTTCAGTAGTTGCAGATTCTACGAACTCATGCCACCCCACTTTTACTCAAGAAATGCAATGAACGGCTATGACATCTAGGCCTCACTCTCTGGTGATGAGCACTTGTCAAATTAGTCCCTTTGTTGTTTCTTCCTCTCTCCTCCAATCACATTCCTTATCCACATCACAGTACAATGCAACAAACTTTCTTTCTCCTTACACAGCTTGGCACACCAAAACTTCAACTCCAGTCTCAAATATCTCTTCTTTTTCTGTTTTGTCATCAACAACCATCTTCCTGGTTGCCTTTATTGTTGACACCTGGCACTCTAATGAGCAGCCATTTTAGTTGGTGGTGGTGGATCCTTAAAGGGGCAGTGTGCAATTCTGCTCTGCCACAGGTGCTTGTTGTGCAGCAAATACTGTCAAACTATGTTGGAGCAATACGCCAACACCGTTACAATAGATGTAACTTGTAATCCAAACTTTCTGAATTTGAAATGTTTGATTTTTGAGTAATTTTCTAATTTTTCAAATGACTGCGGCCACCACTGTCTTCTTTAAAACTGCTTTTTCCTTAGACGAAGATGAACCACAAAATGCCATTATTTTAAGTTTTCGGGCCATTCAGCCTTAAAACGACAAGTTGAAATGCTGAACAGTTACTTGTCTCCACTTACATGCCACTTACACACAATTGCATGTCCCTCCACTTTATAGATATCAACTAAATCTCCACACAAACAATACACGATGAAAAGCATCTGACATACTGTATTTAATGTCAAATTTATTTTTTAAACGAACAAGGGACAAGTCAAAATAATGTTTAGTTGTTATCAACATTATGCCACATACTGACGATTGAACATTGTACCAGGTTCAACTTGTATTGACCCTGGAGTATTCCTTTGAGACTTAGACCCCTTGATGCCCAAATCCTGACCAAGACTTAATCCTAATACACATATAAAGACCTGACATTCCAAGAACCAGGCTGTCCACTTTAATTAACTGAATGAGAAGAAATGCTGAATTTTTTTTCTACATTGACTGTTCACAGTTGCTTAACAGCCATTGTTGGCCATGGTTAAGGTAATTATCACCTTAAGCTTTAGAAATGCAGAGACCTAGACCTAAATCAATGGCACGTTTAGGTGGTCTTGTGAGGTGTCCAAGTCCACACGATTAAGACCCCAACTCTGATGCCTTCCACCTTTTTAATGTAGTTCCAAAGCTACTGGTCAGCTGTATACACAGCCAGACACATAATATCATCATCCATCAAAGCGTCTCCACTAGAAGATATTATGTTGCATAATTATTAGTCTCTGCAAAAGTTATTTCCATAATCAGCATGGAGAGTTGATCTTGTTGTGATTGGAAAGCATTTACATTGTGTTTGGAGTGATGAGAGGTTGAGATTCTGTAGGAGATGGGTGAAACACACCGAACACAGCCACTCTCTTCTGGCACTGCTGTGCAAGTGTGTTTATGTATGTGTGTCTGTAAGTGTGTGTTTTCCCATGCTGACGTTAAAAGCAGTGTGAGGATGGATCTGAAGGAGTGAGCGCCAGAATACTAATGAACAAATGACAGAAGAAGAGGCTATGTGCTCCTCTCTACCTCTCTGCAGTGGGCTTGCTTGGTCCTCTCTCTCCCCCTCTCTCATCTGTACCTCTCGCTCACACAGAGGATAAACTGTGTACATGATGACATTTACACCGCAGTTGCACGCAGAGGAAGTGTGTGGGTGTGTGAGCGCTCTTATTCCTCTCCCCACCTCTGTTTTTTTCCTATATTTTTCTCTGTGCTCATCTTCTCTCCATCTTTCCTTCTCTCTGACTGTGTGTGTCCAGCACAGGATGTGCACCTCAGGAGAGCACACACACAACACAGGCCATTTTTTATTTTAGTTTTTGAAGGGCAAATCGAAGAAGGAGTGGCTTTGCTTTACTGCCACAAATTTGACTTGTAGGCTGTGGATTTACACACACGTATTAGTCCTACTAAACAGTAGCCATTGTCATGTGTGTTGTGTGGTGTGTTTGTGCTTTCTTAGGTATAGTTTATGTACAAAACTGTTCCCAAAAGTTGCAAAATCTGGAAAAAAAAACAAAACAAAACTCAATTTTGGGGAAATCTGGGGACATTTTCATAAAAAAAAAGTTTTTTCTTTTTTTTTCTTTCTAATGAAGTTTTTCTAAAAAGATTCCTTTTAGGGGTAGGGATCAGGTTAGTAATTATATATGGCTTTTATATAAAACGTTTGTCGAATATGATATTTTAATAAGATTGCTAGGTAAACAAATTAAAGAGTGTGTATGCGTAAGGAAAGCCAGTGTAACGGCTAATGTGTTTACTGTAGCAGGTTTCCATTTACAGTATAAAGATTTGTGTGTGTGTGTGTGTGTGTGTGTGTGTGTGTGTGTGTGTGTGTGCAAGGTGCGATGAGCGAGTGTGTTTTTGAGGTCGGGTGGGGAGCATCTCTCTGAGGGATCGGGTGTTTAAGGCCAGTTAGAAGGGCTCTTGGGGAGGTTCGGGGCCCTCAAAAAAGGTTAAAGAGATTCCATTGAATCTAACTGCCCCCTCTCTCGCACCTAGATTTGACCCCTTACACACACACACGCATGCATGCATGCGCACACAGAAATAAACATCCCTTTCACACCAATGTGTGGACTTACTCGTTCACACTTCCAGACATAAACACTTACACACACAACCCCTGCCCTGGAATAGCAAGCCACCCAGGGGTCTCCCTTCCTTGGCCCGGGGTATTAAGAGAGAACCCAACTGCAGGTCCCATACCCAGAGCTGGAGAGAGTGGCAGCCAAGCCGACCTGGATCCAGAGTGGTCCGGAGAGATTCTTTGAGCATATCAGGGGCTTTTTGTATTGCGGGTGTCCAGGGAGTGCTCATTACGCTGGGTATACATTCGCAGAACCTCCCTTTCCTCTTGGAAATGGAGAGAGAGCTACGATACTGGACCTAAGGGAGGTCATTACAGAAAGAGAGGCTGAAAAAAAACAAACAGAGAAAGAGAGATGGGTGTGGAGTCAATAGAAATACAGTAAAAGTGATGAAGTTTGCTGTTTTGTGTGTGTTGGGGGTGGGGAAGGAATCTCTGAGTAAGTATTTTTTTGTTGTTTCACCTTTTGCCACAATTTTTTAGAGATGGTAGAGAAAGGATGAAAAAAATTAGAAGATGGGGAACAGGATAGAACTTTTACCACCCATATTAGCGCCACAGCGTTCGCATTATGTTGGATGAAACACTGTTCCAACTTCGGTGGTTTTAAAGGAATGTTCCGGGTTACATACAAGTTAAGCTTAATCGACAGCATTTGTGGCACAATGTAGATTACCACAAACAATTAGTTAAGCTGGCCCCTTTTTCAATTAAAATAGGGGGTTACAGTAAGGCACTTACAATGGAAGTGAGTGGGGCCAGTCCATAAACATAAAACAGTTTCTCATAAGTGCATATAAATGTGCACTATTCATTGATGAGATTGTCTGTGGATTTTGGAACTAACACAAGGAGAACTACTTGTGTTAATCGGCCAAGCAGGCACAGTTATTGGTATATGCCGATAATAATCTCAAAGTGGCCAAATATAATCTGAATAAGCAGCCTGCCTGACCTGGAAAATAGATCAGGAGGTACATGAAGAAAGTTTTTTTTTTTTTTTTTTTTTTTTTTTTTCTTCAAATCTGCCTATTGTTTATAGCTCACAGGGGTCTTGCGTGTCAGGGGGGAGGGATGGATGGTTTGGCCTGCAGATGGTCCAGGAAAAAGGGGGGAATTGTGACTGTGTGGGTGATGTGCAGGGAGATATTTAGAATTTTATTGGTCTGTTCCAGAGGACCCAGCTGCTAGGTCATTCCCTGCTGGCACACAGAGAGAGATGGGGCATTAATGTAGATGTCGATTTATAGAGCACATGAAGGCAAAAAAAAGATAGAAGAAAAGTGAAAAAATTAGAGGGAGAGGAAAAGAGTGGTAGAGAAAGGAAGATAGGGAGGAGAGAAAAGGAGGGAGGGAAAGAGAGGCAAGCAGTGAGTGAGTGAAATGTGTCCGCCGTGATCCATCAGCCCTGCAGCCACACTAATCACAGGTGGAATTCAGCGAGCTCTTTAAAATGCTGCCTCTCATTTCAAACCCTGCCCGCGAGCTCTCATGTGTGTGTGTTTAGAAGTGTGTCAAAAATCTCTCCGTGTGCCCTATTTCATGTATCTGTTTGTGTGTGAATTCCAGATGAGTGTGTATGAGTGAGTTGGTTTTTGTGGTTTACGAGGACATCGTTTTAGGTTACACACTGGTAATTACGAGGTTATTATACTATAAATGTGGTTTATGAGGACACCCTTAGTGTCCCTGTAATTCAAAAGTCTTAAAAACATACTAAACAATGTCTCATAACGAAAGGTGTACCAACGTGTGTGTGTGTGTGTGTGTGTGTGCGTGTGCATGCGTTTTAAATAGAGAGAAAGACCGGAATCTCACGAGATGGCGTGTGTAGGTTTGTGTACATGCAATGCATATTTCTGTTTGTGTGTGTGTGTGTGTGTGTGTGCGCACCTGTTTGTATGTGTGTACAAATCCCCCAGAGACAATATCTGGCTCAAACGGCACCAGTGATCACAGATTGTTCCGTTACTCTCAATTTGTGTGTGTGTGTGTGTGTGTGTGTGTGTGTGTGTGTGTGTGTGTGTGTGTGTGTGTGTGTGTGTGTGTGTGTGTGTGTGTGTGTGTGTGTGTGTGAGAGAGAGAGAGAGAGAGAGAGAGAGAGAGAGAGAGAGAGAGAGAGAGAGTGCGAGCGAGCAGAAGAGTTGGAGCGCAGAGGAGAGGTGTGTGTGTGTGTGTGTGTGTGTGTGTGTGTGTGTGTGTGTGTGTGTGTGTGTGTGTGTGGGAAAGAGGGCAGAGCGTCTTTGTGTCTCTACCTATCCCATCATCCTGCTCAGCTCAGCAGAGGTGACACCAAGGTGAGCGTGAGCGCTCTCTCTCCTTCTCCATCACACCATTACTGCCTCTTGCCCTCCCTTCCTCCTCTCCTTTGCTCTTTCTCTCTCTAGCTCTCTGCATGGCTCAGTGGCAGATGGAGGCTGTGTCAGCAGGGAGAAGTGGCCATTCACACACTTCTCTCTCTCTCTCTCTCTCTCTCTCTCTCTCTCTCTGTCTCTCTATCCGGATACTGACATTTTCTCTGATATGGATAGCTCCTATTAACTTATACCAATAAGTTAAAAAACACAAATTATTCGTCTGTCAATTTGCCTCTTTGTTTGTCTCTGTCAGGATGCACAGATTGAAACGGTTTGGCTGATTCTTAAAATGAATTATGTATGCTGATAATTGTTTAATGCTGTGGCAGACAACAAATGATAAGTGAAATCAGGCATCACATTCTAACATACAGTTGAAAAGATGAAAACAGTTTAGTTAAGAAATCCGACATGGAATTTGATCTATCATTAGTGCGTTTAAAAAAAAAAAAGTATTTTTTTTTTTTTCCGTTTGCTCGTGTGTGTTAGTTAATTTTTTCTAGATTTTGTTAGAATGAAAAATTCTAAAGTAATTTAACTATCTATTGTTTGTTCATTTTATCTGTTTTGGTTGTTTTAACTATCATTTGTTTATTCTATCTATCATTCGTTCTATTTATTGTTTGTTTGTTCAATCGTTCTAACTCCTTTGTTCATTCTGTCTATCATTTGTTCTATCTATTGCTTGTTCATTCTATCTATCATTTGTTTGTTCTAACTATTATTTGTTCATCCTATCATCTATCTGTCTGTCTGTCGTTCTAACATTCTATCTATCATTCTATTCATCTATTGTATTGTATTGTATGTATTGTTCTGTCTGCCATTCAATCTTTCGTTCTATGTATCATTCTCTGTCATTCTATGTATCATTTTGTATCTTTCAATCTGTCGTTCTATGTATCATTCTCTCTGTTATAATCAGTTGGTCCTTGGATGACTAGTTGGCTGCTCCTGGTTCAGCAACCATTAGTAGATAGTGATAGATCTTTCTCAGTTATGTCACATTGGTCACAGTTTATCTGGGTTTAATCCACAACTTTGCACAGGTGTGTGAGTGTGAGAAATGTGCGATCATCATTTCGTGTTAATACAGCTATTAAAACTCAAGGTGAGCGCAAGATAGAAAGGTCGGAAAGAGAGGGGGAGAGCGAGAGACTGAGGAGACGGCAGGAGGAACAAACGATGCACAAAGCGGGTGACAGCACAAGCTGCTTTAATATGTATGTATTGCAGGTTGATGGTTGATTTCATTAGCAAATCTCATTGTTATGCATGGATTGTTCTCCTGCAGCAAAATGAATATTGCATTCACACCACCCGTAGGTTTGGACAAAACAGTTTGGATTTTTAACAGCAGCCTTAAGGAAAAACAAAACATGCTTTATGTGGTTTTTCCCTGTTTCTCACTGGATCCAATTGATGGCAATTAAAAGCATTTAGCGTGTTGTCATTCACTAAATATGAGGCCTTGCGTAGAGAGAGGGGGTTTAATGTGTTTGCCCCTGGTTTTGTGTCTCTGACATGTTTAATTGTTACCAAATGCCTGTGTTTTGGCTTGATCTCTGTGTGTGTTTGGCTCTTTCAGCTTGGATTGAGTGTGTGTGTGAAAAAAGGAATTGATGTTACTGTGTGTTTGTCTTGTGTTTAAGGCAAGTCTGTATGACCAGCCTCAGGTTGGACCTTTAAGCTGTGCTGAGTCTTTCGTGAATATAGAGGTGTAGGTGTGTGTGTGTGTGTGTGTGTGTGTGTGTGTGTGTGTGTGTGTCAGAGGTATTAATAGCCTGACCAGACTCATGATTTTCCATCTGTTTTCACAGGAAACAGTCAGGACGGATTATTTGTCTTTCTTTCTTTCTCACTCTCTTTTCTTTCTTTTAATGATCTTATGGCTATTGCAGCACATCTCTGTTATTTAATGTGGATTATAGAAACATTTGAAATATGGATGTTACGCTTTCCATACAGATATTCTGGTTCCCATGCCATATTCATCAAGTGATTCAGGGAGACATAAAATAATTTCTAGACTTTGATTTGCTGTGAATCTCAATGATTAAAAGCCCATCCACCCACACACACATTCGCTGTGTTATTTATTTATTTTGAGAAATAATGTGCTGAGACTCTCAGCTTTTCTGACTAAAGGTTAGTCACACACACAAGTCACAAGAAACAAATTGTGGAAATGGATCTATGCTGGGTTATTGCATGAAAGCTCAAAGTTAGCACATGCAAACAAGAACAAGCAAAATGTGTGCAAACACATGAATGTAGATACACACATACACACAGCCTATATTCACTGTAGGTCAAAAGTCTTCGACCACTAGTGAGAATGCTTTTGCATTCTTTCTTTTCTAATTTAATACAACAATTTACATTTGACAATTTCTTTGTATTTGGTATTTCCAGTGTGCTTTAATGACAGCATGCTCTAGAGCTGGGATGGACTGCACAAGTTTGTGCAAAACCTGATGGTACATGTCATCCCAGCATGATTTGATAGTGTTCCAAAGAGCACCTTGTGAGCTTCAATGGATGCAAGGAAATCTGACCTTTTGTATGACCTATGGTCACAAATGTGCTTATTTGATTAGTGACAGAAATTTTACAGAATCTTAAATATTTATTCTGCATTTTACGTCATAACTTATCATTTTTTTTATTTTAATACAGAATTTACAGGTTTATATTGAGGTGACATATTTTCAATGTGGTCTCAGACATTTGGCTGTTGATATCTTTTGCAGTAGAGGCACAGATTGTGTCCAGCCATCTGCTATTGAAAGAGCACATGCTAGAGTGTCTGTCATTGCATGCGTTTTAGTGCTGAGGGAGACGGAGAGAGAAATGTAGAAAGAGGGAGAGACCTGTCACATGCAGCCACATTCTACAAACTGAAACACTTTTGCTTCGTAACTGTAGAGCTGAGACTTTAACGTTTAGTCTGATGTTTAAGTGATTGCATGTTGCTTCATATAGCTGAAGTACTCGAATGTGTGCATGTGTGCATATAACGGACTGCCATTAGTGTGTTCACACATATACTCGGTTTTTCTCAGTGATTTGCAGCATTGTAGCAGTACAGGAAGTGCAGAATCGACTTGTGGTAAGAAGTGAAAGTTCCACAAGTGTTGGAATGTGTGAGTGTGGGTTTACTTCGCTATACTTTAGGAACAAATGAATAGAGAGATGACCTGAGAATAGACAGATGCCTTGAAGTTTGCTAAATCTGACAAAAACTCCCTGTCCTCAAAGGAGAAAATATTAATTGAAGTAAGTAACATTTATATATAAAAAAAGTTTTTAGGATTATAGTTTGGGATTTGCATTAAGAATTTTTCTGTAGTAACTATAATTAGCTTTATTTAAAAACAATAGAAGTCTATGGTAATAAAATCTATTTGGATAGCTAGGTAAATGAACATATGTGCATGTGTGCGTGCGTGCATAAAGTCATATGTGCAGAGACTAAACACTATTTTACAATCAAAGCAAAAGTCATGAAAACCATTGTAAGATCTCTCTCTCTCTCTCTCTCTCTCTCTCTCTCTCTCTCTCTCTCTCTCTCATTGTGTGTGAGAGTGAGAGAGATAGTCGTGTGTCATGTTCTCTGATAACGTCTTGAAAGGATCAACATGAGCGGAATGTTTAAACATTGAGAGAATATTTACTGGTTCATCTCAGAGACACAGCTGTAATGTGTGTGTGTGTGTGTGTGTGTGTGTGTGTGTGTGTGTGTGTGTGTGTGTGTGTGTGTGTGTGTGTGTGTGTGTGTGATCTGATTCCATGCCTCATGCAGGTGATTTAGGAGACAATTAAGGGCTTAAACCATCAGCTAATTTTACCTCCACAGTCTATTACATTCATTAAACTACATTAGGATGATTCAGTCAAATGCATCATACAGGTTTATCTTTGAAGATGAGCGTGTGTGTGTGTGTGTGTGTGTGTGTGTGTGTGTGTGTGTTTTCTCCTCTGTCGATGCTGTGGTTTGGCGTGAGGGTATCGGGTAATATTACACTCTAAACAAACAGCGAGCTGCGCTCTTCCCTTGATCTGATCGTCTGTAATGGCAGACACTCACAGCTCTCAAAGATGGCTGCCTTGCAAGGATGACAGTGCGTTTGTCGTTCTCGCTCTGAGGAGATTGGAATGTCAGGATACGTGAGCCGAGCGAGAAAGAGAGAGAGAGACGGCTGTGTTTTCTTTCTCTCTGTATCTCTGCAGGCAGTCTTCCTGGTTGTGAGTGAGGCGTGAAGGATGTGTGCCACCCTTCCCCCTCCTCTTCCTCCCGCCCCTCTTTCATCTGATTGGCCGAGGGAACAGAAATGAAACTTCATTCGATTCCGTCTCCTCAGAGGTCAGCGACCTCTCTGAAAGCTCTAAAGACTGAGCACAGCATTTGGCTGTGGGACTGCTCAATGTCAATGAATGTTTAAAGAATATCTAAAAAGCTCAGAGAAAGAGAGAGAGAGCCCAAGTGGCATCCAGTTATCATCTCGGAAATAAATATGGTTATTTTGCTTGTATTTAAGTTTGTGTAATAATGTATTGCCTTTCTAATCATATAAAAAAAATTGTGTCTGATATTACTTCTGGTTCATTCATGACACAGGAAACGGAAGGTCAAGTGAGTGCATTAACCAGCGCAGTATGCATTGCTGCATATTTTGGAAAATGAAGGTCATCCTATTCCAGGTATATAGAAAATTTGCATACTATGCCCTGTATACATGATATAATCAGTTGAAATAGGAAGAGAAGTATGCTAGCATGTTTTTCCGAACACAGTCACTGTATCCCTGAGAGCTTTGCAGGATTCATGGTGAGTAACAGATCATCTAAAAAGTACATTCCCTGGTCCTTGCATCACACACAAGACGTTACATTTATGTTACACTTTCTCTAAGGGGAATGGAAGCAATTTAATTCCTACTACATAACACTAGAACGGAAAGCCACAGTCCTGCTCTGTGGCCGTTTTACCTTTCAGCAAGTATCTTAACCTCTGGTTGCTCCAGTGGGACTGCCTCTGTAATTAGTGTACTGTAAGTCACTTTGGATAAAATGTTTCTACTAAATACTACAATGTGGTGTTTTACACATGCCATTTAGGTTTATTTACATACTACATTGGGGTGGTGTGGTGTAGTGGTTAAAAATCTGCACTACCATGTAGGAAAGCTGCCAGGAGATAATTCATGTAGTATTACCAGTGTACCCTTGGGTTAAGCTTTTAACCTCAAGTAGCTCCAAGGGGACAGCCACTGACCTGTAATAAAGCATATTGTAAGTCCTTTTGATAAAAAGTGTGTGCTTTTGGCTACTTGCTTACTCTAGCTTCATTCTAAAACCTTGTAAGGTACCTTGCCATCTTCTGTCTACATAAGCAGCAACCTAATAGCATCCTGGTGTGTAACCTCACAACTGACTGATTTGGAATGTTCTACATAGGCAGCAACACAAAATAGTACTCCTCACATGAAGCACATGGGAGACACGACAGTTGATTCTGTTTGAAGTTAGCATGTTGCTCTGCTAATTATGGTAAATATTTGGCCAAAACAAGATATCTTAGTAGGTAACATATTTTTGCTGCTGCCTTCCTTTTGTAAAAGCCTGTCTAAAGTGCATCTGTGATGGATAAATGCTGCATAGGTTTAGGACAGAAATACTTTGTCATATGTTAATCAAATGTGGGGGTTAGAAGAGGGCTTTTTTGGGGAAGGGCTGCTCCTTTAATGCTCCTTACAGTCACCTGACAACACCCTGGATTGATTCAGTGCTGGATTTGTTTGGGAAAGAATTTGCTTTAGATTGGATTCCTTTATTTGGAAAGAGATAAAACAGGCCAGTAGTAAGTTCTCATGGTGAATGTCTGCTGTAGCTGAAACTGAATTCTGTTGGGGCTATTCCAATGCACGGTACAACTTGACAACTCGACACTGCTCACTTTTTTGGGGTATTCCACTGTGAATAGTACCTGGTACCTGATACTTTTTTAGTGCCACCTTGGTCGAGGTTCCAGGCGAGCCGAGCCAATACTTAACGTGTCATAAAAATCCTGCAGATCACTGATTGGTCAGGGAGAATCATCACTACCAGCGTCACTGGATTTCCAACACGTGACATCAACCCGCTAGTTTTAAAAGTTAGCAATGGCGATAATAGTATAATTTGTTCACGAGACGTTCATATTGTGAAAAAAGAAATGGCTGTGCGCAAAACCACGCCGTGGTCAGTAAACGAGGTGCAGATGGTCCACTCGTTAGCGATGAGCGAAACAATAATGTCTCATGAAGTGTATCAGCTGTTGGCCGCACACGGCTACCACCGTCCTACCAACAGTGTAGGGAAAAGTTAAAAAAACTTAAGTGACTACATCAAGGAAAAGTGGAAGTGGTTCATCCAAATGGACACTATCTAAACCTTCAAGCAATGGGAGGGAGAGTGCCCTGGACTGGTGTTGGATGGTATGTTTTATACTCTGCTTGAAAGCTTCACTTTATTTAGTTGATCAGCTACTGGAAGCTTGCTTCTAAAACAATCAGGCCAGTTTAACTGTTACACTTGTGTAAAATCACCATGCAACAACTGCTTTATGCAGCACAATGAGCTAGTAGCAAACAGCTAGCGTCGTGTTATTGTTTTGGTCAGTTTGTGTCGCGTTTAAGATGATGTCAAGGCAGTAGAGGTGGCGCAACTATGACGATCAGCCTATAATCCCACCCACGTTGAGGTGGCACTAAACTGCAGTGGAAATGCAAGCTCAGAAAAGTAAAGCGAGTAGAGTTGATGCGAGTCGAACCGTAACATGCAATGAAAAAAGGCCATAAGTGTCATGCTGTCTCCTAGAGCGGAACTTATCTAAACTGTGTGGATGGACACATTGCACGAATTCTTATTTTTCCACATACTTTGTGTGCTGCGACATTGTGTGTTGGTGCGATTTAATGAGTGTGTGAGCATTTCATTTGCTGTCCATTGTCACACTCAGCTGCTTCAAGGTTTATTCTCTCATTTTCTTTCTCTCTCTTAAGCTTGAATTGGGTTTAGCTTTCACATCTGTGTGTGGCAGGTGTAAGGCCCCTTGATTGGATGAAGTGATCAGATGAGAGGGAGAGGACAGAAATGCATATATAGAAGAAAGTATGAGGAGTAATCAGAGAGAAAACTATTTCTTTTGATTTCTGTCTCTCAATTTTTCTCTCACTTTCTGTGCTTCACATAAAGCTAAGTGTAAAATAATTTCTGAATTATATTGACCTCAGTCTGATTTTTCCCTGCTGGTTTGTATTTGCCACTAAAGGCAATTTGAGTGATTTATTGAAAGTCTTCGTGGTACTCATTTGGGCAGCATGAGATCAAATCTCTGTGGGGTTTTCAACTTGTTTATTCCCCCATTTTGTATATCTCCCTTGTCTGACACACCCAATTATGGTCTTGGAACCTCCACTGATGAGTTGAATCAGGTGTGTTTGATTATGGAGATATACAATATTGTGTAGCATTGGGGGGCTCCAGTAACAGAGTTGGGAACCACTTCTGTAGAGGGTTTGGTAAGGGACCATCTGAAAAGTGCACACATTGTGCTATAACATCAGCCACTATCGCACCCAACTCGACTCCAAAAATGGCAACCCTAAGTTTGGCACTCACAATGGAAGTGAATCAGGCCAGTTCATAAACTCTAAAATGCACACTGTTTCATAAATATAACCACAACCATGTAAATATTATACATGTTAACATGATTTTAGTGAGATAAAACTGCATAGTAACGCTATCTTTGTTATAATGAAACACTAAGTTATATCCAATATTAAACTTTGTTGTTATGACAGTGTAACTGGGTAAACCCTGCAATCTGGTAAATGCTGTAACGCCAGATAATCCCAGATTTTTCAAACCAAAATCATGTTAAAATGTTTACGTTAGAATGGCGCCATTCACACCATTGAATGTGTCTTACTTAAACTGTTATTTTTGCTGCTTAATTTCATTTTTTTTTTTAAAAAACGAGTCAGTTTTCTTTTTGAGATAATCAACATTATGCCACAAATGCTGTTGGATATATTGAACCTGGGCTTTTTATTGAACCTGGAACATTACTTTAACTCAAATAAAAGAGTGTGACCCTTTACTGTGTTATCAGAATTGTTATTGAGAACTGTGAAATTTAACCTGTATTAGTATTGACTTCTAATTGTTTGGTATCATGACAACCCTACTCCCCATCATTTTTCTGTCCTCTTTCTCCTCTCCTCTCAATAAACAAGGAAATATGTTAAAAATATAAAGACAACATGTTCTGCAAATCAGCAGTGGCTGATGAATCTTATTGATTTGATTGACATGTATGTAGGGTGAAGGTTACAAGTTACAGTGTCACTCCTTCAGAGTTTGGTGGTTTTATAACACAATACATGCAATAAGCTTCACAACTGATGTGGCCTGCTGTTTGAGCAAGACCTCCCCGAGGACAATCACTCTCCCGAGAGAGATAGTTGGACGGATTTCCACTTGAGTTTGTTCAGATGCGATCCTTCACTCATTAACTCTCTTGTAAATGAGCAGAAATGGCTTTAATGTCATCATGTGATGTGGTTTTTAGTTCTCACAGGAGAATGAGGTGGATTCGGCAATGTGTTGTCAAAATGAGCAGCCTAAATTTAGCATATTTGCCTGTATGTGTGCGTTTGTGTTTTGTCCTACCTCTTTGTGTTATTGTGGGGGGCTGTGAGACACTGGATGTTAATCATTTTCTACACGGGCAAAGTACACACACACACACACACACACTCGCACAAGCAAACTGCCAGGATCAGCCGTGATTACTCAGTTTTATTAAGAGCGTGTTTACAGCCTGACTTTTAGTCATTAGTCTCTGCCTGTAAACACTTCAAAATCTCATAAACAAACAAAGAGTGATTCAATGGCAGTAAATTGTGTTAAAGTAGAAAATCTTTTTATCACAAGATTTGAAATCGGTCCAAGATTATTTATAGCTACCATTAAACAAATCAAACAACGTTATGGTAATGCTGTTTTTTGCGTTTACATTTCATACACAAACAGGTGCGGGGGAACTGGTGGTTATTGGGGGCCCAGAGATCTCTCTCCTTCTGGGCCCTCTGAGGGTTTCACACCGGAGGAGCTCCTGGTAATTAAAAGACAATTTTGTGAAATTGATTAGATTATGCTAATCAGGAGAGATAATATCTAGAGAAGTGTGTGTGTGTGTGTGTGTGTGTGTGTGTGTGGGTGGATAAGTGTGCATGTGAGTGGGTTTGAATGATTGTTGAAGAGATGGCAGTCCAGTCGCCATTTCAAACCCCTGAATTCAGCATGCGTGTGTGTTGGGAGATCACACTCACGCCGCCATTTCACACAGCTCCGCTCGGCTGTCTCTTCCGCTCCTGAAATGTCAGAGCGATGTTCCCTGGACAAGGTGTGGGGATATGACAGCTGGCTGCTCACCTGCTGCGTGTGTGTGTGCATGTGTGCCCACACGCTGTGGTGCTTTTAACTGATCGTGTGCCTTAAAGCATCATGTCGCTGATAGATTTCCTCTGTCTTAAAAAAATAACCAGAATCTTTATTTAGGACAAAACGCTCAAATGAAGCTTATTTTGAGGCAGCAGGTCATTGCTACAGACTGACGATGAGACAGCCAATCAGATTCAGGCTCTCCCCCTCAGCACTATGACAGGCTGGCTGTCAGTGACCTTTGACCTACTGGATAAGTAATAGGGAAAGCCATCATTGACTGTAGAGACCTTGATGAAAACATATTTACACCGAGCTTGAAAATAATTCAGTTCATTTTCCTCTGAACTGAATAAAAGTATTAACATAAATAAGTATTCATCTCATTAGATGCACCATGGTTTCTTTGTGACTTGTTACACACATTTGCGCACACACTTACATTATGACTACATGTTATCATCAGAGATGCACGGTCTTGCCTGTATTTGGCTGGCAAAGCCACATAAAGTTCTCAAAGCCGGCTTTCTTTTGGGGAGAAACGAATCATGTGGAAGGCGCTCAAAGAAATGGAGAATACATAAAGTGAAATGAAGACTGTCTCTTTAAATGAACACCTTATTATGCCATTAAGTTAACTAAAGAATGAAGCTGTTCTAAAGTACAAGGAAAAACAAAGACAGCATTTTAGGTGGAAGGGAGAAGTGGATGTAAAAGTCAGAGACAGAAAGAGTGGGAGAGAGAGAGAATGGTGCCTGCAGGCTTGATTTAGCAAGGACAACAATACATGAGCTTGTTACACACAAATACACTGAGGCTGCTACACCTCCAGCTCACAACTACACATTTAATATGATCTCTCTATCTGGGCTCTTAGACCCACTTGTTTACAGTAAACTCTCCATCCACATCAGCACATCTTCACTCCTGCAATTTGTTAGATGGAACGCAGCAGTAACAGGAAACAGTTAAATCCTAGTGAGTGCATTTGCTGTCTGTTGTTTACATAGGCCGCAACTACCTTCTAATTGTCTATTCACTCTAGGGCTGAAACGATTAGTCGACTTATCGACAACGTCGACAATAAAAAATTGTTTTGCATGAGAGCAGCACTGCAGTTCGTGCCTGACTGAGGAGAGGAAGAATTACACAGCTCACAGTCCAGATGCACTCTAAACTTTCCAAACAGCTTCAGGTGATATAGATCACAAAGTATGAGGGAATTATAATGCAGTTGTATTTAATGCGTTCTATTTTTATTAAAGTTCAAATAAAGCGGAAGCAGATCATGTAAATGACTACAAACTTAGAAACAGGCATTTCTCTGTGTCAACAGTCAGCACCGCTTCTATGAATTGCGCGAAGTGTCCCGATCTAAGGGGGAAGAGATTGAAACTGCACCCAGCTGAAGCACGCTCATCCCTCGAGCGCATACGCTTAATGCAGCTAAATTTTAACGTGATTGCTCGCGACCTATTGCATCATAATATATGTGGCACTGTGTGTTTTATTATCGTGAAGAAAATTGTCATACGCAGCTTTATTAATACAAGAGTTTTTTTTTTTTTTGTTAGTTAGTTAAGGATGGATTGAAGTGAACAGAAAGGTGAGAGAAGGTAGTCTTCCTCCATTATACACTGCAACAAAATACGTTTTTTACGTTGTTTTCCAATAAAAATATCTAAAACGCCTTTAAAACAACATATATTTTCTTTAGCAGCTATAATGCAGAAGAAAAAATTGTTATCTGAGAATGTTGAATATAATTTAAAAAATACAAATATTTTAAAAATCCTTTAAAAAAAATGCATTCACCTGAGAAGCAGCATATTTAGACTTGCTTTTAGAGAATAGATCTTAAATATAGGTAGATTTGTCTTTACTGAACTCACAGGAGTATAACCAAGTGAAAAATACAATTCTATACATAATACACTTATTTAAGATACATTCTCTTAAAGCAAGTCTAAATATCTTTTATGTTGCTTCTCAAGTAAATGTATTTTGTTTTAAGGTTAAGACAATTTTAAATGGAAAACGAGACAAAAACATTTGATAAGATTTTTTGCAGTGAATTTCTTTACTGAATTAAACTTAATAAAAAGTATAATTTTTTTCCTTTAATTCAGTGAATGTCATTTAGAGGTATTTTTAAAAGATGATTTTGTCCTCTTTGTTGTTAGTGAGCACGTTTAATACAATCTTTTAAGTTGGGGCACAAGCTGACTAATCGGTTAAGCGCTAATGATTAATCATTGCAATTATCGCAGAATAGTCAAATAATCATTCTAATAATCATTAGATTAATCAATTATCAAAATAATTGTTAGTTGCAGCCCTAGTTCACAGCAAACACGTTGTTGCATCCATCTGAGCTGTCTTTTTGGACACATCTTGTGCATGAGCGTCATGTTTTTAAGACACTGTGTTTCATTGAAAGAACTACAGCAATCTTGAGATACCTGCATTCTGTTTCATTCGTTCAAGCTTTTTTTTAACGCAAGAACGCATTTGGTTTGTCTAATGACTAAAACGGCCACAGTGACTAATTTGGAACGCTCCACAAAGGCAGCAACTGTGCACACCACACAAATTCCACCTGTGGCATGAATCGCACAGGTGACTGAATTAACAATTGATTCCAATAGAGTTTGCAGTTAGCATGTTGCTAAGCTAACAATTTGATGCTCTGATAAACATAAAAAAACGTAGAAAATGCAAATATTGGGTGAACGTTTTTTAAGCTGAACTTTTCTGTATTTAGTGTAGTATTCATAATCTTTAACTTTGAGTTGGTCCCATAATGGATACATTTTTTCAGTAAGTTTGTTCTTCATTAAGGATACATTTGATACTGCCAGAGATAATGGCAAAAGCAAAATAACTTGGGCATGTAGGCAGCATAATTATGATGCCTTCTATGGCATTTGATGTCTTAAAATGCTGTCTAGGTAGATAGCTTATTAGGTGTCAGAATTGAGCTGGAGTGAAGGATTTGGGCCTGTCCCATCTTTACCTTCACATCTCTTTTCCTGTCCTACTCGAACCTTTTCAGTAGCTCTACAGGCGCCTGAAAAATCACGCAAGTGGCTATTCTCATCTGCTCTATCAATGTTTCTCGCCATTCCGCCCCCCTCTCGCTCCTCTTTGCACTTTCTTTCCAGTCAGCTTCTCTCTCTTTCTCGGGAGGGAAGGAAGCTGATGCAAATGGGTGGGCTGCAGTGTAATCCAGGGCCTGGGAAGGTCTTTGGATCAGACTCGGTGTTCCGTATCTTCTGTCCCTCGGCCTTGACGCCCCCTGGCCCACTCGCCTGCCTGCCTGCAGTCCTTGGCAATGTCATCATTCCCTCATAAATCCCGACTGCATCCACCCTGACCCCTGAGACTGGCTCCACCAACACTACAGGTGATTTGACAACTCACTGTAGAGACCCACTGATTCCAGTTAGTCCTCCCAGATTAGTTGCAGGGTCCCCTTATGTGTATATCCATTTGTGTGTGTGTTTCCATACGTGTGTGGGATTCCACACAGTTTCCATGGCTTAACCCACCTTTGTTTTAAAGAACAGGATCAAGAGTGCAACAGTAACGGTGTAATCCGATGCCTGTTTGCCGCCAGAGCGCTGGGTAATCATAATCGCCTTGAAATATTGTTACAGTTTTGCCATGTGTTCGTCCTGCCACTTAGAGAATTCTCTGGAAGGCTGCCGGCACAGTAGAGGAGGCACAGACTCCGAGATGGGCAGCAGGGAGGGCTAGTTTGGGTATGCAGATGTGGGCTGTTTTTTTAGACTGGTCTGTCTGAGGAGGTCATGGCTGAATTAGAGGATCATATTACAGGGGTGTGATGCACAGAGCCGAGGAGGAAATATCAGTGTGCGTTTTAAGCTAAAATTAGGCAGATGGTTAGACAGGTCTGGATTAAGCCTGGAGGACAGAGAGAGGGTAGAAGAAACAGTGTGAGAACAAGACTGAGGAGGACAACATTTAAAACAAAAATTGTTCAAGTAATTTTTAGTTCTCGTTTAATTTCAAGTCAGAAACTAAAGACCTTCAGTTGTTATGTGAGATTATGTTTTATGTGTAATTATGTGAAATGTCACTTAAAATGTGTCTGTTTTGGTAATATTTTGCTTGATTTTTATCTCTAGACTAGGGGATTCACTGACTAGTTGTCTAGTTGATTAGGTAAAACACCAGTTGATGCTTTGTGCCTGTGCCAATTAGTCCTCACATGACCTCAGTTGCACTAGCACTTGTTCTATAGATGAATTTACTGTTGACAAAAAAGCACCGCCACTTTCGGGTTCTTTTGGCAGCCAGAAAAGAGCTGTGTTCAATACTTAAAAATAATTCACCATTATTTTGGTGCCTTGCACAAATTGAGCTGAAAGTACCCCAAAAAATGTTGTTTGTGGGGTTGAAACGCCCTATTTCCTACAGATTATGGAGATTTGGGCTTTCCATCAGGATATAAAAAAACTCAGGTTTTGACAAATCATGACATTTAATTGATTACCATTATTGTTATCGAGTCTGCTCAATTGACCAGCAGCAACTTTTCATGAAGAAACTGAACATACTCTGATTGCAAACAGCTGAATTTGTTTTTTCCCCCAAAGTGCAATAGTTGTGTCTGATATGAGGTCAAATATGATCTAATGATGATCTTGGATGAACAAAACCCATGCAAGGTCTAACAGAAAGAACGGGACCCTGTCTCCCCTTGCTACTTTTTGTGAAAGGATCGAATAAAAATAGGGGTATGATTCTCACTTTTCATACGAAAGGTCCCAGGTTCAACTACCGGACGAGCCGCCATATTGTTTCTACCTGTGGCTGAAGGGATGCAACAAAAAAGGACACGCAAGTACAAAATTAAGGCCTGAGTATACTTGACACGAATGCGCACAAAGTTGAACGTGAGTCTGTCAAAGTATACTCCATATAACTGTGCGCGCAAACACAGGCGGTTGGCGCATGCACGCTGCAATTGCTATGAGACACCAGATTATCAATTTAGGAGTTTAGCCACATAAATATGTCTATATTCCTTCATACTCATGTTATACAAATGCAGGACAAGACCACCTCACTCATGCGCTGTTGACTTGAACATCCACTGTTGTTGTTTTTACCTTTTTCTCCTGATGTTTAGAGGCAAATACATCTTCTTCTAGTGCTTTTCCGTGACTCAAAATGTGAATGTTGCCACCTTTTGGACCCACTAATTAGTGCAAATATCTCCAACCGCATGCGCATACTGTCTTAAATAATCTCCATACGTTCATACATGAAAATGTAAATTGCCATGGGGATGTTGTGACTGCGCAAATGAAAACAACCAAGTTTCAAAGTCTAACATAGAACACACAGCTTGCTCTGGAGTAGTCCGAAGCCCTGTTTTTAAAGGGCCCAGAGATTCCCAGTCCAGGTGTATGCGATGAATCAATTTGGATGGAGCAATTAATCTCGAGTGCACTGAGGACACCCTTACATTATATTTACTTTTAGCCATTTAGCAGATCCAAAAATGATCCTTTTATCCAAAATGACTTGCAAATGAGGAAAATGGCAAGCAATTTGTTATACAAACTTCAGCAACATCTACCTGGGTAGCTCAGCAAGTATTGACATTGACTACCACACCTGGAGTCACAAGTTCGCCAGTAGTTCTAAGCAACCAAATTGGCCCAGTTGGTAGGGAGGGTAAAGTCACATGGAGTAACCTCCTCGTGGTCGCTATAATGTGGGGTTCTCACTCTCGGTGGGGTGCGTGGTGAGTTGTGTGTGGTGGGTCCGCAGTAAAGCGCTGTAATAAGATGTGCAGATTTACGGTCTCGGAGGCAACTGAGATTCGTCCTCTGCCATTCTGATTGAGGTGAGTTACTACACCACCATGAGGACTTGGAGCACATTGAGAATTGGGCATTTCAAATTGGGGAGAAAATTATTTTTAAATTAATAAAAAACAACATCTACCGTGTACTGCCAAGCTCTCAAGGTGGCTGGAGTAGTATTGGTGCTAGCACAGAAGAAAGAGACAACTATTTTTATTTATTTATTTTGTGTACAGTAAGTGCAAGTTATGTTCAATAGTAAGTGCAGTTAGTGTGGATTGGTTAGTGTTCACAGAACAGATTTTTTTTTAGCTGATTCTAGATTGTTGAGATGGTATCAGCAAATAGTGTGGATGTTGGAAGCTCATTTCACCACAGTGGAACAGAGAAAGTGAAAGATTGTGAAATAGACTTTGAGCCTCTATATGATGGGACCACCAGGCGCCGTTTGTTCATAGATCGCAGAGAGTGAGCATAGACCTGGAGAAGGGAATTGAAGTAAGAGGGTGATGTTCCACTGGCTGTCCTGAAGGCCTGAGTCAAAGCTTTGAATTTGATGTGTGTAGCTACAGGTAACCAGTGAAGTGAAATCAAGAATGGGGTGACATAAGCACTTTTTGGCTGATTGAAGTCCAGATGGGCTGCTGCATTCTGGACCATCTGCAGTGGCTTAATTGTGTTAGCTTGGAGGCCAGCCAATAAAGCGTTACAGTAGTCCAGTCTTGAAATGACCAGGAGCTGTGCAGCATTTTCAGCCAGAAAAGGTCTGGTTTTCCTGATGTTGAGGAGCGTGAATCTGCAAGACCGGCGGTTGATGAGATGTGGGCGGTAAAATTAAGCTGGTCATCTACCACCACTCCCAGGTTCCGAGCTCTTCTTTTCTCTACAACTATTCGATGACATAGCCTACTACAATCACATAGTATATAATTGTATATAATAATCTTCATAAAAATGAAACCAACAAAAAGCATGAAAAAACAATGCACTGTTCCTCTTGATTTTACTTTATTTTTACATTTAATTTTATAGAGCAAAAATGATGTTTCAAGCAGAATTCTTTTTTTTTTGTGTGGAATACCTGTATTAACTATGTCTAACTGGATTAACTGTGTATGCGCTTTGTTCTTTTAAAAAAACCACACATAACAGCCAAAGCACAGTGGTTGATTAACAGGTGAGTAGGCAGTGATTCGTATTGATAAGCCTTTACACTACAAGCCCAATGTGGTCACATACGCTTTCAACCACATTTGACCACCTCGGAATGTGGTTGAAATGGACAAATCTCAAAACATTTTAGCGTTATAATATCAGGTGTAAAAGAGACCTTTTTTTTTTTTGTGGGACTGACACCATCAACACATCACCCCAAACTCTCTCTCTCTGTGTGTGTCTTTCTCACTGTCTCTTTAGCTGAAAATGAATCTCTAATTTCACAGTTATCATCATAACCTCACAATTAATAATGTACAGTTATTCAAAGAGCCAATCTTTAACTTATTAATTGCTGCCTTTTCTCATTCACACTCTCTCTAACCTCTGTTTCTTTTTACTCTCTCTCCTCGCACATGTTTATTTGAAACGCCACTTCTATCACCCTTTCCATGTAGAAATATGATGACTCTTGTGTTATTGCACTGACACGCTGATTTTACTCCCTTTTGAATGTTTAAATCATCCCTTGAGCTAGACACTGTCAAACACACACTCTGTCTCACACTACACACACGTTACGGAGTCTATGGGGAGAGTGGTGCGTAACCGCACGCCTGTCTCGCCAATCATGGTTGTTTTCTTAGCTGTTGTTTTTTTTTTTTTTTTTTTTTGCAGTGATCAATAGAAGGTATTTCTGGTCTGTCCGATCTGAAACAGGAGATGGATTTTCTCATCAGGTTTATGCTTGAATGTAAACACACACACATACAGGAGGATAGGATGTGTGTTCCTCTTTTTGGCTTAGCTGTAAATCATCTTTATGATGGTAATACAGCTATAGATCAGTGTGTGTTGATGGAAGGAAAACTGAAGTGATGAATTTGTGTGTAGGGTAATTATGTTTCTGTTTTTTGTGTATGTAATTTGACAGTATGTCTGTGTGTGTATGCTTGCAAGTATGTTTGAGTGCATCTCTTCAGTCACTAAATTTTGTTGGAAGTTGAAACATGTGTAACATGCTGTGTGTGTGTGTGTGAGAGCGTTAGTGAAAGAGAGAGAGTATTTGTGTGGATTTGCACAATGTGTTTGTGTGGATGTTAATGGAGATGGCACAGGGACATTGAGCATGTCACGCACACACTTAAACACACACAGCTCCCTCTGTAATGGAGTGTCTAAATATATCCGGTTTTTGCCGGATCCACTGCCTCCGGAGTGAATAAGAAATGGGCTTTAGTGAAGGACAGAATATCTTTCTCACATGCACACACACAAATTCACACTCCTTTCTTGTCTTTCAATCTAACATTGTGTCTACACTGCAAGCAAGCGACAAGATGTGACAAAATTAGATCAGTAGTTATAAAAACTAGTGTTGTCACACTGCATTGCTTGCTCTTAGTGTAAACTGGGTGTAAGACACCTGCACACATACTTATTAAAGCACAAACATACTCTCACTGTCTCAGCACACACTCACACTGAGACTGCTGTAGCATGCTAAATATCTAATGATCCACAATGGTCCCGCTGGGATATTATGGAGGTCAGGGAATGGCGATGAATCTGGTGAGACTCTTTACGCTGCTGGACGAACAAATCAGCTTGCACGTCTCATTGACGGTCAGCCTGCCTATTACCTTTGTGTCAAACTCATGTTTTGCAACATAGGTCACGCAGTCTTGAAATATAGAGGAAAACGGCTCAAAATGAACATTAATCTTTCATTTCTTTGCAGATTTCTTATATTTATATTGATGATTTACTCTCTCTCTCTCTCTCTCTCTCTCTCTCTCTCTGTCTCTGTCAAAATTAACATGTTAATAACGTGCAATATTCCTTTGACGCCACTATTTTTTTAAAGCATGTCCTTAATATGACCTTATTAATTTACCATGCATTTACCTTCGTGAAAGCAGATGTGGGAGACATTATGCTGAGACCTGTACCAAGCATTTTATCAATGTAGCAAAGCTGGGGAACATTTTGAATGAATTATGCACACAAAAAACACAGTTAGATAGTGCTCGTAACATGACTGCAACAGCCATTTGAACGCCTGCCTTGCTCTGCGGACCAGAGTTTAAGTGTTGGCCAACGTGCCCAGGAATGATAAAGTTTGCCGGATAAATTGGAAAAAATCAGTTCATGTCTAAGCCTGCACATTTGAAGCTCTAAATTATTTTGAATTCTGCTCGTAATATAATATTTGTGCTTAGATTAAATGCAAGAATAATTAAGAGAAATGGTGCGCGTTTTTAAGAACTTTCATTTTCTTGTACTTTTTGCGCTTAATCATGCAATAATGCACTAACATAGGCTTAACAATTAATGTGCCATCATACCAGAGTCTCTCCCATGAAATCCAAACACAAGTGGTTAAAAAAAGCATAATACGACCAGTTATAATGGTGATGTGTCTCGCTTGTCCCCTTGTGATTGAAACACCCCAATGGGTGCAAGCCATTATTTTATGTTGTTTGTTTACATGTTATCATGAATTAGTTTGTGCATTAATTTCGGAATCTACTCACCTGTTAATCAACCGATGCGCAAAAGGAAGATTTTTAAACTGGCACGCGAGATCATGCAGGCTGCATTTGAACTTACAGCTAGTGGAAACCTTCATGCACACAGTCTCCAAATTTCTGTCACAGTGTATCTGCATAATGGTGCGTTTTGATAGTGCACTAGCCGCTGTAGAACAGCAGAAGATGCTGGAACCCTGCAGGTAATCCACACTCTCATTAGCCCATTTAATCCCACCGAAAGGGGTGAAAGGAGTCTAAAAGTAGTTGTTGATGTATTTTACACACATGAGCATGAGTTTTGTTGTAATTAATGGTATTTATAAAAATGGATGAAAGAATAAAATATCTTTAATTAATAGCAATTTAATACATTTCTTATTTGCTGGAATCTGTTCTTTTAAAATATTAAATGTTTTTATAATTTGGTAACAGACTTTTGAGGGAAAACTACTTTCTGTGTGTTGAATGGATCTATCCTGGATGGGTGTCTGGGCATGGCCAGCAGATCCTGTTGTGTGTGTGTGTGTGTGTGTGTGTGTGTGTGTGTGTGTGTGTGTGTGTGTGTGTGCGTGCGTGTGTGTGTGTCGGCACCATCCAGCCTAAAGGAATGTGTGTGTGATACTCTCCAGTTGACTTTAAGTGCGGAGATCATGAGATCAGGACAAAAGCATTCACATGGAGCCTCCATCCGCTATTTCACACGTCAAGAAAAAGCTGTGCTCACGAAGTTGCAAAACAGACACGCACTTAAAGTTTGGGATGAGAAGAGGACATGATGTGCCCTTGTTGGACAGAGAAACTTTCATGTACTTCTGTCTATCAAGTCCCACTTTGCATTGTTTGTGTGTCATTGTTGGGGCAGACGATCCGCTCGGTATATCTGCTGATCTGTGTTGCTGTGGAAGCAGATCTTGTAATTTCTCATTGGACGACAGAACAGCTCATGGACGAGAGGCCGATGTATCCCAGCATGCAGCTTTCTACCATCTGTCACGAGCCCTTTGTTTGGGTGTGGGTTAAGTTGCTGGTCTCTGGTTACTCATAACACGCAAAGACATACACCCATACAAATTACAACTTTCATCACATTCACGTCCAGGACTTTTTTTATTTTGCAGTTTTGCGAACTTTGTCACGGTGGAATGGGGGTATTGACATGATCGGTGATACTGGTCAGTTTGGCTCACATTCGGAGAAACATGGCACAGAGCCATGGAGAAAAATTTGCAGCTTTTAGCTCTCAGAAATCAATTTTATCAGTTCGACCCTTCCACCCTGCTTTTCTTAAAAAGCTCTAGATTATTCATCCCTGTTGAAGGGCTCACACACACACACACACACACACACACACACACACACACACACACACACACACACATAAAATTGAATACCCTCTCACTCACGATGAGATGTCGGAAGAAAGCAAGGTGAATCCCACACCTCTTTGTAAAGGCCACCACCCACATATCATATCTCCTCGCCAGCTACCATCTAACCCTCCCCTCCCTGATTTAGAGTCTGGTGTTTCTAACACGGCGCAGCACAAGCTCTCTCTCTCTCTCTCTTTCCGTGCAACCTGGGACACTGACGGTGATGTGAATGCCAGTGTCACCAAGCAACCGTGTCTTGCGACAGGCAAAGCCATCTCAGAGAGCTGCTCCAGCCAATAGCATAGTCGGTCACAATCAATGAGTCACAAGGGCCGGGGGAGATGGATGTATTTGGACACTTGTTAACTTGAATCTCACACTCTGCATTTATTCCTTTCAGATCATTTGTGTATGCTTGGAAAATAGAATTCTGCATCTTGATGCTGGTGTTCATGTGTTCTTACCTTGTGCTACCTGTAAGAATGAGCATGTATGCCACTGCTGCCTGATATAACATTGAATTGTCTGCAATATAAGGTCAAAGGTCGCTGTTCCCCTGTCGCAGGTCACCAGGAAGGTTGCAGGCCTGTGGGCACATCAGTGGGTGTGCGTTGAGTGTGTGCTGATTGTAGAAAATTGAGTCTTCGTGTCGGTGTGGTTGCTGGTGCGCTCTGATTAGCACTGATCCATGCTGACGACTCTGTTGGCAGATTAGCATGGCTAGCATTGGCCATCTGTTACCACTGGCTATAAGAAGTGAGAAGTTTGGGTCACGTACACACACACACACACACACACACACACACACACACACACACACACACACACACAGTTACTTAGCTATATAAATGGGCACATACCAGAGACTTGTATTGGTTTTATATAAAGCTAATTATAATTAATATAGGCTAATTTATAAAGTTATATATAGGCCTATAAACTTTTAATTTGATTGATAGCCCTAGTTATTTACTTTGTTTGAATTGCTTTTACAAACAAATATGCCCCTGGATGTCCCCAAAGGAAGGATTTGTCAAATTTTAGCTCACTTTTGTCTTGCAGTACAGCCAAGTATGATACACACAGATGAGCCAAAACATTACGACCACTCACAGGTGAAGAGAATAACGTTGATCATCTCCTAACAAGTTCACATGTCAAGGTATGGGTTGATTTAGATAAGTGAACAATCAGTCCTTGTAGTCATCGTGTTGAATGCAGGAGAAATAGGCTGGAGTAAAGACTTGAAGAATTTGACAAGCCAAATTATTATGGACAGATGTTTGGGTCAGAGCATCTCTGAAACGGCAAGGCTTGTGGTGTGCTCCCGGTCAGCAGTGGTAAGTACCCAACCGACAGTGGTCCGAGGAGGGACAAACTACAAACCGGTAACACGGTGTTTGGCGCTCAAGGCTCATCGATGTGTGGGCAATGAAGGCTATCTTGTCTGTTCCGATCTGACAACGTTTTTAATGAAGGTTATGGGAGGAATGTGTCACAAGTGTGATGCTCTGGGCGATGTTCTGCTTGGAAATCTGGGTCTGGCCATTCATGTCAATTTGACACGTACCCCCTACATAAACATCATTGCAGATCAGGTACACCCCTTCTTGGCAATGGTATTCTCTGATAGTGGCCTCTTTCAGCAAGATAATGTGCTCTGCCACATTGCACACATTGTTCGGGAATGGTTTGAAGAACATGATGAAGAGTTCAAAGTGTTGCCCCGGCCGCCAAATTCACCAGATCTTAATATTACGCCTGTGGTCATAATGTTTTGGCTCATCTGTGTACATACACTCCACCCTATGCCCTGCCTCTCTCACTCTCTGTTTTTATTTTGCACACACACTCAAAAACACACTCACACAATTACTTACACACTCTTCCAAACACAGCAACCTCAGCAGTATATTTCACTGCCTCAGGAGTGATTGATTTTGAGGTTAAATTAAATAACACACAGCTCTATGTAGTGTCTCTCTCTGGAAGGACTTCACTTTCATGAGAATCAAGTCTGTTATTTTTGGCTGATGAGAGAGCCAGAGGTGTCGTCCATATTGCACGGACTAAATGTATCCCACAAAGCATTAGCATATAATTCACTCATTCGCGGGATCTGGGACCTGCTGGTTTTCCCGCAATCTCATTGGCTGCGTGCACTAAGGTAAATTAATTACGCAGCTCACGGAGATTACGATGCCTGCCTTCCAGTGCCACAGTGGAAGATGGCTAATTAGCAATAAAATCTGACTAATTCTGATGCCAAATCTGTTTTAATTTCTGATAATTAAGTCAGGATTGGATCCTTTAATACTCTGACATACTATTATTGTGGTAGTCATGGTTGTTGTTATGAATTATTTTGAGGCCCTCGCTTGTTACTGTTGATGTTTAAGGTAATCAGGCTAAGTGACTAGCTGAAGAGAGGTAGACAACCGCAATAACTCTCTCTCTCTCTCTCTCTCTCTCTCTCTCTCTCTCTCATGTGAAATGCATGGTTTTACATTCTAGAAAATAAAATCTTTCCTCAGCATCTTTGTACCTTTTTCACAGTAGAGTATATATATCTGTGGAAGAAGAGGTTGGATGGACAACAAAAAAAATTTCCACACAAAGCTTTGTTCCTGTTTGTGTCATTAGGTTATAATTTGGGAAAATATTTAATAACCTCCATTTGGGGAAATTTGGAAAAATGATTCAAATCAAATTAATCGTGTGTGTGTTTTTTTTTATTTTATATATATATATATATATATATATATGGTACCGTATGTCTTTACTTAGTTAGATAGTATACGTGTGGGTGTTTGTACATACTTAGCAATACTTCCTCAAAGGTAACAGTGATTCATACAAATTTTTTAAATATTCTGAAAATGCTATATGTTTTTTGAGGAGTAAAGGGTTTGGTTTTTATGTTATAATTTTAATAAGCTTTATATACTGATAGAGCAATAGAGGTCTATGGGATGTCTTCATTAGATAGCAACGTAAACATGAGTTTGTTTGTATGTGTTAAAAGTAAAAAGGTAGCAACACTTAATTGGAGAATTTAATTGAACCAGCATGTTTCAGCATACAGGCCTTTATCAAGTGTCTGTGTGTGTTAGCAAGAACTTCACAGAGAACATGACGTGCTCTTTCTACCTTGAATTGTGAAAGATATGTGTAAAAACGTTTTTAAGAATGAGATTATACAGCTCTGGAATAAATTAAGAGACCACTGAAAAATGATCTGTTTCTCTGGATTTACTATTTATAGGTATGTGTTTGAGTAAAATGAATATGTTTGTTTTATTCTATAAACTACTGCCAATATTTCTCCCAAATTCCAAATAAAAATATTGTCATTAAGAGCATTTATTTGCAGAAAATGACAACTGGTCAAAATAACAAAAAAGATGCTGTGTATTCTGACCTCGAAATAAGTTCATGTTCATTTTTATAAAACACAATACTAATGTTTTAACTTATGAATAACCCTGATATCCAATCACAGCTTTCATGTGTCTTGGCATGCTCTCCGCCAGTCTTTCACATTGTTGGGTGACTTAATGCCACTCCTGGTTAAAAAATTCAAGCAGCTCAGCTTGTGGCTTTTGATGGCTTGTGTCCATTATCCTCTTGATCACATTCCAGAGGTTTTCAATGGGGTTCATGTCTAGAGATTGGACTGGCCATGACAGGGCCTTGATCTGGTGCTCCTCCAGCCACACCTTGATTGTCCTAGCTGTGTAGCATGGAGCATTGTCCTGCTGGAAAATCCAATCATCAGAGTTGGGGAACATTGTCAGAGCAGAAGGAAGCAAGTTTTCTTCCCGGATAACCTTGCACGTGGCTTGATTCATGCATCCATCACAAATCTGCCCGGTTCCAGCCTTGCTGAATCACCCCCACATCATCACCGACCCTCCACCAAATTTCACAGTACAAGACACTGTGGCTTGTTGGCCTCTCCAGGTCTCCGTCTAACCATTAGATGACAAGGTGCTGGGCAAAGCTGACAATTTGACTCATCAGAGTAGATGACCTTACTCCAGTCCTCTACGGTTCAATCCTTATGGTCTTTTGCAAACCTCAGCCTGGCTCTTCGTTGCTTCTTACTGATGAAGGGCATAATTTTTTTTTTAACTTTGCACAAATTCAGCCCTGCCCTTAGGAGCCCGTTTCGAACCGTCCTCACCATGTAGTTCACCCCAGCTGCCTTTTGCCATTCTTTTTGTAGGTCACTTGATATCGTCCTATGGTTGTTGAATGACATTTGAATGAGCTGGCGGTCATCCTGGTCAGTGGAGAGTAATTTTCGCCCTCTGCCGGTCTGTAGCTTTGTTGTCCCCAATGTCTGCTGCTTGACCTTTTTCTTATGAACCGCTGTCTTTGAAATTTTAAGGATGGAAGCAACCTGACACTCACCGTATCCCTCTGCCAGTAAAGCCAGAATTGAACCCTTCTTTTCCTCACTGAAAATTTTCTTTTCAACTTTTGGCATGGTTATTTTTTAGTTAAATTATTTTGAAGTACTAGTAGCACTGTTTTTGCCATCCAGCTTGTCCTATTGCAAAAGGGCAGTGATGACCACAGCAGTGGTTTTTAAACGTTACCTCATTAAATAAAATTGGGTTCAGGTGATCACCTTATCAGCACCTAATTAAGTAGAAATGAAGTGTGCTTGTGTTAGAATTCAACAGACATTGGAATGGAACGGCTGCCATACATGTTGAGATGCTGATATAAGAACATTTTTGGAGTGGTCTCTTAATTATTTCCAGAGCTGTATAATTCATCCTTTGTTTGCTTCGCAGGTTATTTAGGGTAGAATTTCAAACTTGCACTCATTATGCCATGAACTTGAGCTGGCAGGGTCATGACCTGGTGACCTCTGTCCTTTGGAAGGCAGGGTTCAAGAGAGGAGAAAATAGTTAGAAATCTGAGTTGGAGGGATGATCTTAAAGACAAGGGAGAGAATGACAGGTGAAGAGAAAGAAGGAAGGGGTGTCACAATCACATTGGCAGATTGTGGCCCCTTCCACTGTTTACACCAAAATGCAGACAAACTTTCCTTGAGTGAAAGAGTGTGTGTTGTACTAGTTGGCCCCCCAGCATTGCTCTTGGGCAAGGGGTGTGTGTGTGTGTGTGTGTGTGTGTGTGTGTGTGTGTGTGTGTGTGTGTGTGTGTGTGTTGTGTATGATTGTGTGTGTGTGTAGCAAAGAGACACACGAAGGAGAGCAGCTCAGGGGACAGGCCACGAGTGTTTGTTTGTTTGTTTGTTTGTTTATTTTATATATATATATATATAAAATAAACAAACAAACAAACAAACAAACACTCGTGGCCTGTCCCCTGAGCTGCTCTCCTTCGTGTGTCTCTTTGCTATATAATATATATAATATATATATATTATTTTAACAGAATAACAATCCGTGTGTTTCACCACGTTCCACATGCTTTCATCAGAATCTCACAATAAGATTTGTATTCGAGCCAAGCTGAATATTTCTAAACTTTAAATATGCCCATCATAAATGGTTCATGAGTTGGATTCTTTTCATAAAGATTTTTATACTCAAATCACATGCAAACAGCAGCTAATCGTATTTTCATGTGGAAGTATGTGTGGAATTGCATTTGGTGAGAGAATAAGAAACTCAGGAATGCTTGTGGGTTTGTGTGCACTGTATAAGTTGGCTGCATGCTCACAAGTTTGTGCGTCTGTATTCAATATGCGTCTCCCCAAAATGTGAAATCTCCACAGAAACAGTTAAAGGCATAATTTGCCTGTTAAGCACATCAAGTGTGAGAAGGCTTGTTTTACGCTGTGTAAATATGGCTGTGAATAGTCTTGTAAATCAGCGCACTGCTCACTTTGTGCGAGGAAGTGTGTGTGAATGTGTTTAAGCCTGTGTCAGTCTCTTGTCTGTACTCTTGAAGGGGGTCTCGACAGTGAATGAATGGTTAACGTGACATGCCGAAAAACCCTCTGCCCAAACAGGACTTTAATGTGTAGTCTTGTAGAAATATGCTTGCAGGGTTGGTACGACTTGTGAGCAGACGTGTGTGTGTGTGAAGGAAACTGACTGGTGTTAAATAGAAATATTGTTCATGGCAAGTGAGATGTGAAAGGAAGAGTGGCAGGCCGTATGCGTGTGTGTGTGTGTGTGTGTGAAATTTGTATGTTTTTGAGCACGCTCTAATTATCGATTGGATTGTGGTTGACAGATATGGAGTCTGTAGAAAGGCTGGCCTCGCCTTCCTCCAACCCGGCCTCCGTCCACGCCACAACCTCTGCATCGTCAACTTCCTCTTCATCCTCTTCCTCATCCACAGCAGCCTCCAATGCCAAGAGCAGCTTAAACCACGGAGCCACAGCGTCACTCAGCACATGCGGTAAGAAAACATACACACACACACACACACACAATCTTTCATACCCTGATGCAAGGGTTGCTTATTGTTGCAGACGGAAAAGTGCTCAGTCAAAACTGAAGCACAATCATACACACTAGCACATCGCATGCTTTGAACACATCTCCCAGTTTAGTCTATGGGGTTGGCAACAGATTGCAGACCGATGTCATCAGGGACTTCTGTTCCTGTCTGATGAAGCATAATTATTTCCTCTCTGAGTGACCTCTGATAAAGCACATTTTTTTCGACTGTTTTAGTCTTGTCTGATAAGGCACAAGTGTTTGGCGTCTCTCTAAAGTCTAGATTTTTAAAGGAATAGTTCAAATAGTTTTAATAAAATTCTGTCATCATTTACTCACACTTATGTTGATGCAAACCCGTATTAAAGGAACATTCCGGGTTCAATACAAGTTAAGCTCAATTGAGGCACTCACAGTGGAAGAGAATTGGGCCAATTCGTAAACATTAAAATACTCACTGTTTCAAAAGTATCACCACAAGACATAAAATTGCTTACTAGCATTTTCTGTGTAAAGTTACAGCCAATTTTGCAACTTTTTATGTAATGTCAACAACTCCTAATACAACTGTAAAAATTATGGTTTCGACAACTTTACAGCTCAAATAATAACTTAATATTAATATATGGTGCTTTAATAAATTAGGAGCTTCACATCTCTACCTTTTAAACCCTCCAAAAATTGCCCACATTCACTTCCATTGTAAGTGTCACACTGTAACTTTGATTTTTGATTTTTTTTTAAAGGAGGGATGAGTCGAAATTAATTTGTTGTAACTTATGATGAACCTGGAATATTCCTTCAAGACAAAAGGAGCAGAATGCTCTGGCTGCTATTTTACAAACAATGAAGGTGAATGGGGAATGGTCCTCTCATGTTCCAAAAGGACAAAAGAACCATATGAGTATCATTATAAATAGTCCATGTGACTTGTGTGCTACATTTAAAGTCTTCTGAAACCATTGGATATCTTTGTGTGAGGAACATGCCGAAATATAAGTTACTATTTGCTAAAAATTTCACCTCCTCTATAAAGCCCAAAGTATACTCCGGTTTTGTATACTTTATACAAAATAAAGTATACTTTATTTGACTTTGTGTGCATACACAGGCAGTTGGCGCTCTACAATCAAGGTTATTATAGTTTTCCATTTTCAAAGTTGTTTTTAAAATCATTTTCAGATTTGCTATAATTTTCCATTTAGTTTTAGTTAGTTTCATGAATGGTTTTGCTAGTTACAGTTTAGTTACTTTTAGGACACATTTCTATTTCGTTTTTATTTACACTTCCAGAGCTACCCAAAAATGAAGCAGTCAATCGGGTGTTGCGAAGTGTGGTGCGAGCTGCAAAGCGATCGTTCAGTTCCTTGAATAATGTATAACATGTGAGGAAGTGCAGCCGTTGGATTTTCTGGTGACCCCTAGGGTAAGATGGTGCCCCCCTAGGGAGCTGGTGCCTTACGCAGTCTGTATAATATGCATAAAGGGAGCAGCATCTCTGGTGCAGGATGATTACAAACGCTAATTTATTTTGTATCATTATTTTTCGATTTCAGTTTGTTTTTTCAAAACTTTTGTTAGTTTTGTTAAATTTTAGTCTTTCGTTTTACTTTGCAATATTTATTTAATTTCAGTTTCTGAAAATGTTTTTAAATCATTCGTTTTCGTCTTTGTTTTAGTTTACGAAAATGAGAGACTGGACTATTTATCTTCAATCAAAGTGGGCATAACTGTCAAATATAATTTAGTTGTGATGAGATGCATCAAGATGCGTCATACCAGCGCTTTGAGAGTTGCGGCAGAGGGGAAGATTTTCAGCAAATATGAAGTACAATTTTTGAAGCTAGACCACCCCCAGTCCCTATCATAAAAAAGAGAACTCTGTACTATCTAAAATATCTTATTTTGTGTTCCACGGAAGAAAGTCATACAGGTTTGAAAGAACATGAGCGTGAGTAAAAGATGACACAATTTAAATTTTTGGGTTACTATTCCTTTTAAAATATGAATTGTTTTTCCAATCGGCCATACTCTTGGAATGGACCTGTCTGATAAAACGTGATTTTAACCATCTTGTTTTTTGTTCTTTCTGTGCCACAGTCAGGGCTGAAGAAAGCCAGCGACTTGCTCCTGTCATAATTACCGTCTTATTGTTCGGCATGTGAAAACACCATCCAGGATTTAGCACTCACAGTTTTGGCTGCAGATTGAAAAGCTGCAGCATTAATGAATCTCAACCAATTAACCGGGCCTTTGTTAATACCGCTGTCTTCTTACTCTCCACCCCCTTTACGTAAACACACAATAATGTGAACGCACATGCACAATAACACTGCTTTCCTTCCATCTTTCCTGACACTCTCAAATATCCTCTTCTCGTATATAAACTGTAAAGTTTGTAAGGCTCCACTGACTCTTTCCTGTTTGTAATTTTCTCTGCCTGCTTTTGTTTCTTTTTTGGCCCTCTGTTGTCTTCTGACATGTTTCCTTGTTATTGGTTGATATTCCACATGTTGTTAATGGTTGATATTCCACACGGCTCTCCACCCCTGTAGCTCAGGTGAAGGGAGACTTTTTTTTTTTTGGCAGAGAGACTGCTGTATATCCAGTCAGATTTTTGCATTTTTTGACATGTAACTCCAGCATCTTTTTCTCTGTCCTGAAATTCAAATACCCACCAAAATTAGGTTTCAAGTAATGACACGTAGAACTGTGGTGTCCATGAGGGTTATACAGGTTTGAGTCCTACCTGCAGCATTTCCCAAACCCATTTTATTTGAGAAAATTCCCTGTAATGGTGTAAATATAAAATAATAAATCTAGAAAACACCCAATTTTTTTATATCCGAGTGGAAATGTATTTATAAAAAGCAGCAATTAACTAAATATTTCACTTAACTTAAGGTGCAGTATGTAAGATACAGAAACCCTTGTTATTAATGAAACCTGTGGCCGTTAAGTGAACTCGCGCTCGTGCACACACTCCATAGGGACGTGAGCGAGCATCGACCAAAACAATGACGTAACGTACAAAGAGGTTGAACGTGATTCACTAGCATCATGCTGACAGATGAGGTAGCATAGTTATGATTGTTTTACCACAAAGTATGAGACTAAAATAAACTACTTATCAGCTAACATAGCATACTGATACACACATACAGCTACATACTACTGAACTATACCAGACAGTTTACTATTGCACTGCAGTTATGTTACACTATTGTATGTTTTGTATGTCATATGTTGTACTACGAATAAGAAAACCGTGTATTTGCTTAAATTTATCCAGTATAACTGACTTTTAGTATAAAGGGAATATCGTTTAAATTATTTGAAAGTTATGAAGCAAGGTAGCTTGCAATTTGTCAGCGTTAGCAGGCAAGATCAAGTTAGCTAAAATTACACAGATCAATCCTTATGGCACTATATTTCACATGCTTTGCAGTTATGTAAGCTTACCTGTCCAATCAGAAGAACGCCAATTCAGAGTCTGTTTTGATACCCAAAACCAAAAGAAGATCCATCAAGGAATCAACTGCCCTGCCAATGTTCACTCTAGTTTTTGCATGACCACGGTCACATTCCCGCTTGGCCAGATTCAGTAGATATATGTTTTTTTGGAGTCGGTGTTTTGTTGGGAGCTGGACGTTTGCTGGATTCCATCTGTAAGATAATGTTAGCAAGTGTTGCAATTTGTTGTCGCTGTTGAATAGTGGAAGCACTGAGGCAAGGCTCTCGGGAGCGCGCATAAACGTCCCATCCTTTGGATTTACCTGGCAAAAGTGACCCGCTGCCTTCACATGAAAATCAGTCTACTGTCCTAGGCAGCCTAGGAAGTCTGGGAAAGTCTAATTTTTTAAGTTTCGTTACAAGCCGTTCACACATTGGCAAAAAAAGGTCAATATTACATTTTGCATTTTTAAAGTCCCTTTAAGGCTGCATCAAGGGGCCTTAAGTGAATTAGTTAATCATTTATGTGAATCGTCGAACAAACTGATTCACTAAAATGAATTAGAGTTCCCAATGGATTATAAGTGAATCATTTATTTTAACCAGTTAATTTACAGAAACTTTCTGAAAGAATTCAGAAAAAAACACATGTTTTGCAGTAACTGCAAAATCCCTCTAAAAGCTGTTTCAGTGTTGGTGTTATAAACTCATTTCACAGACTGTGGTGATGATTATTTCCACCTTATTTAGTAGTGTGTATATATAGCAAATTTATTGTTGATTTATAACAGTATTCTTTGTGTTATAATACATTTGGCATTAAAGGAATAGTTCACCCAACATTTTAAATTCTCTCATTTACTCACCCTAATGGCATCCCAGATGAGCATCACTTTCTTTCTTCTGCAGAACACAAACAAAAGTTTTTAGAAGACTATTTCAGCTCTGTAGGTCCTTACAATACAAGTGAATGGGTACCAACATTTTGAAGTAAATGCACCAAAATGCACAAAGGCAACATAACAGTAATCCACAGTAATTCTACGACACATTACAATCCAATCAATAACTTGTCCATGTTTTATGTCTGTCTTAGTAGCGCGTTTACTTTTAATTTCATAATTCGGCTATGCAAAAATGTCTAAAACAATTAGACCTTCTCATCGTCCGTCATATTGACGGACAGGGTCATGATCTATTACCTGTCATTGTAATTTTCAGATTTGAATGATAATAAGACATTTAATAGCTTTTATTTTCATTTACAATTTTCATTTTTAATCATGAATTAACAGGACGAGCATATAGCAGATTACGCATTTATTTATTTATGAAGAGAACAGATGAACAGACACACCACACAAAGCAGATTAATGTTTTTTCCCCACAGTGACAGCGGAGGCCACTAAAACACGACATAGGAACAACGCAATATTACAAAAAAACAAATACAATTAAAATAAGAGCAAAACATGTAAAAAATTTACTTTTGAATCAACAACTCAACTTCCTTCTAGTCCAACTCGACATAAACTGTGTGCTCACCTGTGCATAATCGAACACATGAAGGGAGACTGATGCTGAGGTAATTGTCATTAGATTTTGTGTCTTTGTCTTGCACAGACGACTTCTTGTGGCAGTTTTAATTTGGTTCTGGAGGCTGAACTCAGCGTCAAGCGACGCATTGCCCTCCACATGACAAGAGTTGCAGAAAGCTACACCAGAGGAGCGATTTTACGAGTTTTCCACGTAAAAAGCAGGAGGTGTGCACAATAAACATTGAAAACATGTATTTGGAAGAGAGAAAAAAGCTTGCAGTTGCTGTGATTGCACAAAGTAATACAAGGACGTATTTATGTTTAGGTCTAAGCATTTTCTTGGGGAATTTAAATTAGTTAAAAAAATGGGGTCTCTGATTTTTCGTAAACGATAAGGTAATATTTAATTAAAAGAAATTATGAGACATTCAATGTCTCTTCACAAATTTGGACAGTTTTTAAATATTTCTTGTTGCTTAGTACTCTCAAAGACATTATTGGTGAAGCAAAAACATGTGTGTGAAAAGCACTTTGGTGTGACCTCACTTCATAGACTTCAATGTATTCTGCAGCACTGATGCGAGTCATATGAAAGATCTTTAATGCGTATAAATATCTGTCACTTTTGCACATTAATCATTGCTCTTCACAATCACAAAAGTGACCGTTTATGGTTTCAAAACGGTGAATTTCTCTGAAAAATGAGGAGTTTGGATCCCTGAAATTATTATTATTTTTTTTTTCATGCATTTATTTATTTTGTGGAATTTTATAATATTCCACAGCACACCTGACAACCTTTCGTGGCACACTAGTGTACCGCGGCACAGTGGTTGGGAAACACTGGTTTAATCCATATCTTCAGAAGCGATATAAGTGTGGGTGAGAAACGATCAATATTTAATTCTTTTCATCAGTTTCCACTTTCAAATTCTTCTTTTGTTTTTGCCGATTTGCATTCTTCGTACATATCACCACATACTGGGCAGGGAGAATTTATAATAAAATAGATGTAAATATTGATCTGTTTCTCAGTCACACTTATCAAACTGCTTCTAAAGATATAGATTTAACCACTGGAGTCTTTTATGCTGTCTTTTATGTACGTGTAGAAGGTTCGAAATTTTAGTACCCATTCACTTGCATTGTATGGACCAACAGAGCGGAGATATTCTCTTTCAAACAAAAAATCTTTGTTTCTGTTCAGCAGAAGAAAAATGTCATACATATCTGGGATGGCATAAGGTTGAGTAAATGATTTTCATTTTTGGTTGAACTATCCCTTTAATGGACGAAATGAAAACCCAAAAGAATAGCCAACATTGTTGCAATGGGGTTTCAAATGTAGCTTCTGAGGGAGTGACTGTAAGCTTGGCATCTTTCCTCTTCTTACTGCTGTAATCCACCTCTCTATTTTTTATTCTCTCTCTATTTTGGAAAGTTGGTGAAACGTAAAAGTGGATGGAGCAAATGGGAATGCAAAAATAATATAGAAGCTATAGAAACTCACCCCACTGTTGTTTACTTTTGAGGTCCATTATTGCGTTTTGCTTTTGAAGTTTTAAAAACACAATAAATTATAATGTGATTTTACTTTAGTCAGTTTCGTTAACAGACAGAGAACCCTAGTAAGTCAGTCTGGGTTGAACTGATTAAGGCTCAGAATGAGAGCATTTTTTTTCGACAGGTTCTCATAGTACTATCATTACCACTTTAAACGCAATTAACACTTTGTCCCTCTCATTCTTAACCAGAGAATGTTTTAACCTCTCACAGAACAAGTGCCGGCCACATGTGCATATTTTATTCTCGCCGTCCCCCTCAGACATGCAGACAATTAAGTTGGCTGTCAGATCTATCTGTAGAAATGTGATTGATGCAAACGGGGGGCACATTAATCGGCTTCCACCGCATCCCACATAAGAGAGCGAACAAGAAGACAGGTGGGGGAGGACAGTGCCGGTTTTCAAGATGGCTCGGTTTGTCAGAAGATGGAGAACATGGGAAGGTATAGGGTGGTAGGAAAAAAAATCAAGAGACACTGATAGAGAAGGAAGGAGAAAAATAAGAAGAATATCAGGTAATCCGGTAATTCTGCTCTGCTCCTCTCAGAGGCTGATTTAATTATTGCTGACTGAAAGCGCATTAATATGAATCTGGCGTTTCTGCAACAGTGTGTGTTTATGTGTGTGCCTGCATGTGTGTGCCAGCGGATGACGGCCTTTGGGGGAATATTTCCTCTCATTTATCTTCACATCCGCCTCGCCTTCTCTCTCCTTATTGGTCTCCTTTTCGTCCTCCTTGCTTCTTTCATCATCACTGTCTATATCAGAACAAACCCCAAAACATGCTGCATGTATGCCTGTGGATTTGTCCTTCTCTCTGTGTGTGCGTGTAAGAGTGAGAAAGAAACACAGGCCTTAAGCTAGGGAACTGAAAGAAGTCTTCTCCACTCTCTTGTCTTTTTCTCATATTAGAGTTTTAATTAAAAGAGGACATATGTTGTTTTATATATATATATATATATATATATATATATATATATATATATATATATATAAGGGCTGTCAATCGATTACAATTTTTTATAAAATTAATTACATGGTGTCCCGATTAATTAACCGCATATACAAATATTTACTGAGAAAGCCCATCATATAACAATAACTCAATATATAAAGATTATACATATTTATATATGTTCAGATAATTAAAATGCATTACATTCCTGTAGCAGGAGAGTTAATCATTGATAAGACAAAAAGCGGCTTTAGAATACAATGTATTGTTTACTACCATATTACTGATCATAATCCAATCATTGGCACACAGTTCACAACAATCCATTTCACAAGTGAATTTGTCAATTAGTTGGAGATTTATTATGAGGGCTTGTTTAAGGACCCATCAATTTACACCTATGTCAGACATCTCGAGTGTGTTGCGTCATAAACATAAAATGTTTAGGTCACTGTGTCAAGTTAAATAAAATTAATCGCACTGAATTAACGTGTTAAATCGACATCCCTAATATATATATATATTCACACCTGGATTTGGGGATTTTCTGACATTTTTATCTGCAGATCTTCTCAAGCTTGGTCAGGTTGGATGGGGACCATCGGTGGATAGCCATTTTTAGGTCTCTCCTGAGATGTTCGATTGGATTCAAATCCGGGTTCTGGCTGGGTCACTGAAGGACAATCACAGAGTTGTCCCTAAGCCACTCTTGTGTTGTCTTTGTTGTGTGCTTAGGGTCATTGTCCTGTTGAAATGTGAACCTTTGGCCCAGTCTGAGGTCCTGAGCACTCTGGGCCAGGTTTTCTTTGAGGATATCCCTGTATTTTGTTGTGTTCAGCTTTCCTTCAACCCTGACAAGTCTCCCAGTCCCTGCTGCTGAAAACACCCCCCACAGCATGATGCTGACACCACCAATGAGCGGTGCCTGGTTTCCTCCAGACTACATGCATGGAATTGATGCAAACAGTTCAATCTTCATTTCTTCAGATCAGAGAATTTTCATTCTTGAAGTCTGAGAGTCCTTTAGGTGCTTTTTTATGTGTCTTGTACTGAGGAAGGCTTCCATCTGGCCACTTTGCCATAAAGCCCAGATCGGTGGAGTGTTGCATTGATGGTTGTCCTTCTGCAAGTTTCCCAATCTCCACTCATGATATCTGGAGCTCAACCATATTGATGATCAGGTTCATGGTCACATCTCTTATCAAGGCTCTTCTCCCCCGATTGCTCAGTTTGGCCATGCAACCAGCTTTAGGAAGAGTCCTGGTTGTTTCAAGCATCTTCCATTTAAGAATTATGTCCACTGTGCTCTTGGGAACCTTCAATGCAACCAAAAAAATTGTAGCATTCCCCAGATCTTTGCCTCGACACAATATTGGCTATGAGCTCCACAGGCAGTTCCTTTTGAACTCATGGCTTGGTTTTTGCTCTGGTTTGCATTTTCAGCTGTGAGACCTTATATATATATATATATATATATATATATATATATATATATATATATATATATATATATATATATATATATATATATATATATATATATATATATATATATATATACAGGTGTGTGCTTTCCACAATTATGTCCAATCAATTGAATTTGCCACAGGTGGACTCCATTGAAAGTGTAGAAACATCTCAAAGATGATCCAGAGAAATGGGATGCATCTGAGCTAAATTTCAAGTATTATAGCAAAGGGCCTGAATACTTGTGTTAATGTGATATTTCAGTTTTTTCTTTAATAAATTTGCAAAGTTATCAAAATTTTGTTTTTTGATTTGTCATTATGGGAAGTGTAGATTGATGTGGAAAAAAATAATTTAAAGCACATTAGCATATGGCTGCATCATATAAATTGCAGTAGAATTCTGTAGGAAAAACAGCCAAAACCATTAGCACATTAACATACTATCACTGATGTTTGTATATTAACACCTATTCAGTATTCAGCAACTCCATCCTACACCAGGATGTCAGCCAATCATAACAGAAGTTATTTGTATATAGAAGTCTTCTGCTTAAATCTAAGGGTTAGAGAGAGGGTCATGTAAAACTAAATTACAATTGTTTTTTATGCAAGTAACCTTTACTAACATTATAAATTGTCTACAGGGGGGAAATAAATAATACAAAAAATGACATGCGGCAGAGAGAAGACCGCAGCTACACTCTTCCTTTACACATAAATGACAGTGTAGTAAAATTAAGGCCTTCTTCTCTGTCCATCCTGCAAAAATCCTGTATTTCCCATCATCACTTTTATTTCTGTGTGTATGTGAGCTGGCACAGTGCTGCACTGGCATAACGGTGCGCTCAAGCCTTTCTTTCCTGCACTCCCTGATGGAAATTGAATTTGCATGAAATATGCGGTTTAGAAATTACTTCTGACTCCTGAACGAGACAATGCCCAGCATCAGCGCTGCCAGAACAAATCGATCTCAGAGAGCATGCAATCTGGAGGATGATGATGATGATGAAGACGATAATGATTATTACGAATGTTTACATGTATACCGAGAAACCCGGACAATGCCAAACAAAGGGTTGAATTGATTTATCGAACTCTGAGAGGGTGTTGTGACCAGTGCTGGGTAGAAACATATTACACATAGTCTGGATTACATAATCAGATTACAAAAACCAAGTACTTGTAATTGGATTAAATTACACTTTAAAATACTCATAACCAGACTACAGTTACTTCATTATGGATTACATCGGCAATGGCAGTAAATTGTTAATAATTTATTGATCATTTTCATATCAATATCATCATATTCTTACCTTGAAGCGCAATAGTCTCACAGATGAACATTTTCAGCATGTGCTCTTTTACTTTACAACAGTAAGATATGCAGCTCCATTAAGTAATAGATGATGGACTATTACGAAGTAGTAAGGGTTAAAAGTAAGTGTGTCAGATTTTTTAGTGGTTAGCTTTTACTTAGCAATTCATTACTGTTTGTTCATGTAATGTTTCTATTGTTTTATGCACTTAAAATGAACTTAGATATGTTTTTCATTATTATTATTATTATTATTATTATTTCTTGCTACCTCATCAGTGGTGTGCTGCTCAAACATTGAACTTAATTGCTTCCAAGTGTCTAAAAGATGCCATCTCTAAGGGTGCTGCTCACAGGGTACACAATAGTTCAAATCCAAAAATGTGCAGCAATATGGAATAAAGCCCATTGCTATACCGAGTCCACTGCATGAAACTTGACATAAAACCTGACACAATTGTTCCTAGTGTGACTTGGTGGAACTCTGCTGTTTTAAAATATTCTGCTTTTTTAGAATATTCTTGCTGTTCTAAAGATAATATCTTGCACCTCAGCTTTGGAATAAGTGAAGGACTATCAGTAAGCAGTAAGAGTTAAAAGAGTTTTTTTGGATGAAAGCTTTGACCTAGGCAACATCGTTGATTTTAAGGTAATTAATGTTTGTAATGCTGCTATTGTTTTTTTGCACTTAAAATTAACTTGATGCCACCATGTTTTTTTATTTCAATTAATTCATTTTAACTTTGGGTATGCATTGCCATTGCTGTTTGATTTAATGTTTATTTCATTCATGTAATGTGTAAATGACTTTTTTTAAAATGTCTAAAGAAGCTCTTTTTTTAGGCTCTTTTTATTAGTAATAAAGAATGGAATACATTCTTTTTTTTTTAATGGAATACAAAAAATTTTCTACCTCTTTGTACATTTATTTTAAAATGATCATCCTACTGAAATTCATGTGACAAAATAAAATAGAATTTGTTTGAAAGTAATCCAAAAGTAATCCAAAAATAATCTGATTAGATTAACGCAAATGTGTAATCTATGAGATTACATTACTTATTGCATTTTTTTTTATCATGTAATTTGTAATCAGTACCTGATTACAATTCACAAGTAATCCACCCAGCACTGGTCGTGACAGGATATTGAGGAAGATGCAGGAGAAGTTTGGGCATCTTCTCTCATCTTCCTTCATACTGTCTCTCACACCAGGAGACTTTCATTTGATCTGATCATAGTTATTAATCAAATACTGTCAGAAAGCCTGTGATTACATTAACATTAACAGCCATCAAAGTGTCTCATCCAGGCATTCATGAAACTCCCCTCTTTCACAAGTGCTTTTTTTCTCTTACACATGCGCGCACACACACACACACACACTGTACTTGCATGCTCTCTTGTACACTTAAACACACACATAGAGGCTGAGACAGCACTTTGAGAGAGAGAGAGAGAGAGAGAGAGAGAGTGAGACGTCCACGCCAGTCCTGTGCCTTTGGATCTAATCACAGCAATTTTCTGTCCATGCTGGGAGAATAGTGTGTTTACAGGGTTTTTGTTTGGCCTGTTTTGACATGTAGCCTCAGTCAATGTAATGTGGGTGTCTCTAGCCTCCGGATCATTCTGTATCTTGAAGAATCTGTTCTTCTGTGTGCAGGAATCCCATTATTGATAAAACATACTGGCAGTGCCCACAATCGGGAGGGATGTGTAAAGATATTAGGTTTTCACACAAAGAGAGGATGAATAATTCAAATGGGGCATTAGAATGCTGTGAGTTGTGGTGTGTGCGTTTTGTAATAGAGTGATTCTGAACTCAAGAAAATAACCAGGGGCAGATTCAAGAAAATGGTACTAAGGAAAAAATTAAGAAAGTTCTTAGGATACATTATAAGAAGTTCGTAAGAATGTCCCCAAGTGCAATTCTTGAAAACTTCTGAAGAACGTCTACATTTTTGTCTTAAGAATAAAATGACAGGCTTTGACATTGATCATACTAGCCTGCTCATGGGGTTACCTTGTCTAATACACCAAATTCAATACCACTGTGTCCAATAACACTGGTAAATCATAACAATAAAAGAATCCATCATTTAGCCTTTTTTTAAGTAGCAAGTGCCTTCCAGTTTTTTTTAATGTAAAATAAATGAGATGTGTTCGTTTGAACCACAGGAAACAGTTTGATAGCTTTTGACATGGAGGAAAAGAAAAGAAACAAAATCATCAGTAGAAAAATGAAGCTTATCATAGCTTGATATTATGATGATTTTTAAGAACACTGTTTTCGTGAATTTGAATTCTTCAGAATTTTTACAATATTAAGGAAAAAGATAAGAACTTTAAGAATTTTTGTCTGGAGCAAGAAAATGGTAACTAAGAAGAATTTTCTTAAGAACGTTTCATTAATCTGGCCCCTGTTCGTATTTGACTCCAACATCAAAAATAAATTACTATTTTAGGGCCATTTTAGATTTTTTTACATTATATATTTTTTTAATGACAGTTATGCACATTTTACCCCCATTTCTCATTACCACAATTATTGTAATTATTAAATTCTCTTTACCCCGTGAAAAATCATATTTCAATTGTATTTATACATCATAGTAGTGCTGCCTTTTAAGTTTTCCACAAAAAACATGGGAATAGCAAATGGACATCTAGGCACATTACATTATGAGAATTGGGGGGTAAAATGTGCTTAAAAGGTGCTGTAAATGATTTTTTTTATTTGCAGAAAACTTCCCCATTACATGTCAAATAGGATATAAATGGGTGTCATGAAATATCACACATCTCTTTAACAGCCCCGGGCTTGTTAAATAGCAGCAAAAAAGATGTCCGCGGTCAGTTTGTTTAGACAATCAGAAGACTTTGGAGTGCAGAGTTATGGAAAGAGAAGGCACATTTTTGTGTCCTAAAAATAGTTACAATGCAAAATCTTAATGGTCCTTAATGTATTGTAGGCTTCATTTCCTTTATGAAAAACATCATTTTATTCCATTTTCTTTTGGTCTTTTTGGGTTAAATTGTTGATAGATTTCATGAGAATCACCCAATAGTGGTCTTAACAGCGTGTGATTATATATTGATAAATGTGTAATTGTGTCTGGTTTGTGTGTGTGTGTGTTTGATGGGGCAGGTCCTCTCTTTGGGTTGACGGGCAGTGACCAGCCCTTCAGTGTCAGCTCAGTGACCTCTGTGCCCAGCGCTTACCCGCTCATGGCTCACCCAGCCTTTGGCCTGCTCTCCCCAGCAACAGCCCGCCCGGAGTTTGGGGGTCTAGGAGGACTTGGTGTCTCTGCGGCCCTTGCGGCTCATCCGCAACTAGGAGCCTTCTCAGGTATGGGTGTGTGTGCAATGTTTGTCGACAGATCCAAAAAGAACTTCACTGAAGGCCTGTTCACAAGAAGTCATATGAGACTAAATGACACCAAAATATATATCAATTATTATAACATAGTATAATAACTATATTAATGATATAGTGCTGAAATTTCATCAATCAAAATTTTGGATGGAATAAATTGTTTGCAATCCAAGCAATTTAAAAATCAACCTTGCCTGCTCTGTAAAAATATGACAGGCCTTCACAGCACAGTATTTCTAACTTGTGAGAAGAAGTCATAGAGTTGCATTGTTTCCTTTTTAAAATCTTGACTCGCAAGTGTTGTTTTAGCTGAATATTCGGACATGTTGTGAATTGGCCTTAAATTGTATAACATCTTTCCTTGCTTATTCATATTTCATTCCTGTTGCATTTTGATTGTCTGACCTAAGGTGTAATTTTACTGTCTCCACCTCTCTCTTCAGAATGGTTGAGAGCGGCAGAAGCTCATGGACGGAGTCCTCCAGCCTTCTTCTCACCTTTTCTGGGCCTACCCCCCATGTTCGCCCCACCACTTCACAACCATGAGGCCAATCTGTACACATCTAAAACCCCCAACAAGAGCAGCCAGGCCTCCAAAGGTATTAATCTGTAAAACCCCAGTTATATGTGAGTGTGCCTCTACCAGCCTCCTGGAAATAGATGAGATGCCTCGGAGGCAGATATAAAGTTAAAGAAAAGTAATGTAGCCTTAAGGCTAGTGTACTCACAGTAATCGTTGCCTTGAGCAGTCACCTCCAGTGTGCATTCGATCAGGTGGCTGAGATTATCTGCAGTGTTCACATGTACTTTTTGTCCCAGAAATGCCTGATGAATGTATTAAACCATGTGAAGTGATTAATGGGTTATTTCACCAAAAAGGTGCAATTCTGTCATAATTTATTCACTGGTGTTTCTTTGTCTTTTTTGGAGTTTTACAGCCGGTGGTCATAGTATACTTCTGTTCATTCTTAACAGTTTCTCTTTTCTTCAAAGGAAGAAATATAGTCATATATGAGGATGAATAAATGATGACATAATTCAAATTTGTTGGTGAACCATACCTTTTATCCTTGATAAAACAACTCCGTAAGGTACTTTGGTAACCATAAAAGTAAACACAAGCATGTTGTTTAGCTACAAACTACAGGTATATATAACTACAGGTATATTTTTTTCACATTGTTCACTTAAAATCATCTGATTGGTTTGTCAACTCCCTTATACGCAGGTGTGAACGGAGCCATGAATGGCCGTTCTCTCTCTCCCTCTGTGGCTAAAGGAACTGTTTCTGCTGCCACCTCCCCCTCCCCCGCACTCCGGACCCCTGAACACAGCCGAACCCCTAACGCCAAAGCCCGCGACCGTAAGGCCAGTCACCATAGCAACAGCGTAGGGGAGCTTCAGGAGGAACCCGCGCAGAAAACTAAAGAGAAGGTACATCAAAACACGGGAGGAGCCAGACATGCAGTGTGCAATCTAAACTTAAAAAAACAACACTACAAATACATGACCGTAATGCAATTTATTTGGCAAATTTATGGAAATATTTGTTTTCTGTGATTCTCATGATTATTATTTGTGTTGACCAAAACAGAAAGTCCGTAAGAAGCAGGCGGAGGGATCTTGTTTAAGTGAGAGCGAATCTGGCTCGTCATTGGATACTGACAGTGATGGAGTGAGCAGCAGTGATATCGATGACTTTGGAGAAGACGAAGATGATGATGACGAAGATGAAGATGACCAGAGTAAAGACAGCGAGGAGTCGGACCTCGAAAAGGAGCAGCAGAAGAAAAAGAAAATTAAAGTAAGATGTGTTCACATTAGCTTATTACTGTTTAAGGTGATGTGGCCTACAGGATACATCTGGGCTGGTATCCAGAAGGTTGCAGCTTTAAATCCTACACACGAGCATTCCATGAACTATCACCATTTTGCTCTGGAGTAAGAAAAGTAACCTCAGATTGCTCCAGGTGGACTGTCCCTTTAATGCATGTACTGGAAGTCACTTTGGACAAAAAGTCTACTAAATGATATAACAAAGGTAATTTACATGTAAAAAATATTTTTTTTAAAGTCCAGGAACATTCTTTATCCAAGTACATGTACGAGATGTGAGCACTTTGCTAACACATTGCCAATGTTCGGTCTGGTTGAACATGCATAACGTGTGTTCTTGGGCTGGTAACAAGTAATCAAGGGAGCGATAGGGTAACCTTCAAAATTCTGCACCATTACACTGGATGGACTATAAATATAATGACTTTACCTTACTCAAACTGTTGCTCCTCCATGACAGTTGCTGAAGCGTAAAGTTCACACTAATGTCTGCTATAGCACCCCTTGTGGCAACGTTGAGAATGCGATGCATATTTGCCTTGTAGGTGTTTAACGATTTGCGTTTAGATTACATTATGATTCTTTAACTATTATAATGCATAATTAAATCTGAAATTTTGTCACAATTTAATTGAATTGTTTTGGAAGGATTATTCATTATTATTGAAAAAAAATGTGCAGAAAAAATTATACAAGTGTTCTACTGAAATTACTTTAGCACAGAAATGCACCAGACTTGAGCACTGGAGTCACAGATGCATTTAGGACCATGGAGGTTTTATTTGTGGCTGCATATATTAACAAAAAATTACATGATATGCAATGTTTTATAGATATGATTATGTAACATATAGATATGGTACAACCATAATAGATATCCGAAATTAATAAAGGATAACAATGTCTGATGCAACATAATGGCTTGATGCAAATGCACACAATCAGATGGTAAACCGTGAAATAAATGTAATATATTTGCATATCATGTTAAGATTTATTGCACCAATAATTAAAGATGACATGTCATGTGCTGGCAGATAAGATTCATCTTTAAATCGAGCTGGGTCATAGAATGATAAACTATTTATAAGTAGCGTGTTTAGGCGGTCATACGCGGTATATGGTAAACGTGAGATTCTTATTCATTTTGGGATAAGGAAAGAGGCGCCAGGAAAGAGGCACCTCTGCCTGTTCACGGCTGCTGCATGTCATTGACCTATCACAGGTGACTGTAATCATTGGTTGGTTCCCTTCAGAAGAGTTGAAAATACACCCTATTCACTGTGGCATTTTAGCATCCATACATTTTATCTTATGAAAGTTCACGGGGTGAACTTGGCTGCACAGATTTTCTTAATTTCAAAGTGCACTTGCTTTCCCTTCAATCTCGCATACTCCGCTCCGTGTCTGTTGCGAGTAGGTTCGTGTAATATGAGACGGTCACGTTGGGTATTAATAAAGTATTGATAATTTATTCTTACATTTCGTAATTGATGCATCATAATTTCTTTGAAAGATCAATAAATGCATTGATGCATTTTTACACCACCATTGCGTTGTGCTTGGAATTGCAGACACATTTTGAAAAAGTAACTACGTACAAAACCAAGCTTGCTTTGCTAGAAGGTTCTGCCTTCACATACTTGCGTAGAGTATTTTTCAGCCATAAGGGTCAGAAATGGAGTGGAAAATGATTGTGGAAAATGAATTTATTTTAAAACGGTTGACAAAACTGTTGACATAATAAATGGTACAGTATAAATGGACTTCTGGAAAAAAAAAATTGTACAACATCATGATTAAATGTGCTGTAAGCTATTCTAGCCATTCTAGAACTTCCACCAGACTAGCAGTTAAATAAGCCACGCTTTCTTTTTCTAAAACCCTGCACTTTGAAGACATGCGCACACACACACACACACACACACACACACAAACACTAGAGAATGTCGTGTTGGAGCCGATGAAGGTGGGAGGGTCACACTGACCATTTTGCCATCTGATATGAGCATATAACAGAGCATGTATGGACTGCCCTGTGAATGCGCACAGAGCCCAGGTGTGATATTTCATGGAACCTAATTCAGTGAAATCTGACAGGTAATAGAGGCATTTTCTGCATGTCATTTGATAAAAATATCACTTACAGTACCTTTAACTACTGTGAACAGCTGTGTAATATTGTACTTAATTTTTTGCTCTGTCTGCTCGTCACGTGCATATTGCATATCATGCTACTTGGTTGCATTTTTGTGTGTTTTTGACCAAGTCATCTCTCTTTTTCGTTTGCTCAGATTGTGACTACAAACTCTGGGCCCAATAAGAAGGAAAAGTCCAGGCCAGCAGAGGTTAAGGACTTACATGGAGGCCTGCAGTACAGTGTATCTCTCGAACCCTCTGTTCCAGTGCAACTGCATCGCTCTCCACCCCCTTCAGCCCTATCTCAGTCCTCTCTGCTCTCTCTGTCGGGCAGCAGAGCCAAGGAGAGACCCCTCCACACCAGCGTCATCCAGTCCACCGGCCTGGCAGCATGTGCTAAACCGTTAGCACTGCTCTCACAGTCGCGACAAGACTCTTCGCCTAAACATTCACCACAGCATCGTACCTCCTCTCCCAAAACCCCCTCAACCAAGCCACTTCCCTCTTTCCCTCAGCCACTCCCACTCTCATTATGCTCCTCCCCCAAGCCACTATCAGTCCCCTCCCCTCCAAAGTCCCTCACCATATCTTCTTCTCCCAAACCGCCCCCTCTTACCTCCTCTCTCAAGGCGCAATCTCAAGCTTCCTCCCGAAAGCCCCAAGCTCTGGCACTGGACGGTCTGACCAGCAGGAAGATTCTGGAAAGTTCTCTGGCACATGTCAGTGACTGCAGATTGAAACAGGTCAGTGGACAGTTTTTCCACGGTCTGGCGGGAGCCGAATCTGTGGTCAGAGAGGAAAAAGAGAGTAAGAAATCTAAGAATGTTAAGCCTTCAAGTCCATATATTAATCTCCCTTTTCCCTCAAGGGCAGTGTGCACATTTTCATTTTCCAGAAAAGCAAACCAGCTAAAGCAAATTCTCCACAGTTTGTGTCCATATCTTTTAAGCCAATTTAGGATTATTGCTTTTAGGGTGTTGTTGGTATTCAGGACGTGTCTCTCCTTATTGACCAGCCTTTTTGAAAAGGTCAGAGTAACTGAGAGAGAGAGAAAGATTGTGAGGGGGGAGAGAGAGAATTATTTGTGTCCGCATTTGTGTGTTTGTGAGTGTGTTTAAGGAGGAAGGACAGAAAGAAGAGTTCCATTCTTTTATCAGTACGACTGGCTTCCCTACTGTGTGCTTTTATTTGGTAAATTAAATTGACAATGTACATTGCTTTATTAGAATTACTGAAGCAAAACCAACAGGCAATTAACCATAATTTCTTAAGGGTCCATGTTTCAGCAAATGAGTGTAATAAATGTGCCTTTCCCATCACCTCTCCTTTTGTTGCCATGAAATTACTGTTGAAGAGGTTAATATAGTTTATTTTTTCCCTTTTGTAATTAACCAGATTGGTTTGTTATAATGTTACGCTAGGAAACAGTTTCATATTGGCCTAATATTTTGATTATATTAGTTGTGCTTGCTAAGACAAGCATAACTATTACTATTTTTTTAGTTAGGGTTAGGGGTGTAAGTACTGTTTGTGCTACAGATATGAATGGTACATCAACTATGCTTTATCTTTTCTAAGAGATGTGTGTTTTTTGCCTGGAGGAGTATAAAACAGGCAAAAAAAAAAAAAAAAGAATTGACTTGCATTGATTAAGAGACCCAAGCCTTATCCAGTGACAATAATATAGAGATTTGGTTGTGGACTCTTTCTACTTTGGTAATACCCTAGAAGCAAGGTGTTGAGTTTTGCATGGGCAAGCACTGTTCAAATTTTCTTGTAAATGTCAAATCTAGTTTCGTTTTATTACCGTCCTAACGTGTTTACATATTTGAGTCAGGAAGATAAAATGGTGCCATAAAGATTTCAAGCCGTTGATCTTAGCAGTTGAAGGGAGGGCAGAATTTGAGCATTTCTCCTTTCTCTCAGTCTGAATGAATGTTGAGGATCTGATAGAGTCATGGCCACGCTATTGTTCTCCGTTTCAGTGAGTCACTCTTTCTACACCAGCTCTTAAGCCACATGACAACCAGTGCAATTACCACATCTCCACCTCACCCTCTCTGCCATTTTTCTTTTTCTTCTCACTCTCTCTCTTGTCTTCTCTTTGTTTACCAGTCAATTTGTTTTTTCTTTAAAAAAAAACAAAAATCAGTCATTATTTACTTACTCTACAAAGCCATACTTTCTTTCTTCCATGAAATACAAAAGGTGAAGTATTCACTTGGTTTATTTCCCATAATTTAAGTGAATAGTGCCTCTGCTCTGTCAAGTTTGGAAAAGGACAAAAAACACACATGCGCGCACACACACACACACACACACACACACACACACACACATAAAACACAGTTCAAGTAATCGATGCAATTCATACACTCTATTCTAAGTCTTCTGAAGCGTTGCAGTCACTTTGTGTGTTGAACATAATTAAATAATTAAGTGCTTGAATCAAATATGGATGTCGATAACGTCAAAGCTGATTGGTTCTCATCACACATTGTGACCAAACGTGCAACATGATGCCATGACACTCAGTCGTGAGACGCAACAAGAACCAATGAGGTTTCGCAATATTTGTTTTAAGCACTTTATTAATATGATTTGATTTGAGAGTGAATAACAAATTAAACTTGACTTTGCAATTACATGTTCTTTTGACTGTTGATCATAGCCCTAACTCTAACCCTAACCCTAACCCTACCCATGACCCCAGCCTCGGCTTTGGTAAATATAAATGCTGCGAGTTTCACAGACAACGTGTATATGTACAACAAGTACAAAGTATCGAATGCTTATTTTATGTAATTACATAGTAGTTAAGGACACCTAATATACAGTGGAACTGAATACATTTTTGACCCAAAGTGTAGCATTGTTTTGGAGAAGATATCAGAAACAGAAAGTATGCTTACATACACAAATGTACTTTTACACGAAGGGGCTAAATTTGCCCCTGGATTTGATTTTCAGGTGCATTTTTAACTTTATGAGAGTAGTTATTTTCAAGATACAGAATAATGAAATAAACTAATAATATTAAATTAAATATGCTTAGAAATACACAATAAGACATTGGACATTAACAAATTTACAGATGTTTACAGACAGTTAGGCACAGGTAGAATAAAGTAAAAATATTAATTTAATTTACATATTGATCATATTTTTACATTGCACAGTGGAAATATTGCACCATAGTGAGACCCTTGTAATGCATTTTAACTGTTCATGTGGAAGATGGCTTGTGGGACAAAAAGAAAGTGATAACTACATATGAAAAATTTTATTAAAACCTTCAAAAACAACATTAGGATATTGACATGTTTTACATAATTTCTGTCCTCTCCTTCTTTGTTTATCCTTCTGTAGTCTTTCCTGTCAAAGGACCAGCCATTTCCACTCCAGTTAAACAAACAGCAGGACCCTTTTAAGATAAACAAGAGGACGGGGCTGATTACATCCTCTTCTTCATCCTCTTCCTCAGTGCGCCCACCTAAGCTGAGCTCTGAAACGTCAGGTCGGACCAAACCCCCTGTGTCGCAGGGCACTGCCTCCTCAAGCCTACCTTTCCCTCACGGCCTGCTGGGTCTGGGCCAGCCCAATGGCATCATCCAAAGCACCCAGGATGCACCCCTGGCCCTCACAACCAAACCTCGCACTGACCTGCCTGTCAACCTCAGCACAGGAGGCCGTAAGAACCTAACCTCTGCATCACCCACTCCCAACTGCACCCGTGAGCCACAAAAGAGCAAGACGCCCAAGGTGTTAGATGCTTGGAAGGGTCTGTCCCAGAATCACCTAGTGCAGTCGCTGGTAGACCTGTTCCACCACAGCGGAGCTGAGCCAGAGCTGCCCAGCAGTAAAGAGTCTGATGACTCTGCTGATGATGAAGATGATGATGATGATGACATTGAGGATGAAGAGGATGATGATGAAGAGGATTCAGATGACAGTCTCTCGGGTGAGATGCAGTCTGTTCAGTACAGTGAGAGATACACAAATGTAGAAGAAAGGTTTTGAAAGTGCATTTGACTTTTTAAACTGAACTTCTGTCGTCATTTACTCACCCTCATGTTGTGCCAAACCAGTATGACTTTTTTTTTTTCTTACATGGAACACATATAGAGATGATAGGCTGAATGATGACTGAAGCTAAAATTCTGCCTAACATTTCTTTTTGTGTTCCATGAGAGAAAGATAGGCTTGGATCAACTTAAGAGTGAGTAAATGATGCCAAAATGTTTATTTTTGGATGAACTGTAATGCTTCAAGACATCCTTGTAATCAAGAATGCATGGCTGGGGAAAAAGTAATATTCACCAATAAAATCAGTCTTTTCAGCAGGCCAATATATCCCATTACTAGGAAATAAATCACAAACATCATATCACAAACAAATTCCATTTCTGCTTGTCTTTCGATAGTTCACCCAAAAATGAAACTTCTGTCATTTTCTCGCCTTATGTTGTTCCAAAACCTTTATTTTTTTACATGGAACACAAAATGAGATGTTGGGAAGAATGTTAGCTGCATTGTATGATATTCTCAGTTACCATTCACTTTTATTGCATATTTTCTTCATACAGTAAAAAAGAGAGGCTTTTGTGTTCTACAGAAGAAAGTCATACGGGTTTTGTGTGAACCATCCATTTAAGTTGGTTCATTAATGCAAACAGTGACAAGCACATTATAATGATAAATTCCTATAACATCCTGTCTCATGATCCTTCCTCTCATCTTCTCTTTTTCAGAGTCAGACAGTAATTCTGACAGCGAGATGAATGGCTCTGAGGGTGGTAAAAAGCGCAAGGGTGGAGTCATGGACATGGACACAGATGGAGAGAAGACCTCTCATAAACTCAGCAAGGGGTTTCACCATCTCAACTCTTCCACCAATCACAGCCTCTCTGACTGTCTGCCACTCAACCTCCAAGTTGTTAAGCCCTCCAGTGCGGCCACGCCCACCATTGTGAGCAGCTCCGGTGCCTTGACCTATCACAGCTCTCCCTCCTCATCATACTCTGTTGGCACATCTCCAGGTATCCAAAAGCAAAATCAAACAGCACTAAATTAACTTCATGACCACACTGGTTAAGCTCGACACCTTCCTTTCAGGCTCTGTCAATTACTATGTTTACATGGATACCAGAAAGCGACTTATTGCGAGAATGCGGCTGATCGTAAGAAAGTGCACTGTATAACCGGCTTACTCTTTACTCCTGTAGGCATGCGGCTCAGTCAGTAAGCAAGCAACATTCTCTACAGCAACATAATTTTCTCATGACGCCTGTGTAAATAACAAACATGGCATCCGAGGAAGGCTTCGCTATTTTATTTTCTGTTGCTTCGCTTTATTCACAGGTATTCCAGAGCTGTTGCTCTGTTTGTTTCCTTAACATTTTTTTATTGCGACCTGCAGTGGAGTTCCACTGCATTAGTGGGGTTTCCCTCTAATGTAAAACTCTGGGATTCCCCCATTGTATCAGCGCATTTACAAGATCATGAGGGAAGGTCAGTATTTTACATGGGTGTGTATAAATGGGTAGCTTATGGTGTATGTGCTTTTCCCACCGTACTCCCAAAAATGTTGAATTCTTTACACTGTGTATGAAGTTTGTTATCCATTCTGTTCTCTTCAAAAAGAATGACGCTTATGCATTTACTGGCCACATAACCCGTGTTCTGTGGGAGAAAGCCATGTGTGTTAAACTGCTTTCTCTCAATACCTTTAACGTAGTTAGGAAATGGCTTTCTTGTTTACATGATGTTTCAGAATGCAGCTTTCTGCTAAAAACCTGGAATAAACCGTTTTCTAAAGTGTAGGTAAATGTGGTTAATGTCAAAAGTATGTATGGGATTGGATGTGTGTGTGTGTTTATGTGCCGGCTGTCAAACTCAGATGACTGAGTGTCTATTTTTAGAAAGATAAAGGTGGCAGCTGGCATCATTCAGCTCTCTTTGTGCATGTCTGTTTGGGTGTATGTCCTTGGACCTAATAGTTCTGTCTGAGCTCGGCAGTCTGTCTCTGTGGCCTGTATTTCAGGAAAAAACAAAACAGAATGAATATTAAACTGTTTCCATTATTTGTGTTTTCCTCTTGTGTTTGGTATATATAGGGTCAGGTTTAGGGTTAGGTCAATGTAGCCAGTAACAAGAGCTCTCTGTGTTGTGGCTGGGTTAACCCTGGAACCATGTTTGGCTTAACATGTAAGCTGAGGCGCATCTAGTTAGGCTGACTTATTTTTTTTTAGTTCTGAAGCTAACAGAGACATTTGTTAAACAAAGCACTCACAAATCCAGCAAACACAGAAGTGCATCTGCTCTTGGACGCCGTTCAGCATCCCTCACCGCTATGGAATGAAACACTTTTTCTAATGAAGCTGAAGTGTGTCCGTTGAAAAGCATGAGGGATCTGTAATAAACTGAGGAGAGTTACTGTGATTATTAGCATTTTGAGGTGTATTTGAGTTGCTTAGAGCTTCAGTCAAAGCCTGTTTTGTTTTCAAAACACTTCTCTAAAGGAGAGTTATGAGAGATTGTTGTTGTGCGTAATCATGTTTTATGAGTTTGTTCGTTTCTTCTTGTGTGGTTAGATGGTGTAATGAGGGTTTTTGTTAATGGTGCTTGCTAAGGAAAAAATCACTGTTACTATTGCTCATACTTAAGTACCCTCTTATCCTAAGTAACTTCAGTTACTTCAGCAACTCATCCTGCACTTTTTATGCTACGGATATGAATGATACCTGAAATCATGCATATTTATTGAGGTATGCTATTACTTTTCTACTAAGCAACCTGACCAGTTTACAGTTCTTTCCTGGTGGATGATAAAATGGGTGAATAGAATCCCATAGACGTACAATACATTGATGGAGTGGTCAATATTAAGCGACCAGAATAAAAAGACTTGGGCCAGTAAGCAACCACCTAACAACACCCTAGCATCTTCTTGGCTAGTTTTGCATGGACAAACACCACAAAGTTTCTTAACAAATCTAGTTGTATTTGAGGTTGTCCGTTCACAATGGGGGATTGTAATTTTCATGAGTTGACTGAACTGTTTGTTTGAATTTTTTTGTGTTCAGTAATCCTTCAAGTGTGTTGTAATATATTTTGTCTGGCTGTTGTTTTGTCTCAGGCTCTGCGAAGAGAAAGAGAGTGATGAATGAAGATGATTTACGGATTCCGCTGGAAATGGGGTATGTTTAAATATGACACAAGCTGGTGGCAGCATGACTCAACACCTGTTAACCACAGTCGATTCAGTGCTTCTAAGGCAACACATCACACTCTCATAAACCTCACATTAAAACAGCAGATGTTAAAGGAATATTCCTGGTTCAATACAAATTAAGCTCAATTAACAGCATTTGTGGCATATTGCTTATCGCAAAAAATAATTTTGACTTGCTTCTCCTTTTCTTAAAAAAAATAATAATAATTCATCTATATCACTCTGTAGTGCCACACTGGTTGCCCACTGAAGCTAAGCAGGTTGAGACTGGTCAATACTTGGGAGATCTCGTGGGGAAAACTAAGGTTGCTACTGAAAGAGGTGTTATTGAGGCCAGCAGGGGGTGCTCACCCTGCGGTCTGTGTGGGTCCTAATGCCCCATTATAGTGATGGGGACACTATACTGTAAAAAGGCACCGCCTTTCGGATGAGACATTAAACCAAGGTCCTGGCTCTCTGGGGTCACTAAAAATCCCACATCTCGTAAAGAGTAGGGATGTAACCCCTGTGTCCTGGCCAAATCCCCCCCCCCCCATGGCCCTTATTGATAATTGCCTCCTAATAATCCCTTACATGAATTGGGTCTATCACTCCACTCTGTCCTCTCTGAGCATTCGCGTACTGGATGTGTGTGAATTTTTTATCATCAGCAGAGTGTGTGAGCACTAGATGTGTGCAGCCCGATTTTTCTAACCGCATGGCTTTGAACGTGCAAAATGCGCATGCCCTTGGATTTATTTGCACTAATTAGTGGGTCCACAAGATGGCAACAATCACATTTGAGCTGTCGCTGACACAAAGAAGCACTTCGGAGAATATGTAATCGCTAAACATCAGGAGATGAAGGTAAATAAATAAAACATCAGATGTGCAAGTGAAGAGTGCATGTGTGAGGAGGTCTGGAGATACCTGCATTTGTATAAATCGAGTCCAAAGGAATATAAAGACATTGTTTATGAGTCTAATCTAAATGGAAAGTCCGGTGTCACATAGCAGTCGCAGTGTGCATCATCAGCCAACCACCTGTGTATGTGCGCACAGTTATATGGTGTATACTTTAACAGGCTTGCGTCTGACTGTACGCAGACACTGAGCATTTGCATCAAAATGGAAGTATTCATAGGACTTAACTTGTATTGAACCTGGAATATATCATTAAAATGCTCTCCTTAGCTTCAAAATTCCACTATACTAATACAAATAGGGGTGTAAAAATGCCTCAATGCATCAATTACGGAATTTACATCAATCACTCCAAAGTACTTCGAAGCATACCATGGTACTACTATTGTACCATGTCACTGTCAAAAGATAAAACTTAATTCAATATTATAATATTGTATTTATGTTCTTTTATGTATGTCATTATTGTAGTTGGCAACGAGAGACCAGGATCAAAACAGCGGGTGGTCGCATACAGGGTGACGTTGCTTATTACACCCCGTGCGGCAAGCGACTACGACAGTACCCGGATGTTGTGAAGGTAACCTTTGCCCATTGTCCCCACTGCCAACTCACTTAGACCCACCCCCAACCTAAAGCTCAGGAATCCTGTCACCCCTCCAATTAAACCCCTTTCCTCACCCAGTGTGCAGTTAGCATTTACCAGTGTAAGATCCAGCGTCACCTTAGTTAGCTGTGCTGCTTCCTTTTTGGTACCAATATAGTGCTAATGGCTCTCTGGATAATCCTGTCTGACGAAATCACTATTATTTTCTCTTCTGTAGTATCTGTCCAGATACGGAATAAGTGACATCACGCGTGATAATTTTAGCTTCAGTGCAAAAATAAGGGTTGGTGACTTCTATGAAGCCAGAGAAGGACCCCAGGTGAATGTCTTTCATCTCCTCTATTTTATATATATTTTTTGGTTCTTTATGTTCTTTTTTTCTTTCTGTCTCTCTTGCGCTGGTATTCTTCCACTCTCGTATCTCTCTTTCATCTTGCACAGGGCAGGGAATTGTGATTGAACCCAGATAGCCTGAATTTCCCTTTTTAAACTGTAGGGAGCCGGCGCAATAATCAGCGCTCATTGTTTCCACAGGATGTTACTTCATGTTTTGTCTGTCATGTGTGTCGAAAGAGATTCTATTGATTAAAAATGCAGATAGAGAAATAAATTGGAAAAACAATTATTAATAAAGCAATAGGCTGTAGCGATTTGCTGCTTTAAAGTACGGGCATGGTTGTGTGTTTATAGTAATTTTATAATGCTTCAAACACAGCTCAACCAATGTAAATATTAATTAATTTATCTCTATTGTTTGTTTGTAAATGTATCTAATTTCATGCTTTTAATTCTTTGAAATAGTTTTGTAATGAACCTCTACAACAAAAATGTGAAAATATTACACTTTTTATAATTCATTTTTTTTGTGATTTTTGCACATGAACATGTACCAACGCTCAAGGGAGCCTGACCCATCTCTATCTCCTGCCTCTCCATAGGGCCTGCAGTGGACTTTGCTGAAAGAGGAGGAGGTTATTCCCCGTATCCTGGCCATGGAGGGTCGACGAGGTCGTCCCCCCAACTCAGAGCGGCAGCCGAGAGGAGGCAGTGTGGTTTCAGGAAGTCGGCGCCGTAAGGGCCGTCCCCCGAATCTAGGCGAAAATGAATTCCCAACGCCTTCTGAGGCCAAACTACTGCGCAAGTTAGAGGCTCAGGGTAAAGTGCTTTTTTGTGCTCATATAACTCCTTTTTTACTAATAACGCTGGAGTCATTGGCTGGATAGATTTTCCTACAGATTTATGTTTTTGCAGCTGGAGCGTCCTCCCATAATTGGTTAATTGAAAAAAAGATATATCAAACATACAGTTGTGCTAATATGTTTGAAAGATGTAATATATAGTGTATTATAGTTCATATTTGTTTTTATTATTTTTATTAAAATACCATTTATTTAAAAAAAACTTGCCAAAATGTGTATCTTAAAGGGATAGTTCACCCAAAAATTACAATTCTTTCATTTACTCACACTAATGCTTTTCACATACTCACCCCAGATGTGTATTACCTTCTTTCTTCCGCTGAACTCAAACAAAGATTTTTAGAAAAATATTTCAGCTCTGTAGGAATACTCAAATACTCAAACCAGCCCATCTGGCACCAACAATCATGCTACATTCCAAATCACTGTGATCAAATTTTTTCCCCATTCTGATGGTTGAACTGAAGCTCCTGACCCATATCTGCATGATTTTATGCACTGCACTGCTGCCACATGACTGGCTGATTAGATAATCGCATGGATGATTGTTGGTGCCAGATGGGCTGGTTAGAGTATTTCGGTCTCCTGTGATTTTCACGCACAACAGTCTCTAGAATTTACCCCGAATAGTTCCAAAAACAAAAAACATCCAGTGAGTGGGAGTTCTGTGGATAGAAATCCCTTGTTGATGAGAGAGTTCAACAGAGAATGGCCAGACTAGTTTGAACTGGCAAAGCCTACGGTAACTCCGATAACCGCTCTGTACAATTGTGGTGAGAAGATTAGTATCTCAGAATGCTATTCTGAGATGTGGGTTGGCGCTGTTCTGGTGGCACGAGGGGAACCTACACAATATTAGGCAGGTGGTTTAAATGTTATAGCTGATTGGTGTATATTAAATCATTGGAGTCTTATGGATTACTTTTTATGTTTCCTTTATGTGATTTTTAGAGCTTCAAAGTCTGGTCACCATTCACTTGCATTGAATTTTCAATTTTGGTTGAATTATTCCTTTAACGAGTCTTTGTCAACAACCAGTAATGATTTGTGAAAGCAAAATTTGACAGATTCATTGGGTTTATTTAGTGAAGGATTCAGTGAGTGGTAACCTGCACGTTTTTAGGTCTTTTGAGCGACTTATTAAAAATAATGATTTGTTCACAAATCGATTTACATTAGTCACACTGTACGTTCGGTTTTGCATGCAAGCAGCAAAGACTATTGTCTTTGCATTATTTTACGATACCCGGTCTTTTTATCTCATCAAATCACTTCGATTCAGACTGTATTCCCGGGTAAATTATACGTTATTGGATCATAGTGCTGTAGATTCAGTACGGATGCTACAGTGGTGCAGGTCACACTGGGCTACATATTGATGGAGGTGTTTGTCTTTCGTCATCCAGAAATCGCCCGACAGGCCGCCCAGATGAAGCTCATGAGGAAACTAGAGAAACAGGCACTCGCACGGGCGGCCAAAGAGGCCCGCAAACAGCAAGGTACCACACACATTCACACTTGTCTCTTAATCACTCACATAGATGTTCAAAAACATCGCTGAAACTTCTTTTTCTCTCTCGTACAGCCATCATGGCTGCAGAGGAGAGGCGAAAACAAAAGGAACGGATGAAGATTATCAAACACCAGGTGGGTCACTCATGCACCCTTTGTGCTCTGAATAACACATCTTGCATTGTGGGAAAACTTCAGTATACGGTCTTTCCAAGGGTCATGTCACATCAGATTATAAGCGTTATTCATAACTGAGGGTGATGGGGCTTCTACGGCTGCAGCTCAACTGCTAGTGGACCTTTTTAAATGCACAGCAGCACTTTCAATTAACAGACTTCCTCTTCCTCTTCTACCAGGAAAAGATAAAGCGTATTCAGCAAATCCGTATGGAGAAGGAACTCCGCGCACAGCAGATTCTTGAGGTACAGAGTGACTGCAGAAAAAATAAAGCTTAACATTCTTAAAATACACGCCACCCCACTTCGGTTTAACATGGAGCCCGGACCACAGCAGAATCACTCACCAGCATTTTGGGGCTGTGAATTCTGCATAATTTCCGTCAGGACTAATGCTAAATTGGTTTTGGTGGACAGTTTTTGAATATTAAATTTGCTGCCTCCTGCATTTCAAACCAGAGGTAAATTAGACATAAAAGATTTTTTTTCCCGTAAGACAATGGCAGTTCTTGCATAAGTAGTAGGAGGAAACACTGTTTACTTTACTCACCCAATTATAGAGGCTTCAAAAGTGTTTTAGCTGGGCAAAATCAAATTGGAGCTGACATGCTTGGTAAGCCATTCTGAACAGGATTTCTTGTTGTTTGTAATTACGTATTTAAATTTTCAACTAATTCGCCTTTGCTTTCTTTTTATATTACCGGTGTCAGAACCAGAGAGGAATATTGAATAATTTTGAAGATCCCACGGTTGATTTTGACACAAGCTCTAGTAAAATAAGTTTTCAATCACTGACCCAGTGATCTGTCACTAGAGTAACCTCAAAAATGCCAAATTGGTTCCTGTAGCTTAACGGCAAGGTAATGGATTCAATTCCCAGGCAACATAATACTGCGCATGCACTGTGAGGATAAAAGCATCCGCCACATGCATAAATGAAAGAATTGTGAACAGCAAGACTTGAGACAGAAGGGCTTTTCTGTGTGTGTTTGTGAATGTTTGGATGCGAGCTCCAGCTTTTCCTCTCACAGACGCATCAATCAACGTGTTAGAATAAGTTATAAATAAAACAGATGCTGGTTTAGCGTATTTAATTTAGGTTTATACCCAGCACGGCAGTACTGATCTGACCCAGACCTGTTTTGCATTGGCAGGCAAAGCGGAAAAAGAGAGAGGAGGCTGCCAATGCCAAAATGTTGGAGGCGGAAAAGAGAATAAAGGTCAGTTTTTGAGTGAGAAGAGACACTACACCTACTCAACGTGCTATGACTCATCACCGTGAAACCCCACGTCCCCTTCACCTCAGAACTACCCTTCTCACCTACCCCGGCATACCATTCACATTCCTCATCCACAAATATGGAGCAGAGCCTCTGTTTGAATGATGTCTGCCTGCCTGTGGGGGAAATTAGTTTGACATCATGATTTTTTTGCTGTTTGAGTCTGTGGTTTAGTATAAAAGATGCACTGAGCATCTTTTAATGTCTTGTGTACATGGGGCCCTCACTGGAATACAGAACCTGATCTAAGTGGGCTCCCCTATTGAATAAAGTTTAAAGACCCCATGAAATCAAAATTGGAGTTTTGTGGCTATTAGTACATGTCTGTTAGCTTCCAGGCAAAGTTGCCTCATGCAGATTTACGTGTAACAGATTCAGTGTTTCACTTCTGGGACAATGAAACAAAAAAATGTATGATTCATTTTATTCACAGTTGCTTATATGGTTGTGTCTAGATGGTAAACCTAATTTGTCAAAAGTCTTTGCGTTTGTATTCACCAAACTCTTTCAATGGGTCTTCAAATACGTAAAGATTTATGTTGTCTTAAACTTTTGCATTCATAAGCTTTATGATTAGGACTGAAGGCCCAGACGTGTCTGTGATTGGTGGTTTCTTCTTAGATGGTGTCATAATGAGTGTTTTGGTGCAACACAATTGTTTTTATGTTTTGTGTTTGTAGGAGAAGGAGATGAGACGTCAACAGGCTGTTATTCTCAAGCACCAGGTAGGTGTCAATCACCACTCTCATAAATAATAGGTCTTATAATGACCATTTATACAGTAATAGTGAATTTTGGTACAAAACACAGGGAGGGAGAGAAAGAGGGAGGGATAGTGCATTATGGGATCAGTCTATGCACAAATGTAAAGTGGTGAGTTTCATGTGGTTCTTAACTATCTCTTGTTTCTCTCTGGGTAATTATTCATGCTTTTGGGAGTGGGGTCTGTCTCTTTGGGCTTACGGGCTAGTTTTTTTTATTTATTTTTCATTTTAAATGACGCTGTGATTTTTTTTCTGTCTCATAATTCTTTGCCAACTCTCTCTCTCAGGAGATGGAGAGGCATAGACTAGATATGGTATGGGTATGTTTCATCTTCTGTACATCTAACACTCGCATTGTGAATCCTGGTTGTGATATGATGTCATAGCAGCACATGTTTAAATGTAGCACTGGCTGCTGTCAAAACTACATTTTCCTTCTGCATGGCTTTTTAAGCAACAAAAAAAGCGAACAAAAGAAAAAAACTGCATCGCCTACATCTGCTATGTGTGTCAATGAGAGAGAACTGGCTTTGATGCAGCAGGCCTGTGCCTTGTTTGTGTGTGACTATTTATGCGTGAGTGTGTGTGTCTGTTGAGTAAACACTCTCATTGGTGGAAAATGCCACACACCCTCATTCCATATGTCCAGTAAACCCAATATTGTGAATTATCATTATTGCTGTGAAAATGTGAGTGTTGGTGTGTCTGTTGTTGTGGCAAAGTTCTTGTCCAGATGTTGCATTTGCACTGTGCTGATTGTTCTGCCTGTGAGGCCATCAGTACAGGTCAAAGGTCGTAGTACAAGACCAATGAGAGAAGCAGAGGAAACTCACGCTTCTCTCTGTTGTACATTTCATGCCATCTGTGGGTCAGAAATGAAGATAACACACTGATTGGCCTTGCCCTTAAAGTCAACATGAAACAGCAGCCGTAAACCTTTTTGCTTCCGTAATGTGATATTTCTGATTAAAAAACAGGATATTCAATTTACTGACCTGAATACGAGTTTGCTGAAACAGTGCCTAAATAGTTATTTGTCTATTGGATAAAGGAATATCCCCCCCACCCCATGTCGTTCCAATCACATATGACTTTCCTATGCAGAACACAAAAGGAGATCTTTGTCCATCTTTTTAATACAATGACAGTGGATCATGCCTCACTTAAAAGATTTAAAAGGATACCAAAGTATCATAAAATTAGTCCATGTGACTTGTGCGTCTTATTCCAAGTCTTTTGAAGGCTGATGATAGGTTTTGGTGAGAACCAGCCCAACATTTAAGCCATTTTTCAGAGATTTTTCAGACATGAGGGTGAGGAAATTAGGACAGAAATGTAATTTTTGGGTGAACTACTTTACATTTATCCAATAGCTCGTCTGGCCTAGGATACATCAGCTGAAACAAACTTTTTTTTTTAAATAAATTGCACTGATGAAACATGCATCTTTAATGTTTAGTAAATAAGTAAATAGGGTGAATTTTAATTTCATGTTGACTTAAAAATTTTAATAAAAGTGGCGGGACAATGTGCTTCTCTGTAAGGAAGGGGAGGCCGAGATTGAGGTAAATCTCTTGTATTTCCCCTTGTTTGGCTCATTGTTGTGAGCGCTTGTAACAGTAGCTGCACTAATCTAACTCAAGACACAGCTTTCTTTCTCTGACCTGCCCATTACATCTGTGGCTTTTCTTTTTCGCTCTTTTGTTTCTGTCCGATCAGCTGTAACACATTTATGTGGCTGCTTCATCTTGGCCATAGCAATGTGTCTGTTCAACACCCACGCTCTCTCTCTGTCTCTCTCTTTCTGTGCAACATGCTAAACCATGCTGATCAGTTTAATCGTCTGTCTCTGGCCTTTAAATTTGCTTTATTTTCTCTGTGTGGTTATCTGCTCTGCTCTCCTCCACTGAACGATGGAATCCTTCTGTCTTTTCAGGAGAGGGAGAGGAGGAGACAGCACATTATGCTAATGAAAGCTGTGGAGGCTCGCAAAAAAGCTGAGGTGTGCAAAACAAAATAAATAAGTGAACACTGTCCTTCACCACTCCACTCTCTTTTCTGCACCTAAAGGCTTCCTCACATGTCATGTCTACTTGCTCTGCTGCGCTCCCTGAATGTGTTTCAGCAAATAATTTTGATGTACTTCAATAAAGTACCCACAACATTACATAATCTGCAAAAAAAAAAAAGTTTCTTGTATAACATAATACCCTAATGTCAGACATGCCTAATGTGCTTGTTGCATTAATATCGTGGAGTCCAGCTGGTTAGTAAAGCTTCTCTTTCGCCCGGCAGGAGCGCGAACGCCTCAGGCAAGAGAAACGTGATGAGAAACGACTCAACAAGGAGCGGAAAATGGAGCTCCGGAGGTTGGAGCTGGAGATGATCCGTGAGATGAAGAAACCCAATGAGGACATGTGTTTGACAGATCACAAGGTAATGGGAATGGATTTCAGACCAAATGAGAAGGAAGTTCTACATTGCTTAAATAGCAACTTAAATAATCATTCAAAAACATTTGATATAAAAGCCTGTCTTAAGAATCCTCTGAACTTCATTTAAAGATGTATTTGAGTGTCATTTATCAATAAATGACCCATTAACAGAAATGGTCATCCAATCAAAACTTTAATGGGTATGATGCCATAAACAGAACCTTACAAATGCACTTTGGTGTGAATTCACTTGAGACAGAATGCTGCCACACAGTGGTTATAAGAAAGACAGCGCACTCATGAAAGTTGTGATTTTATTTTATTTTAATTATCTCTCTCTCTCTTTCTCTTTCAAAGCCTCTTCCAGAGATCCCTCGTATCCCTGGTCTGGTGCTGCCTGGCAATGTGTTTGCAGACTGCCTTATGGTGGTGCAGTTCCTGCGGAGCTTTGGGAAGGTTCTAGGCATGGAGCCCTCCGAGATGCCGACTCTCGGTATACTGCAGGAGGGATTGCTCAACCTGGGAAACAGCATGGGGCAAGTGCAGGACCTTTTGGTTCGGCTACTCTCGTCTGCTGTGTCTGACCCAGGGTTGCCTCCAGGACACAGGGTGAGCGGGAGATGCCCACTTACACACATACGCAAACTCTCAAAGAGTGGTCTCACCTCTGTTGATCTATTTCTGTCCCATCTGGGGTGCTGTAGCCTAAAGATTGAAGCTAAACCAAAAGGTTGTAGCTACAAAACCCATAAAGGTACAATCAGATAACGTTTACTGTCATGCCCTCGAGCAAAGTATGTAACCCCATGGTGCCTCAGGGGAATTATACTATTAATATGTGTATTGTAAGTATAGATTGATCGATATTGTCTTTTTACAACCAATATCGATACAGATTATTTTTAGCTTTAAATGAGTGTCCGATAACCAATATGCAAACCTGCTTTTTTGATTTATTGTTTTATTTGTGCTTTTTGACACAATAATAGCTAATTATTACACTACAACAAAAAATTTTATAGACATTATAAACGACTTAATCACTAATGATGATGATTTATGACAGTATACAAATGAACTTTAATGGTACGCATGTCTCACATGAATGTCTTCTCTATTGAGTAATTATGCAAACGATGCACAATGATGGGTGTATTACCTCTGTAATCTTCTGCTGATTATAAATTACATTTAAAATTGTAATTGGTAACATAATCTTTTATATTACACTTTTTAGGTGTTTGGGTTACGTATTGCATTTTTTGATGAAAATTGATTTTAAGAGTACCAATTTACACTCTTTAACATTAGTAAATGTAGTAAAGGCACGACTGATAGGTAATACAATTGATATATAAACATGTAATCCATAAAAGTAAAAATTAAAAAAGATGTGTAATCTAATTACATGGAGATAACATGGAGTCTATTAATACTCAACATTGACAATAAATTAAATACGTTGATTACCTGTGTTGTTTCCTGTTGAATGCCCAGTGGTGTGAAGCCATTGTTGGGTACTGCTCTGTAGAGCCCTTAAAAAATTACTGTTTATCGGTAGACCTAATAATAAAGGGATAGTTCGCCTAAAAATTAAAATTCTCTCATCATTTACTCACACTCATGCAATCCCAGATATGTATGACTTACTTTCTTCTGCAGACCACAAACAAAGATTTTTAGAAGTATATCTCAACTGAATGGTGAACAGACCTTTTGAAGCTCCAAAAATCTCATAAGGGCCACATACAGTTGAAGTCAAATGTTTGCATTTAATCATTGAAGACATTCTCTGTCTTAGGTCAGTTAGGATCACTATATTTTAAGAATGTGAAATGTCAGAATAATAGTAGAGAGAATGATTAATTTAATCTCTTATTTCTTTCATCACATTCCCAGTGGGTCGGAAGTTTACCTACACTTTGTTATTATTTGGTATCATTGCCTTTAAATTGCTTAACTTGGATAACATTTTTTGGGTTGCTTTCCATAAGCTTTTCACAAGTTGCTCGCACACGCTTTTTCAGTTCTGCCCACAAATTTTCTATCCAGTTGAAGTCAGTGCTTTGTGATGGTCACTCCAGTACCTTGACTTTGTTGTTGTGTAGACATTTTGCCACAAATTTGAAGGTATGCTTGTGGTCATTTCCATTTGGAATACCCATTTGCGACAGAGCTTTAACTTTCTGGCTGACGTCTTGAGATGTTGCTTCAATATATCCACATCATTTTCCTTCCTCATGATGCAGTCTATTTTGTGAAGTGCACCAATCCCTCCTGCAGCAAAGCACCCCCACAACATGATGCTTCCACCCCCAAACTTCACCCTTTTTCCTCCAAACTTAACTATGGTCATTATGGCCAAACAATTAAATTTTTGTTTCGTCAGACCAGAGGGCATTTCTCCAAGATCTTTGTCCCCATGTGCACTTGCAAACTGTAGTCTGGCTTTTTTATGGCAGTTTTGGAGCAATTGCTTCTTCCTTGCTGAGCAGCCTTTCGGGCAGTCCATATAGGACTCGTTTTACTGTGGATATAGATACTTGTCTACCTGTTTCCTCCAGCATCTTCACAAGGTCCTTTGCTGTTGTTCTGGGATTGATTTGCACTTTTCGCACCAAACTACATTCATCTCTAGGAGACCACTTCCTGAGTGGTATGATGGCTGCGTGGTCCCATGGTGTTTATACTTGCATACTATTGTTTGTACAGATGAATGTGGTACCTTCAGGTGTTTGGAACTTGCTCCCAAGGATGAACAAGACTTGTGGAGTTCCACAATTTTGGCTGATTTCTTTTTTTTCCCATGATGTCAAGCAAAGAGGCACTGAGTTTGAAGTTAGGCCTTAAAATACATCCACAGGTACACCTCCAATATACTCCAATTAACCTATCAGGAGCTAATTGTCTAAAGGCTTGACAACATTTTCTGGAATTTTCCAAGCTGCTTAAAGGCACAGTTAACTTATTGTATGTAAACTTCTGACCCACTGGAATTGAGATAGTCAACTAAAAGTGAAACAATCTGTCTGTAAACAATTGTTGGAATAATGACTTGTGTCATGCACAAAGTAGATGTCCTAAATGACTTGCCAAAACTATAGTTTGCTAATATGAAATCTGTGGAGTGGTTAAAATTCATTTTAATGACTTCAACTGTGTATAGAAGATTCCAGAGGTTAAATTAATGTATTCAGAATCAATATGATAAGTGTGAGTGTGAAAAAGATCAATTATTCATGTACTTTTTTACTATATTCAAAATGGGAAAGTAGAGATTTATAGTAAAAAAGGACCTGCTTCTCTTCCATACCCATCATATCACTTCTGAAGACATTAATTTAACATCTGGAGTCTTATGGATTACTTTTATGTGGGCTTTATGTGATTTTTGGAGCTTCATAGGTCTGATTACCATTCACTTGCATTGCAAGAACCAACAGAGCTGACATATTCTTCTAAAAATATTTGTTTGTGTTCTGCAGAAGATAGAAAGTCATATACATCTGGGATGACATGAGGGTGAGTAAATTATGAGAGAGAGTTTTCATTTTTGGGTGAACTATCTCTGTAAAGAACCGATAACTGATTAAGTAGAAAAGTGTGAATATCGGTAACAAATATTGGCCAAACAGATTTGTTTAGATCAAATTGTAAGTGACTGTTTAAAAGTAACTAAATCTTTGGTTCTCAACCTTTTTTAGTTCAAGGCCCCCATTGTCCAAGACATTTTGAAATGAATGAAGTTAAATGAAAATTCAATTTAAAATCTGCATATACTTTTTTTCCCCTCTCTCCACCAGTCTAAGTCTATCTTGGGTGACCACCTGACCAATGTGGGTCTGAACCGGGACAATGTGTCTGAGGTTTTGCAGCAGTTCATGGAGGCTCACTGTTCTCAGACCGAGCTAGCTGATCTCACTTTGAGTCTGAGGACCAAAGCATTCCAGGCCCACACACCTACTCAGAAAGCCTCTATCCTGGCCTTCCTGGTCAATGAGTTGTCCTGCAGTAAAAGTGTGATCAGGTAAGGACCGTTAGATGCTCAAATGTCCTTAACTTCCTGTTATGTTTGCAATTATGTTTATAAGTTGAGCATTATTGATGATTCTTGATGGCTTCTGATATTTTCCATTGGTACAGAGCAGAATGATTTATTTTAGTTAACACAATACAGTGTAATATATTACAACACAACTTGATATGATTCAGTAATAAATCATCAACTGATTTACCAATTACCTATAATAATGGCATGTTTCCAATACCAGTTTGGCCTGGAGATGTCACAATAAAAGTGATATGTTGTTTGTTTGTCAGCCCTGCCTTGGCACTATAAATATTAATCTATGACATAAATGTGCATAAAGATGCAGGAGAAAGCTCACATGGTGTGACAGTCACAGATATTTGAATTCTTAATGCCTCTAACAAATCAGACATGTACAATATGTATCTAGTACAGTATAAAACCAAGGGTTATTTGTTTGCTTTTCAGTGAGATCGACAAGAGCCTTGAGCACATGAATGTGTTGCGAAAAGATGAGTGTATAGTGGAAGGCAAACTGAAGAAGTGAGTGCACATGAACACATACACCTGAGTGTTATTGTGGCAGAGCCTAATACGGGACCGGGTGTGTAGGATCAAGACCCGGCCCCGCCCTCCGCCCTGCCACAGTTATATTTAAGCAATAAGATACAACACCCACAAGAACCCTTAGCCCCTTGTGCATGGCCTTGAGTTCTTTATTGCTTTTATGATAAAAATATTAAGGATACAAATATTCAGTTAACCATTATTTAATCAAACAAATTAACTAAAAAATGCAATCCTACCATTCGAAGATATGTAAACTGAGGTGAACGAGGTTCTATGGGTGTTGCACTGTGATGAAAAAATAAATAAAAACATTTTTTTTTCTTTTTATGTGTGTGCAGACTGAAAACAATTTACGCTAAACGGACTGGGAAACGTGAATCAGTCGCTGGAGGGGAGGAGCTGCAGGCTGCAGGCAGCTCTGCCATTGGTCACAAGCGCAAGAGGAAGGCTGGGGACAGTGATGATGATGATGAAGACGATGAGGACAGTGATGAACCAGGAGATGAGGATGATGATGAGGAGGAGGAAGAGAATAAAAAGGGAAAGAAGGTGGAGACGTGTGATGAGGTAAAAGCAATTCATTACATATCAATCACTTTGACCAGTTTTATCAGACATTGGTTTGATTTTGCATTTACATCTGTGTGTGCGTGTGTGTGTGTGTGTGTGTGTGTGTGTGTGTGTGTGTTTGTGTTTCAGGATGAGGGAGACCCTGCCACTAGTGTTGAAGAGCTGGAGAAACAGATCGACAAGCTAACAAAGGTGAACAAAGGCATCAATTAAATATGCAGCCTTGCACATAAATACACCCTCAAACACACTCATATGTGTATCTTTCTTTGTATGAGTACAGCAGCAAAACCTGATCCGCAGGAAACTCTTCGAATCCTCTCACGCTCTGCGGTCCATGTCATATGGGCAGGACCGGTACCGGCGCAGATACTGGGTCCTCCCACAATGTGGAGGGGTTTACATAGAAGGGTTAGAGAGCAGAGAAGGTAGGTTCATCTATCTACCCTAAAAGGTATTTGTGTCCCCAAAAAGTATTTGGAAACTTAAGCGACAAATATGAATGTCATGAAATTATATAACAAAATATCAAAGCAAGTGACATCTGCAGACAAATGATACTAGAGCTCTGCAATTTATTTTAGCCAACTGCTGATTTTTAGTGGATGTATGAAGTCAGTTCCCCTCAAGGACACACAGGTGTCACAGCAGTATATCAATAGGTGTTGTTCATCACATTAACTATGGACATTTTCCTTTAATGTTTGACAACCAAAACGTGTCCATAATTTTTGTCTTGATTTTAAACAGTATACAGTGGCAAGAAAAAGTTTGTGAACCCTTTGGAATAACCTGCATTTATATATAAATTTGTCTCACAATCTGGTCTTCATCTAAGTTACAATAATAAACAAACACAATCCGTTTTAACTAATAACACAAATTATTGTATTGTTCTTGTACATATTGAGTACATCTTTCAAAACTTTACTGTGTAGGTTGGAAAAAGTATGTGAACCCCATTGGCTAATTATGTTAACAAAAGCTAATTATAGTTAGGAGTTGGCAAATCTGACATCCAATTAATGAAACTAGATTGTAGGTGTGGGTTAGAGCTACTTTGCCTTAGTAAAAGCACTTAAAAATGTTGAGTGTGTGTGTATATATATATATATATATATATATATATATATATATATATATATATGTATATGTGTGTGTGTGTGTGTGTGTTTGTACAGGTGCTGGTCATATAATTAGAATATCATCAAAAAGTTGATTTATTTCAGTAATTCCATTCAAAAAGTGAAACTTGGATATTATATTCATTCATTACACACAGACTGATATATTTCAAATGTTTATTTCATTTAATTGTGATGATTAAAACTGACAACTAATGAAAATCCCAAATTCAGTATCTCCGAAAATTGGAATATTACTTAAGACCAATACAAAAAAAAGGATTTTTAGAAATGTTGGCCAACTGAAAAGTATGAACATGAAAAGTATGGGCATGTACAGCACTCAATACTTAGTTGGGGCTCCTTTTGCCTGAATTACTGCAGCAATGCGTCGTGGCATGGAGTCGATCAGTCTGTGGCACTGCTCAGGTGTTATGAGAGCCCAGGTTGCTGTGATAGTGGCCTTCAGCTCTTCTGCATTGTTGGGTCTGGCGTATCGCATCTTCCTCTTCACAATACCCCATAGATTTTCTATAGGGTTAAGGTCAGGCGAGTTTGCTGGCCAATTAAGAACAGGGATACCATGGTCCTTAAACCAGGTACTGGTAGCTTTGGCACTGTGTGCAGGTGCCAAGTCCTGTTGGAAAATGAAATCTGCATCTCCATAAAATTGGTCAGCAGCATGAAGCATGAAGTGCTCTAAAACTTCCTGGTAGACGGCTGCGTTGACCTTGGACCTCAGAAAACACAGTGGACCAACACCAGCAGATGACATGGCACCCCAAACCATCACTGACTGTGGAAACTTTACACTGGACTTCAAGCAACGTGGATTCTGTGCCTCTCCTCTCTTCCTCCAGACTCTGGGAGCTTGATTTCCAAAGGAAATGCAAAATTTACTTTCATCAGAGAACATAACTTTGGACCACTCAGCAGCAGTCCAGTCCTTTTTGTCTTTAGCCCAGGCGAGACGCTTCTGACGCTGTGTCTTGTTCAAGAGTGGCTTGACACAAGGAATGCGACAGCTGAAACCCATGTCTTGCATACGTCTGTGCGTGGTGGTTCTTGAAGCACTGTCTCCAGCTGCAGTCCACTCTTTGTGAATCTCCTCCACATTTTTGAATGGGTTTTGTTTCACAATCCTCTCCAGGGTGCGGTTATCCCTACTTGCTTGTACACTTTTTTTTCTACCACATCTTTTTCTTCCCTTCGCCTTCTATTAATGTGCTTGGACACAGAGTTCTGTGAACAGCCACCCTCTTTAGCAATGACCTTTTGTGTCTTGCCCTCCTTGTGCAAGATGTCAATGGTCGTCTTTTGGACAGCTGTCAAGTCAGAGGTCTTCCCCATGATTGTGTAGCCTACAGAACTAGACTGAGAGACCATTTAAAGGCCTTTGCAGGTGTTTTGAGTTAATTAGCTGATTAGAGTGTGGCACCAGGTGTCTTCAATATTGAACCTTTTCACAATATTCTAATTTTCTGAGATACTGATTTTGGGGTTTTCATTAGTTGTCAGTTATAATCATCAAAATTAAAAGGAATGAACAATTGAAATATATCAGTCTGTGTGGAATGAACGTATATGTATATGTATGTATATAATGTATATGTATGTATATGCGAAATGTGTGTATATATACATACATACACATAGATATGTGTGTGTGTGTGTGTGTGTGTGTGTGTGTGTGTGTTTGTATGTATATATATATATATATATATATATATATATATATATGTAAAATATACAATTACAAATACAAATCTTTTGTATACAGAAGTAAGTAAATTTAATGGCAGAAGAGGTATGGTATGTTGGATAAATATAAATAGACTAATTTGTGTATTGCACATAATTATTGGTCAATGGGGCAGTTTTAACTGTTCATGAGATGATTAGCCTGAGTGATAAAACTGTTCCTGTGTCTGACGGTTCTGGTGCTCAGTGCTCTGTAGAGTCTGCCAAAAGGCAACAGTTCAAAAAGGTAATGGGCTGGGTGAGTGGGGTCCAGAGTGATTTTCCACACTCTGAAAGTGTGAAGGGAGGGCAGGGGGCAACCAATAATCCTTTCAGCAGTCCCAACTCTCCTTTGTAGTCTTCTGATATCTGATTTCGTAACTGCACCAAACCAGACAGTTACTGAAGTGCAGAGGACAGACTCAATGACTGCTGAGTAGAACTGCATCAGCAGTGCTTGTGGCGGGTTGAACTTCTTGACTGATTTCTTTTGATATTTTGATGATGTCAAGCCATAGAGGCACTGAGTTTGAAGGTATGCCTTAAAATACATCCACAGGTACACCTCTTATTCAGTGCACCTCATATCAGAAGCTAATTGTCTAAAGGCTTGACATCATTTTCTGGAATTTCCCAAGCTGCTTAAAGGCACAGTTAATAGAACATTCCAGTGGGTCAGAATGTAAACTTCTGACCCACTGGATTTGTGATATAGTCAATTAAAAGTGAAACAATTTGATTGTAAACAATTGTTGGAAAAATTGTGTCATGCACAAAGTAGATGTCCTAAACGACATGCCAAAACTATCGTTTTCTAATATTAAGAAAATCTGTGGAGTGGTTAAAAAATTAGTTACAGTGGAGTTGACTTCAACCTAAGTGTATGTAAACTTCTGACTTCAACTGTACTTGGTCTTGCCACTGTATGTATTTCTCAATTTAAACCTACCAAACTCTTTAAATGTTTTGCTTGAGAAATGTGCTTGTAATAAGTATCTTTAAAATAAGTCACTCGGTATGATATTTTGTAATTTAATGCAATTACATTCATACCATTTTATGTGTCTAAAGACTTTCTTGGGGCTCACAGACACGCATTTGCATACAGGTACACCATTAATTTTACTTTAATTATGCACTTCTCTCTGTCTCCCTCGCAGGTCTGGAGGATCTGGAGAAAGAGCGAGAGAGGTTCAAAAACTTTCAAGGTTTTCAGGTCAAAGAGGAGCCTCAGGAGGATGTTTCACAGCATCATCAGCATGAGATGCCAGGACCTGTGAAGGAGGAAGTGAAACTGGAAGATGAGAAACCCATTGATCCTCAACAGGAAGCGAATAAAGAGTTGTGCTCCTTTCCACTCAAAGAACTTCAGGAACACAAGTCTGTGGCTATACCCCCTCAGCAGCCAGAACTCCGCCCCTCACTTAGCCCTTCATGCCAGGAACTGCCTCATAAACCTGCAGGGACTAAGGGGCTCTGCCACACCCACAACGGTTGCCCGGCAACTGTTGCCTTGGCAACAACAACATCAGCATCTCCAGCTCACTCTCCAACTACCTCCAAGCTGACAGAGGCCAGCAGCTCTTGCGCAGACCCCACAATCCCTCCTCCCCTGGAGCTGGGCATACCTGCGCATGTCCTGCACCCACAGCAACTTGCACAGACTCAGCTCATACCCAACGACCAGCTGCTCAGGGTCCTTAGCGAGCGCAACGGTCACTGGTTCAGCCTGCTGCCTCGCTCACCCTGCGACGAGACCTCCCTCATCCAGCCTTCAGCACACCCGCAGTCCTCACCCCAAAACACCCCCAGCACACGCCCCAAAACTCCTCCTCCAACTTTGACCTCATCTCCGCACAATCACTTGCTTTCTCTCTCCAAATCAGCAAGCCCTCTGAACACTTCACCCTCTGGGTTCAGTAACCTGAACATGCAGGTAAATACCCAGCCTAATCTATACCTACTGTGAAATCTAATTTGTCCCACTTCACATACAGTAACTATATATATATATATATATATATATATATATATATATATATATATATATATATATATATATATATAAGGGCTCCATGTCTAAGGTAAAACTCATAATTAATTATTTCCATTGATATTGTAATTAACTTTGAAATAATTTATTACAAGACATCACTTTGACAGAAAATGATAATTTCCCATGTATTTCCCTAATCTCTGTCCAGATGAAGCCAGGTGGAGCTCTTATGGGTTTGCCCTTGTGTGGTTGGTCTGTAGGGGTCATCAGCCCCAATCTACCCCTGTGCAGCAGCCCCTTGCACATGTACCCCTCAGTGGAGGGCAGTGCCAGCCCCCTACTGGCACCCAGCGTCTCAACCAGCAAGAGTGGCTCTCCCGTTCCCACTGGGGAGAAGCTTGCATCTGCTTCCTCTCCCGTGGCTCTGGACCTTCCCAGAAACCACGATAACCCTGAACCCCTGCCCATACCAGAAGGTGAGTGCAATACAGGGAGTTTAAACTCAGAATAACAGCATGAACTCCAACATATTCACATAAAATGACCGAATATAACTTAAAAATAACACTGTACTTGTAGTCAGTATATTTACCCATTATTAGGAACAACACGTTTGTTGTTTACGATTGGGAGTATTATCGGTCCAGTGTTGTTTGAGGTTGTTAATGCTAATGGTTTTGGCTGAATGGCAGACAAGCTGCTGGGATGGTGGAAGGTGACAGACATGGAGAAGTTGAAAGCCCTTGTCAACGCTCTCCATAGTAGGGGCATCCGGGAGAGAGCCCTGCAGAAACAGCTGCAGAAATCCATGGAGCTCATCGTACAGACCTGTAACAAGAATCGAGAGGGTGAGCACTGACGAAGTGAAATGGCAGAATGTATAGGTTTTATCTTACAGATTGGCAGTGAGATTAACAGTTTAACCCTTTAGATCGAATTGGCCTGCTGGAGGGCCTACCGATAATTATTTAAAAAATATTAAATATTAAAAACTACAGTCTTGACAAACACAAAATAGGTATCGTTTTAAAGCTTAGAATGTGTTCTTTTTAAATGCAAGGAGGCATTTTAACCAAAACTGAACAAGTGCTTTGAAATTTGCAGACAAATTAAAAGTGTTCCGTTTTGATAATTTATTAAAAAAAAAAAAAAAAAAAACGCACTGTACATATTATTGCAATCTGTAATAACAGATCAAAAAGCCATGTGTCATATGTCATTGGAAAGCTCTCAAAGAATAGAATACAACTTTTCTATTTGTCTTACTCACAGACAAAAATATAGCGAGTAATAGCTAAGTACGTGTATTTGACATACACGTTACATGTAAACAGGTGTTGCTTATAAACATTCCCAAAATGCTTATAACTTCACAAAAAATAAACAGAACAAAATATCATTACATCGAGGAGGGGATTCCTGTTAAAATGAGCCCACACACAACATAGTTAGATGCATAGAACATTAGATAATCCACACAAAGCATAATGTGCACTAGGGGTTGAAACGGTATGACATTTTCACAGTATGATAACCATCACAAAAATTACCATGGTATTAAGGTATCACGGTATTGAGGTGCATTGAATATGTTATTAGCGGTTTAATATTTGGTTATGAAATATGTCTGATAAACACACAGATAAATATATTTCAGTTATAACCAATTCTTGAACTTTATTTTGGATTTCTTATTCCTTAAACTTTACCTATAAACATAAGGACACACATGTACAAAAAATCACAGACAGCTAAAACAATAAAAACGTTATATATATATATATATATATATATATATATATATATATATATATATATATATATATATATATATATAAAATTGCAACATGTACAGTAGTCAGATGATTATAACAAAAAAATATTTTGTTATTGTTATTTTATAATTTAGGAAATTGAATTGTAAAAATGTGTAATGATTTTGTTTAGGTTAACACTGCAAATATGCATTTGTATGCTTTCAGTGAGTTGTTGCAATTGTGATTCAATTCTACAACACCTTCTGAAAATATATTATTCATGTGCAGTTTATTTATTGGCATTTTGTCCTATACTGTCTATTTTCAGCTACAGTTTCACCATCACTTTCCTGCACACCAAAAGCAATGCAGTTTGTAAACCCTATTTATTACTGGGTTTTACAAGTAAAACATATTAGTAGTATCAGACACATTGTTGGCCTACTGTTGCGCTGCACTCAAGAAAATGAACAAACAGATGGCACATTGTAATGTTGAACGAGTGCTTAAAACCGTTTGCTGCATTTGTGAATGTGACAAAGCATAAACATAACTTTCGCCAACCTAGTTATTACATGTCATGTAAATCTACTCTGAATCTGGTGTTTTTATGAAAAGGGCTATAATTTATTATCCTGTATACTGTATTTTCACTTACATTATCTCCACAAATTCCATGGGATGGTGCTCACGGAGATGGTGCTTTAGGTTTGAAGTACTTCCTGTCTGATCTGTTCCTTTTTTGCGGCAAACTTTACAGACTGGGTAAACATCAACGTTGCTTTGGTGGCGGAAATAAAGCTTCATGCTCGGACATGTCTGTATGATGCCGCACTTCTGATTATGTCTTGATACGCTGCACTCGCGACACCTGCATCTCACCTTTAAAATTGAGTGAAGGTCAAATGTAACAAGAGGAAGGTTCAATTAAAAGATGTATTTTTTTCTCACCAAGTTTATATGATGCTGTAAATGTCACAGATTCCGGCTTAATTAAAAAATGAAAATTCTGTCTTTACATTCATGCAATACCGTCAATGAGAATATTTCAAATGTATGATAACCGTCAGTTTTAAAACCAAGGTTTATTGTGAAACCTTGAAACCGTTACAATCCTAATGTGCACACAGAACATAATGTGCCATTTGGCTAAAAAACATGTTAGCTTTCCTGGATCAGATGACGTCATTTGAAATTATGTAGTATATTGTCCAGCATCATGGAATGCTAAACGAATTGTATTAGGATGCAGATCGCTGCAACCAGAGGTGGAAGTCGTCCAAATATGGGCAGAGAAGATCATTCAGTCTATTTACATATGGCCAACAGGAGATGGTGCCAAGTACATAACACAGACTCAATGATGGCTCAAATGACACAGAACTGAATGAGATCTCATTACTCATGCCTGCATGCTTTGGAGAGAGAGCATACCTTTAATCATTGTTGTATTTGCATGTGTAGTTAGTTTTTATGTACAAATATTATATTATATTTGTTTAGAAAGACTGAGTCTTGTAGATGTTTTTGTACACTAGGATAAATTATTTTTGTAATGCTATAACGTTTGATTGCTTTGTCTTATCAGCACAACATTTTACTCAGTTACAGTTTACATGATTGGGGACAAAACAGAAGCACTTTTTTATTTATTTATTAAAATAAATTTATTTATATAAACTTTATTTGCACCCTGAGATATATATAATGTAAAATCAGAAAGAAAAAGAAAAAAGTAAACTTTTGGCTCAAGCTTTTATTTTGTTTTTGGCAGTTTCATAGGCTGAGAGTCTCATAATTTATTCTAAACTATATCATTAAAAATAAATCCAGAATTCTTTAAAATGTTACCAAATAATTCTAATATTAGAGTTATAAGCCTTTAATTTTGGCCATGTCACTGAAACAGGACATCTTTAAAAACATCTTCAGATTTTAAAGGATTAACAGTTAAAATACAAAAATACTATGATTGGCAAATGTAAAAATGTTAATAGTTATTTAACACAGTTAACACATTTACCTAATTTGACATTCAAACAGTTTCATTTTGTTCTGTCTGTCTACACAATCAACAATACCACAGCTGAGCACTTCATCAGAAAATAATGAAGAAAGACCTTCTTAACGGCTCATTTATTTTAATTATGGATGCACGATATATCGGCGGCCAATATTTTATTGGCCGATAACCGGGAGAATCAAAATGTTGTTATCGGACCGACAACTGAATTACCGCCAATATTTTCAATGATATTTTGTCTGCAACTGAGAATCTCTGACTGCCTGTGGCTTCTTGCCTTCAGGCAAAGACTCTGGCAGCTTCAAATGACGCATGTAAGAGCCAAGCTCATGTCGCTCTGTGTGGATTATTTCAACATCTCTGCACCTTGTTACGTTGTTTGGGGTCTGGTTTTAATTCTGGATAATTTCCCGTATTCTGTGTATGTTTCAAGTGGCAATAAACGAAAACGTGACAAAAACATGTCTTGTTTCTTGGGGGCGATCACGTTCACATATTACATAATGAAACATAATCAGATTGTGGGACGTTGCACGCTGTTACTTGCAGCCCCGCATTGATTAAAGCAAGCCCCAAAATAAACTAACACGGTTCATAGATCTTAAAATCTGATCTTCTGTAAAGCTGCTTTGAAACGATGTTGTTGTGAAAGGTGCTATACAAATAAAATTGACTTTACTTGACAGAGTGACTTAAACACTAGTTTGTGAGTGAAAAGAATGTGCTCGTTGAATTTTGCACATTGAGACTTTTAGAACGTTGTGACTCCTCACTATTAGATCTGTATATTCCCATTATGATTGTTGTATTTGTATTTGTATGTTGTATTTGAAATGTTGCACATTTCATAAGTTATACAGTGGAACTGTCACAGATGAGCACTGTAACAAGTGCCTGAATGAGACTCGTTTAAGCACACATACAGTACATAAGAAACACACACAACAATCACTGCACTGGCAGTCTGGCTGCTATCAAAAATATGACACCATGCATACAGAATTTAGGTTTTGTATTGTGTGTTTTGTTTTAATATTCGTTGCATGCTGTTTATTGCCTCATTTTGGTTTAATGCATTATTACAGCTGTTTGAAGTTCATTATTCTCTCTCTGTATGCGAGTCATCAGGGTTACCGCAAACACTCATATAAATGGGCAATATACAATTTAAGAAAGTGCACTGTAATTTATTTCTAATTCAAATCAGCATACATTTGTTTTATAGGCACATTTCTGGTTCACGTTACATCAGCCAAACCTTAAATAGCAGCAAGTCCTAATTCCAATCTTTTTAATGACACACATTTTTCAAATGAGAAGCTTTTAATGAATTAGCTAGCAGTTCCAGGTTAAAAGGATTAAAAATTTTATAAATAATGGTTATCGGAATTTACATGGGCCACAATGAGCTGTGAATTATCGTATCGGCCCAGAAATGTCATATCGGTGCATCCCTAATTTCAATCAATCAAATCAGTGAAATCAAACCCAGATGGGACTTTTAAGTATTAAACAACAATTAATAAAACATACGATTTACATAAGAGTGAAAAAAAAAAAAAAACAATAAATTGCACTAATGTTACTGAGAAAACCACACAAAAAAGTTTTTTTCATATTATTTTATTCTCTAGTCTTTTCTTAAAAGAGGAACTGAATGCATTTAAGTTTAATGCAGTATGATCTAAAAGGGGGAAAAAAGAAAATTTAACTACAATAAAATTAAAGATTAATCATGATTAATTATATAAAATAAAATATTGAGAGCCTTTAAAAATATTATTAAAAGCCCTTGGAAACTATGTAACATTCAGGCAAGCATACAGGATTATTGTTAAAATGAGCAGAATTCTGCTGTGCTGTACTTTACTGATGCTGATCTCTCCTTTTTTTGTTTGCAGTGGCAGTTATGGAGGTGTCAGAGCTCGACGAGGGACAGGTTTCCATGGATACGCTGCAGGAGTGGTGTGTGGACGAGCAGGCCATGGAGACTGACATCGCTCTACTGCAACAGGTGGAGGAACTGGAGCGCAAAGTCACCACTGCCAGCCTGCAGGTCAAGGTGAGTGTATGTGTTTGCAGCTTTGATTAATTTTCCAGAAATAGACCAAATAATTTGAATTTCTCCTATTTAACATTTTCCACAATCCCTTTCTTCAGGGCTGGATGTATCCGGAGCCACAGTCTGAAAGAGAAGACCTGGTCTATTATGAGCATAAGCTCCTCCCCAGGCCTCGCCCAGGGGCGGAGTCACAGGAGGAGCGAAGCTCGGAGAAGGGCCTGATCCGTCGCCCCAGCAACCCGCTGGACATCGCAGTGACGCGATTGGCTGAGCTGGAGCGTCACATCGAGAGAAGGTACCTGCGGAGCCCCTTAGGGACCACCATCCAGATCAAACTGGATAATGTTGGTACAGTCACTGTCCCAGCACCTGCTCCATCCACTAGCGCTGGAGGGGAAGGGTAGGTCATCCAGACTCCCAGCCTTCGTCTCTGCTCGTCCTCATACTCCCCCTTACCCCTCTTTCTGCTGGCTGGGGCTACTCTGTTCGCCCATCCGTTCTCACCCTGGCTCCAGTTTCGGGTTTTGGTTCTTGTGCTTTTATTTTGGTTTCCCTCTCGCTCCCTTGCCTGCACCCTTCCTGTTTTTGGCATGGTTGTAATCAGCAGTGCACAGAATTTATTTTCCTTCAAAAACTGAAGTGTTTTGTTTTCTCCCAAATGAGGGAGATCAAATCTTGATCTGTTTTCTAATATTTAGTGCATGGTACACCACAGCATCTTGTGCTTTCCATCCTCATGTATGGCTGTGACATCATGCCGCAAAAGTTTACCTTCACAATATAAGCTGTTTGAGTATGACTGATGTTCACATGTGTGCATGTGTGTGCGCGCTATCAGATCTCAGATACTTGCCTCAGTCTGCTTTAGACATTGTTTCCAGTAATCCATACAGCTTTGAAATAAGTTTTGCCATTGATCTGTGTGTTTGTGTATGTGTGTGTTGTAGGGGAGAAGAAGAGATTGCTCCAGGCATGAAGGTGTGGCGGAAGGCTCTGAGTGAGGTTCGCAGCTCCTCTCAGTTGGCCATGTGTCTCCAGCAGCTGCAGAAATCCATTGCCTGGGAGAGGTCCATAATGAAAGTTGTGAGTGATGTCATACACTATGGTTGCTAACACATGGAACAAACACTGCGGCAAATATTGTTTTAGGTTTGTCTATGTAGTTTGAGTGTCTCTTGAATTAAAATGGTTTCATGCTCTTGGCAGCCCATAATTCTCTAAATAACGCATTGTGAACACGTATTTAATGTAGTCTGGCTTTTTTTAACCTTAGCGTTGTTTTGTTTATTGTTTTCGTTTATGAGAGCATGTCAAGCAAACCCTTCATGTTGGCATCTACTTAATTTTGATTAGAAAAAAGATATGAGAAGCGTTTTCACCCTTTTGATAAGCCTATTTATTTTTCTATCCAAATTATACCCGATTATATGGTTAGTTGCATTTAATTATTTAGATTTTCCATTGATTTCGTAACCAGTCGTAACCAGTCACAAGTGTCATACACAAATCAGTTCTCCCAGTGTCACTTGTATCCAGAATGCATGATTATGCAATTGTTATCCAATTGTGTATGTGTGTTTTCAGTACTGTCAGATGTGCCGAAAGGGTGATAATGAAGACCTGCTTTTGTTGTGTGATGGTTGTGATAAGGGGTGTCACACATATTGCCACAAACCCAAAATCACCAACATCCCCGAGGGAGACTGGTACTGTCCTGCCTGCATTTCTAAGGTAATCACATTCAGCTCCCATCACCAGGGGCGCAATTACCCATTTGTTGAGGGTTATGCAACATTAGTGTTTTATTGTTAGAATATTTAATAATTTATTAGCTTTCATGTTGTTTTCAGAATAAGCTACCATATGTGCCAGGCTTTATACCAATAATCAAAAGACTGGCTTGTAAAATAATGACTGAGTTATAGAGCAGAATTGCATTTATTATTGATAAAAATTGCTAGACATGAAAACTTAGTGGAAAGGCTTAACAAAAACCATTCAGGGCTTAAGCTGCAGAAGTCCATGCCTAGCGCCACCCATAGTCAGGTAAAAAATATGCATATGAACGCATTTGAGATGAGAAGCCATTACCAACTGTAATACAAGTGGCCTCATTTTTAATATATGTATTATAATAATCGGAGTTTACAAATTCTCCACCAAGTAATGTAGTAGTTCTCACAGCACTTTATTAGGAACACTATGGTTCTATTAAAGTGCCAGACGTGGTCTTCTGCTGTTGTAGCCCATCCACCTCAAGGTATGACATGTTGTGTATTCTGAGATGCTATTCTGCTCACTATAATTTTACAGAGTGGTTATCTGAGTTACCATAGTCTTTGTAAGCTCGAACCAGTATGGCCATTCTACATTGACCTCTCTCATCAACAAGTCATTTCTATACTCAGAACTGTCGCTCACTGAATGTTTTCTGTTTTTGTCACCATTTTGAGTAAACTGCCACATGATTGGCTGATTAGATAATTGCATGAATATATAGGTGTACAGGTGTTCCTAATAAAGTGCTCATTGAGTGTATGTTAATGTGCCATAAATGTGTAGCAATGTGAATATGCAATCTGAACTGGTACTGTATATAATTTCAGGCAAGTGGTCAGTCACCTAAAACTAAGAAGACGCAGAATCGTGCACCTCCAGCCAGTGGAGGAAAGAAAGCAACAGAAGCGGCCAAGAAAAGCAAGAAGCAACCTGATATGTGTGAAGACGAGGAAGCAACCAGCAGCAACAGCACTCCAAAGAAAGCAGCCGCCACCCCCACCCAGACCAAGAAGAACACCTCTACACCCCCTGCAGCCAAACCAGACAGCCCTGTCTGCGTAAAGAGAGCCAAAACAGCCAGAGACAATAACCGGGACCTGGGCCTCTGCAGGTAACATCTGCTGTCTGTTTGCTTGTGTAAATATTTGTGACTGTAATATTTGTTTTAATCTGTCTCTAATGGGTGTGTTCTCCTAAGAATTCTGTTGGCTGAACTAGAACGTCATCAGGACGCCTGGCCTTTCCTTACACCTGTCAACCTCAAATCTGTCCCTGGATACCGCAAAGTCATTAAAAAACCAATGGACTTCTCCACCATTCGTGAGAAACTCGTCAGCAGTCAGTAAGTATCTTTTTCTGCAACTTTAACCACTTGAGACCCAAGCGTGACTTCTGTGTGCCTTTTCCATTTCCCTTTTTGATTTGTATCTAGTAGCACCTAAGAAACATGCAAAAAAAAAAAAAAAATGGAAAAAAATTCTCCAGCATGTGATTTTCCTAAAAATGTATGGCAACATGTGTAGAAAGATGGCCTAAGTTGGGAAATGTAAAATAATACAAAGCTATAGAAAGTCAGATTTTTTTCATCATATTTTTTATTATTGTTCAGTGTGGGTGTTGGTTATTCATGTTTTTGCAACGTTACAGACATTACACCATAAATTAGCATAATTAATTCTGATTCAAAGTAATGGCCAGTATCATCCAACCATTTTATTTAGTAAAATTGTACATTATAAATTCTGATCAATGTACCGATTACCATTGCCCCATGTCTGCCAAGCATGTTGAGTGATCCAAACATCATCTGCAGCCTGAAACTGAACTTTTGATAGGAAGTTTGGATTGAATGCACATAGCTGCATTGAGTGGTATAGGATGCTCCCTTGCTCCCTATTTAGTGACTGACTTACCCTCCAGTGTGCTGTCTGTCTGCACTGGTCTCAGAACAGTTTGAAATGCACCTTATTTTCATCCTAACTCGATATAAAGCCTCTGAAAGCAACATTTGTCAGCTTTTGGATGAACCCTTTGATTTTTAATGTGATAGTAAAAATTGTACTTAAGTACACATTAATGTTCAAAATGGTGCCGCGGATGGCATCCTCAGTGTGGAGCTTTCCAATTCTTTTGTTGTTTTTGTTTGTTTGTCCTTTGTTTAGTATTTTATTTCAAAATTTGTTTCACAATGGATGAACTGCTGAACATTCGGCAGCACATATTAGACAATCTTTTCCTGGTTTTTGACTAGACAGACATTTTGCTGGACATCTTAGTCGGAGGCGCAACTGTGTTGTTCAAGCGCGCTATGAGACTCGAGGGAATTCATTGCGGCTTTCGAACAGCACTGCTGAGTATTCATTTAGCAATTCTCCACTCTCTTCCTAACAAAACAGACAAACTACATCACATCACCCATACAGGCAAGGACTTTTCAAACACTGCTGCCTTATGCTTCACAGAAACCTGGCTGAGTGAAGCCATTCCAGACAGTGCATTACATCTGCCGGACTTTCAGCTGTTCAGAGCGGATCTCATTGCAGAGTTAATGGGGAAAATGAGAGGCAGTGGAACATTCTTTTACATCAATGATAGTTGGTGTACAGATGTAACAACGTTTAAGAAGAGATGTGCTTTCCTAATTTGGAAGTGCTCTTTATCAACTGTAAGCCTTGGAGTTTTCCTCATTTATTCTGGTGAGTGTTTATATTCCTCCACAAGCGTGTGGTAGCACAGCGCTGCAACAGCTGGCTGATAAGATCACAGATATGGAACAACAATACCTGGATTCACTTATTATTTTTCTCTGCGATTTTAAGAGCCAACCTCACCTGAAGATGCAGACACCAATCTGGATGAGCTCACATATACCGTGACATCATATATAGGTTTCTGTGAAGTTATGTGCATCCCTACTAGGACTTATTGAACATACAGCAATGACAAACTATGGTTTACAGCAAAACTCAGGCAGCTTCGTCAGGCCAAAGAGGATGCTTGCAGAAGTGGGGATAAAATCTTGTACAATCAGGCCAGAAACACACTAGCAAAAGGGATTAGAGTGGCTAAAAGAAGCTACTCTGGAAAGCTGAAAAACAAGTTTTCAGCTAACGACCCTGCATCAGTGTGGAGAGGCCTGAAAGACTTTACTAACTACAAGACACCATCTCCCAACTCTGAAGGGAATCAACTGATGACCTGAATGTGTTTTACTGTAGATTTGAGCCCAGTCTCACACCCCACACCCAATCTGGCATTCACTTCACACAAACATAAACACCTCCTGCGATTATGTGGATATATTGAAGCAGGATCTCAAGACACCAAAACGTTTGACCCAAGTTAAACAGTTTAAAGGCAATGCTATCAAATACTAACAAAGTGTATGTAAACTTCTGACCCACTGGGAATAAAAGGAAATAAAGGCTGAAATAAGTAATTCTCTCTACTATTATTTTGACATTTTACATTCTTAAAATATAGTAGTAATCCTAACTGAACTAAAACAGGGAATACTTTCTAATATTACATGTCAGGAATTGTGAAAAACTGAGTTTTAATGTATTTGGCTGTATGCATGTAAACTTCTGACTTCCAAGTGTGTGTGTGTGTGTGTGTGTGTGTGTGTGTATATATATATATATATATATATATATATATATATATATATATATATATATATATATATATAGAACACATCTTGAGATCCCTTAGTTCGGATTTGCGCTCCAAGTGTTTTGAATGCAAGAACATAACGCAAGTTTGTGTTCTGCTGCTCAAGGGTGTTTTTCTTCACTGTATAAACTGCGCATTGCCACGCAGCTGAATTTTCACTTCCTGCCCTCTGGAGTAAACAGGTGGTACTACAAGCTTGCATTTCTCAGGAATCTTCCATATTACGTTCCGGGGGGCATTGCGATAAATGGCGTAAATTTAACGCGTTATTTTTTGCACTGAATTAACGCATTTTTTAGTATTTTTAAGTAAAAACTTTTTAGTATTTAAAGATAACTATGTATCATTATTTCATCATTATATATTGAATTCTATTTATATGAGGGGCTTTCTCAGCAAAATATTTGTATATGCGAATAATCACGATTAATTAATCGGGACACCATGTAATTAATTTGATTAAAAATTCAAATCAATTGACAGCCCTAATAAATTATATATATATATATATATATATATATATATATATATATATATATATATATATATGAGAGAGAGAGAGAGAGAGAGAGAATGATCATCATTTACTCATCCTTATGTTTTTCCAAACCTGTATGTCTGTCTGTCTTCCAAAGAACACAAAAGATGTTAGGCAGAACGTCAGCCTCGGTCACCATTCACTTTCATTGTATGGAAAAAAATCTGCAATTTAAGTAAATGGTGACTGAGGCTAACATTTTGCCTAACATCTCCTTTTGTACTCCATGGCAGAAATCAGCCAGTTGCAAACACTCACTTAAAATATTTGCACTTTCCTTCAGGTATCAGAATTTGGAAACGTTCATCATTGATGTCAACCTGGTGTTCGACAACTGTGAGAAGTTCAACGAGGACAATTCAGACATCGGCCGGGCCGGGCACAACATGAGGAAATTCTTTGAGAAGAGGTGGACTGAGCTTCTCAAACAGACTAACTGAGCTGCTCAGAGCTCCTTGGTTTTGGATCACCGCAGACTGTCATTTCAACCCTGTGACTAGGGCTCACAACCAGAGGCAAACCAGAGCCCTTCTGGACCGACCAATCCCACATCCAACACCCAAAAAGACACAAGACAGAGGGTGTCTGTGCAATACCAACTCCTTCTAGAAAAGAGAAATCGCACTGAAATTTCAACCATCAGAGCTGTACTAAGGAGAGAAATCCCTTTCCACTACTTGTAAATATCTTTTGTTTTTTATTTGTACTTTATCGTTAATATTATAGTGAATGTATTTAATTTTTTTAATGATTATTTATGACTAAATAAAAGAAAGGTCCACTCTTCATTTTCTATGAAAAGGAAGAAACAGCAAAACTGCTTTAATCTAATGGAATGTTCATTTGTTTGTTTGTTTTTTCTCTCCAAATATGAAACAAAGCCAAGAAAAAAAAATACTGTTTACACTGTTCTGTGCCATGTGGCATCAGAGTATTCAACCCTCTGAAAGTGAACTAACTGCATCACTGTACACACATACATGCAAGCGAGCAGGAGGCACCCATGTGTACATACTGTCTATTAATGTCAATATATTGAGTCTTGTTTGGAATGATGTGTACATATTGTTTCAGACATCGGATATTGTTTATGCCTTAGAACGATTGTAGCAATTAATTTTAGTCTTCAAGTGATTAATAATATACATTTATTGTTTGTACAGTATATACATATCCTCTACAAAACACTGTGGTCTCCTTAATCTTAGTAGTGCCTGCCCTCCAGAACAGGGTATAGGGAAATCATTTTTTGTTTTGTTGTTTTTCTCCTGTTTTTGTAATGTTATTATTTTCTTATATAAAACACAACAAGGCCTCCACTCAAAGGCATACTGTTTGAAACTCGTATCTGAACCCATATGAAAACTGTTGGAGTATTCTTCAGTATCCCTGACCCCAGAGGCACTCGGAGATGGACAGCAGGCATTCTATAACCACATGTGTCCGAGTCTCCCGCGCGAGTGATGGCCCACTGGAGGCAGCTAGAAAAGAGTTTTTTTGTACCTGCGTACAAGTACTTGAAGTAATTCTATTTAAAGATATTGTGGGAAACAAATGGTAGCGTTTTCTTTTTTTTTTTTTTTTGTAGGAGCATTATTTTTCACTAGTGTGTTTGATTGTGCGTATGTGAGAGTGTATGTTTGTGTGAGTGTGTGGATGTTTGGCACAGACTTATTAAAAGGATGTTTTTAAATCCAGACAGTGTGTGTTTTCTTTCTTTTCCCAATGGGCGATGGTCAGGTTTTATCTCCTTTGCTAGTGATCACTAAAAATGTGTCTAAAATGTTTAAATAAAAATCCATTAACTTTGTATTCATTATTTTACAAGTAATTAATATAATGAATCAGAACATAATTATTTATTAAAATAAAGTATGAATAAGTAAAACAAATACTAATTAGTTAATACGTTTATTAGCATGAATAAGTGCATATCAATTTATGGCAGTACATTAAAGCTAATGTGTATGTTTTTTTTTAGATGTTAAAATGATTTGATATATCCCATCTATTATGCAGTGACCATTGTAATCAAGACATTCGTATGTTGATTTCACTTAAAAGTGTAACACGGTGGCCCTGTGCATCTATTAAATCATTGTTCTGTTTGCCTGAGCCAGTGTTTCCCAACCTGGTCCTGGAGTACCCCCCAACACTGCAAATTTTTCTGCTTATGGAGAGGAGAGTAGTGTACTTTCATAGTCAGGACAGGAATAATGTCCCTTCACAATAATAATAATAAAGAAAATGTGAAGACATTTTGAGCTTGATTGAATCGTGGACAGTGATTCTACATATTTAATGAGTTTTCTTAACTTAAAATTACTATGTAATCTCAACAAAGAACATAGTTGATCTGGGTAAACCTAACAAAATTAGATATGTCAATATTTCTCAAAAAATCTTTATTTTATTTCTATTTTAATTAGTGAAAGTGTATGTTGGCATACTAAATCCATGCTAGTTGGAAGCACTTCAGAGTGTAGTTTAGTAACTATGCTATAGTTAGCACAGCTATTGCTCAATGAAGCGAGCGATCCATGTCATGTGCTACATCTATCTGTCCTCATTGTTAGCTTGAGCTCCACTCTTCACCATAACAACAGAAACTCTTCTAAATCTCAACATAACAAAACATTAAACAAATATCCCCCTTTATATGTATCTTGCCAAAATCATGCTTGGAAATCCCCTGCCCAGTTTCATCAATGCTACATTAACACCACAAAAATTATTCACATAGTCCCAACTCAAATGGATTAAGTAAACTTCCATTTTACACATTTAAATGGACGGAATGGAATAAAATCAAGTGTATTCACAATGTAAGTGAATGGGGCCAATTTTGGGGGGGGCATTTAAAGGCAAAAAAAGTGAAGCTTATAAACGTATAAAAGCATTTACATAAATTCTTGAGTTGTAAAGTTGCTTAAATCTTTTTTATGGGATTAAATAGTTTATGGCATTATGTCATCATGGCAACCAGGTTGTAACATTTTAAATAACTTTACACAAAAAAAAGTTTTTTTTTAAGCAATTTTATTAAAACAATTTGGTTTGCATGCATACTGTTTACACTTTGTGGCTATACTTTTGAAACGGTGAGTATTTGAACATTTATAGATAAGCCCCATTCACTTCCATTGTACAAGTGCCTAACTAACAAGTTTTGCCCCTTTTTTTCTTTTTCTTTTTTTTTCAAAAAAAAGGAGGAACAAGTCAAAATGTATTTTTGTGGCAATCCACATTATTCCACAAAGTAATTACACAAGTAATTCTGTTAAATGACTGAAATTCTATATTTAAGACTCATTCTTGCACTCTGTTAAATAAAACATACAGATTAAATAAACAAAATATGTCTGGCTGGAGATGACATATGTGTCTCTTCAGCTGAGACTGCTGGAGAATGAGAATATGGGCATGAGAACTGAGGTTGAGTTTTCTGCCACTAAACAGTACCTCACACATAACACACATGTCCTCTTCTTACCATTTCTGCTTGGGCATTGTGTATTCTGTCATAACACAAAATTGTCCAAATTGCGAAATCGTCAGGATTCTTATGACTTTTCTAAATTTGGCTAATTCGAATGATATCGTGCGACCTCACTCGTTTGAATTCCTACGACTTTCACTACAGCCAATGACGTCGCTGGAGATCGTTTCCTTCTAATACGTGACAATACTTCTGCACATACAACAGCTTCTTATCATGTTTACACACACTACATGTTTACACACACTACTGATTGGCTAAGTTTAGAAAAGTGGTTTAGGTAAGGACATAATATTAATAAATATGTCCTTAAAACCTCATGCTTGGAACGCGTGCTTACATCCACATTAGAAATTCGGGAATTTGCACATGATGAAGTCGGATGAGTTTATGTGAACAACATCGTGGGAGACCATACCAAATAGCCAACTCATAAATTATGTATGACTTTTCATGAGATTGGGTCCTAATGGAAAAAGTGGATAGAGGAACAACCTGGGTAGGGCTGCACCAGCTGTGCGTAAGTTCTTACATAAGTTAGGATGTAAAGTTCACATTAATGGCTTACAAGTTAGTTTGTAACTAAGTCGGTGCTTAATTTAGTTTCACCACCTGTTCTTAAGGCAAGACTTCACTAATAGGTCGTAAACTCTCCATAAAGTAATGTGTAGTCGCAAGATATGACGTTTACCTGTATTGATCCAATAAACAGCCTTTAAATTTGTACACAGAAGTGTTAAAAAGCCACGAATTTCATGTTATATCTCACTACTGTTGATGTTCAAACCTTGTCTGCTCATGTAACTCTCAGCTGTACTAAATTATATCCACATTAAAATATGATACATAATAAAAGTAGATTTAATAAATAATATATTTGCCCTGTGTAAATAACAATATATAGGAACTGTATCTAAAATAAATAAGACTGCTCCGTGCCATGTCACAGCCAAGCCCAAGACTGCTCCATACCATGTCATAAGCAAGTCTCTGCTCGACGGTCCAGGCCCGCCTCTGCTCAATGGTCCATGCTCCATGTCCTGCTAGCTACAATACGTTACACGCCTATATGTATATATATAAGCATTGATTGTGTGGGTTACTGCGTTGCATTTAGATAGATCCATTTCTTTTTTTCCGGGATTATCAATATAAATGAATGCGCTGACAAAAAAAGTAAATTGTTAAAACTCAAACTTGAGATTTTACAGTAAAAGGGGTCTAGTGACACCCTGATCTAATCTAAAGCATGCTCTCTCTCGCTCTCTCTCTCTCTCTCTCTCTCTCTCTCTCTCTCTCTCTCTCTCTCTCTCTCCAGCACGCAAACATACACACACACACACACACACACACACACACACTCTAGGGAGAAAGAAAAAGCCCCACATATATCTTATACAGTAGAGAAAATTTGGAAAATATCGTGAAAAGTTAGAATAGCGCAACAGTTCAAAGGATTTATTAACATTAAATTGTAACTTCAACTGGGCTGGCAAAGATTCTAGAACCCGGCACTGGCTGCAGTGAGCAGGAGATAGGTGATCATTGATGCGTGCGCGCCATGGCTGCACAGTGAGCAGATCGGTGAGGAATCTTCAATCTTCGTGTTCATAGGCGAGAGTATGTATCGTGGTAGTCAGGAGCAGATCCTCTGTCGAAGAGTTGTGGGTGCAGAGAACAAGCACACTGCAAACTGGAAGGTAACTCCTGACATACAGGCAGAGATGGGCAACCAAACAGATACACGAGACAGGACCAACTAGTCAGAGAGAGCAAAGTAAGTTACTTCACACCAAAGAACATTCTAGCAAAGATACTGACATGATTAAGGGATTAAGTAGGCAGTGAATCAGCAAAGAACCAGGTGCTGCTAGCATGCTAATTAGTTGCATGATCAGCGTTCCTCTGGGAACAATCAGTGTTCATGCATGCCGGCAGTGCCTAAGACACATGAAGGAGAGAAATACAACGGAGGTGGAACTGGTCTATGTGGGCATGGTCCAGGATGTCCCAAACTCGGACCCAACATCTCTCCCCAGGTCCATAACACTCCCAGACAACTGGACAGGAACCCTTTGCCAGTATGTTGATCCATACTGCAGGCAGGCCAGTATAAGTGTGCGTAATCTGGGGGCTTTTTCCAAAGGTGTTGTGTTCGCCAGTAACCCCTGCCTACTGATGAACTCTGTCTTTTTACTGGACAGTAAGCAGAGAAATGACCAGACCTGACAAAATGAAAGCATAGTCCTTGAAAGAGGCATCACTGTTTTCCTTATGAGAGATCCGAGTTCTCCTGACCTGCATGGGCTCAGCATCAGGCCATAATTCCGGTGACCTGGCCATAGCTGTGGACTGGGTAGGATGGCCAACCATCCAGGTAGGTGGGTGACAGTAGCGACGGCGTAGGGCCAGACGTTGATCAACTCGGATGGCCAGATCCACCAAATCATCAAATTTGGTGGCAGTTCCAAGAGATAGATTTCATCCTGAATGTCGAAAGCCCATGCAGAAATTGGTCCCACGTTGCGTAATCGTTCCAGTCACAAGAAGCAGCCAGGGTGCGGAACTCAATAATATGCAACTCACCGATCTCCCTAAGACAGTCCTGATAAGACTCTCGCCACCTTCCGACCTTGAGCCGAGTGATCAAGCACTCGGCGGATCTCTGTGGTGAAGGCGTGAAATTAAGCACAACAGGGATGTCTGTTGTCCCACATGGTGGTCCCCCATTCACCGACCCTTCCGGTGAGGAGTGTGATAACGCAAGCCACCTTCATTGTCTCCGACGGGAAAGCAGAGGGCTGTAATGTGAAAAACAAGGAACATTGTGGAAGGAAAGAGCAGCAGGATTCCGCTTCACCTGAGAACAGGGCCGGAGGATGGATACGGGCCACTGAGCATCCAGAAATGCGGGGAACCGCAAGAGACGATGAAGGCACTTCCTGAGTGAGACCAGCATCGGGAGGTTGGCAGAGTTGTTGAACGACAGAGGTGAGCTCAGTGAGCTGCAACGCCATTATCTCCAGAGCCAGATTAAATCCGAAGATTTGGTCATTCTGACATTCCAGTAAAGCTCCCTGCTGAGAAAGGGCGGAGCGAAGAGTAGATTCCTCCGCTGGGTCCATACTGGCTAGATTGTTGTGTCAGAAAGCTACACAAAGAGACCCAAGAGTAGAGGAACAGTTAAAATGATTTATTAACAATAAACTGTAACTTCAACTGGGTCTGGCGAAGAGTGGAAAACCCTATTAATGTCTTAATAGCCAGATACATTTTTAAAAGCTTTTAAACCTTCTTAAACATTTGAATTTCAAGAAATTGCTGATAGCTAATAACCTGCATTGTGTTTGCAGTCAATGCTCAAGTTTTTAAGAATTTACGGAAATACTGCTAATGTATTAAGTGTAGGAGTGCAGAGTGCAGTTCTAGAGAACAACAATAGAACTGCAGTACAAGTGTGGTAATTTGGATGCAGTATTCCTGCAATTTTCAGTACTGCAGTACAAGTATGGTAATTTGGACACAGTATTCCTGCAGTTTCCAGTACTGCAGTAATCCTGTGTCCAATTTACTATACTTGTACTACAGTTAAAAAACTACAGTTATTTTTTGTAAGGGAGAGGTTTCTGCCACGGGCTCCAGAGCTCCCTGCAGTTACCGTGTCAGAGGTTCCTGCCACAGTTGTCACACAACTCCATGTCTCTACCGCCTCAGAAGTTTCGGTTATGGCCGCCTCAGAAGTTTCTGCCATGGTCATCCCAGAGCTCCCTGCAACTGCTACCCAAAAGGTTTAAGGACTTGAAAAAATTATTAAAATAAGAATAAAATGGAAGTTAATTCAAAATGTCTTGTCCATGTTCTCCCCAGAGCTTCCTGCAAATGCTGCCTCAGAGGTTTCAGCCATGGATGCCCAGAGCTCCCTGCAACATCTGCCTCAGATGTACCAGCAACAGTCATTTCACAGCTCCATATCTCAACTGCCTCAGGAGTTCCTGTCATGGTCGCCCCACAAGTTTCTTTAATGGCCTCCACAGAGGTTTCTGTCATGACCACCAGAGAGTTTTCCGTATGGCTGCCCAGAGGTTTTTGTAATGGCCGGCCTAATCGTTGCTGTCATGGCCAACATAGAGGTTCCTGTCATGGTTTCCCCAGTTTTTTTCAGTCACATCCAGTTGCAGTCTTAGCAATACCAGAAGTTTATCACATGGCCGGCCAAGAGTTCCCTCAAATGGCTATCCCAGGGGTTCCTGTAAGGGCTGCCCCAGAGCTTCCTGTATTGCAACCCTAGAGGTTTATTTCATGGCCACACTAGAGCTACCTGTAACAATCTTCAAAATGCTCCCTGTAATGGCCATCCCAGATTTTCTTGTCACTGCCTCCCCAATGGTTTAACTGCTTGTTTTTTTTTTTTTTGTGGTTAAACTTTAATATTCAGTAAATCACATCATATATAGTTAAAAATAGGGTTGGTGATATGGCAAAAACAAAATTTACATATTTGTTTTTTTACTTAAGGATGATTTTCTATTAGATTTTCCTACATTTAAAGTTATTTTTCAAAAAAGTAACTCCAACATGATTCAATTAATATGTTCCTCATTAGAATGCAAGGCAACCTGGTTAGAATTTTTCTAAAAAAAATATGTGTGTAACAGAAATGCACAAAAAAAGTGCAACACACAAAATGTTGTCAACAGCGTAAGTAAAATAAATTAAAATCAAATTTATTTAAAATAACACTGATATTCAAAAATAATAGTATACATAAGAAAACTACCAAATACTCACAGCCAATTTAGGTATTATTTGTATCTAAATCAAGCCCATCTAGATAGAAAGTTAGTCATGGTGGAGTTGTCATGTTTATTACATTACATTCCCTTGCTTCTGTATTTGTGTATAGTACATACTTTATAAATATATTGTCCTATTGTGTATTTCCATATAAACTTATTTTATATTCACTTTTATTTTTATTCTATATTTGTATTATTATCTCTGTCTTGTTTGTGCAATTCTGAAGCTTTCTGTCACAAAGACAAATTCCTTGTATGTGTAAGCATAAGTGGCAATAAAGCTCATTCTGATTATGAATTATCTGGAAAGTATTTTTTAGTATAACAATCAATTATCACGTATAACCAGAGTCCAGATATCATAAAAAAATTCAAAGTAGTTGATAATGCAAGAAGCAACAGGATCAGTTTAAAATAATGACGTCAGTAAGTGCTATGAGCACGCTGCGCCATCTAGCGGTACATGTTGAGCAGAGCAACAAAATGAAGGAATATCTGTGTCAAAATGATCGCTTTGCTTCCTAAATGTTGGCTAAAAATGCAGTACGTTTTAAACACGCCACAGAACAAAGCTATGTTAAAAGGAGATGTGGATGATTCTCCCATTTATAGCCTATCCATTATGTGATTTGATATGAGGCAATTTTATTATAAACAAATACATTTATGTTGTCGGCTTTTATATTGGTCTCTGTGTAGTTAACCTGTTACGTTGGAGCGTGCAGCCGCGCATATTTCCACACATGTTCAGCTTATCAGATGGATCGGAATCAATCCAAGTGCTGTGAACATTTGTTTTTTTCTTTTATATTCAGCCACTGGTGGATTGACAGTGTATCTTACTACAGCGTCTGCTAATATTTTATGCAAAACCTCGATTCCACGATTTAAAAATAAAAAATAAAATCGTGTAAAAAATAAATAAATAAATACAAATAAATAAATTAAAAAATATTTACACACACACACACACACACACACTGTATTAAAATATGCAGCTGGATCTTATATTATCTTATATTAATATATTATTCAAAGGTTGTCCAGTGGCCAGAAACACATCCTACTCACACAATCAACACATCACACAAATTTACAACATTGCTCAGTGGACGCCAGAAATTGAATCAAGTATCACTGGTAGATGGGAGGAGAAGACTTAGGTAGTGCTTCGGTAAAAAAATAAATAAATAAATAAATAAATAAATAAATAAATAATAATAATAATAATAATAATATATTTTTGTAAATTTGTAAATTTATATTAAATTTGTAAATTTATCAAAAGCTGGATGGAAGAATTTCATTTCATATCTCGAAGCCATATCGACAATGGCCACGCCTTTTGCAAAGTGTGTCACACTGATTTTAATATCGGACATGATGGGAAAAAAACAATTACTCAGCACTTTACATCACAACGGCAAAATTTGTATGTATTTATCCTGCCTCTGCCATCCAGCAATGGATGAGTTAAGATCCATAACACTCTTTTCCAATTATCTGTTGTCCAATGTCAGTGTTTCTTTGCCCACTCAAACGTTTTCTTTTAATTTTTTGTTTCAAAGGTTGCTTTTTCTTTGCAATTCTTCCCATAAGGCCTGCACCCCTGAGTCTTCTCTTTACTGTTGTACATGAAACTGCTGTTGAGCAGGTAGAATTCAATGAAGCTGTCAGCTGAGGTCATGTGAGGCATCTATTTCTCAAACTCTCTGGTGTACTTATCCTCTTGTTTAGTTGTATCTGGGCCTTCCACATCTATTTCTGTCCTTGTTAGAGTCAGTTGTCCTATGTCTATGAAGACAAATCTTTTTTTTTTTTTCTCGCAATTTCAAGCATTGCACATCATTCCTCAAAACAATGGTTGACTGATGATTTCTAGAGAAAGCTGTTTCTTCTTTTGCCATTTTTGACCTAAAATTGACCTTAAGACATGTCAGTATATTGCATACTGTGGCAACTCAGAAACAAACATAAAGACAATGTTAAGCTTAATTTAACGAACCATATAGCTTTCAACTGTGTTTGATATAATGGCAAGTAATTTTCTAATACCAAATTAGCAATTTAGCATGATTACTCAAGGATCAGGTGTTGGAGTGTTAGCTGCTGGAAATGGGGCCTGCATGTCTAGATTTTATCAAAATGATTTTTTCAAATAGTGATGGTGCTGCTTTTTACATCAGTAATGTCCTGACTATACTTTGTGATCAGATAAATGCCACTTTGGTGAATTAAAGTACAAATTTCCTTCCGAAACAGCAACATCTGTACATTATTCTAAACTTTTGGCTGCCAGTGTACATATTCAAGACAAACTGATCAAATAAATTTTGAAGCCAAGGACTTTAAAGCTTCGCAGTAAACAACAGCCACGTGAGGTTCCTGAATGTCACGTGTGATAGAACCAGGAAGTCCACATAGGAGGTACGTCTTCACACTCCGCTTATAAAATATCGAAAACAAGTAGTATAAATAAAGAACCTGTAATATTTGTTATGTAACATAATGTTTTTATATCGTATACAATGATAATACAATATAATACAATATTATGCAATAATAATATACAAGAGTGTCTACAAGAGTGACTTACTATAGGCACGGTGTTGCCGATGATAAGTTAGAAACAGTTGACAGTTTACCTTATTAAAATATAAAATGAAATAGCAAAGCTTTCGTGGTAATGAAATGGTGTTGACTGCTAGTAATGTGTTTAATTTCAGTATTTAGTCGGAAAAAAAAACACCTCTGCATTTTGTTGTCTGTTCTTTCAGACACTTCCTTTACTTTTATATTTAAAGGGACCAGACGTAAAGCATAAACATGGTGTCTCTGATCTGCACCATACAAAGTCATCGAGATGATGTAAACTGCTGCGCTTTCTCCAGCTCTCTGCTGGCCACCTGCTCTGCTGATAAAACCATTTGCGTGTACTCCACCCGAGACTTCAGCGAGCTGCCCTTCTCCCCGTTGTCCGGACACGGCTACGGGGTTCACTGTTGTTGCTTTAGCGCCTGCGGCCAGTACCTGGCCTCCTGCTCCACAGATGCCACCACCGTGGTGTGGGCGATGGACACCGGCGAGATCGAGGCCGTCCTGGAGCATCCTGGCAGGAGTCCCGTTAGAGTGTGCGCATTCTCTCCTGATTCAACACATATGGTTTCTGGAGGATCCGACGGTACAATTGGGCTGTGGGATTTTACCTCTAGGACCCTACGCAGGTACAGGCAATATATGTATAGCTTTAAGAAAAACTACTGAACATTTGCTATTAAATACCAGTAATTAGTGTCAATTACTATTGTGTTTACTAGTTATATCACAATGGTGGTAGTTTATGACGGATCTGCCTTTGTGGGATTTGAACCTACAACCTTTCAGTTATAAACTTTAATAACTAAGCTACTCCACCCCATTTCCAATAATAGGCATTCATTATCAGTGGTAACAATGTCCTTCAGTTCTTCTATATCATGTTATCCTGTGGTGTGATGTAGTTAAAGATCAGGGCTGGTAACAACCCCTCAAATGTTTAAAAGGTGTGATTGATGAACTACCCATTGTGCCCTTGAACTTCAAATTGTGTCAAACATGGACTATCCCTATATTTACTGTAAATGTCAAATTAGTAATTTGCCATTTTAAGAACTTTAAAGCTTTAGATCACCCAAAATGAAAATTATCTAATTATTTTACACATCCTTATGTCCCTCCAAAGCCATATGACTTTATTTCTTCTGTGGCACACAAAAGGAAAAAAAAAAACAAATTTTTTTTTGACATACAAATAATGAAAGTGAATAGTGACTACAAAACGACAAAAAAATCACTATACTACTAAGTCCACAGTAAAAGCCATCAATATGACTTATATGAATTGACAAATAAAATCATTGACCAACTCCCATTTGCAGTGGGCAAATTAAATATGGGACTTTGGTGAATTAAATTTTTTTTTTTTTTTACTACGGCCCAATTTTGACATCATAACTTTTAGTCTCGAGACACACAAAACCAATGAGGTTTGATGTTATAGACGTTCAATAACATCACACCTCAGCCTAGAGACACAATTCACTTTCATTACACTGGCGGCCAAAAGTTTAGAATAATGTACAGATGTTGCTTTTTCTGAAGGAAAGTGGTACTATAATTCACCAAAGTGGCATTTAGCTGATCACAAAGTATAGTCAGGACATAACTGATGTAAAAAAACAGCACCATCACTATTTGAAAAAAGTCATTTTTGATCAAATCTAGACAGGCCCCATTTCCAGCAGCAATCACCTTATCCTTAAGTAATCATGCTAAATTGCTAATTTGGTACTAGAAAATCACTTGCCATTATATCAAACACAGTTGAAAGCTATTTGGTTAGTTAATTTGGTTAAGGTCAATTTCAGGTCAAAAATGGCAACAAAAAATAAACAGCTTTCTCTAGAAATCATCAGTCAATCATTGTTTTAAGGAATGAAGGCTATACAATGCATGAAATTGCCAAAAGACTGAAGATTTCATACAAAGATGTACATTATGGTCTTCAAAGACAAAGGACAACTGGGACTAACAAGGACAGAAAGAGATGTGGAATGCCAGATGTACAACTAAACAAGAGGATAAGTACATCAGAGTCTCTAGTTTGAGAAATGCCTCACATGACCTCAGCTGACATCTTCACTGAATTCGACCCACTCAACAGCAGTTTCATGTACAACAGTAAAGAGAAGACTCAGGGTTGCATGCCCTATGGGAAGAATTGCAAAGAAGAAGCCACTTTTAAAACAGAAAATCAAAAAGAATAGGTTTGAGTGGGCAAAGAAACAGACATTGGACAACAGATAATTGGAAAAGAGTGTTATGGATCTTAACCCATTGAGCTTTTGTGGGATCAGCTAGACTGTAAGGTGTGTGAGAGTGCCCGACCGCCACATCTATGGCAAGTGCTACAGGAAGCATGGGGTGAAATGTCATCTGAGAATCTGGACAAACAGACAGCTAAAATGCCAAGGATCTGCAAAGCCGTCATTGCTGCATGTGGAGTTTTTTTTAATGAGAAATCTTTGAGTAGTTTTTCAAATTATAATAGTAATTTTTCATGTTATTAATGTCCTGACTATACATTGTGATCAGTTGAATGCCACTTTGGTGAATAAAAGTACCAATTGCTTTCCATAAGAGCAAAATCTGTACATTATTCCAAACCTTCTGAACCAGTGTATATGGCAAAAAGTAAATTTTGAATGTGAATAATTTTCCAATTTGTCCTTTTCTTTTCCATAGAGAAAGGTTTAGAGTGCAATTAGGGTATATAAATAATGACAGAATGTTCATTTTTGGGTGAACTGTTCCTTTAACAACTATACACTATAACACCTCCCTATTTCTTCTAACAAATCAATTTCACTGAAACAATGTTGTTTAGTAGTGTAACAAGCTATTCTATTTGGATAATGTAATGGAAAATAAGGCTCATTTCTCACAACTTACTCACAAAACTGTCCATACTGCTTTATTGACAGTTGTATCTTGATTTTCAGGACTGGTGCAGTGACTGACACCAGTATAGTAGCCTGCTCTTTCACTCCCTGCAGTCAGCTGTTCATCACCGGCTCCACATATGGAGACCTCCGTCTGTGGGACCTGAATATGAACCATCTCCATGCGGAGAAGAATGCCCATGACCTTGGGGTCACCTGCTGTCAGTTTGCTCCCCAGATAATGAAGGGTGGGAATGATTGACCAATAAATATGCTATTCTATATTATTACACAAAGTCTATCCACAATATCATCTACACCTATATTCTAGTGAAGTGTGTTACATGGCAGAAAAAAATGTATTATACTATTATTATGTTCTTTTTTTGTAACACTTTTTTTTATAAGTCTGGTAGGCATGTTGAAAATGTGCTTGGCTGCTCATTAATTTGCTTGCACTTTTGATCTGCCTTTGCAAATAACAACTTTGTCTAATGCCATAAACCTTTTCGGCCCACAATTCTCTAGACTGCTTTTTCTGTCCAAATCTTTGACTTTAATGGCAATAATACACTTATAACTTTATTCTACCAACTTAAATTTGTGTCCTGTCCTTACTTATTGTGGAGATCTATTATTAGTTTTAGGCAATGTTTCCTGTTGTGACAATTAATAGCAAGAGATAAGATAAACAAGATGGAATTGTGTCTGCTTGCAATGAACTTTGAGGGGCTCAGGAATAGCCTAAAGGAAACGGCTAGAATTAAGAGCCCAAATTTTATTACTGTTTGAGATGCCTTTTTTATTCACTGTGACATTCCCTTTCTGGAAATTTGTATTGCAGAGCTTTTAATATAACTGTCTTCTCAGGATGAATTGCCCGTATTGTAGTATACCTTATTTTTAAGTTGATTGGGATAAAAGCATCTGTTAAATGAATAAATATTAATGTAAATCTCTCTCTCTCTCTCTCTCAATTTCTCACAGACCTTGATGGCTGTATTCAGTTTCGGCTGGCATCATGTGGACAGGATAGTTTGCTGAAGATCTGGATTGTTTCTCTTCTGTCTTCTGGAGGTAGCTTAATCTGATATCTGCCCTCTTCCCTGCTCTTCTTTCTACTCCATATCTGTGTTTTTTTTAATGTGTTTGTAAAGTAGTTCAATGGAAAGGAGGCGGCGAAAACTGGCTTGACAAGGAAATCATATTTTAATAATAAAAAAACAAAAGACAAAACACACACACACACACACACACACATGACGGACATGTCTGTAAATGATCTCTCTCTCCCGCATCATCCTCCGCAGTCAGCCTTTATCCCTCTCGGAGGCTTGATTAGCCTAATACGGGACCGGGTGTGTAGGATCACGACCCGGCCCCGCCCTCCGCCCTGCCACAGTGCTTATATGTGATTAATGATGTATGTTGATCCACAGGTGTTAAAATGCAGCTCGCTCACACTCTGACGGGTCAGTCTGCTCCAGTTCTGTCATGTGCCTACTCTGCTGATGGACAAATGTTGGTGTCAGGGTCAGTCATAAACATAAGACACATTGGTTTGTTTCACTATATTAATGAGGATCTCATAGGCACAATAGTTTTTATACGGAGTATATTATTTGCTATAACTAAACCCAACTCCTAAACCTAACCCTCACAAAACCTGTTTATATCAGAACATTCGATTTAGAATGAAACATGATTTGGCTGATGTATTGTCCTTTTAAACTTCAGAGGACCACTGGAAATGTCCTCACAAGATGGTTTTCAACATTTTACAACATTAGTGGACCTTTTCAAAAAGTGTGGTCAAACCTGTTGATTACAGGCCTTTGTCAGAGAAGATGCCATGCAGATACAACCATAAGGAAACCATTTGTTCTGTAGGTTGTCTGCCCCTAAAAGAATTGCAGTTCCATTATTGCCCACTAGGTAGTGCTCTGATCACAAGCATTGGCGCTGTCAGAAGTACAGTACAGGTTCTGAGGTTCTGAATTCTGAATTCTGTTTGCTAGTAATCTGTGATAACACTGCTGCTATATCAATCATGCGTCAGCTGACTGACAGATCAAATTTTTAGTGCTCATAAAAGGCCACAGAATGGTCGTCTTACTCATACATTTTAAATGTCACTCTTTCTTTTCCCACAGATCTGTGGATAAGACCGTGACTGTGTATCAAGCTGTGAGTCTCATTCATATTCATCAAATATTTTGTCCAACCAATAAAAAAAAGATGACTGACAGGCAGCTCAGTTCATTTGGAAGTCATTAGCATAACCTGTAGATTTATTGTATAATAATGAGTTGTACTTTGCAGAATGAAGGGATCTTACTCTACACACTTAACCAACATGACAGGTGAGCTCAGAGTCATGTTTTTGTTAAGATCAGCTCTTGACTCTCAGTGTAAAGTACCTAAACCCTGCCATTTTTCTCTTCCTGTGGGGCAGGTATGTGACAGCCTGTGCTTTTTCCCCTACGGCCCCCATTATCGCAACCGGCTCTATGGACAAGACCGTCAACATCTGGAGAGTAGAGGATAGTAGCATGGCTCAGGGTGGGTTATTTTCAGAACTGAGCTTCTTAAAACTGATTTGTGCAATTTTTGCAATGTTAAAATACTTTCTCCTATCCTAGCTTAATATGCATAGACAAGTATAAGTAAACTATTTGTTGATCAGCCAAACACAGCAACATTGATTCAACCAATGGCGTGAGTTTGAGGGAATTTCTGTTGCGAAGTGGCAATAAGAGAGAGTATTCAGAAAAGCTGTTTGAAACCATTTTATTTTTTCAATGCTGTTTAGTGATGCTAGTTGCACTGAAATTACACACTTAAAGCTCACTATTTTGGGCTGTCATCGTTTCAAATTTTTAAATTAATTAATTACATTATATGCCGATTAATCAAATAAATCGCATATATAAATATTTGCTGAAAAAGGCCCTCAAATAACAATAATTCCATATATAATGATTAAATGATTATAAATAAATTACATACTATTAATTTAATAATTCAGATAATTAAAATGCTTGACATTTATTGTGGCAGACGAGTAAAGCATTGATAAGACAATACAAAAATTGGCATTAGAAATCAAAATATAATTTTTTTATATTATTGAACATAAGCCTATCATTGGCTGACAGTGCACAGCAATCTATTTTGCAATTGAAATTCTCAGTCTGTTCAAGCTGATTTATAAGGTCTTTTCTAAGGATGTGTCAGTGTACACACACGTCAGACGGAGTGTCTCACTTTGATTGCGTCACATCATAAACACCACTAATTTTGTCGCTGTGTCAAGTTAAGCCTGTGCCACACTAGCTGATTTTTTTTCAGCCGATTTTCAGGTGAGTTTAATTTACATAATCACCGGCCATGTGGAGGGAGACAGAGTATGAAATAGTGCCTTCCAGTGGGAGGTTGTTAATTTCTGAGATAATCACATCACAAGCTCCTAAAAAACATCTGACTTCTTTGAAATTATCGCTGGCAGTTCAGGGATGGGCATATACAAGGCCAAGTCTGTGACCAATGAGCTTCAGGCCAAAGTCCAGTTCATAGATAAAGGTGAAGTAAAACAAGTTTTCAAGAAATTTTTCAGAGGATAGAAGTGAAATCTTTTTTTGCTTACCTCCACTTCCCGCTGGAGAATGCTCCACGACCGTTGTCCAAACCTTTCGCTACTACTTCTTTCCCTGCGCAACCGCAAATGAATAGGCACAAATTGAGAAAAGTCTAAGGAAATTGTATAGTGTGACATCTATCCTCCGTTCTTGATCAGTGAGTGTGACAGGTCAACCAACTGAGGAGGGCAAGATCAGCAACAGTTGCTAAGTGTAACACCCCCCACCCAAATCTTGTTATTTTGAGTTTGCTAGTGTGGCGCCGGCTTTAGTTAGAGACACATAGTTTGAAACTTAGAAAACCACGTCTCAAGATCCCAGCTGTGTTTGAAAGTAAGAACGCATTCTCGTCTTGTGCTGCCGCTGGTGTCAAACAAGCCTGATGGCGAATTCACATATCCTCCTGGGCGTGATCGTGGCGTGAGCAACGTGTTGCATTTGGGCTTTCACATTGGCCGTGTCTCTTTTGAAGGCTCATAGAGTAACGGCAGGCAGTCACTTGCACTTATCCGCGTACTTTGTCGTGATTGGTTAATATATCAAAGCCTCGTTCAAGGCAAGTCAGTCCACTCTGCGGTCATCTTTGGAATGCTCTCGGGCAGGCTGGTCAGCTATTTTCTTTGTAAACAAGCAGCATAAATGTACAGCTCCTATACTTGAATATGGAAAGACCAAAAGCTCCAAAATGGTTAGTCAAGATAACGATCAAAGAACATATCTAAAATCAGCTGTAGTATCATAAATTGTGTTGCTTTACCTCATATTAGGCTAAAAAAAGCTTTTTTCAGGGTGGATCAGCTAATGCACATTCTTGAGTTTATTGCCAGGTGATGTCTTTATCTAAAAGGTGATTGGCTCTTTTACCTGTAAGGGGGGCATTCCAATTTCTCCCATTCATTTTAATACCAGTAGGCGGTCTCTTCTAAACTGTCACCGTATATAAACAACATGGGCTAAAGTCCTGCAGTTTATTTATTCTTTCCTTTATTTAGTTATTTTGTGTTTGTTTGTATGCAGACCAATAAATTGTAGTGCATTGTAGGTTTGGTTTAAATATTGTTTATTTGTTTTTGTGTCTTTTCTAAAATCTCCTGATTATTTTTGTTTTCTACTGCACCCAGAGCCGCTGAGTTCAGCATGAGCCGTGCTGCAAAAATAGGCTCGGTGCCAAAACTATCCGCTCACTGCCACGTCTGGGATGCTTCACCTCATGACTTATGCTTGCAATGTGAAAGGTGTAATCTGTTAACATGGGTGCCGAAACGAAAACACGCTGCTCACGCTCCGCTCACGGAGGATATGTGAAACCAGCGTGAGTGTTTGTACAGCTGCGCGTTGCTTATACAGCTTAAGTTTCACTTACTGCCCCCTGCTGAAAAACAGCTAACTGTAAATAGCTCAGATGGTAGGAATATTTCTTATTACTGTCTGGGGACATGAATAATTTTGTAATGTTTTTTTACATATTATTTTTTATATAATTAATCACACTAAATTGACACATTAAATCGACAGCCCTATCACTTTGATGTTGTTCCAAACCCGTATGATTTTTCTCTCTTATGCAGAACACAAACAGAAAGATTTCATTGAATATTCCAGTCCATCTTTTGAATACAATGACAGTCGATAGTGACCCATTAAAGGACACAAAAATATTAGAAAAGTAGTCTATGTGACTCATTTTTCAGTGAAAACCTTGATGTCTGTCAAGAGAGCAATGATAGAAGCTTGTTCACAAGTGGCTCACAGTTTCACGTAAGAACTTGTGTTAAGCACTTTAGCTGTAATACAGAGGAAGTGCTAGTTACAAGCACTATCTACTAAAAAGCTGTTTCATTTGTTTTGAGTGGATGATAATAATGGTGACTTGTTGTTTGCTTTATCTCTCTCTCTTTCTCTAATCTCTAATTTCATTTGATTCCTGAATCCGAAGGCAAATCTCTTCCTGGTGAGTGTATAATGATTGTTTTGTTGTATATTTTTACAGTAACAAAAAAAACAGCAAATTTTAAATGTGACAACACTAACTATCAGGGCACAACAAATAAACACTCAAACAAACAGTAGACACCAAAAAATTACACTGAAAAGTGTTTGTATTGCTCCTTTACACTGCTAAAGCTTGTGTTTACAGACTCATTAATGACTCATTTTTCTCATATTTTACATATTTGCTCAATCCTGTATTCTTCTCAGATGAAACCACTTCAGTTTCAAGCAACGAAGGTAAGAGAAATCCAGACCACACATAGGTAAATGCACATTTTGACCAAAATATATACATTTTCTAAAATATTATCTGCAAGATATCTAAACATTACATGTTTACCAAGATGTTTTTAAGTGTTTGTAAATGGGGATTTACCATGTTGGTCTACCTATCATTATGAAGACTTTCCATAGACATAATGATTTTTATACTGTACAAAATATAGATTCTATCCCCTAAACCTAACCTAACACAAAACCTAAACCTAACCCTCACAGAAAACTTTCTGCATTTTAAAATTTTCAATAAAGCATCTTTTAGTATGATTTATAAGATATTTAAATTATGGGGACACTAGAAATGTCCTCATAAACCACATTTATAGCATAATACCAGTTTGTAACCTTAAAAATTGTCCTCGTAAACCACATAAACATGCCCACAAACACACACACATGCGCACAAACATACGCGCACACTCACACTGCTCGCTCCAATGAGAATTGTTTTAACACAACTATGTGCATGTCATTTTGAGTGTTCGGTACTTTGACAGTGTTCAGTAATTAGTTGCTGTGGGTCAGAGACGCAGGAGAGGTCTAGTATCAGACAGAATTCACAAAAAGGAAAAGAACGAGATGCATTCCTCTCTTGCCCTTCATGTTTCTGTGGGGTGATGAATCACAGCTGCAGCTGCAGCCTTGAGTCCAAACACACATGATGTCCATGAGCTCTAGTGGGCTTTACATACTCCGCTAGTGGGGCCGCTAGTGGGGCTGCTTGTGGTTGTAGAGGCAGCAGGGCAGAAATCTGAAAAGATCTGCTTCCAGAATACAAATATAAAAGATTGGCATATTGAATGCTAAAATAAGAGATTGGCAGCTCGGATACTCTGATTCATACAGAAGTTATTGTCTGGCAAATGATCTGACTAGATCCTGAGCGAATGCAGAACCTCATGATTTATGCATACTTTTAGACCAGTGGTTCTGAACTGGTGGGTCACGACCCAAAAATAGGTCACAGGTCTGTTCTGATGCTTTAGTATATAATAGTGCATATTTAGAATATGAAAATAGACTTAACTTTAAAAGTAAGCAGAAAATGCTTCCCATATGTTTTGTTATTTACGTCAAGAGTTAGCACATCCAATCAAACTGTGTTATTTTAGCACAAACTCATAGGGCACTTGGTAGAAGCTTGCCCTCATACTCAAAGACGTTTTAAATGGTGTCTGGGTCATATTTTAATTTACCTATAAGTTCAACGAGGATAAACATGTTTGTGCCAACCAAAATTGTTGGCTGCTGAGAACATGAAACCATCGAAATTTAAAAGACATTTTGAAACCAAACTCATTTATATAATATAACCATAAGCTGGGGAGATACCGTGTTCAATACAAGATAAGATCAATCGACTGCATTTGTGGCATAATGTTGATTCTTAAAAAAAAAAAAGAAAAAAAAAAAGAAGGGAAAAATCTGGGTTCCTGTGATGCACATACATTGGAAGTGAATGGGGCCAGTCTGTAAATGATAAAATACTCACCGTTTCAAAAGTATAGCCACAAGACATAAATAATTAGCATGTTAAAATAATTACCATGTTTAGTGTGATAAAATTGCTTACCTTTTCTGTGTTGTTAAATTCAATTTTACAACTTTGTTGCCATGGCGACATAACACTGTAAACCCTAAAAACAACCATTTAAACAACTTTGCAGTGCAAATAATACACAAGTTTGAACACAAGATTAAATGTAAGTGCTTTTATAAAATTATAAACTTCACATTTCTGTCTTTGAACCCTCCAAAATTGGCCCCATTCACTTCCATTGCGATTTATTATTATAATTTTTTTTAAAAAGGAGGGACGAGTCTAAATAATATTTTGTGGTAATCAACATTATATCACAAATGATGTCAGTTGAGCTTGACTTGTATTGAACCTGGATTATTCCTTTAAGGACATTATGTTTATATTTCACAAAATAGTTTATCGTACAAAAGTCCAATCTATGTCCTGAAGCAAAGCCAGTTGAGAACCACTGCTATAAACTTCAGTTTTACCCATGCATTTCTCAACAGATTTTACAAGTCATATCATATTTAATGCCCTGTACGTCCTGTTGCGGTCTCTCAGACAGGAAATTGCGAGGACACTCTAAACTGATGGTGACCGAGTGGTCTGAGGAGGACGTATTGGCATGGTTACAGGAGGAGGGGCTAGAGGCTCTGATTGACGTCTTTAAATCCAATAACATTGATGGGAAAGAACTGCTCTCACTCTCTAAGGAAAGCCTCAGCTCTGAGCTGCACATCGGTAACATCACAGCACACGTCAAATAATAATATATATTGATATCTCAGTGCATGCCTTGCTGCAGAGTCTATCTTCTTGTGTATATAAATATAAATACTTGATGATCAAGGTGGAGGATGTGTCATTATCAGAGTGCAGAAATGACCTGCAGGAGGTCAGCCTGTAAACATGACCTAAGCTGACCTCAAACAGCCCCTTCATCGGATATTATGTAACAATTACTTGGAGTTTACCACATCCCTTATACATTACCTAACAGGAAATCTTGATTTAGTCATGTTTTTGCAGGAAAAAATCATGGAAAAACTGGCCAAAATAAGACCTAATCTTAGAGATTGTGGGATAATAAACATGGGATTTGTGTTACGTAAAGCCCCTGCCAGTGCATTTTGAGTCCAGAGAAGTTTCTGTGTGTTAAAGCTGATTATTTCTGCTTCAATACTAAACTAACCAGCTATTTACATTTGAAATCTCATCCAGTATGCGTTCCCAACAAATAAAGCAAAATAAATCACTATCCAACATGGGATGACCCATAACTTCACATTTTGTAGAGCATGACATTCAATTCCTTTGCTGCCCACTGTGAAGCCAGTCCAACATGTCCTACTGTCTTTATACAGCCCGATGCAGTGAGCTGCTTGTATATTTTGGGTAAAATTTATTTTGTGAGATTCACCCTCAAACTATTTTGGACCCTACAGCAAACCTGCATCCTGTGAGTAAGTGCTAAGGGTGTTTGCATACAAGATTTAAAGGCACAGCAGAAAAAAAAAGTCTGTTAATTTTAAAAATATAATGAAAACAAATCCCATTATTGTGTCTTCAATTGTCCCATTTTCCACCCTGCGTTTACTGAAACTCTGACACTGAAAAGTCAGATATTAACATTCTGTTAGCACAGCTGCATTACAATTCTGTTTTGATGATACCACTCTGTTGAGAATAGATGTGGCGGTGTAATAATTTGTTTTCTCTCAGAGTCCCTGGGCCTGAGAAATAAAGTCATGAATAAAATCGAGAATTTGAAGATGGCTCCTGTCTCTGATGGCACTCCTGACGAGTATCTTTGTCCAATCACACGTGAGATCATGAAGGACCCAGTGATTGCTGCGGGTGAGAGTGGTAGACTGTCAATCACAGAACGTGATTGAACTGTACTTTTTTTGATGTACAGATTTTTTTTTCCTCCTCCAAACAACATAATTTTGTACAGTGGTAAGAAACCCCTTTGGAATTAGCTGGTTTTCTACATTAATTGGTCATAAAATATGATCTCATCTTCCTCAAAGTTACAAGTATAGACAAACACAATGTGCTTAAGCTAACAACAATTCTAAAAATAAACAATTATAAAATGTTCATGTCTTTGTTTAACACATCCCATTAAACATACATAGTGCTTTGGAAAAAGTGAACCATTGGATTTAATAACTGGTCAATCCTCATTTGGCAGCAATAACCCCAACCAAGAGTTTCCAGGATATGCGGATTAGGCCTGCACAACATTTAGAAGGAATTTTGGACCATGCATTCTTCCTCACAGAACTGCTTCAGCTCAGTCATATTCTTAGGATGTCTTGTGTGAACTGCGCTCTCAAGAAGGTCATTCCACAGCATTTCTATTGGGTTAAGATCAGGGCTCTCACTGGGCCACTTCAAAAGGTGGATTTTCTTTTTTTGCCATTCTGTAGTGGATTTAATTAGATGTTTAGGGTCATCTCCTGCTGCATTACCCACCTTTTACAGAGCTTCAGCTGCTGCTCAGCCACCCTGACATTACCCTTTAGGATATCTTGATAAACTTCAGTTTTCCCTCGATTATGGCAAGTGGTCCAGGCCCCGAAGTAGCAAAGCAGCCCCAAATCATGATGCTCCTTTTGGCAAACTTCAGGCGCGCAGCAAAGTTTTTGTTGGAAAGCAGTGGCTTCATTCGTGGTGTCCTGCCATGGTCACCATGACTGTTTAATGTTTTCCGTATAGTACTGTACTGTAGGTTCATGAACAGAGATGTTAACCAGTTCCAGTGATTCCGTCAAGTCTTTAGCTGTCACTGTAGAGTTCTTTTTTTACCTCATTGAGCATTCTGTGGTGTGCTCTTTGAGTCATCTTGGCTCCTACTCCTAGGGAGAGTAGCCACAGTATTAAATCATCTCCATTTATAGACAATTTTTCTAACTGTGGACAGATGCATATCTAAGCTCTTTGAGATAAATTTGTAACCCTTTACAGCTTAATGCAAAGATCTCTTGACCTATGATTTCATGTGTGTTCATTATTGTAACTTAGATGAAGATCAAACAAATGTATACATATATGCAGGTAATTCCAAAGTGTTCACATACTTTTTCTTGCCACTGTATCTATGCTAGTGCATTCAAATCTTTGTCTGATCTTGCTTCATTAGTGTGAGATTAAATTAGTTTATATAATCAGTTTGATTTACAGTGTGTTTGCTAATATAGGAATACAATGAAAACCCCAATAAGTTCATTGCACTCATTTGAGTAAACTCGTTCCCTCAATTCCATTGAGTAATGGGGTCTCCCACAGTTTCTACTGTTGTACATTTTAATTGAACTGATTTCATTTTAGATCAAACAACAGCACAGTTCAAATAAAGATGATAACTGATTCTAGGTCAGCTAATAAATAATTATTTACAGAAATGCATATATGCACTTCAGCTGCACATGCACAGAGAGATCTGAGATAGTGTGGCCAGGGTCCAGCTTGACCAAAGAGACACAGATCACCCTAATGGTGACATTACACCAAACAACTATTTGCAACAAAGCATAAATAATACAGTAAAAGAGCTAAAACGTCTATGAATTCTTAATAACAATTATTTAAATTCCCCAATCTGTTCCCTCTGACCAAGGAAACGTTATTCAAGCAGCAAGGGATTGTGGGTATTCCCCGTAGCCTCAATTTTGTTCTTTGAATTATTAATACTTCAAATCTTAAATCAATGGATTTTTAAGAAAAATAAGTTCAATAAATGTAAATATTTGAGTTAGGAGTCCAAAACATGACATTTCAAGTAATACTTAAGACAATTTTTTTTTTAATTTAATTTTTTTTTTTACAGTAATTACATTTTTAGGGAGGCCTCTCAAACGCTTGTTTTCTGTCTGCAGATGGCTACTCATACGAACGGGAGGCCATCGAGAGCTGGATCACCACGAAGAGTCGCACCAGCCCTATGACCAACCTGCTCCTGAAGACTACCCTTCTGACTCCCAATCGCACCCTAAAAATGGCAATTTATCGTTGGACCACTAGCCAGTGATTTCCATCTTTGCTCTGCAGTGAATCCCAGATAATTCTGACCCCAGTTTAGCCAGTAAGACTTTACCAGTAAGCTCCCTGTAACTGAGGTCGGTAGATCTACGAAGACCCCTGATCAGAATTCTTTCTAGACCTACTGTAGATCACCTAAGCTAGAAGCTTAGGACCTTTGCATGCTGTACTTGTAGTGTGTTTACTTTCAAAGGTGCACTTACCATTTTTTGTTTATGATGATCTTGCCTATATGGCAGTTGGGCGGTAAATCTAGGCTTTGAGCATGCAATAGACCAGGATATGATGTCACACAAAAGTAAATAATACATCACAAATAACAAATAATATTATATTAAAAAAGACTACTATATTATATTCATTATATGTAAAATATATCATCTCACTTTCCTGCAACTATAAAACACTTAGCTTTGAAATATTTTTTCTTTGTATTGAGCCAAGAGGTCAGCATGTGATGTTTCGATCTTCTGTTGGTCATGCATCCTCTCATCATATGGATTCGAGGGTCAGGTCAGATGTCTTGGATCTTGACTTAAGCTCAAGTTAAGCCTTAATGATGTGCAGTGAGAGAGGTTTATGCTGTCATCCATCAGAAAATTGATAGTAGTTAAGCGGTAGTCTCATGCAGATTGAAGAGTAAGTGGTCCATAACATTCAGCCGAAAACTTTTAAATACCTAAATGAGTTCTCCATCAGTAACTCTTGATTGGTCTTAACCATCATAATAAGTGTTTATCATCCACTTTATTTTAAGGGCCAGTTTGCTGGCATAATTATACTGTTTTTTTGTACATCATTATGATTCCTCCTGCAGCTTTTCTTTATCTCTCAACGTGACTCACTGGACAGTATAGAGGTGATATCCTTTAATTCAGTTTTTCAGGACAAGCTTTACTTCAGGTATAACTTGTACCCTGCTACTAGGACTCGAAAATGTTATCCGTATGTGGCATATGATCTTTGTATATTATGAAATATTCTTTGTTTTCATACTGTAGCTTTAAACACTCTATTCATCTAAGAATAATAGTTAAACCTATCAATTTATTAGTGGATGTTCATTGTAACCAATTCAGTGTCTGTCTTCCCATTTCATGGCTTTATTATGTAGCTTAATTAGAGCACTTTTTAGGACCTGTTTGAAGACTTTCAGTCAGAGCAGTTTAACATTTTGTTATTATACTTACGTTTAGTCATTTAGCATTGTCTTCATATCTGTAGCCAGTCTTACCTATATGAGCCATTGTATTTGATGCTTTGATAAACCTGCTGAGATTTAAAGCATTCGACAATAAAATCATAAACTGTTTTACAGCTGACTGTGTTGGCATGCTATTAAGATTAATTAGCATCACTATTATTGCTTGGGGTTATGGGTTTAATTCTAATTATTAAACTATGGGAAGTAACTCATCACTCAGTATTTGTGCTAAAATAAAATAAATCATGCAGCTTATTGAAAGGTGTGCCATTGCGTTCCATCAAGATCAAACTTACCATTTTTTCCTGGCGGACAATAAACGGTTTTTAGTTGGTGGTTGATAAAATTACCAATCTTATGATTTTTTAGCTGCTGGACAATACAAATGGCTAAACTTAAGATTTTTAGCTGGTAGTTTATTGTTGTATATGATGCTGAAATATTTCAATACAATACATAACAGCCCTACACATGAAAAATAAAGGCAAATAATGAACATATGAAATAACATCTATGTCTTCTGAATATAGTTCACCATAACATGCATGTAAACCTGGAGTCTCCTTTATGCAGTTCATCTCAATCTCACAATTATAGTGGTATTTAATTATATATAGCTGTGCAAAAATAACTAAATATAAAATATAATATTGTTTTAATTCGACGATCAAGCCATAAATAAATTAGTTCAAATGGTGAGAAGGTAAGGAGAAATTCAAGAAAAAGACACTTCTCCCCAAAGACACACGCGCACACACATTCACTCACTCACTGTATCACACATATCACCATTCAAACTGACACAAACAGGGTATGTGTTTGAATACTATATGAAACATTTGTCGTCTTTGTAGATATCCTACGTCCTTACCAATTTCTTACATCAGTTCATGTATCTTAATACATACAATAATAAATAATCTGAATCGTAACTCTGCTCTATTTTTATGTGCAGATGCAACATTACTTTTTAAAAATGTTGTTCAGTACCTCTGAAGCTGTAATTGTAAACAGAAATATGACAATCTGTTCCTTACAGTTGTATATGCGCACTTGTTTGGAGCGCGCACTTAATTCAAATATTCTAGTTTTGTCTTTAATTATTACAGACTCAAAATGATGGATGAAAACGGATTCCCTGTATATATACGCAATAAATCTGTAACTAATTTTGTGCTTTAAAATAAGTCTGAGTTTGTAGCTAAACATTGGACTCAATGAAGGAGCGTTTGGGTTTGATGGAGCTTATCAGGATGGGGTTGTCCCGGGCCAGGCTAGCCTGCTTGTGCTTTGTCTCATTGTAGTGCTGCTGAAGGGGGTTACTTTCCTTGTATCCAGGCCCAGAAGGATGAAACTTCTCTGGGTGAAACTCAGTTGTGTGTGTGCTGTTATGGATGGGCTCCTGATAAGTGTTTGTTTTAGGGTATGAGAGTTCACCAGTTAGTCCCTGTGAGTATGTGTTCATGACCACAACGTTGTGACCTACAAGCCCTTCTGGCATGAGTCCTTGCCAGCCATAACCGGACACCACATTGCCATGGTGATTCTGGTTGATTTGGTGGCCTTCATGTGGCTGCTGTTGCTGGAAACGTGCAGTCTTGTCAATGATGCCCATAAAGGGGCGTGGCTTATGATCAGGTTGCCTTGTGTTGTCACGAGCACAGGCCACAGAGTGGCGCAAGCGGATTTTATCGCTCAGGTTTCCACTGGAGGAGTTGGAAACTCGCACGCTGCTGCTCCTGCAAAATTCCCTTGGCTCAACACTGCCCTCTGTAGGCAGACATGACTTCTCTGTATGACTCTCTCTGATACCGCACCTCTCAACGCTGTGACTGAGGTCAATGCAGGGCCCTGCTCGAAGCGAGGTGGGCTGGTGGCTGCTTGGCATGAGGCTGGAACCGGTGCTCTGGGCTGCCCTGCCTTCCCCATGTAGTGAGCTGCTGTACTCTCGGTTTTTCATGCTTTGAGCCTGTCTGGACGGGAGGCGTCTGTGGGCAGCCCGTCCTGGAGCAGCCATAGGGACGGCAGACTGGGCATCTGATACTGCCAGGCCTAAAGAATCCGGCAAGGTGCAGCTCTGCTGCCAGCTGTCTTTCCTCTTCTCTTGCTGAGAGGTTTCTTGGTTACGCCTGTCCTCCTCCTCATCTACCTGTAGCATGTTAATGCTGAGGCTTTCTCTGCTTTTCTTCAAACCCTCAATGTCCTGTTCATCATCATCTTCTTCCTCATCATCATCATCATCATCGTCTTCCCCATGGGGTGAGGGATTGCCATGAGAAGGAGGGTGTTTTGAACCCTGGCGCTGCAGGTGTTGGCACTCTTCCTCCACACGTGCCAGAAGACGTCGGATTTCTCGGTTACTGGGACACAGACGGGCGGCTTCATAGAGATCAGACAATGCTGCAGCAAACTGCCTGAAAGACAGAATGATAAGGAGGATAAGGAACTGTACAATACATCCTTCTGGAATAATTTTCCCAAATAAATATATCAATTAGATCAGGGCAACCTGCTGACATGCGGAGGGGTAATAACTGGCATGGCAGCAATGGCGAGATAGGAGTAGACTATTTTATTAAATTCCGCACCTGCATTCCAATCTTGTTGTATTCCTTCCTCATGATTAGACAGTGTGTTTTCATGAGCTGAATGCGAGACTAAACAAAATGTTAAAATGTGATGAGACTGCAGTACACCCAACAGACTCATGCAGCGCGTGCAAGCCATCATGTGCCGGCAGCGCTTCACTTTTGGTTAATCGCGTGACTAAACGCTCCCGCTATCAACCCCCTCCTTAAACAATGGTCACACTCAAAATTACATTGAACAATTAAAAGAGAAAACCTAAACCCACATCATGTCTATTCAAAATCTAAATTAAACCTGGAAATAAAGTTTTAGGATTTTGTAGGTGCGATAACCGAAAGAGGCTAAATAGTTGATTGGCTTGTGATGCGCGAATGGCTTACATGATCATGAGGAAGTATTACATCAAGATGTAGATTGGAATGCAGGTGCGAAAAATAAAATAGCCTGCTCATAGTAGCAGCTTAAATGCTAGTGATTACATGTTTGACATAATTATTAGTATTTAAGATTCCACAGAATTTCGTGATCAGTAATCAAATAAGCAAATTTTTGGCATTAACTGTCAACTCATCTTGTAAAAAAACAAAAAAAAAAAACAGATTCTCTTTTATTAAAGCACTTTCAGAAGATGCGCTGTGAAAATTCGCATGCAGGATCATCGGGGTTTGCACAAATTTTTCACTCAAACTGTTATGCTTATAATATAATTTGTAATGAAAAATAAACTATTAAATTAGAAAAATGCTAAATAGTCACAGCCATTGACCAGGAAAGTAAAAAAAATGGCACTCCATTCAGACCTCTGTATTAGATACTTATTCTACATTATTCGTTGTTCTTTTCTGCATAATGTGACGCCGTTTTGTGGTCCGTTCTGCATAACGCGACCGGCCCGCAAGGTTCCCCCGATGGCTATTCTGCCCCTGATCGGGCCCAAAGTGCATCGGCCCACTGGGAACGTGCCCGGTATGCCAGATTACCAGTCCAGCCCCCTGTACCCTATCAATTTTTTCGAGTTCTGCTCACACCTCTAGTATTCTTCAACCTTTTCTTTATTAATAGTAAAACAGAAATAAAAGAGACAAAATTGCAAAAATATTGATTTTATATTTCTTAAGTGTATAGGGTCATCCGTGACATGGAATATTTAACCTCCTGAGACCTCGCCTCCACCTGCGTGGACATTACGTTTTGGCTTCGCTATATGCAATGCATCATTTCATTTCATTTAAACTGACTGATCTCAGTTCAGGTGACTATAGGCTGTCAGTAAAGGTGACAAAACAATATGGTGTCGATCACAGAGGTTCATCACACAGTTTGTGTTTGGGAGAAACACCATCTGGTAAGAAACCTAAATATGTTTTTTTCATTGAAATCTGTTTGAGTCAAAAGATTAGTGTCTCTAGTGTTATCCGATATACAATTTTTTAACTTTGACCGATTTATTGCAAAACGGCATGCTGTTAAACACAATGACCTCCTTCGTGGACTGTATAATCAGTTTCAGTTCAAATATCCAATATTCACCGTGCATTTTCACATCGAGAATTAATGGATGCATCCAAAAACTGGAAAATGTTGCTTTGAGGCTTTATATGGAGTTAGGATGAAAATGAGGTGCATTTTGAACTGTTCTGAGACCAATGCAGACAGACAGCACACTGAAGGTTAAGGCATTCACTAAATAGGGAGCAAGGGAGCATCCTTTAGCTCTCTATGGAGCCAAGTGCATTCAATCCAGACTTCCTATTTAAAGTTCAGTTTCAGGCTGCAGATGATTTTTGGATCACTCAACATGTTTGGCAGACATGGGGCAATAGTTATCTGTACATAGATTCACAATTTATAATGTATCATTTTATTTTAATATGGTTGGCAGTGATTGGATGATGCTGGCCAATACTTTAAATCAGAAATATTTATGCCGATTTGTATGTAATATCTGTAACGTTTCAAAACATTAATAACCAACACTTCTGGAAACATAATAAACAATATGATTAAAAAAAAATCTGACTTTTTATAGCTTGATATTATTTTAAATTTTACAACTTAGTCCCCATATCCACATATGAGGGCATACATTTTTAGGAAAACTATTTGTTCTAAAAAAAAAAATTCTCTCTTTTCCACGTTTCTTTGTGTCTAATAGCTACAAATCAAAAAGGGGATGGAAAAATCACACAGCAATCCCGCAGGTGCCTCAGGAGGTTAAACATCATTTTTTGCGCTTCCTAAACAATATTTTTAGGATTATTTCATATCTATACAAGTTTATTATCACAGGATATCTAGTTCTTTGTTTATTACAAGACAAATGAGTATTACATTCATACAAATGACAGTGGCAAGAAAAAGTATGTGAACCCTTTGAAATTGCCTGCATTTGTGTATAAATTAAAACCTGGTTTGATCTTTATCTAAGTCACAATAATACATAAACACAATCTGTATTAAATAATAACACAAATTGTATTGTTTTTGTACATACTGAATACATCCTTCAAAGGTTCACAGTGTAAGTTGGAAAAAGTATGTGAACCCCTAGGCTAATTACGTCAACAAAAGCTAATTATAGTCAGGAGTTGGCAAACCTGGCATTCAATTAATAAAACAAGATTGGAGGTGTGGGTAAGAGCTACTTTGAATAAAAAAAAAAAACACAAACATTTTGAGTTTTCTATTCACAAGCAGAATCTGCTGATTTGGACCACGCCTTGAGAGATCTCAGAAGACCTACGATCAAGAATTGTTGCATTGCATTAAGCTGTAAAGGGTTACAAATTTATCTCAAGAGCTTAGATATTCATCTGTCCACAGTAAGACAATTTTTCTATAAATGGAGACTATTTAGTACTGTGGCGAGTCTCCCTAGAAGAGGCTTTCCAGCCAAAATTATTCAAAAGGCACACCGCAGAATGCCCAATGAGGAAAAAAAAGAATCCTAGAGTGACAGCTAAAGACTTGAAGGTTCATGAGTCTACGTACTATACGGATAACATTAAACGGGCATGGCATGTTCAAGGCAGGACACCAGGAAGGAAGTCACTGCTTTCCAACAAAACCATTGCTGCATGCCTGAAGTTTGCCAAAGACCACCTTGGCACTCCACAACGCTATTAGGAAAATGTTTTGTGAACTGATGACTAAGGTTGAATTGTTTGGGAAGAACATGCAGCACAGCATATGGCATAAAAATGGAATTGCATACCAACATGAAAACATCATCCCAATGTTGAAATATGGTGGAGGGAGCATCATGATTAACCTGGATCACCTGCCATCACAGGGAAAAATTAATTCCCAAGTTTATGAAGGTATCCTACAAGATAATTTAAGGGTGGCTGTGCACCAGCTGAAGCTCAGTAGAAGTTGGATGATGCAGCAGGACAATGACCCTAAACATTGAAGAAAATCCACTACATAATGGCTTAAAAAAAAGAAAGAAAATCCACCTTTTGTAGTGGCCCAGTCAGAGCCCTGACCTTAACCCAATAGAGATGCAGTGGAATGACCTCAAGAGAGCTGTTCACAAAGAAAACCTAAGAATATGGCTGAGCTGAAGGAGTTCTGTAAGGATGAATGGTCCAAAATTCCTTCTGAATGTGTAGGTCTAATGCACAGCTACCGGAAATGCTTGGTTGAGGTTATTGCTGCCAAAGGTTGATTAAAGTTATTAAAAAGGGTTCACTTACTTTTTCCACAGCACTGTGAATATTGAACACATCCCATTAAACAAAGACGTGAAAGATTATAACTGTTTGTGTGTTGTTATCTTAAGCTATTTATGTTTGTCTATACTTTAATGAAGATGAAATAATTCTTTTTGACCAATTAATGCAGAAAACCAGCTTAATCCAAAGGGTTCACATACATTTTCTTGCCATTCTATATCAAATAAATTTCTGCACAATGATGGTGTGCATGTACACATACATATTATACATGCTTTTTGTTACTCGAGGTGGCATTGTTGTTTCAATAATTGACTTGATTTACATTTGACAATGCCATTTGATTAAGCAGCAATGTGGAAGTTAACTATAGCAAGTACAACAGATGAACCGTATGATATGCTATTGTCATTTATGTGTACACTGGAAAAGGTTGTAATAATGTAGAGATTTTGCTCTTATGGTACTTTTATTACCAAAGTGGCATTCAACTGATCACAATGTATTGTCAGGACATTAATAACATAAAAAATTACTATTACAATTTGAAAAAACAATTCAGAAATTCTTAAACTACTTTCAAAGAGTCCTCATCAAAAAAGCTTTGCAGATCCTTGGCATTCCAGCTGTCAGTTTGTTCAGATACTCAGGTGAGAGTTCACCCCACACTTCCTGTCTTGTTGGGCACTTCTCACGCACCTTACAGTCTAGCTGATCCCACAAATGTTCAATGGGGTTAAGATCCATAACACTCTTTTCCAATTATCTGTCGTCCAATGTCTGTGTTTCTTTGCCCACTCTAACCTTTTCTTTTTGTTTCCGTTTCAAAAGACTTTTTCTTTGCAATTCTTCCAATAAAGCCTGCACCCCTGAGAAACAGGTGTTGAGCAGGTAGAATTCAATGAAGATGTCAGCTGAGGACATGTGAGGCTTCTATTTCTCAAACTAGAGACTCTGATGTATTTATCCTCTTGTTTAGTTGTACATCTGGCCTTCCACATCTCTTTCTGTCCTTGTTAGAGCCAGTTGTCCTTTGTTTTTGAAGACTTTAGTGTACACTTTTGTATGAAATCTTCATTTGTTTTTTTTGGCAATTTCAAGTATTGAAATTTTTGTTTTTGCAATTTATTTTTTACCTAATATTGGCCAGTCTATTGCATAATGTGGCAACTCAAAAACAATGTTAAGCTTCTTTTAACGAACCAAATAACTTTCAACTGTGTTTAATATAATGGCAAGTGATTTTCTAGCACCAAATTAGCAATTTAGCATGATTACTCAAACAGTTGAAGTGATGTCTGCTAGAAATGGGGCCTGTCTAGAGTTGATCAAAAATGACTTTTCAATTAGTGATGGTGCTGTTTTTTTTACATCAGTATTGTCTTTACTATACTTTGTGATCAGTTGAATGACACAAAATCTGTACATTATTCCAAACTTCAGAATAACCTGCCGATACTGAAAGTTTGGTTATTTCTGTTAATTTTCAGACATGTTTTTCCACAACATTAAAAAGTTTGAAATATTTGGTGAATGTCTGAGAGCAGAGCATTGATTTTTATCAGGCAATTCTGATGTTTGGCCAATACATTGGTGCATCAGTAATTTAATACTCTTATAAGCACAAAATTGTATAGCACAAAAATATTGGGTTAAATGATAAATGTTTTATTTGATTGAACTATTTCTTTTCAATAATTATTAAAAATATAATTTCTCTTTCGTCCACAATCTTACATTTTTAGCTGAGAATGTTGCAGTGGATGATTGGACGAAAACTGGGTATGTCAGAAAGTCACATAATTGTACTGCCTACAAATTGCCCAAATATCTGTGTAGTCAGCTCTATAGGTTTTAAAACAAAGACAACGAGTGTCAGAGGGAGGGGCATTGAGGTTCCTACCTGCTGCTCCTCTTGGCTCTGGCACGGGCGTAAAATGCCTCATAGGTCTTGGGCTTGAGCTCAAGAGCCTTGGTGGCAAACTCCTCAGCCATGCCAAAATCCTGTCAAAAACAAGAGTGAAAATAAAGAGTGTGTAAGCAAAAGTAAGGAGAGCAAACAGGAGGCCATCAATAATTCTGAACAGAACAAATTTGACTGTCTTAACTACACCCATGAGACGGTTTAGTGAAGCTATGACAGCAAGACTGCATCGTGGCAGAGATCTGCGCATACCAAGGGGGCTGGTTTTACTTGGTCACGTTCTAACCCTGTCCTTCATTCGGTTCTCAAGCAAGAATCTGTAATCAGGAGACACTCTTTGTAATTTCTTCTTTGAGATGGAGGTCAGAGTTTCAATGAGGAGCCATAACTGCCAACTATAATGATGCACTTTAAACGTTTAATGGCGGCAGATCCTATTAAAATAACCATTAGAAATCACATTTCCAGGATGCTTGTGCAATTAGGAAATATGTACCACGAAACATAGTGACTTTCTCTCTTTCTCTTTCCCTCTCTCTCTCTCTCTCTCTCTCTCTCACACACACTCACATAATCCGCAATTTAATTGCACTCTACTATGAACAGCATGTGAGCCTCTTGTTTTGAACTCAGACCAACATTTAGAGTTATTATGGTGGAGAAGATTAGTATGTCACCTATATGAAGCGCCTATAGCTATTTAATTTACTGAATGCCATTTGTTTAAGCTGATTTAGCTATTCAGTGTTAAAATACTTTCTTCTATCCAGTTTAATGTGCAAGACTACTATAAGCCATTCATACAGGTACATTTTCTTGAAAACTGTAAACACTGTGTCTCTGTGGCACTATAAAAATTCTAGTGTTTGTTTTGAGGAACCTGCTTAGGCCTGCCCTCGACCAATGGCGAGAGTTGGGGCAGGACTATCTGAACAACTGCAGATGAGGGGTGTATTAAGGAAGCTTTTGAAAACATTGTTTATTTTTGCAATTCTGTTTGATGGCGCTAGATTTGCAGAAATTACATCAGCTTTAAGGCACTTTGGCCATGTAAACTCAGTAAAGTTTTGGGGATTGTTTATTTGCGGAAGTGAATCCCAGAATTACAGTTTCATATGTGTATAAAATAAAGAAAACACTCCCACTCCCCTAACTTGCTCTAGTTAACAATGATAACCATAGTAATGTTTTACAATCTTTTAGCTGTAAACAAGAAACATGGCTACCAAGAGTGTAACCCATTTGGTGTTAGCTGATTAAGACCAAAGTAACGTTAGAGACCAGAGACATATTTTCATCTGAAACATTTAGTAAATCATTGTCAACAGAAGTGCCATGTTTTGTTTATGCTCTCTGGACGTAACGCATTGGTTGCACATGGAATGCAGTGTTGATTCTGTTGTTCTGTACGCATTTAGCATATTTAATGCTAAATTAACAAATTCTCAATTTACAGAACGGTATTAAGCACTCAGAAGGTGAGTGACAAATTATTTAGTTACAGTATGTATGTGGCCTTTGATTCATATAGAATTCATAGAGATTCATATTTTCATAGATTCAAATGGAGCAGAATTACAAAGCCCTGGTTTAATCTTCTGAATCAGAGCAACATGTAATGCCACTTTCTGTTACAGAAACCCTTTGACTTCTGTCTACTGAAGTTGTATGTCTATTCATATAACATACATTGGTTTTGCGGCGACAGCGGGACAGGTTGAGATACAGGGAAACTCTGAGCTCTCTAAATGCCTTCAGGTCTTCCCCAAAACCTTCCCTCGGAAACTTCCTCAGTGCATACTGATACCTCTGAGCTGCTTCCTTTATCTTCCCTTTCTGAGAGAGAGATAGAAAGGGAGAGAAAATAGATGGAGGAGAGCACAAAGAAAAGAAGTATGAGAGAAAGAACTTAGTTTCAAGAAGTCTCAGATTATCTTTCTGAACATTTTACCATAGTTCTTGCATAGTAATCATCATTAAATGTGGTAAATGCAGTAAATGACCATAATTAATATGGGTAAAACCATGGATCAGGGTTCCTGAACTTTTTTTTAATGAATTAATTTCCATGACTTTCCAATCATTCAAAGATTGATTTCCATGACATTGAGAACCCTGATGGATGGCTCCTCGATAGCATGGTTAGATCAATACTTTGGTACTTTAATTTTATGAAACCAGTTGCACAGTATACTGTATAGACATTACATTTACACATGTATAGATCTTACTAAAAATCTGTACTAAATCTACACATTTATTTTTCTTCTGAACATTAACTCTTTGCAGTGGCTAACCTTATAAAGCAGGTTTCCTTCCTCCATGAGTCTCTGCAGAAGTATGATGAGGATGTCAGGTTTGGAGGTGGCCATGGCCCAGGCAGCGTTACCTACAAAAGAGACAGGGAGACATCAGTTCTGACAGATGACACTGCTCAACAGACTCGCTCAGAGTATGACTTTCCTAAAGCATGTACCTGATCGCTCATAAGGAGATGTTCTGCAGCCTTTAGCAGTGATTTAGTGACATCAGTAGAGAAAGGAAGAGAGAGAAAGACATATAAAGAATATATGCAAGAAAAAAGGAACAGAGATTGATTGTGCAGAGATTGAGATTGACAATATTTATTAAATGTAATGATTAATTTAAGCTATATGGTAATCACAATATACCAAAATTCACAATAGCTTAAGCACTAGGTTCACGATTTAGCATGACCTTGAGTGCATTCATTTATTTATAAAATTATTACTACCACATAAAAATGAGCAATCCTTCTACTTGAAGATATAGTCCCTGACTTGTAAACAAATTTTAAGAGTTGGCCTCGGTGCTGCGCAGTGATATACACAGCAGCTTGGAGAACAGGTTTTTTCGTAATAGCGGTTACTATATTGTGCATTTTGGAATGCTGTATGGACCAATAAGCTGTTTTACATTGAAATAATGATTAAAACTACAGCAACATTACTAATGAAAAACTTTAACCTCATGCAATGACGTTGTAAGTGGACGTTGTATTTTGGCATCACTATACGTAACGCATAATTTAAATGAATTTAAACTGACTGATCTTGGTTCAGGAGAATCTGTGCTGTCAATCAAAGGGTTAAACTTTCAACACATGGAGTTTTTCTTTGGGAGAAGCACCAACAAAACTACATCTGGTAAGAAAATGAATTACGTTTTTACAACGTAACTTGAGTCAAAAGATTAGAGTCTCTAAATGAATCTGATATGCTATTTTTTAACATGAGTGATTTATTGTGAATCAGCACACTGCTAAACACAATGTAAACTAATGTGTACTTTAAATATAGGATTACTAATGAAAAAATTTGCTACTGTGCATTATCACATTGAGAATTAATGGGTTCATTCAAAAGCTGACAAATGTTGCTTTCAGAGGCTTTATATGGAGTTTATTATATGCTAAATAGGGATCAAGGGAGCATCCATTAGCTCTCTCTGCAGCAAAGAGCATGCACCCCTAAAATCCAACCAAAAGTTCAGTTTCATGCTGCAGATGTGGTTTGGATCACTCAACATGTTTGGCAGACATGGTACAATGGTAATCAGTACATAGATTCACACAATTTAGAATGTATAATTCTAACACAGTTGGTAGTGATTGGATGATGCTGGCCAATACTGTACTTTTAATTAGAATAAATTATGCTTATTTCTGATGTAATGTCTGTAACATCTCAAAAACGTGAAAAACCAACACTACATAAAACATAATTAACAATTTTCTTAAAAAAATATGACTATTTAAATTTGACAACTTAGTCCCGCTGTTTACATTTGTTGCCATCAATTTTTAGGAAAATGATTTGCTCTAGAATGTTTTTTTTGTTGTTTATTAGGTGCTACTAGTTTCAAATCAAAAAGGGAAATGGAAAATGCACACAGCAGTCATGCTTGGGACTCAGGAGGTTAAGAGAACTGCAGTAACAAAAAGGAAAAAACATTAATTGGCAGACTTTCTAAAACAGCAATCTTCTTGAGATGGTTTGGATGAGACTTCGGCATCTAAAAATGGAAACTAGGCCTATTTGCTTGGCCTGCAATATTGTTTGAGTAGCGAAGGAAAGCGAGCAAGCAAAAAATTAAAAATTCTACCCTCTATATTGCTCCTTTTCCAGTGGCTAACTGGAAATCTCAGCTAATGTCAATTTAAACCATGGGTCTGTGAGGTTATTTTTCAGTGGTTATGGACCTTGCTAACAAAAGCAGGAGATTTGTCTCCTCTCTAATCCACCCTGGCCTTTTCTAAACCATTGCTAGCGTGCAGAAAAAACAAATCACACCACAACCTCATTAAAATGCGTCTCTAATGTCTGGCAAAGTCATTGCCATCATCAACCTCAGACTGGCAGAGACAGTAGCCATTTAAGATGCAATTAGATATTTTTAAACTGGAAGGAGAATCTGTTCTCCTAAGATTTGCATTTGGTGACTTTGGGTACAAAGCTGAGTGGACTCTACTATAAAAAGTAAAAAGACTTTGCCCTGACGCAGAGTGTGAATGACAGTCCCATACATCATCAGTGTTCTACTTAACTGTGGGCTAACAGTCCTGCATGGCTCTGAGCTGCGGAAATGGCCTGGTTTCGATTACATTTAGGACTCAGCAAAGAAACACTTGTGCTTTCACTCTCAAAGAAAAGGGGAGAACAAACGGAACTCATGGCCACATTCTATATTTAGACTGGACGGGCCCCTCCTGAGAACCTGACTCTAACAATCTAGATTCTAAAGGATGGCACATAACCATGAGGGATATGAAGAATATGTGTCAAGTTGTTCTGAGGTGAGACTCACCCAGTTTAGCCCCTTTCTTCAGCAGAGTGACCACGACTGAGGCGTTTCTGCTCCCGATGGCCCGGTCCAGAGGCCTCATGCCGCTGTAGTCCATGTGTTCGACTGCCGCTCCACACTCCACCAGGTAATGCACCTGAATACAGATCACAGTATTATGTTGTGCCCAAGCATTTACATGTTAGACACATGAAAGTCCAGTGTGTTCGAAAGAGATTATATGGGCTTACTATGTCAGCGTCTCCATAAAACGAAGCCAGATCCAGTGGGGTTCGTCCGTGCTTATCTGTGTGGTCGATCTGAGCTCCTCTCTCCACCAGAAACTCCACCACTTTCTTCTGGCCTTTCAAACACCCCCACCCCAGTGGAGTCAAACCCTCTTTATCCATTGCTGTCATACAAGCTCCTGCAAAAACAACCAAAACACTTTACTCATTTCACATACTGACCCCAGTAGAAAGAACCAGATGGAATTTTCAGACTTGTTTGACATTTTCTGGGTTGGGGCATAATCTGTGTGGGGTGCAATCAGATTATAAACAAGTGTAATGAAATTTGAAACCTTTACAACTCACCTTGATTAAAAATTAAATTAGATGAACCATAGAAATTGAATGACATCAACATACTCTATTAAAATGATATCTGTAAATGCATTAAATGTCAAAAGCCCTAGAAAACTAAAACTAAACATTGAAAACTAAAACAAATAAAAAAACTAAACCTAAAACTAAACTGAAAATAGAAATAAAAACTAAAATAACCCTGAATCAAGCATGGTAAAATTTATTCATCGGAGCTGAGATTTCATTATTGGTAGATATAATTTTTTTTTAGCCAAAGTATTTAATAAATTAACATGCAAGGTGTGGGGAATGAGTTAAGCATGACAATGTCATTGACAGGGTTTCCAATTCTGTGGAAATCTGCAGAAGTTTCTACTATGTATCACATACTATGTGTGCCTGGTCATGGGCATAATTACTGCAGTGGTGGGTGAAAGTTAAGGGTATTGTGCCTTTTGGGCTGACCCTGTGAGAGAAGGAAGTCAACAGTCCCCAGGTGTCCCTCACTTGCAGCCACCATCAGTAGAGAGCGTCCATTTTTATCACTACAATTTACATCTGTGCCACGATGCAGTAACACCTCTGCTATCTGAAAAAAAATTGAGAGAGAAAAAAAATTATTTAAATACTTTTTGGACTAGCAGCTGAATGATTGACATTTACTCCTCATCTCTATATATGCCTGTTTTTGGTTGTTTGCGTGTGTGAGAAAGTGTCAGCAATCATCTTACCTGTGTGTGTCCATGTCTCACTGCATTAAAGATAGGGGTGACACCTCTGCGGTTAGGCTGTGTTACATTGGCTCCCTGATCCAGCAAGAAGACACACCCATCTAGTTTGCTCCGCCCTGCAGCAGCAGTTAAAGCTGAGAAGATACACAGATGACACATTAAAATCTCAGCAGTACAGCAGACTCTGTTGACCATGGAAGGTATTGCTGTGTAATCTCAAATATACTTCATACGGCATTTAAGATGCTACCATAGCCAATTATCTCTTAGTAATTGCACAATGAGTTATTTGCAGTGGATTTACACATCAACATGCATTTTAAAGGCTTGTACTGTAAAAGTCGACAAAGAATTTAACAGTTGTTAAGTTTCTAATTTATGTATTTACCGGTCTCTCCCCACAAAGTGTCGTGGCCATCTATCTGCACTGAGTATTCATCATTATTCAGTGCCAGTATCTTTTTCACCACCTGTAAACAAGCATCAAAAAAGATAATGATTATTCAAGGTGTATTTGTGTGTTTAATATCTTTGTGTGTTTGTACCGGTGTGTAGAGTTAGACTGATAAATTGGCTTTACCTATGTTGATAGTTGCAGGTATTTTTTTTTATTCCTCTGTGGCCAGCAGTATTTTAATTAGATTAATCAAGTGTTCTAAATTGAAGCGAGGCCATGCAAAGAAAAATGTGACTATATGGAAACGTGTTCCATCAGCACATACATCGTGTCTCCAATTTCATATCTTGTGAATAATTATAAACCTTATTCCTAAACCACACACACAAATGCGTACACGCATGCACACGCACACATATACATATATATATATATATAAAGCATTGTAACAGAGAAACAGCTGTCATTTCAAAATAAGTTTCCCTTGTATGTTTTGGACTTGTTTACAGTTAAAAGTCCCACATTATGCACCAAATTATTGGGATTTTGGTTGAAAAATAAACTGAATCTGGGATTTTATTAATTTTGTATTCTTGTAGCCTCTATGTCTGTGCCCATCACAGTAAGGAAAGACTAAGAATGATTATTGCGTCATAATATCCTGTGCATATGCCCTTCTCTGAAAGTTAAAAAAAGCCCTGAAAATAAATTCCAGTGGGCAATATTGCCCCTCAATAAAAAAAGTCAATTTCTGACATAGTGAGTGTGTATGGTACCTGTGTGTGTCCCATACTGGAGGCAGCGATGAGTGCCTGCTGCAGTGCTGTGTTCTTCAAGTCTGAACCCCACTCCTGCTCCAGTAGATACTGCACAATCTCCGTGTGACCTCGCAGAGCAGCATGAACCAGTGCACACTGACCGCTCTTATCTGCATGATCCACCTAACACACACACACACACACACACACATAAAGGTTTACTTACTTAACATTTGAAGAAAAACAGAACATAATGTTGACTGCAAATGAGGTATATTAGCCAAGAAATAAAGCATATTGTTTTAGAAGATATTATTACTTTCGTAATACTTTTTATTTTGACAAGGTTTTGTAAATGATTGATCAGTTTAGTTCCTGTAGTTCATCTTTAATATGTGTTACTGAAACAGAGGTTTAGGTGTGTGTTTATGACTCTGGTAAAGCAGCTAATTCACTTAAAGCCAATTACTGTCAGCTTTGTTCAGACAGGAAGCAAAAAAAAAAGCCATATCTGGCTTTTTACAGTAAAAAACATGGAAACTGATTTTAACAAACTCAATCCAAACCACATCCATATGCGAGAATGGGAGACTGGAAATTTTGCCCTTCGAGAAGTAATGAAACCAGGGAAATACACTTTTTACACATGCATGTCCAAAAACCACTCACTCAACACTTAGTACATCGTGAATGGCACAAGTAAGAGTAAATAATCCATATGTGGTTTGAAATCCAATTAAATCTGGATTTAACTGCACCACACACAGCGGTGAGATGTCATGATGGATATGGGCAAAATTTAAGTCTGTCCTCTCTTTCCACAGTGAATGCTGTCTCTTGAAATTGAGCAGATGAAGTCATTACTATGACAACGAGATAGATACACAAGATATTGACTACACTTTTTGAACAAACAGACTCAATTTGATTAATTGTAAAACAAATTGGAATTCGGTGCTCTTGAAAGGGGGGTCAATTACCTTTGCCCCTTTTCTGCAGAGTAAGGTGACGAGTGGCAGGTGTCCACTGGATGAGGCATAGCACAGGGAGGTCATGCTGTTCTCAGAGTGCCCATCCACTGGCGCCCCACACTCCAGAAGTAAAGCAGCCATTTCCAGGTGCCCCAAGTGAGACTGCACACACAGGACTGGAGCACTGTTCAGCACTTCAGTATGGTAACACACACTCGCCCCGCCCAGGATCAGCAACCGAGACACCTGTGGACACAAGACTATGTTAATACAAAAAAATTAAGCAACTGACTCAATTATTGAGTGTTTGAACCTTATATAACAGTTCTTCTAGTTTCAGCACAGGGTTTTAGAAAAATGTATCATACTTTGAAACTCACTGCCAGAATTTACAGGTTCAGTTCCATTAAAGTCTCTACATTTTGATCTATCAACCACAAATCACAATCTCATTCATGATCTCAATCTACTGTCTCAACTATCTCACCACTATCTTAAATAATCTTCAAATTATTTACAAATTACTTCAATTTCAGTATTCCAATTCCATTAAAATTCTTATCTTGCATGGTGCTACTGAGAGCTATATTGCAATAGATGCAGCTGACCACCGCAATATGGTACACCGTCAGAAGATGGGACTGTGCAACATCACTCCACTACTGTGATCCAGAAAATAAAATAATCTCTTTCAGGTCCTTCTCACTGGCAAGATACTTACCTGGTCGCATCCCTGGCTTGCATTATAGAGGGTGATTCACCTTCGGAGGTCAAGCAGCCAGGTAGTGTGTGCTCTCTCCAGAAATCTTCTGCATCCGGGGGAATGGAGGCTTCACCCGGATGTAGTGCAGAGCATTTGGCAGCGGTTCGGGAACGCTTCAGAGCTGACCACTCACTGTCACTTGTGGTTTTCAAGGACAGAGACATCCAGCCCATTGGGACAGGACACAGTCTCACTTTATGCATTCTCTCCTTTTCCGCTGTTGTGGGAGACAATACACATGATCTCCCTGTTCAATCACAGAGTGATCCTAATAGCACCTCAATAGCCAGCCAGGACTTGGTCCCCCATACTCATGAAGCTTTTAGTGGGCAGTCAATGGCAGCTTCCCCTCAGGAGCAATTTCCTTTCACAGTTAAATGGCTGTGTTTGTCACCTGGAACCAGCCCATCTGCAGCTTTGGGTTTGGCCTCTGGGTCCAGCCCTCATCTAACTGATTGTGAACCTGCTGTTGTTTACACTATTGCTAGAGCTGCCTCTATGCATCAGCTCTATGACTCACATTGGAAACTATTCTCTTCATGGTGCAGAGACCATGGGTTCCATACTATACACTGTGAGGTTCCAATGTTTTTTTTTTCCCCCTTTTCTCCCCAATTTGGAATGCCAAATTGCCAACATCCTCCAAGTCCTCGTGGTGGTATAGTGACTCGCCTCAATCCGGGTGGCAGAGGATGAATCTCAGTTGCCTCCGCATCCGAGACAGTTAATTTGCGCATCTTACACACAGACATAGCGCATGTGGAGGCTTCACGCTATTCTCTGCGGCATCCACTCACAACTCACCACGCGCCCAACTAAGAGTGAACCACATTATGGCGACCATGGGGAGGTTAACCCAATGTGACTCTACCCTCCCAAGCAACCGGGCCAATTTAGTTGCTTAGGAGACCTGGCTGGAGTCACTCAGCATGCCCTGGATTCGAAATCATGTCTCCAGGTGTGGTGGTCAGCATATTTAATCGCTGATCTACCCAGGCCCCGATTCCAAGGGTTTTGAGTTTCTTCCAAAATCTTTTGGATGCAGGCAAGGCAGCCTCCACATAGAAGGTATATATTGTCATGTTCCTGTTAATGGTTCTTCCCTTGGTTCCCATACATATATGCTTGTTAGCAGTTTTTTAAAGGGTGCAAGATGTTAAAGACCAGCCCGCAATCCCCATTTTCCAGAGTGGAATTTGTGTGAAATTGTGCTTGACTTCCTTTGCTCACCCCCATTCTAACCTTTGCAGAATATAGATTTTTTCAGTTTCAAAACAAACAGTTGATCTTATTTTTTAATATCCATATCCAAATGTACTCAATGGATGAATTCTATTAAATGTTTTAATTTTTTGTAGATCACTCAGACCCCACTACTTTAGCGGTGTCTCCAGTCCTCCAATGTCATCATCCTTGCCCCTGCTGTATACTGGACAAAGCAGCTTTAAAAAGACTATTTTGAGGATAAAAAGTGCATTTCATAGCCATACTGACTACTGTGTTGTCTAGACCTTTGCTGGAAAAGAAAATGTAGGGAAAAGGACCTCTTGGAACTTTAATTGAATACCCCTGCATTAGACCATGCTAATTGCTTATTCCACATTCATTTAATGGTAGAAGGCATGAAGTCATATCAGAGCCAAATGAATGCAGCTGGTCTCTTTTTCTGTTTTTTTTTTTATGAAGAATGGGGCAGTGTGGTAATGGAGGCTTTATTAAGATGCTGGATTAAGTGGGATTGTGTTAAAAGCAAAGGAAGCGCAATTGCATTTATTTATAAAAACACCACAGGAATTAATGAGCAGCTCTCCAGCCAAATAGATTTCAAAGACGTTGGCGCACACACAGACTCCGAGTGACTCTCGTTTCATTAAAAATCACACCGTAGGAGAGAAAATTACAGGGAGAGCAGAGATTAGACTGCAATTAACATATAATAGAAAAAACAAATATGCCAAATTTTTCAGTAAGCCTCATTGCTAACTACTAAGTTCTGTGTGAATCTCCTTTACTCTGGATGACTCAGAGCTTGTGCGGTTGAACGCGTTTATCACGATAATTGTTGGAGCCCTGTTCAACAATTCAGTAGTGCAAAGCAGTTATAATTTTTTACTTTATTGACACTGATTTTTATAGATGATGTTCTCATTGGCACATTGGAGACAAGTATGCATTTGTTCTGTGTTTGTTTGTGTGTGTGTATCCTCACCTTGACATTGGGTGTGTAGAGGTTTCTAAGGGAGGAAAGTGCTGCAGAGAGGCTGTCTGTACTGAAGCTGATCCACAAAGGCTGCAGAACACTGGAGGAAACTCCTGTTTTCTTACTGTGACCCTGACAACAGTGGAGGAGAGGCCTTAAGTGGAGCTAAAAATTCCCAGAGTGCACAGTAAAAACCAGTGATCATCGACCATTTGTTGAGGCAGTGTTATCTTTATTAATTTAATTATTAATGTATGTGTTGTACTAAAGTAGTGCCATCATGTACAGCATATTTGTCATTATGTTGCATTGTTTAATATAAGATACATAATAGCTAAAATGGAAATGCACAACAGCGTTATTTTTTATAAATACTACAAATGTATAAAAGTTTAATGATTAAATAATGTTTATTTATGATGACAAGTCAGAATGAGCCAAATGTTTAGCAGATCAAGGCTCTTGCTAGTACCTGAATTTGTTTTCACAATATAATGATTCAGATCATAGTGAATCATAGTGAATGCCTCGTCTAGGAATGAGACCTAGCTATTGATTTTTAATATCTGTGCTTCCTACCTTGAATATGTGTGCTTTAAGGATGTGGTGGCCCAGTTCCATGGTTTGCTGGCGGTTGAGTTTGCCTTCTTGACGTGACAACATGAAAGCCATCAGAGCGTGGCCACTTCTGTTCACCAACATCAACAACAATTAATCAGAAATCCCCATCTTTGTCAAGACTGATATCAGCATGATTCTTAATAACCATTTTGAAATATCTCCCATTAAAGAGAGGAGAGGGTTTTTTGGTGGGCTCTCCTTTACTCTTTGACAAAATGATTCATCCTGATTACTTTGATTAACACAGTCTAAATGGCTCTATGACAGCAGATGAATGAAGATCCTTCATTTCTCTGTTCTCTTCATCATAGACAACAATTTTCTTTAATTTCCTCTGAAACAGGATCCAAAAGGTTTTTCTTATACAAGTCCATGTTTGATCCACTCTTCAGTTTATAAGTGTGATGGAGCTATTGAAGCCTTTCTAAATGAGAACATGGGAGTTGTGTGAGTGTGTGTGTGTGTGTATGTGTTAAGGTGAACAGATAATTGAAGTGTCTGAAAAATGAAAGAACTACACAGGAGTAATTTCACGTTCAAAGGTGTGCGCGCACACACATAATTTAGAGAAAAAATCATAACAAATGACAAAGCTGGACTACCAGAGCTCAAAACACACCAGATTACTAGAAAGTACTTGGTGTTTTCTAGATGGATGCTTACTGGCAAAAGTCAAAATTCCCCCCAAAGTCTCTATGATATTTTGGTCCCCATTTATGTCCTCCTTGTAGTCTATAGGATGTTTTTTTTTTTTTTGGCTGTTTTATCATCCAGTAGGCAAAAAAATCCAGTCCAATAATGTATTAAAGTAATAGTATATCTCTCCTCAAAAAATTATCGTTTGAAGTATACTTTACTCAACTTGCTGTTGTTTCAAACCCATAAGACATTTGATCTTGTGCAGAACATGAAATGAGACATTTTAAGAAATGTCGGCAAATCACAGATTTCCATAAAATAAAGGTTGATAGCAACTCCCTTTAAACTTGAAAAAAGCACTCAAAAAGGTAGTTTATGTGACCTGTGTGTTACATTACAATGACTTTGTACAGTGCTTGAAATGGAAGAAAAAAGGTGCAGGTACTGTCCTTGTTAGTAATACATTTGACATTTTAGTTAAGTAATACTCAGAGACTGCTTTTGTTCACAACATACAGTACTGTGCAAAAGTTTTAGGCACTTGGGAAACATGCTGCATAGTGAGTATGTCTTCAAAAATAATGCCATAAATAGTTTTCCTTTATCAGTTAATGTCATACAAAGTCCAGTAAACATTAATAAAGCTAAATCAATATTAAGTGTGACCACATTTGCCTTCAAAAAAGCACCAATTCTCCTAGGTACACCTGGACACAGTTTGTCTTGGTTGTTGGCAAATAAGATGTTCAATGTTTCTTGGAGAATTCACCACAATCCTTCTATCTATTTTGGCTGTCTTAATTGCTTCCGTCTCTTCATGTAATCCCAGACTGACTCGATGTTCAGTGGGGGGGGGTCTGTGGGGACCATGCCATCTGTTGCAGGGTCCCTGTTCTTCTATTCTATTCTATTTGCAAAAGGAACATTTGGGAGTCTAAAATTAATATTTCCTGTTGACACACAAAGCTTAAGATATAAAAAAAAACCATCAAGACAAATGTTTGTGTGAAACATCTTATGTGCCTAAGACCTTTGCACAGTACTGTATGTTTATTTAAAAATGAATACATTTGGGGCCCCCAGGAGATCGAAAGATCAAATCCCAGGGTGTGCTGAGACTCCAGCCGGGTCTCCTATGCAACCAAATTGGCCCGGTTGCTAGGGAGGGTAGAGTCACATGGGCTAACCTCCTCGTGATCACTATAATGGGGTTCGCTCTCGGTGGGGCGAGTTGCGCGTGGATGCCGCTGTGGAAAGCGTGAAGCTTCAACATGCGCTATATCTCTGCGGTAACGTGCTCAACAAGCCACGTGATAAGATGTGCGGGTTGACTCTCTCATTTGCGGAGGCAGCTGAGATTTGTCCTCCGTCACCCGGTTTGAGGCAAGTCACTATGCCACCATGAGGATTAAGAGCACATTGAGAATTGGTCATTCCAAATTGGGAGAAAAAGGCTGAAAAAAATAAATAAATAAAAATAAATTATTTGGGGGTTACTATACGGCAGGGCTCTTCATCTACATTCTTCGTGGTCTAGATTATTCAGATGAAAACTTAATGGGGGCCAAACATTTTTCCATATTTTTATTACCTAACACTAATTGTATCTAACATAGTCACATGAAGAAAAAAAATACTGTTAAAAATGTGTGTTTGTTTACATTAAAATAGGCAGGGGTATTTAATTTATATTTTTTAAGGTCTGGCCATTGTGGTAGTATACGTGCAGAAGAATTGAAATGACATGATTTGAATCTAGGAAAAACCCAACCTTTTTAATCCTGGAATTCCTCAACATCACAAATTAACGGACCAAGCATCAACTTCCTACTGAAGGCCTGTCTTTGGACAATAAAATGGTCAAGACACTCTAAATAATCTAATTTAAAGCAAAAAGGGTCATTGGTCAAAAAGGCCCCTCAGCATGACCTTCTGAACTTCAACACAGAGTTAAACCAAACTTTTCCTTGAAAGGGTTCCAAAAGACCATCAGATTTGTACGGATCTAATACTTCATCTTAATCCAGGAACATTTTATACAAAGTCACAGTACTTTGCCGATTTAACCTTCTAAAATTTACAGAATGCATTTAAATCCACGATTTATACAATACCAAGTCTTGCTAGGTAATTCTAACAATTGGTTTGAAATGTGGTAACTTGTATAACTGATAAATTAATGATTATAGCCTAATGTACATCTTTAAAATGTGTGTAATGTTTTATCAATGTTGTATAACCAAGGAATTAACCAGTATGATTTGTAATCAGGGATTGTCAAGTTTTGTTACCTACATGTATAATATTCGTGAAAGAATGTAAAATTTAGTATGCAAACGCTCGCTTGGTTACATGGAGGAAGCTGATGACAACGAATATCATGTCTCTTGTACCATTCTCAAGATATAAAAGTTAATGATTAAATATGCACTATTTCTGAGCGGGAGATTTGTTAGACTCCGAAACAAAGGACCATAAAATCAAATCGGAAAGGACAGCCCAGTCGACCATGTGACTCTGAAAAGTCACTACTGATTGGTGCAGGACAACTTTGGGGATGCGGCCAATTTCAGATCAAATGTTTCCAAACAGGCAGAACACGCTCTCTTCTCGCCTCTCTTGTCTCTACACTCTCTCCTCTGGCTCTTCCCTCGTGGTCTTCTCTGGATCTATTCAGAACCAGATCCATGCCATGTGAGGTCCAAGGAAGCTCGAGACTCGAAGTCCCGAGGAAGCCTCTCAATCTCTACGGTTCAGAGAAGGCCTCGCTTCAAAGCCAACCTCATCATTCATACCATAGCCTGTTCACACCAAATCCATGACGATTATGCGAGACAAACTTCTGACGAAAAGTCTATACACAGAGTGCTTTAAAGACAATAACTATCCGATCTTACAGAGGTCCAAAACATTGATGGAACAAACGTTTGACCAATGAGAATAATATCACTCCAATAAGTGAATTAATCATAATTCACTTATTAAAGCTAATTCTTTACAGTAGAAATTGTGAGCTGATACGAGACGTTGTATTACGATTTTAATGGTGGAGAATTGTATTCAGACAAGTAATCTAGATATTTGTCATTTATCTCATTTATAATGGTTGTCAAACGCGACTAATTCCATTATATATATATATATATATATATATATATATATATATATATATATATACATATATATATATATACACACACACACACACACACACACACACACACACTCACCTAAAGGATTATTAGGAACACCATACTAATACTGTGTTTGACCCCCTTTCGCCTTCAGAACTGCCTTAATTCTACGTGGCATTGATTCAACAAGGTGCTGAAAGCATTCTTTAGAAATGTTGGCCCATATTGATAGGATAGCATCTTGCAGTTGATGGAGATTTGTGGGATGCACATCCAGGGCACGAAGCTCCCGTTCCACCACATCCCAAAGATGCTCTATTGGGTTGAGATCTGGTGACTGTGGGGGCCATTTTAGTACAGTGAACTCATTGTCATGTTCAAGAAACCAATTTGAAATGATTCGAGCTTTGTGACATGGTGCATTATCCTGCTGGAAGTAGCCATCAGAGGATGGGTACATGGTGGCCATAAAGGGATGGACATGGTCAGAAACAATGCTCAGGTAGGCCATGGCATTTAAACGATGCCCAATTGGCACTAAGGGGCCTAAAGTGTGCCAAGAAAACATCCCCCACACCATTACACCACCACCACCAGCCTGCACAGTAGTAACAAGGCATGATGGATCCATGTTCTCATTCTGTTTACGCCAAATTCTGACTCTACCATCTGAATGTCTCAACAGAAATCGAGACTCATCAGACCAGGCAACATTTTTCCAGTCTTCAACTGTCCAATTTTGGTGAGCTCTTGCAAATTGTAGCCTCTTTTTCCTATTTGTAGTGGAGATGAGTGGTACCCGGTGGGGTCTTCTGCTGTTGTAGCCCATCCGCCTCAAGGTTGTGCGTGTTATGGCTTCACAAATGCTTTGCTGCATACCTCGGTTGTAACGAGTGGTTATTTCAGTCAAAGTTGCTCTTCTATCAGCTTGAATCAGTCGGCCCATTCTCCTCTGACCTCTAGCATCAACAAGGCATTTTCGCCCACAGGACTGCCGCATACTGGATGTTTTTCCCTTTTCACACCATTCTTTGTAAACCCTAGAAATGGTTGTGCGTGAAAATCCCAGTAACTGAGCAGATTGTGAAATACTCAGACCGGCCTGTCTGGCACCAACAACCATGCCATGCTCAAAATTGCTTAAATCACCTTTCTTTCCCATTCTGACATTCAGTTTGGAGTTCAGGAGATTGTCTTGACCAGGACCACACCCCTAAATGCATTGAAGCAACTGCCATGTGATTGGTTGATTAGATAATTGCATCAATGAGAAATTGAACAGGTGTTCCTAATAATCCTTTAGGTGAGTGTGTGTGTGTGTATATATATATATATATATATATATATATAATTATATATATATATATATATATATATATATAATTACATAATAATGTAATATAAGGACAGTTTTAGTTCATAGCTCACATATTTTGAGACCCTAAATACCCTTACATATAATGGTGTGAGAATGCGGACACTTTAACGGTTCCCTTCTAAATTCATCAGTACCAAATATCCAACACCATATATTCCTTATTTAGATCTGGCTAAACAGAACAATTGCCCTCAAAAACCCTCAACTAACCAATAGGTTTTGATCAACTTTACTTAGAAAATAAAAACATACAATGTAAGGTTATCGTTTATGAAAACAGAGGAAGAATATTTAGATCTGCTGAAGTCTGTTTCTGACAATATTAACCCACATAAGAAAACAATGGCAATCTAATGTAGAACTGTATTTTTATATAAAATAATTAAAAAATGCAATGTATGTTCTTCTTTTTTCCATATTATCCTCCCATTCAGCAGTGGAAAATGAGCCATTCCTTGTTCTGCACATCTGATGAATTTGTGCAGGAGACCGGTATTTGTGCAGATAATCATTGGTAAACAGAGAACAAACTGATTTGATATAGTTCAGGTTTGAGAATTCTGACACAAGTCTGATTATAGAACAACACACAATCAGGATATACGCATGTATGTAGGTTTAATGAAGCATCGCGTTAACACTTAACAAGCACGACTGACCCTGAACAGATGCTAGGCTACACGCCCATTTAACATGTGAAGAAGAGAATAAATGCAAACATTTATGTGTATTTTCTTTAAAGTTTCGGTTTTCATCATCAATTTATCTTTTGCTGAAAAAGGTTGTGCATATGAGCCGAAATCTCTACTGTTACAGCTGTATTTGTTAAGTCTGTAGTTTTGACTGCACCTGTTAAGCAATTTGCATGAAAACATTTTGACTGATAAAATAAGCTCACCTAAAATTTGCTGGTTCATATTTTAAAGAGCAGTGCAGCTAAACTAAGCCCAGACAAGGTTAAAACAAGTGAACTCCGGTCCGGAACTGGATCACGGATATCTTTTGATGACTGCTGTTGTTAAACTCACCGCTGAGTTATGCGGAAAGAGCACTCTGATATTTAGACTGTAAAGCAAATTTATACAAAAATCCATAGGAGGGTCGGATAAATTGGAACATTACATTAAATAAAGAAATGTCATCGTACCGGGAGAAAAATTGCTGGTACTCTGTTGACTAAATTAGAGATGTGCAGGTACTGCATACCGGCGAATACCCGCCCACTTCAAGCACTGACTTTGTATGATGGAATTTAGGCCTGAAATTTAAGTCATTATTAAATCTCAAATTAAATCAAATCATCGATCAACTCATGTAAAAATCAAATTTGGCGACACTTCAGTTACCTCATTGGTTCTATTCATCTATTTGTTTATCATACAAAGTGATTATATGTCTTCAGCAGACTTGGATTATGACACCTGAGTCACATTAACTACTTTTATGAAACATTTCAGTACTTGTTTAAGTTTGAAGGAAGATATTAGGGCTCGGCGATATGGTTACAAATGTTATATCTCTATACTTTTCAGCTTATTGATGATATTTGATATATATCTTGACAATTATGATTTAATCTGAAATACCTCAAAAGACGTGATTTTTCTTAATTAGTGTAACCATAGTTTTATCCAAACTTGGCTACTTGTGCTCCAAGTCCTCGTGGTGGAGGTCGAATCTCAGATGCCTCTGTGTCTGAGACGGTCAACCCGCGCATCTTATCACATGGCTTGTTGAGCGCATTACCGCAGAGATATAGCGCATGTGGAGGCTTCAGGCCATCCACCGCGGCATCCACGCACAACTCACAACGAGCCCCACCGAGTGCGAACCACATTATAGTGATCACAAGGAGGTTACCCCATGTGACTCTACCCTCCCTAGCAACTGGGCCAATTTGGTTGCTTAGGAGACTCGGCTGTAGTCACTCAGCGCGCACTGCAAAGCAGCTTAATAAAAAGCATTATTATTATTATTATTATTATTATTATTATAAAGATTTTTTGTGAATGAACAAGGTGTGTATAAACAACCTATTTTTTGTAACCCAACTGAATATTGCATAATACTAAATTATTACTGTGAGACACGAGTTTATAATAATATAATAGTGAATTGTTGACATTATTTTAAAGATTAGATTTGCTTTATATAAAAGTAATATATTTCTGTCCTATTTACTTCACCTTCCTCTAGAGCTTTTATTTTGACACTGAAAGAAAGTGCAGTGTGTGTTTGACAGTTTACAATGTTCCACATCTGGTAAAATGCTGTCATCTCATTTTCTCCTCTACTGTGCCACATTTGTCGATCTGTATATTAACTTGTAGTGGTTACTAATGTTTAAAATGCTTGAACCTGCAGTACTAGGATTTCACACTGCACATGAACTGCTATAAAAGCACAAAAACAGAGCCCATGAGCCCGACGCATGCACAGAAAAGCATGTCCCCCCATTATTCCGAAGTGCACACAGGCCATGTTTATATGTCTTTAATCTAACTTATTTGCAGTTTAATAATCACATATGACCGTATTGCCATTTTGATGTTATTTTGATTTATTTGTGCAGCCCTGAATGATCGTGAAATCAGTCTACTGATGCGCTCTTCATGAAACTTAATGGGCAAAATAAAAAGCACTTTCAAATATAGCGGTATTCACGATACGGATTTTATTTATGTTTATATTTATATTATTTATTGATTTTTAATTTTTACATGATTATTCAATATACCATCAAGCCCTACAGTTGATGCTATCAATTACTATTGTACTGAAATTACCTAACGGAACATCCTTTAAAATATCATCTTTTGAAGTATGCAGAAGAAAGTCATTCTGATTTGGGATGACATGAGGGTGAGTAAATGAAAGAAAGATTCATTTTGGGCGAACTATTCATTTAGGTATGCTCAAAAAGAACACTACTCACCTAGGGTCGCACAAGAAATCAGTGCTCTCTCCATCCGCCCTCCATACTAGCCACTCCCGAAAGGAAGGGTGGCAGAACATGCGCGTTCTATCTCTGCGGCCAATCAGAAAGCAGGAAAGAGCATCCATGCGCTGCTGGAGGTCCTCCCACTCTAGCTCTCCTCTCATGGAGCCAGCGTTCAGTGCTCGAAAGAACTGCTCGTCTGTCAAAGGGTGCAAAGACGCTAGAGCCACGTTTAGCAATGGCAGCACACGCTCAAACGCAGAGGCTGTTGGGAACTTCATGTTGCACTGCAGCAGGTAAAGCTCAGACAGGGACACCGGTATCACCTTATAGCTGGAGCTTTTGATGACCATGTGACCTTTCTCAAACAGGTCAAGTGTTAATTTTAGGTACAAAAAGGAGCCCTGACTGTGGCCGACCAAGTGGGCGCTGAGCTTAGAGATGTTTGCCGGGTCAGCTTTGCCGTTGATGGCGATGTTGCTGATGATGTCAGGGCTGTGATCTATACGGTGCTGGATATAGGAGGTGAGGTCAGAGGTTATGTCCTTGTTGTCTTGGAAATCATCCAGGGAGATGATGGGAAAGGGGAGGAGACTGGTGACTTCCTGTGAGATGATACACACAAAACCCAATGTAATGTCAGCTGGAAGTATAAGCAATAAAATGAAAATATTAAGTTTGAAAGTTATTTTACAAAACAGATGAACTGCATTCAAAGACACTTTAAAATGCAGATAAATGCAAACCTGTGACCGCATGTCTATATCAATGTTAAAATGTTTTTTTTTTTTTAATTCATGTATTTTATCCTAAACAAAAAGGATTTTTTGGGGGATAAACACCCATTACCCATGGTAAAATAATTTAAACACACAACCTTTTCTTAGCTAATTGCTGTATATCATTTAGATGGAAATATATAAAAACAACAAATCTACAGCTACTAAAAAGCCATTTTGATGCAATTCCTTCATAATTCAGGTAGCAGTAGCATTAAAAAGAGACAGTTTCCCAGTTTTCTGCCTTCTGCAATGGAAAGACAAGCAATTACAATAAAAAGAGAGGGATTTTAAGGGATGAATCTTCACTTAAACCCAGTTCTGCACCATAGCACAGGAGTAATGACCACCAGCATTTCCAAAGATGCCCTTTTTCTTGAATAATTACAATTCCTTTCAGTTTACAGCTTTATGCTGTAACCATTGACAACGGGGTGCCCTTGATGACCGCAAGAAGAAAAATTAATGAATACTACAAGGACCACAGTAGAACTCCTCATATGCCGAGCTATGGCCCTTAGTCGAGGTATGTGCCCATACTTGATTTAACACAAATGAAACCAAGGCTGTGAGGCAGAGTTCCTCAATAGGCGGCCAAATATAGGAGACAAATGTTTGGCCCACGATAAAGGCCTGTTCACACAAAATCCATGACGATTATGTGAGACAAACTTCTGACGAAAAGTCTATACACATTTATACACACATACACAGTGCGTTAAAAATCGAAATGAAAAACAATTTCACCCCTGTAAAGTAGGCGGCGCTGTTGCTGTTCTATAAACATTTATACCAGACTCACGCCCATACCTTCAGCTGTTAAGAGATTAATATATTGAATTCCGTTGAAGCATTCATCTACCTAATTTGGCATAATTGTTCCATTTTGTTCTTTCCATGGTGTCGATGCATTCTGTGTACATAAGCTGTGCTTATATGCGAGTGAGATGAGTAAAGAGTGCAGCTGCACAAATATGTCCTATTTACATTTGTACATGTATTTTGCTATGAGTATATTCCAAACGGAGTCCCGAAGCCAACAATTTTTTTTATAATATCTGGATTAATGCCTGGATAATATAACACAATGTAATGTGATACAAATGCACATGGAATAGTACACATTAAGAATATCATTGTACAGAAAAAAATATACATAGCCTAATATTACAAATTATTTATAGAACCATTGGCTCACTGTCTTTTCTTTATTGAAATTACTGCAAAACTTTGTTACATTATCCTTAAGAACAATAACAATATTAATGCTAATAGGTCTAATAATTGAATCTGCAATTAGTTGAAGTGCAGAGAGTAGATCCCGTTTGGAGAGGAGCAGGAAGAGTTGACTCGCATGGAGGACATCCAGATTGTTCATGAAAGTTTTTTTTCCCAGCATGCAAAGTTGTGTAGTTTTGTGTATCTGTATACAAACAGAATGTTTGTAATTGTTTGAATAAATAAATAAAACAGGCTATTAATACTGAGAAAAAGAACTAATAAAAAAAAATTACCATTTATGCATGACATAAAAAACCTTAGTTATAATAATAACAGCAGCACAAAAAACTGGGTCAATACATGACTTTGTATTAATGATGGAATTTGGCCCTTGGTAAAAACGTCATTCCCAGTGGGAAATCAAAATCAGACATTAAAGCTCTGTTCCAAAACCTAGTGAGCTGCCTTGCTGCCTTCTATTGGAGCATCCTAACCATCATGGAGCTTCAAAAGCAAACAATTTGGAATGCTCCATATAGGAGGCACAAATAGCACTCTACACAGGAGACTTGATTTCACTAGAGTTTGACCATAGCATGTCGCTAAGCTAATGATACGATACATTAAAATACTTTTAATTACACTGAACTATTTTTATTGATAGGGTTGGGAACCGAGAACTGTTTTTTATTCAGAAAGGTTCCTTTACACACACACACACACACACACACACACATACATACATACACACACACACGTATACATATACACATATATACACACACACACACACACACACACACACACACATATATATATACACACACACACACACACACACACACATATACACATAAACATATACACGCACACACACATACACATACACACACACATATACACATAAATACACACACATATACACATAAATACACACACATACACACATATATACACACACATACACACACACACATATATACACACACATATATACATATACAGGTGCTGGTCATATAATTAGAATATCATCAAAAAGATGATTTATTTCAGTAATTCCATTCAAAAAGTGAAACTTGTATAATGTATACATTCATTCCACACAGACTGATATATTTCAAGTGTTCATTCCTTTTAATTTTGATGATTAAAACTGACAACTAATGAAAACCCCAAAATCAGTATCTCCGAAAATTTGAATATTGTGAAAAGGTTCAATATTGAAGACACCTGGTGCCACACTCTAATCAGCTAATTAACTCAAAACACCTGCAAAGGCCTTTAAATGGTCTCTCAGTCTAGTTCTGAAGGCTACACAAACATTGGGAAGACTGTTGACTTGACAGCTGTCCAAAAGACGACCATTGACATCTTGCACAAGGAGGGCAAGACACAAAAGGTCATTGCTAAAGAGGCTGGCTGTTCACAGAGCTCTGTGTCCAAGCACATTAATAGAGAGGCGAAGGGAAGAAAAAGATGTGGTAGAAAAAAAAGTGTACAAGCAATAGGGATAACCGCACCCTGGAGAGGATTGTGAAACAAAACCCATTCAAAAATGTGGAGGAGATTCACAAAGAGTGGACTGCAGCTGGAGACAGTGCTTCAAGAACCACCACGCACAGACGTATGCAAGACATGGGTTTCAGCCGTCGCATTCCTTGTGTCAAGCCACTCTTGAACAAGACACAGCATCAGAAGCGTCTCGCCTGGGCTAAAGACAAAAAGGACTGGACTGCTGCTGAGTGGTCCAAAGTTATGTTCTCTGATGAAAGTCCATTTTGCATTTCCTTTGGAAATCAAGGTCCCAGAGTCTGGAGGAAGAGAGGAGAGGCACAGAATCCACGTTGCTTGAAGTCCAGTGTAAAGTTTCCACAGTCAGTGATGGTTTGGGGTGCCATGTTAAGTAATATTCTAATTTTCGGAGATACTGAATTTGGGATTTTCATTAGTTGTCAGTTTTAATCATCACAATTAAATGAAATAAACATTTGAAATATATCAGTCTGTGTGTAATGAATGAATATAATATCCAAGTTTCACTTTTTGAATGGAATTACTGAAATAAATCAACTTTTTGATGATATTCTAATTATATGACTAGCACCTGTATACACACACACACACACACACACACACACACACACACACATATAGAAAATTTTGCAAGAATTGCATTTATCTATGATCCCCACTTTCAATCTCAAATGTTTATTTCATCCATCCATCCATCGTCAACCGCTTATCCTGTGTACAGGGTCGCGGGGGGCTGGAGCCTATCCCAGCTAACATTGGGCGAAAGGCGGGGTACACCCTGGACAGGTCGCCAGTTCATCGCAGGGCCACACATAGACAGACACACACTCACACTCACATCCACACCTAGGGCAATTTTTGGAGACACCAATTAACTTAGCCTGCATGTCTTTGGATGGTGGGAGGAAGCCAGAGCACCCAGAGAGAACCCACACAGACACGGGGAGAACATGCAAACTCCACACAGAAAGGCCGGGGCAACCGGGGTTTGAACCCACGACCTTCTTGCTGTGAGGCGACAGTGCTAACCGCTGCGCCACCGTGCCGCCCCTTCAAATGTTTATTTGATTAAGTTTATTCATTATTATTGACATTTCCGTGCCATGTTGGATTTCTCTTTGTGAGCTCGTCACAAGGCAAAACTGGGATTACCTTAGAGTCTGACACCATTATTAATTTGCCTACCTTTCAGCCCCCGTGTCAGGAGCGTGTCTATGATGCCTTAAATTACCTCCTTAAATAGCTTGCTAGGTTTAAGAACAAAGCATAAAGACACAACAGCTCACTGAACAGACTACATTTATCCCTAACAGCCTAATTTTCATTTACGTTAAATTAAATATGGTGTCTACGTGACTAAGGTCCACGTGTCTGTTAATTTTCATCTTTTTGCACCATCTTCATCATCTGTATGCGAGACAATGCAATTTTCCAATTAAAACATTTGCGGGATTAATGTTTTAGCATAAGCAAATGCAGCCTGGTGGGGTGTGTTTGCCTGACAGTTTTAGGTTACTGCTCTAGGAAAGAGGGACAATGTACATGTGTGAAAATAGTATAGGAACACACTGAGCATCTGTGGTGTTGCATCACAGCCCTTAACCCCTCTTACATAAGCTCCATCCCTGCAGGCCAGAGTCCAGCTCTGATCGGACCTGGATTACACACACAAACACACACACATAGACCCACCCTATAACACCGGCCAATGGCCAGCCATTTGGAGAGCAGCAGATTATTATGACAATACAAAAAGGCACATCAGTACACTGGGCAGGCTACCATCTTAAAACATTGTGAATTGCTACTGACACCAAAGCCATCAATGTCTTATACGGTGAGCAGATGGTATGAAAGCAATAGAGGTGAACCACTATTGATTACCGGTATGTATAATTTACATCTCTGCATGCTAGTTTGCACTTATTACAGCAATAAGCCACGTGAGGTAACACATTACAGAGATTTTACAATTGGTAATGGGTGTTTTTAGGCAGGATGTAGCTTTAAAACACCCTAAGTGTCTCTGTGGTTAAATCACCGTAAGAAGTGGCTTATTACTTTAAAAAAAATGGCAACAACAGCACTACAATAAAAGTCACCAATGTCCAATAAACAGTTACATTTATTATTAATAATTACTTGAATGGACAATTCTTCAACCAAATAATCTAGTTTATCCTCCTAACTGCAGGTTGTTTGTGGTTGGCAAGAAACGTAGCAACAGCTATGGTTTTATAATCATTTTACAATAGCTTTGAACGCTGCTCAACCAAACAGAATTTAGAGTTAAAATCTGATCTGTTTTGTGATATACAGTGGCAAGAAAAACTGGAATAACCTGTAATTATGTACAAATTGGTCTTAAAATCTGTTTTGATCTTTATCCAATTTACAATAACGAACACACAATCTGTCTTAACTAATAACACACTAACTATTGTATTGTTCTTGTACATATTGAATACATTATTCAAATTTAAACAGTGTAAGTTGGAAAAAGTATGTGAACCCCATAGGCAAATGATGTCAACAAAAACTAATTAGAGTCAGAAGTTGGTAAACCTGCCATCCAATCAATGAAACGAGATTGGGGTGTGGGTTAGAGCTACTTTGACTTATAAAAAGCACTCAAACATTTTATGACCAATAAATGTTGAAAACCAGCTAATTCCAAAGGGTTCACATACTTTTTCTCGACACTGTAGTAAAAAGCATGTTGTTGCTTGTGTGCCCTCACAGAGCAGCTCACATTCTTTGCATATCTTGAAATGCATATGCAGTAGACACACGGAAGTACTGTTATATGCATGTAAGATTTTGGTGTTTAATCCAAAAGGGACAAAAACATAAATTACACAAGGAAGCTGGCATCTTCTCATCCTGAGATGTTACCTAGCAACAGTGGTAAACAGTTTCAGCTAGCACTCATGGTGTTACTCACATGATGCAAACATACCACAGCTCAGACCTAAAGGTACAACATGAAAAGTGACATGGGGAAACAGGAGGAGGGAGGCAGAATCGAACATGGGTGGATCAATCGCAGGGCTATCTGGTTTGATGCTGCAGAAATAAAAACCAAGCAATGGACAGAGTTCTGTTGCAACTCAGCCTGTGTAAAACTTTCAAAGATCTCAGTAATTAGCCTGTTGTACCATCCAAGACACAGAAAACTCACCACCAGGGTGGCCCTGACAGTCACAATCAGCTTAAGCCAAGTAGGGAACATGGAGATGATTTTGGCGATGAAGGAGGCGATGGTGTCACCGTAGTCTGGTTTATGGAACTCTGCCTCGTTTAGACCATCCACCAGGATAATGTAATCTTCTTCTGGTATCTTCCTCTCTGCACAACAAAATTACATCAAAAGGCCAACATTAAGTCAGATAAGACCCCAGCAAGTGTCAGTTAGAATGTTATGTTCTGCAGCCGGTTGTAAGAAACCCCTTAAATTAAGAAAACCCTTAAAGGAATAGTGCACTCAAAAATTTTAATAATAATTATTTTAATAATCTGTCACAAGTGGCAGTGTGAATGAACTTTCTTCATGCACTCGTGAACGCGGACATCAAGAACTTAACTGAAAAATGATTTCAATTGTGGGTTGCTTCTCACCAAAACCTATTGTATGCCTAAAGACTTGCATGGAATAACTGTACCCTTTAGCACACAAATTCTTGAAGCAATAGTTCATCCAAAATTTAAAATTCCATTATTTACATCCGGTCAAATAAGGCTCATCAAAATGCAACACATCTTGACATGTGAATGAACATACTGTAAATGCAAATAAGATTTGAGAGCTACAATGGAGTGGAAGAATGATATTATTAATGCTCGCACAAAGCAATCATAGGTTTCCGAAGACTTGGAATATTGCACACAAGTCATATGGGGTATTTTTATGGTCCCATTTTGTCATTTTGTGTGCTTGACGGCACCTGACCCTATTCATTTTCAATGTGTGGAAGAGAGTAGTGTAAACCTTCTGCTTAATATCTCCATCTGAATGCTACAGAAGAAAGTCCTTGGAACAACAGGTTTGTAAAGACATAAGAGTGAGTGAATGATGGCAGAACTTTCCATTTTGGGTAAACTATTCCTTAAAATCAACATAATACAGAATTTACAACCAATTTTACTTCTGCAGTTTGACATGTCAGAGTAAGGCAGGATATTCAACAAGAAAAAAATGTAGGGCAGGACTTGATCTTGTCTTCGGGAGTTGTTTGGATTGTGAATAGTGGATGCTGCATACCAGAATGGAGCCAGACCTGAATGCAAATTTGTTATCAATTGTAGGCTTCCCACTAGGGCTGCACGATTTGGGGAAAATGTCATATTGCGATTATTGAGGTTAATATTGCGTTATGCGATTGCGATATAATAAACAAATCGTATTATGAGTCAACTTGCTTGGTTATCAAGGAAAATGCACAAATAGATTACTGATAATGCTGAAATGTGTGTTGTTCAACTCTAACATACAAACTAGCAACAACAACAACAACCATAAATGCAGTGTTTTCAAATTAAAATATTTTTACAAAATTAAATAATATCTTTGCATTACTGCAAACTTGTTATTTTCTCAATACTACACCTAAATAAAATAGAGCAATAAATAAGAACATACACATTTTCACGAAAATAAGATTGTCCAAACAAACAGGGACATTTAAGCAGGATGTAACTTTGTACTTGTACTATATAGAAAATATTTTAAAAAGGAAACTGGATAATAAAAAACAAAAAAAACAAAAAATTATATATATATATATATATATATATATATATATATATATATATATATATATATATATATATATATATATTTTAGTGTTGTTGTAATTTTAATGTTAATTTTCACAGCAGGGGTGAGAGACGAGTGTCTCCGTGTTAAGAGTGCGCATAAGCCGGCGAAACTTTAAATCTCTCCCGGTCTCGACTCCCGCTCAGATTGGGTCTCTTCTGCGACTGGTTGAAGCGGCTTTGACCGCACAGAAAATTACAGTTTGGAGTTTGTGCTTATTTACATGGCACGTTCCCGTATTATATTAACTTTAATTACTGATGAAATAAAGACATAATCGCCAAGCTGTGATATGTGTTTGTGTTATTTTTCTGGCCATCAGTTCAGTGTCTGTCTGCTCGGCATCCATCTTCACCTGGTTTCCACACTGAAAACTGGAAACTTACATGACATGACCACACGTGCCACTCCCTAAACTGAGACTGACTGGTCATCTTTATTAGTGATGTAGAAAATGGGCAAACAGCTCTCAGAGAGAATGGGCTGTCACGTCAACACATACACTTATTTATTTAATAAAATTGCAGCATTTGCCGTCATATGGCACAAGCTGACATCACGATTGCGATATGATTAATCTTGCAGCACATCTTCCCACAATTACTTCCCTGCAGGCACCCACTTTTGAGGAAGCTTTTTTAATTAGAGGCTGAAGGTCAAGGTCACCTAGAAAGGATTTAAATGTATCACTTTAAAATCTATCGTTATTTGCAACCGTTTGCTAGTCTATATCCTTTATTATATTAACATTAACGAGGGTTAAATTACTTAGTCAACTAGATGGCAGCAAAATCGCTGCATTACTTACAAGCATGATTTTTTCCCCCCAAACAACTTGAGCGCAAGCAACGCCATTATTGAAAACTACTGGCAGGCATATCTTATCGTTGGTCAGAAAATCGGATCCATTCACGATCTTTCTGGAGTCTGAACTATTCACAGGTGACTGTGCGTCTGATATGACCAATGAAAACATTCCTGAGGGTTTAGTCATGACTGCTGGGCATGGTTTGTGCTCAAGTGGTTTAAAAAAAATAAAAATAAATATCACTACTTTCAACAGTAGCCTAAATAAATGACTAAATATCTATTTGGCTATTGATTAACTTTAACCACTAGCCGACACTTTAACCACTTGGCTGACATTATCTAGGCATGCGTATGCCTAGACAACATCAGCCAAAAAGGAAGCTATTTCAGAGGCAGGGATTTAAGTCATTACATTTTGATGATTGATTACAAAGATAATTTTTTTTCTTTTTAATGAATAACATGTACTGATAAAACATACACAAGAACTCCTGGAGCATGTAATCAAAATTAAATAGTCATTTTAATTTCATGTTGACTTCAACCAATTTTACACATACAAAGGCTGTTTTATCCTTTATATTCAAATGTTACAAACCAGGAACCTTGAACATTTTCTGCTGAGGGTTCACAGTAATACAGCTCTATAGCTTCATTTCCATACTCAAAATTTTCTCTACTCTCATTCTCTAAAATTCCTGTTAAGTCCTTCATCTGTCGCTCCTTGCGATCCAAGCCATTTCCGAGGACCATCTGTTCGCATCCGTACTGGGCCAAATTAAACAAGGCAAGAGCACTCTTCTCCCCCATTACCCCTGAGCAAACATATTTATTTTTTATTAGATTGTGTGATTAATGATAGGAACATGTGAAGCTTCTCACCCTTGCGTAGAATAGTAAGGGGCTCCAGGACACCCTTACGAAAGGCGGCTGCAGGGTCCTGGACGCAGGAGCGTAAGCTGAGCAGACCCTGCAGGTGCGTCTCCCTCAGTAAGAGTTCTCGATAGGCACCAAGGCGAGGAGCTCGGCATAGCAGAGCCGACACACTGTGCACAAACTCTGGGACCAGGCATGTGTATGTGTTATCAGCCTGACAATAGTGATACGCTGCCACCTACAACAGGAGAGAGGGGGACGGAAGAGGGAGAGGAGAAAAAAAAAAGCAGAGAAAGTGAGAGTTTTGGAGAGGTCAGGATAAGAAGACATGATTATGCACATTAAGAACAAAGAAGAAAGAGTTAAGTGTGTATGTTATACTGTATTCTAGTTTTTTAGGACTGTTTTCCACCCACTTTCAGCCCTTGGCTGCTGTGCCTTTATGAAATGCCCCCTTTGCATGTAAAATAAGCAGTAGTACTCACTGTACTCTGGTGTTTATACATGAGCTGCGAGTTCTCTGTTTTTTGTTGCAATATAATTTGTAACTCATGTGGAGGGACAAATACCTCAAAATTAAATAAAATCGTAAAATATATATTAAATGAATCATATTAAAATTGTTTAAAATTATTAAATCAGTAAATTAATCAATACATAACAAAATAAATAAATATGTTCTATGTATTTGATACTAGCTTTGCATTAATTGTTAACTTTCCATTATCTTTGGGTTGATTTTCATTAATGCACAAGCTTTGCTCTTTACATTTTCTTAATTTGACTCATAAAAGGTTCCATTCACACAAAATACATAAAGCTAGATGAACAATGACACAACATATTAAAAACATACAAAATGAAAGGCTCATGGCATGAAAGAATGATGTGAACAATGGATGCAAAAACATGTCCTGTAAGAACAGTCCCAAAGAAACAGATTTTGATAGGTGATGCCCACATGTGACTATGCCGATAACTTTAATGCGAAAAATTAAAAGATGTGAAGCTCTTGGAAGGTAAAGCTATTAGTAGAGACACATATGGATGAAAGATTAAAAAATATATGGATTTAACTATTCAATAGTTAATAAAAATGTTAATGGATTCAACGATTTATTTAAATTTAGCTCTCCATTAATAATCATATTGTAAAAGATGCACAATCAACGCTGAAATGCGCTGCACAAAATGTTATGATCGGACTGAAATGATCAGGGATCTTTTTAAATATACATTTCTTCTGCAAATTTTTAGGGATGTCCCGATACCATTTTTTGAGAATGAATATGAGGACCGATTATTGCTTTATGGTACTCGCCGATACCTGTTTTTTTTGTTCCACGTCAACAGTTTATTTAAATTTTATCATCATAATGGTGTTTAAATAAATTAATTCATTAAACATTTTAATAAAATGAAAATAGATAAATAATTTTTCAACATAATATTGTATTGTTTTTATCAAATGATCATGCATTTTTACAGAACATCACAGCACAATCCAAAATACAATACTGGTCTTATTTTTGTCAATTAAAGTTCTGTGTAATAGAGTATCACAGATATGAGATCTTGCTTAAATATATTATAATTATTACGGATTTATTATAATGATTAATATGATTAGTAGTACAGTGAATATTACATAACTATACATTAATGATATATTTTTGTCATACTTTTTTCCATTTAAATTGAGCTTTTATTTTGGAGGAAGCTGTTATTTTGAAGCTCTTTTCGTTTGCGTGTGCTTTGACTGTAGCTTTTCACTTCCGTAAAAACTTTGTGACCCAATGTGATTATTAAAATGCAAAAGGCTGTCGTTTAATTAAATGAATATGTAGTCTGTATGTGCCTCACTACAAAGTGAATTAATGTCAATGTCAAATTTATTTATAGGGCACAATTTATACAACACAGCTGTTGACCAAATTGATATACAACATATATAAAACTATAAAGACAAAAGAAAACATTAGAACATTATGCTTGATTAAAAGTCAAAGAGAAGAAATATGTTCATAGCAAAAACTGGTAATGTCAGAGTTTCTTAGGTGTACAGGTAAACTGTTCCAAAGCTTGGAATCAGCTATGACAAAAGCACGTTCGCCAGTTTGCTTCAGTCTAGACCTAGGTACAACAAGCAGCCTTTGAGCTGCCCCTGATCTAAGAGCTCTAGAGGGATTGTTAGCTAGTTAGTGATTTTACTCCATACCAGCTTCCATGGCTATTTTCATGGCGATAAAACAGTGAAAATGTGAAAAAATGTAGAGTAATTAAAAACCTATATAAGGTTTTTAAAATGGATTATGATAAGAACTCTAAAACTGACTCAGGGTTGACTTTATTCCTAAAATAAATAAAACCAGCACAATTGAATAACATATGCTTCAAAAGATAGTCAATTCTGACAATAGGTGGATATTCATCTGATATTAAAAACTTGTGATTTGAGTCTGGAATGTTTACACCCAATGGGTGTACATGATCTGATCCCAGCGACTACAGAAATTAAAGATACGTCTTTTGCCCACAACAGGGTTGATTTCATGCAATTACTTTGTAATCCATGGACCCCATTCTGTTTGCCATTTGTTGATGAGTCTAGTCAAGTGGTTTTTATTGTCGTTCAACCATATACAGTTAGTACAGTACACAGTGAAATGAAACAACGTTCCTGAAGGACCATGGTTCTACATAAAACAACATAGGACAAACACAGAACCACATGAGACTACACAGACTAAATAACATACCTAAAGTGCACGTGCAATCGTGTGCAAAAAGTACGGGACAGTACAATAAATTACTAAAAATTAACAGGACAATATGCACAGTGAGAAACACAGTAGTACAAGAAGATGACAGTTTCTAAAAATGCCAAATGTAAACATAACATACTATGAGATAGTGTTCTATGCACATAGCAGTTATTGAGGTAGCAGCCAGGTATAAAGTGACAATAATTAAAGTGAAACTCAGGACGTGTGTGTGTGTGTGTGTGTGTGTGTGTGTGTGTGTGTGTGTGTGTGTGTGTGTGTGTCAAACTAGTCTCTGAGTATTGAGGAGTCTGATGGCTTGGGGGAAGAAGCTGTTACACAGTCTGGCCGTGAGGGCCCGAATGCTTCGGTACCTCTTGCCAGAAGGCAGGAGGGGGAAGAGTTTGTGTGAGGGGTGTGTGGGGTCATCTACAATGCTGGTTGCTTTGCGGATGCAGTGTTTTTTGTAAATGTATTTGATGAAGGGAAGAGAAGAGATACCCCAATGATCTTCTCAGCTGTCCTCACTATCCTCTGCAGGGCTTTGCAGTCCGAAACGGTGCAAGTCCCAAACCAGGCAGTGGTTGATATAAGTGAGGATATAAGAGATTATGGAAGGTTTCCGATCTGAGGGTGGATGGAGCATTTTTTAAAGATCTGTAGAAAGTGCTTCTTTAGCAGCAGAGTCCGCTTTTTCATTTCCAAGGATTCCACAATGGCCAGGTACCCAGCAAAAGTAAAATTCTCAAATTCTGTGCCTCCAGAGCTAACAATTTGGTTAGAATCTTTACAAGGGCTGGGTGGTCATTTTGAGTGATGCAAGCGCTTGAAGACATGATTTTGAACCGGTTATTATTAAGAAATTTCTCTGTTGTGTGGTCTTGATATAAAACAGTGCTAGAATAATAGCGTTGGCCTCTGCTGTAAAAATTTAGCTCCGATTGGGGATCCGTTTTCCGTTTTTTTGTGATTGATCACATAAGTTCCGTTTGTGTTGGATATCACTGTTTTCTCTCATACAGATATGAAAATTGCATGATATGCTGTATTTTCTTTGTTAGTTTTTACTTTTGTTGAGTATTGCAGGACTAATTTGAGAAGTCTATTCTCTAGAGAAAGTTCATTAGCCTCTACATATAATCTTTGAATTGGTGATGTTCTGGAGGCACCCAGTGCCAGACGTATGCCTTGATGGTGAACTGTGTCCAAAAGTCGGATATATGATTGCCTGGCTGAGCCATACACTACGCTTCCATAGTCCACGAGTGATCTGATCAGCGTTCTGTAAAGGTTTAGGAGAACTGAGCTCTCTGCTCCCCACTTAGTCTTAGCTAAAATCTTTAAAATATCCATTACTTTAAATCTTAAAATCTTTATGTGAGGGATTAAAGACCATTTATTGTCAAAGGATATTCCAAGGAATTTGGTCTCCTTGACAACGTTGATAGGATCACCATCCATAAATAGCTCTGGGTCTTGATGAGAGAGCATAACTGGCAAAAATGAGAACTACTCTGAGAACTTAAACCCATTGCACACAGACCAGGCCTGAACCCTATTAATTGTCAGCTGGAGATTCCGTTTAGTACCATTCATGAACTTATAAACTTAGAAAATACTAATTTCGTCTACATAAAGGGTGCAACGAATGTTTGAACCAATGACTTTTGTAATGCTGTTTATTTTTATACTAAAAAGAGTCACTGATAAGATGCTTGCTTGAGGTACTCCTAACTCTTGTCTCTGTTGGTCTGATAGGGTAGTACATACCCTGATTTTCAAATGTCTATTTGATAAAAATTGCCAATAAAAATGGGTACATGTCCTCTAAAACCAAACTGATGCAAGTCCTTTAAAATATCATACTTTGTTATGATCCTTTCCTGCCTTTTGAATGATAATTTCCACTTATTTTTCCAAGAATATGGAACATCCCCTGACATACAGATGGAGTTAAATCATTTTAAAAGAAAGAACAGGATAGTATGAGGCAAATGTAAATATATATATATATATATATATATATATATATATAGTGAATATTGTCAGTCCAGTTGCAGTATCATATGATCTGCTTATGGCCCAAAATAGCTCTTTCATAGTGAAAGGTTGGCTGTAAGGTTCCACACTGTGGCAGCAGGGTGTGGTCGAGCATTCGTCCGGAGAGAGAGAAAGCAGTAAGGGTACACACCTGAGCTCTGTAATATCCAACACCTGTTTCTGATTGCAGTAAGCACTGGGGAGAGCGATTAAAAAGAGGCACCACACCAGAGAAAAGGAGAGAGAGCCAAACTGCAAAGCTGTGTGTGTATTTAAAGAAATGTTCCACTGAAAAGTGAGTTGTTTGTTTGAGTTTATAAATAAATCTACCGTTTGAGTTTGAATTTCTCAATCTTCTCCTTCCTCCTCCTAAGAGTGAAAGAGATCCATTACACTGATGCGGAAACCCGGGAGTTTGGAGGAAGTATACGCCGACATTGAGTCCTGACCGTTGGTCTAAGTCATCCAGTCCCTCACCAGCATGCACAATTCACAACATCAGGCCCAAGGATGAGGATCATCAGTTCTAGGAGGTGCTCCAGGCTCAAGCAGAGAACCGGCAGACGATCCGTAGGAGCTTACTGCACCAGGAGAAAGCTCCGGCCATGACCCCAGACACAGCAACCCACATGCCTCCGGTCACCCTCATGAAAATGGTGGCAGATGATGATCCAGAGGCATTCTTGGACTTAATTTGAATGACCGGCTGAGATCTGGAGGTGGGCACGTGCACAGTGGGCCTGCTGGAGTTGCGGGGAACCCAGGCATTTCAGGGACCAATGCCCCGTAATGGAGCTGGGAACATTGGTCTGGGTCCCCGACACTCCGTGGGCTGCCCCTGATCGAGCCAGGGCATACAGAATACCGGTGAGAGTCAAGGGGAGTACACATCAAGCCTTAGTGGATAATGGCTGCAATCAGACCACTATACACCAATATTTGGTTCAAGATGAGGCTTTGAGCACAGGTAAAAGGGTGAAGGTGAGGTGTGTGCATGGGGATAGTCACAATTATCCTGTAGTGGCACTCATTATAAAATATAGGGTGCAAATCATAGAGTTGAGGCTGCGGTAAGTTCCCTGCATCACCCATCCACTTATTTTGGGAACAAATTGGCCAGAATTTAAAACTAGATTAAAAGGGAATGTGTGTGGATGGTTCCTGCGAAAGAATTATTAGAAGTGAAATGTACGATGCCTTGGTGGTCTTCGTCAGCTCCACATCAGGATGATGTAAGGAAGGGGGAGGCTTCAGCCCCTCCCGTCCTTCGAGAATTTCCTGAAGGAGATTTCCCTCTGGAGCAGTTGCAAGATGAAACACTTAGGCATGCCTTTGACCAAAATGAAAGTTATTGATGGGCTACACAGCTCCAGCCAAACATTGCACTTTCATATCCATATTTTTCAATTAGGGTTAAGCCCTAATGTCCTGTTTCTATTGGCCGGGCATTCGCTGGTATGTTTGCAGGTGTGTGCGGCATGCCGTGAATGTCAGCTGGTGAATCTGCTACAAAAGAACTGGCATGGACCTCGTCAGGCCATAGGAGCAGACGGCACGCGGACATTGCTTTGTATTGGCTCTGGTGGAATATGGAACACCGGAAGCAGTGCCTCTGCGCAACATCTCAGCACGTAGTGTTCTGGAGGAACTCTTCAGAATAATCTACTGAGTGGGTATTCTGAAAGAAATCCTCACTGATCAGAGCACTACATTCATGTAATGGACACTACACGAACTATACGAATTGCTGGGTATTAAATCGATTCACACCAGTGTTTACCACCCATAGATGGGTTGGGGCAATGATTTAATAAAACCCCGAAAAATATGATTCGTAAGTTTGTTAACGAAAGCGCTAGCATTCACGGCAAACCCCAAGAAGTGCGCAATCGTACAGGTGGAAGTATGGTATCTGGGGTTCCATTTGGGCAACAGGCAAGTGCGTCCACAAATTGATAAGACTGCAGCGGTGGCGGCCTGCCTGAGACCCGAGACCCAAGACCAATTTTTGATTTTGAGCTGTCGGGTCAGATTTGGAGGGAAATTGCATGCTTACATCATTCGTCCTTGTGTGTTCCGTCACGTACATTTTCAGCAAAAAACAAAAGCGGAAGATAAGTTATTTGCTTGTACAGCATATTTTTTTTTCACATAAACATCTTCTAGGACTTTCTTCTTACTATCAGTGACTTTGGTGTAGCTAGTCACATCATAAACGTACATAGGTATAATCACATTCAACCTCAGAGAAGAGCATCTGCAAGTTACATACAATTTTATGCTTCAACCAAAGCTGGTGAAAGGCAACAATTCCGTAGTGCAGATTTACGTTCAATAAAAATACATCTTTTTTTTCATTAAATTTCAACATCAGTTGAATTACAAGATTTACACATTCTCTGCATGTACTGTAACTAACTTTAAAATATAATTGACTGTAGAAAAAAAAATTCTGATCTTATGTGGAATCTTTATATAATCAGGCAGAAAATATATTACTGATAGCAGACACTGTATTCTTATAAAAAAATACCCAAAAGCGCTTGAAGAACAGAGACAGGTATTGTTGCAATTGTCTTTTTATTGCCTGCATTTTTTCAAATTGCATATTTGCATTTCTAAACATCTCCCAAAGAAGCCATTACCAATGTAAAAAATGACACCAGAACACTAAGAGCACCCTCTGACTGGTGACTACTGATTTGATCTTCAGATTGCATATTTAGTGGAGAATGTATAATGTATAATTCATCAATATTTCTATTTCAATAAGTTCTAATGGATGTTTACTGAGCCCCTGCCACCATGTACAGCCGTGGCCAATACATTTTGTGTTTCGCAAAGTTTTCTGCTTCAGTTGTTGTGGCGTTGATTAACATTGTTTCTAGATTATTGTGCAGAGTGATCAGATGCATTTTAAATAATTGCAAAAAACTTAATTGGACAAAAAAAAAAAAAAGAACTTTAATCACAAAAACCCAAATTTCACAGTTTTTTGGCCCTGGCACAAAATGACCAGCTAACATAATTTCACTAATCATATCAGCAGCACATGGGGAAGTGTGAACGAGTACTAGTCAGGTGAAATCACTCTATCCTTCAGATTGGATTATAAGAGCACACCGATTGCTATAAAAGCAAGGAAGAAGCGCTTCCAATCATTGTGTTCTTGTTGGCAATGGTTACCTCTAAAGAAAGACGTGCAGCCATCATCATTTTGCATCAAAATGGCCTCACATGCAAGGAAATTGCTGCAAATAATATTGCACCTGAAAGAATCATTTACCGGGTCATCAAGAACTTCAAGGAGAGAGTTTTTCAGGACGTCCCAGATTGTCCAGCAAGCACCAGGACTGTCTCCTCCTGAGGAGTCCGCTACAGAATCGTGTCACCACCAGTGCAGAGCTTGCTAAATATTGGCAGAAGGTTGGTGTGAGTGCATCTACACACACAATGAGGTGAAGAATTTTGGACAATGGCCATGTGTCAAGAAGGGCAGCAAAGAAGCCACTTCTCTCCAAGAAAAACATCAAGGACAGACTGAAATTCTGCAGGAAGTACAAGGATTGGACAGCAGAAGACTGGTGCACAGTTATTTTCTCTGATGAAGCCCCCTTCTGACTGTTTGGGACATCTGTAAAATCGATAGTCCAGAGAAGAAAAGGTGAACGCTACCATAAGTCCCATATCATGCCAACAGTGAAGCATCCTGAGACCATCCATGTGTGGGGTTTCTTTTCATCCAAGGGAGTGGGCTCTCTCATAATTCTGCCCAAAAACACTGCCATGAATAAAGAATGGTATCAAAATCTCCTGTAAGAGCAACTTCTCAAAATGATCCAGGAGCAATTTGGTGATAATCCATGATTTTCCAGCATGATGGAGCACCATGTCACAAAGCAAGAGTGATAATGAAGTGGCTCGAGATCATTACATTGAAATTTTGGATCCGTGGTCAGGCAACTCCCCGTATCTTAATCCCATACAGAACCTGTGGTCAATCCTCAAAAGGAGAGTGGACAAGCAGAAGCCCACAAATTCTGATCAACTACGAGCACAAATAAGGCAAGAATGGATCGCCATTAGTCAGGATTTGGCCCAGAAGCTGATATCCAGCATGCAGGAGCGAATGGCAGAGGTTATGAAGAACAAGGGTCAACGCTGTAAATATTGACTCGTTGCATATATTGAATGTTTTTGCCAATAAAAGCCTTTAAAACTTATGAAATGCTTATCATTGTTTTCCACTATACTATAGAAACGTGATAAAATAATCTACAAATACTGAAGCGGCAAACTTTGCAAAACACAAAATGTGTGTTACTGCCAATACTTTTGGCCAAGGCTGTAAACTAGATTGGACTTCAAATAAAATGTGGAATGTACATTTATTTTAATTGTATGTGTATTTATAACACAAATGAAGAAATGACTGTCACTAACAACAGTGGTGAAGTATTGAAGCTAGAATCTGAAGTCCTTTAGAATGATTTACAATTTGTCAAGAATAAAAAGGATTTATAAAGGATTTAATAGTAATATTTTGCAGTAAATGTAAACAAAGTATTAGTTTCTCTGCGCTCCAGTGCAAGTTATATTTAACAGGAATATACAATAATATTAAAAATGCACTTGGCTTCTCTATGACACCTATTTTATTCAACATTACTTCTTTCTTCAACATGATTTTCTGAAATGTAGTAGAGTAAAAAGTATGATATTTTGCTTCAGAATGAAGTGGAGTAAAAGTTTCCCATATCAAAAAGTACTCCTAGATCCTTGAAAAATGAACTTAAGTACAGTAACGAAGTAAAATACTTTACTGTCCACCACTGCAAAAGCTAAATAAACAATTCTCATGATTCCTCATGAAATGAAGCCTTTAATATTGGTTTAATTATCATGATTAAGACAGAAAGAGTCCCAAATATTTAAAAATATCTGGGGAGTCAAATAAAATTTGGAATAAAATTGAAGCTTGAAATGACTTTATACCAGCAGATGGCTGATTAAAAAGACGTGACTAGAACACTCAACAGAGAGGTCCACGTCCAAATGTAAATGGAAAACACAGTGCGCGCACACACATAAAAAAAACACACAAGAGCAATGTTTCAAATATGCATGTGGTATGCAGTTTTTCTCAAACAGTAAATTACACATCTAAAACATTACACAAAACATCCTTTGTATGTATAGATAAATATGAGCACTGTTCTGAGGGATCTCTTATTTTGCTGTAAACAAATTTGAAGAGCTTCCAATTTTTTAAAGGCACTCAATCAAAAAAATTATTGCTTGTGTATATAATTAATCACAAATTAGTTTGTATTGGTCTGTTGTTAAGAGGGAGTATGTGCATTTGAATTTATGTATATGTGTACCTTGCTGGCCAAGCGTTTAACAGCCCCCTCTCTGTGTCGGTGTGTGTCAGGTGTGGGTGGGCAACTATTGCTGCGGTGGGGGCTCTGTGATGGGGGGTTCAGCTGATTGGCTTGATGGGGATCAGCCCCTCGATCTACAACACATACACAATTATCATTTACTTCATATTAATTAAAACTGTTTTATTCACAAATCCAAATAACCAACTCTGTATTAAAAAAAAACAGTTCACCCAAAATTATCATTCTGTCATTTACTCATCCTCATGTTGGTCCAAACATGTAGCAATTTCTCCAGTTATCCCATCTCTAATTCTTACTTGACTGTACATAGTACATAATAGCCAAACCCCTAAAAATGTATTTACATAAATACCATAACTGCAAACAAATATTTAAATGCTTTATGGTTCTTTTTTTGTGAGGATATTTGTTGTGTGCAGTGCATGCAAAGGGAAGTCGTACTCTGTGGTGTTGCTTCAGGACTGTTAGAAGCGATCTGTCTCATACGTCCACCATGACAGCTGAGAGTCACCAGCCGTGAGATCACCGCAGTCTTCCCGAAACCGACGTTGCCCACAATGACAGCCCCTCTACCCTCACTGGCCTCTCCTCCACCTGTAAGCACCTCCTCCAGCCGCTGGAACAGCCAATCACGGCCCACAAACACTGCGTCCATAGAGACACTGGGCACCTCAAACAGCAGAGGTTTGAGCATGATGTCCACTGGTTTGTAGGGTGTGAGACGAGCTGCCAGATTCAACCAAGACAGGTGTTAAAATAAACTGTTCAATACACATTCAGTCAAATCATACAGAAATAAACCCAGTGCAATTCAGTACAGATTAAAAAACAAAATGAGAATGAACCATAAGACCTTGAATAGTTCACATTATGTATGGGATAACACTCCATTTAATTTCTTAATGAATAGCCCTTAATGTATTGGGCATGATTCCTCAGTGATCTTAATCTAAATAACAAAAAGTGTTTATTCATCCTAAATATTTATCTTTCTTCACAATTTAGTAACTTTCTCTACCTCTGAAAGAACTTTTCTGCAGATGTAAGCAAAGTTTTGTCAGAATCAGAATCAGCTTTATTGCCAAGTATGCTTACACATACAAGGAATTTGTCTTGGTGACAGGAGCTTCCAGTGTACAACAATACAAACAATACCAAAAACAGCAGCAAGACATAAGTAATTAAAAGCAAAAAAGACTAAAAATAAATAATTATACATATACGTACATACACTCAACATCATACATACCCACATACACACACGTAGTGCAAATCTATTACAATCTGTTATATAAAGAACAAAAATACAGTATATTATGTACAGATTAATGCAAGTAATGCAGAAGTGGATATGTTGGATAATATAAATAGACTTAAACTGTGTATTGCACATAATTGTTGTTCAATGGAGCAATTTAATTGAGATGGATAGCATGAGGAAAAAAACTGTTCCTGTGTCTGACGGTTCTGGTGCTCAGAGCTCTGAAGCGCTGGCCAGAAGGCAACAGTTCAAAAAGGTAGTGGGCAGGGTGAGTGGGGTCCAGAGTGATTTTACTCTGGATGTGTATAGTTCTTGAAGGGGGGGCAGGGGGCAACCAATAATCCGCTCAGCATTCTGGACTGTCCTCTGTAGTCTTCTGATGTCCGATTTCATAGCTGCACCAAACCAGACAGTTAGTGCTGAAGACAGACTCAATGACTGCTGAGTAGAACTGTTTCAGCAGCACCTGTGGCAGGTTGAACTTCCTCAGCTGGCGAAGGAAGTACAACCTCTGCTGGGCCTTTTTCACATTGGAGTCGATGTGTATCTCCCACTTCAGGTCCTGTGAGATGGTAGTGCCCAGGAACCTGAATGACTCCACTGCTGCCACAGTGCTGTTCAGAATGGTGAGGGGGGACAATGTTGGGGTGTTCCTCCTAAAGTCCACAATCATCTCCACCATTTTGAGCGTGTTCAGCTCCAGGTTATTTTGACAGCACCAGACAGCCAGCCATTCAACCTCCTTTCTATATGCAGACTCATCATCATCCCGGATGAGGCCGATGACAGTGGTGTCGTCTGCAAACTTCAGGAGCTTGACAGAGCGATCCTTGGTGGTGCAGTCATTTGTGTAGAGCGAGAAGAGTAGTGGGGAGAGCACACATCCCTGGGGGGCACCAGTGCTGATGGTACAGGTGGTGGAAGTGAATTTTCCCTGCCTCACAAGCTGCTGCCTGTCCGTCAGAAAGCTGGTAATCCACTGACAGGTAGAGGTGGGAACAGGGAGTTGGTTTAATTTAGTCCGGAGAATGGCTGGGATGATTGTGTTGAAAGCCGAGCTGAAGTCCACAAAAAGGATGTACCCGGTCTGTCCAGATGTTGCAGGACATGATGCAATCCCATGTTGACTGCATCATCCACAGACCTGTTTGCTCGATAAGCAAATTGAAAGGGATCCAGAAAGGGTCCAGTGATGTCCTTCAGGTGGGCCAACACCAGTCTCTCAAATGACCACAGATGTCAGGGCAACAGGTCTGTAGTTATTAAGTCCTGTGATTTTAGGTTTCTTTGGTACAGGAATAATAACTGAGCATTTGAAGCAGCATGGGACTTCACACTGCTCCAGTGATCTATTAAAGATCTGAGTGAAGATGGGGGCCAGTTGGTTAGCACAGGAACGAAGGCACGTTGGCGAGATGCCATCTGGGCCTTCTCATCATCTTCACAGATCTTGAGTGCAGGTTGTGTAGCAGGAGGGGGGTTGCAGGAGGTGTTAATGTTTGTGTGAAATGAAGGTCCGAGTGCGTGTGGGGTGTGAAATTGGGCCGTTCGAATCTGCAATAGAACACATTCAGGTCGTCAGCCAGTCGTTGGTCCACCACAGGGTTGGGGGTAGGAGTCCTAAGTCCTTGCAAGTTGTTTCAGGCCACTCCACACTGATGCAGGGTCGTTAGCTGAAAACTTGTTTTTCAGCTTCTCAGAGTAGCTTCTTTTAGCCACTCTGATTTCCTTATTCAGTGTGTTCCTGGCCTGATTATACAAGACTCTATCCCCACCCCTGTAAGCATCCTCTTTGGCATGACGAAGCTGTCTGAGTTTTCCTGTGAACCATGGTTTATCATTGTTGAATGATAAAAATGTCCTAGTAGGGATGCACATACCCTCACAGAAACTGATGTATGATGTAACAGTATCTGTGAGCTCGTCCAGGTCTGTAGCTGCAGCTTCATAAACACTCCAATCAGTGCAGTCAAAGCAGGCTTGTAGTTCCAGCTCTGCTTCATTAGTCCATCTCCTTACAGTCCTTACAACTGGCTTTGTTGATTTAAATTTCTGCCTGTAGGTCGGAAGAAGATGAACCAGATAGTGATCAGAGAGTCCCAAAGCTGCACGTGGGACAGAGCGATATGCATCCTTTAATGTTGTATAGCAGTGATCCAATATATTCCTGTCTCTGGTGGGGCATTTAATGTGCTGTCTGTATTTCGGCAGTTCACGTGTGAGATTTGGTTTGTTAAAGTCCCCAAGAATAATAATAACTGAGTCCGGGTATTGTTGTTCTGTGTCTGAGATTTGATCAGCCAGCTGTTGCATCACTATGTTCACAGACGCGTTTGGAGGAATGTAAACACTCACCAGAATAAACGAAGAAAACTCCCGCGGCGAGTAGAACGGCTTACAGTTAATAAAGAGCGCTTCCAGGTTAGGACAGCACATCCTCTTTAACGTTGTAACATCTGTACACAAACTTTCGTCAATGTAAAAGCATGTTCCACCGCCTCTCGTTTTCCCCGTTAACTCCGCGATGCGATCCGCTCTGAACAGCTGAAAGCCCAGCAGATATAATGTGCTGTCCGGAATGGCTTCACTCAGCCAGGTTTCAGTGAAGCACAGTACAGCAGAGTTTGAAAAGTCCTTATTTGTATGTGTGAGGAGATGTAGTTCGTCAGTTTTGTTGGGAAGAGAGCGGAGATTCGCAAGATGAATGCTCGGCAGTGCTGTTCGAATGCCGCGCTGACGGAGTTTAACTAGCACGCCAGCTTGTCTCCCTCGCCTGTGTCTCGTAGCGTGTTTAAACAACATAGCCGCGCCTCCGACTAAAATGTCCAGCAAAACGTCCGAATATTCAAAAACCGGGAAAAGATTATCTGGTACGTGCTGCCGAATGTTCAGCAGTTCGTCCCTGGTAAACCTGACTGGTAAAATATTACTAAACACAGGACAAACAAACAAAAACAACAAAAGAATTGGAGAGCTCCACACCGAGGCAGCCATCTGCGGCGCCATCATAAGATGGGGTGGGAAATCAATCGAATCATATCTTGGGTGGGGTTGCACCAGCTGTGCATAAGGTCTCATGTAAGTCGGGACATAAAGTTCACATTAAGGGCTTAGTAACTACTGGTTAGTTTGTAACAAAGTCAATGCTTAAGTTTGGTTGCACCACCTGTTCTTAAGGCAAGACTGGCCTGGGTAGCTCAGCGAGTATTGACACTGACTACCACTCCTAGAGTCACGAGTTCAAATCCAGGGTGTGCTGAGTGACTCCAGCCAGATCTCCTAAGCATCCAAATTGGCCCAGTTGCTAGGGAGGGTAGAGTCACATGGGGTAACCTCCTCATGGTCATGATTAGTGGTTCTCGCTCTCAATGGGGTGCTTGGAAATTTGTGCGTGGATTGCGGAGAGTGGCATGAGCCTCCGCATGCGGAGTCTCCGGGGTGTCATGCATAACGAGCCACTTGATAAGATGTGTAGATTGACTGTCTCAGAATCAGAGGCAACGGAGACTTGTACTCCACCACCCGGATTGAGGTGAGTAACTGCGCCACCATGAGGACCTACTAAGCAATGGGATTTGGGCAATCCAAATTGGAGAGAAATAAAAAAAGCAGTGCATTTCAGTTCTATCTTGTTGTGGTTGATGTTCAAACCTTGTTTGCTCACATAACTGTCAGCTGTAATGAATGATATGCCCATTAAATACAAACTTAATAAAAATAGATTTGATAAATAGTATATTTAGCCTATTTAAACAACATTATTCAGGAACTATATTTAACATTAATAAGGGGATTTTTTTATTTATTTATTCATTTTAATATCCCATATATTTTGCATGTATTGAAACTTGACACCGGGTGGTGCACCTCGCAAAGTGCACCGTTAGATCAGTTTCATGTTGAAGAGTCGCTAAGAAGTATGTTTTTAATATACTGTTCTCTCTTGTAAATGTAAACGAGTGTGAATATCAACATCATCATATATGTCTAAAGGATTGTAGTCTGATTTTTTATTCAAACCATTACTCCTGGTCAGAGGCTTCCATAAATTTTTAGTTTATACATAGGGTTACATTCTACCTACATTTAATGGTGCAATGCTCAAATATTTAGTAGTGCTTACATTTTTACTTAGTGCCCATTTTCGCCACAACTAGGCTAAGCTGTAACTTATGTATAGCCGGTGCAACTGCCCCCTAATGGATAAAATCAAGTCCCGCCCTACAAAGTTATTACGTTTGTTAATTAATATTCATTCAAATGAATTCAAAATGCCCTTTACATCACTTGTCATGCTGTATATTTTATGCAGGTTCCAATGGCAACCATTTAATTTAAGGATCCAAAATAATGCACTAGTTAAGAATGATTAAGACAGTAATTAGTGATTAACTGAATTTAGAGTAAGGCTATTTTAGCCATAATTTACAAATTATTAAATCTCTTTTTTTTTAATAGAAAAATGTATGCTCCATTTCAGAGGTCCATCTTATATCAAGTTTACACAACAATATTAATCCAGTAATTGAGGCTAAATACCAATAAATAACAAAAATCTTATATTAAAAGACAACTACACCTATTCTAAAGTTGAAAAAATTACCTATTCAAGTCATTGGTTTGCTTTGGATTTATTAGGGTGCATTCAAGTTTACTAAATATATTAAGATGGTAATTATGACTAATTAGTATTGGTTTTACTAAATTCTCACTAATGAATTGCTAAAATCTTAAAATAAAGAAAATAAACTGCCTGTTCTAAAGTGAAGCATTTACTTATAGAATTGGGGGTTGAGTCTTTAATACTAGTAATTAATTTTATTTTAGTAATTTATTAGTGGCAGCTTTGTAAAGCCATTACTAATTAGCCTTAATTATTGGTTTAGTATTGTTTAGTAAACTTAATCTACTTTAAGATCTCTGAAATAGAGCATTAATTTCTACACAAAAACAAGACATTTAATAATCTTAATAAGCAAATTATGGCTAAGGTAGCCTTACTCTACATTCAGTTCATTAATTCATTTCTATTTTATTCATGCTTAAATAGTGCAACATTGTTAATGAACATAAACAGAAAATAAGTTAACATTCACATTAGAATGGTAAACGTATTACTGATCTGTTAAGAATTTTATGACATTTGTAAATATAACTTACTGTACTAAAAATGGTTTATGAAGTGTTATCAATGAAAGTACTAGAGAACATTAACTTCTTCAAGGATACTTTTCTGTTCTACAAAGTAATGTTTGGATCTTGTGGTTGGTCAGCACCTTTAGTCTCTTGACTGCGACCCCCTGTCTGAGCTCCATGCCAGGGCAAACGCATTGAGGAGCGCTGGGGAGCATTCCTCTGTTCATCCAGGTTCCGCAGTTCCTCCAGTTTAGTACTGCTGGTGGCTAATGGGAAAAAAAGAGATGGAGCAAGACAGACTCATTTAGGGTCATGTTTGGCACACATACAGCAGAGAGATTACCTGCCACCCCTGTGATCACTGTGAACAGCAAACACAATTTGCTGCTGAGTGTGGAGAAACATAGACACGCTTTGGAGGAATTCACTAAGAATGAATCTTGTCCACTGATAGTGTCATTTATTTGCACACACTGTCTGCATTATTTTAGCACCTGATTAACTTAAGGAACTACGCAAATCATGGTAATAATTCTGCATTTTGTAGACCTGCTCCGAGTGCCATGTTGTTGAGGATGCAGTAGACTTAGGCAATCTGCTATACTTAAGCAATATAACATTAGCAGGAGTGCTGTTGTTCTTGACAACAGTTTGACAAACAAGTAAATAATATTGAATAACTTCCATTTCAGACAAAAATGGGCCAGTTTGTTTGCCAGCGAAATTAGCAATCAACTAGTGGCGTTTCATTTGTGAACAAAATTGTGTTTAAGTACACAAATCATTCTCATTCACTTCTATTGTTTTGGTTGTGAATGACTCAGTGGTTTTGAACAAATCAGTCAATGGTTTTTTTGCCTCATTCTTAACATAAAAAAATCATTTGTCGCCACCTACTGGCATAAAGTTGGAATCTGCAGAAATCAGCAGCAAATTAATCTTTTTTGTGAACAGATTCAAAAGATTGGAATCACTGGAATTGATAAAAATCCACAATTATAATTGGAAAGCTTCAAACACAGACGAGCAGAGTGATACAAATATTTAAGTGCCCCAGTGCGGTTATACTAAATATCAACACTCTTGGAATGCTGATTGGCCATTCAGATTTGGAGACTGGAACTAACTGTTGCATATTTATTTAGCCCCTCTAAACTGGATAGTAAGTGTTTGGTGAAAAATATTTGTGCTGAAATACTGTGCGCAAAAGTGCAGCATCCGTTTTAATAAAATATCCAGTAAAACAAGTAGCCTATTATTTATAGACTCATAAACACACACAGAGGCACAGCAGTCTTGTTTTGCCCATCACTTTGCTCATAATTCCCCCCATTTATTCATTTTCGGCCATTAATCCCTCATTTCATTCATCTTTTTTTTGTTTTTGCCCACCACCATATAAAACCTTTTTGTTATTGCCCACCCCCATATAAAACCTGTCTGAAACCTATAATCTCTGCAGATGTGCGTAAACACATGGATGATGATTGTAGTTTGTCATATTGCATTTGTTTTTGGACAGACTGAAATGCACTATAAAAAGGATAAATCATCTAAACTCAAACTCCAGCCCTTCCAGACAGGCACTTGGTGAGACAGTTTACTTTGTTGGAGCCATTCTGTATATCTGTATAGCTTTTCCCATTTAGCTTTACAGTAAAAGGAAATCAAAGCCACACATTTGCAGAGCTTTCCATGCGCCGCAGGAGTAGAGGCAGCCAGGCGGTACAGTGCACCAAGCTTTTCCCTTCCGGGACATGCCACTATGTCAAGAAGCCCAGCAACATGCTCATTCCAACACAGTCATTGAAAACACACAGCTGTGAGGAGACAGCTTGATCCCCAGTCACACTCAGTCTGCCTGCTTGAAAACTTTATACTGCAGATGACATGTGCAGCTAGCTTGAAAGACATAACACACATACAAACACACCCATTAATATTTTTGTGCCTTAAAAGACAAAAAGCAGTCTTGAAACTAAATCTAGACTGAAACCCTGAATCTACAGTATAAAATACAAACCCAAAATTAGCAAACCTCTTCCATTTATTTTAACCAAACAATTTAATGAATTTCAGTTTTGTTCACAGTTCTCGAACATGCATTCTTGCGTGTTCCATGCTAAAATATTCTTAATAGTATTTCCTATACTACCCGTAGTCCGATTTCCAAACTAATGACTCTTATGAGTCAGTTCTTTTGACTCTACACCACGAAACATCTAGTACAGCATGACCGCTGTAGTCAGATTTCAGAATTCATGCCTTTTATGAATTTTTTATTTTAAATCTAATCCGCAAAACATACAGCGCTACCTCACAAATTAATCATTCTTATCAGGTGATTCTTTTTAGTGAATTAAAAACTCACTGCAAGACAATCTGAAACTCATTCATTTCATCATGTCCGATTCAAAATAAACCCAGAATTGTTACCATGTTAAGTGTACTTAAGGCTTGTGTGACTTAAATCAGAGAAATTACTGGATGGTTGTTGATATATCACTGTTTTTAGTCTTCGTATATTCTTTAAAAATTATGTATTAAAATACAGTATTTTAATTAAAAAGTTTGTGTAATCTAACCTTTAGCAAGAATCTGTTCTATTACAGATTTAGCAAGAATCTGTAAAATATTAAATCCTCTCCTCACTTGGTTTAGCAGTTGCTGAGGGCATTAAATCCAAGTATTACTTCCTTAAACGAATAGTTAAATGGAACAATTAAGGAACCGCAATTGTTGAGAGAAATCAGAATCTAAACTAGAATTATCATCCCTACACAGAACTAATCCACGTTTTCACATTCAAAAACTACTGCTGTCAGTCGATACAAACTTTTAAATCACGATTAATCACATTTTTTATTTAATTAAATTTAGATTATAAATCTTTTAAAAATATTTTCTTGTCTAAATGCCTTAATTTCCTTTTTGAGGAAAGAAAACAAAAACAATATGTAACAATATAATGCTTTATTAACTTTTACAAAAAAGCCTTCCACAGTATAAAGATAGAAATGCACTAAAATAACACCAATTCAAGTAACATTAAACATTTCCCAAAGTCTAAGTGGGAATTTGACTAATTTAAACAACTAGTCCCCACATAGGTTGCATATTAATTGCAATGGGCATTAATTCTCTTGAATTCTCATCCTCCACAATATTAATTAGCCAGCAGAATGTGGCTATTCGCTTTGCTACAGCATTCGTTAAGCTATGTTCACGTTCACGAGTCAAGTGCCGATTTGGTCTCAACATGAAAAACAGTGCATACAAAAACATCTCATTCTGCGTTTTCATGATAGTTAAGACTTGTGTGGCTTCTTTGGCAATTAAATTGTATCTTACAGAGGCTGCAATGTACTTTATGTCAATTGTCTTTCTTTGCACATGCGTTAAGAGGTCCTTTCCCATCATTGTGGTGTGTGTGTCAGTGTAATGACACATCGCAGTGGTTCTGCCCCTTGTCCCACCAGTGTTATTGCTGGTTTATGCTTTATTAAAGGTAAATACGTTAATTGCGATTAAGTTAACACATTAAACCTTTTAATTAATAGCATGCATTAAAGTGCTAATATTGACAGCTCTATTAAAAACACAATCGGAAACGTGACATTTCATTACTCACCTGCCACTGAATTTGGACGTGGCATAACCAAAGTAGTACTGTGGTACGCGACTGGTCCATCCGCAGGTGATGTTACAATGGACCCCGCTCCTCCGATAGTGCCTATCCTAGGCTGGACTCCGCTAGAAACCGCCGGCTCCTCCTTAGTGATGGGAGTGCAGGGTGGATGAGATCCACGACCACTCTCACCCCTTAAACCAACACTTCCATCTTTACCCCACTCCAGACTAGAGCCACAGCGCTCTTCATTCTCACTGGAACTGGTGACTGTTGCTGCAGGAGGGAGAAAAAGAGAGAGAGAGAGAGAAAGAGATGAAGGTGAAAGAGGAGTGGTGGGGAAGGGCCAGATTCATGGGAAGGACACAGGAGGAGAGTCAAATGACAAAACGGCACATCGCTCAAAAGAAAACAGCAATTAACTACCAAAGAAGAGCTAATAAACAAATAAAGAGTAATGCCGTTAAATAGAACTGATTGAAGTCATTGATGTCAGGTAATTTACTTTTATGCTGTTGTCTTTGACCTTTCTTTATCGCATCCAACTAGAAAAACAGTATTTTGGGCTTTAAAAACTTTTAATGATGTCCTACTTCAAGTAACCTCCAGCAGACCTGAAATAAAGATACAATGCTGTCCCAGTTTTGACAGAGCATATCCTCACTCATGAGCATTACCGGCTCAGGCCAACAAAAAACACTCCGGAAAGTTAACAGACAATAAACAGCTTTGATATGTCTGTGTCAGGAAGCCCAGATCTCACTTCCTCTCTTGCTTATGCTTCTGTTGCCATTATTTGACGTTGTAGTGAATTCAGTGGTACATACTTTCATCCCCCTGTCAGCATCTCCAAATGTGCAGTAACGGCATTACAGCTGCCAAAAACTCATAAGCAGCTCTCTCAACTTGATTAAGATTCCTCATTTATGTTTCACTTTCCATTAATAAACCATGAAACCTGGTGCTTTGATAAATCCCAATGACATTTCAGTGTGCAAATATTACAATGACATCATTGCTGGCCTTTTACATTCTCAAAGCAAGACTGACAAACTTTAGTCATATGTTTATGATAAAAAAAAAAAAAAGGTTTTGTTTATAAAAAAGAAAAACATAGATTGCCAAAGTAGAGGAGGTGTGGGTGGGGTAGGAATCCACAGGAAAGGGTTAAAGAGATGTTACTCTCGAACGTATGACATGGACAGTAATTGTGTTTTCTAGTTATTTTGATCATCATTTTATAATGATGATTTACTGTTTAATTTTAGGGCTGTCAATAGAGAAAAATCTTAATTGAAATAATTACATTACATGCTGATTAATTAATTGATTTACTCAATCGCCTATATCAATATTTGCTGAAAAATAAAAGTAATTCAATAAAGAAATCTTAAGATCTTAAGAAATATAATATTTATCTGAAAATAAACTGTAAAAGCCTTAAAAGAAAAAAATATTGTCATAGCTCTAAAACAGACAATCAATTGTCATAATAATAATAATTATTGGTTTGATAATTAATCATCAGCGAAATTTCATAGTAGTGACTGCTGTAGTAGGAAAATTCCTTATTACAGAATTTACGTAATGGGGCATGATAACAAGTAGTTTTTAAAGTAATTTATTTTGAATAAAATTAATCACACAGAATTAGCATGTAAAATTTCTTCCTATATCTTGATATGTAGTTGTTTTTGTGTTGTGTGTCATCTGTACAAACCCTGGCAATGTATATAGTTTGAGTCTGTATATTAAAACTGCTGCAAGCCATGTTTACAAATACCACGCATAAATTGTCCCTACTACGTAACAGATATCATTGAAATGGGCATCCTGAGAAATCAGTCTCATGTCCGTGACAGCTCTAGGCTCAATAAACCACAAAAAAGAATCTGCGTTTTAGCCAATCAGAAATTGCTTACAGCAGCTTTAGCAGTTGGAACCTAATTCATTGCAGAAAGCATAAGATGGTGAATAAAAAGAAGCAAGATGGATTTATATAAATGATTTAAAAAAAAACAAAAACATTGTATGATACTCTTGGGAAGAAAGCATCAGCTAAGAGAGAGACATTATGGCACAAAGTGTCACCTATGATACCGCTGTCCTTGCTCTCCAGGGTGGAGCTGGGTGTGTTGATGATGGTGGAAGCGGAGGTGGTGCAGGGGCTGGTGCAGATGGCAGGGGCCCTGCTGCTGGAGGAGCTCTCTGGTAAGGTGGAGCAGGGGCTGTCAGCACTGGGAGACGTCGTACTGTTAGTCAAAGTGGAGCATGGACTCACTCCCTGACTTGAAACTACACACTGCAGACCAGAGAGAAAGAATAAGAACGAGAAAGGGGGGGAATAAGAAGCAAATAGAAAAAAAATTAAACAAACACAGCATGAAGGAAAACATGGGAGGAAATGCATAAAAAAGGGAGAGAGGAGATAAAAGTGATATATTGAAACTGTTAAACTTGACTCATTTGTCCATACAAGGGCAAGGCCAAAAATACTCCAATTCCTCCATTCTGTTTTTGTTCCAATATAAGCAACCAAATAAGATGCTTTCAGAATCAGCAGAATAGCAGAAGGCAGGAGACAAAGTGATGGTCAGAAATCTTATTTTATCTTATGTTATTTTACTAAGCAAAGACAATGGAAAATGACTGCTTCACAACATCATCTTGTGACGTTGAAGACCTTAAAATGGAGGCAACTCCTTTTCTCTAACTTGCACTTGTGAATATAATACAGTACACAGAATAAACAGAAATAATAATGCAGAGCAATGATGGGATAACTGGTTCATTCAATACATTCAGGTAGTCAGCTGACTTCATTTTAATGCTGCATAAAGTTGCTGAGCCTAGACCTGACCAATTGAAGCAACCCCAGATCAATACACTTCCTCTAGAGACTTGTACAGTGGGCACTATGCATGACGGGTGCACGTCCCTTCTTACCCTGACGCTCTCATCGCTTTGGAATAGGGTAAATCTGGACTCATCAGACCACATTACCTTTTTCCATTGCTCCGCAGTCCAATTTTAATGCAAATTGAAGTCATTTTTTCTGATTAGCCTCACTAACAAGTGGCTTTCTTGTGGCCACACAGCTGTTTAGTACCAATCCTGTACGTTCTCGTCGCATTGTGCATGTGGAAATGCTCTTACTTTCACTATTAAACATAGCCGTGAGTTCTACTGTTGATTTTTACGATGTGACTTCAAGCATTTTAGTGATCTCTGAGTATCTCTGAGTATTGCGCCGCTTCTTGATGTTTTTTCATCCTGTGCAGGATGCCTGTGACAAATTAAAAATGCCTTGGAACACCTACGTTTCACTCCATTAGTAGCAAAACATCTAGCTTCATTAGCGAAAGGACACATTCGGTGAGAAAGGGTCATAACACTTCATTGTTTTTCGATGTACATGTTTGCAACCGCAATTCGGGGTTAACCCGCTAAAGAGGTGCTAACCCCTTTCAAAATTATGAAATGAAAAACAAGTGAAATGTTGCTTTACACAGGGTTAAATGTGACCTTAACACAAGGTTGCTGTGTTAACACAGGAGTAAGGAGAGTGTGATAAACCCAAAAGAGTGCAACAGTGCCCGCCCACTTTTTCAGTCATGTTGGTTCCTTTTTCCCCATTGACTTTTAAAAAATGCTTCATAAAAGAGTTCTAAAACAAACCAACCAGCTCTGAGGTGAATCACAACATTAAACAACTATGATTTGATTCAAAGCATAATTTGAAAATCAGATGAAAGAAAAAGGTACAACACTGAGACAATACTATGTAAAATACTTCATCTTTCACAACGGCACAAACTACAACTTGTCCACAGTTCTCTGATTGGTGGATCTTTCACTACTGTACCATGGGTATTGTAGTTGTTCACCAGGAATTCTGCAATTAAAATGTGAAACAATGAATTTGAAATAACGCTGACTGATGGCTTCAACAGAACAAATACCATGGATTAACAACTTTGGATCTCACGGTAGGTCTGCCTTTAAAGGTTTATAAGTCATTGTTAAAAATCAATTAGTCTATGGAAAAAAAATGGATGGGACCTTTACTTTCGGAAACTTACTGTTGCACTCTACTCTGAACAGTTCATCAGTGATGACAACTTTTCACAATTCAATCAGTTCCCTAAGAAAAACATTTCCACCGTACATGTTTTTCTTGTTGAATATCAATTTCACTCAAAAGTATATCACATTACAGAAGTAAAACGGGTTGTGAATACCATTTCATGTTGACATTAAAAAGATCAAAAGAGCTCAATAAGAGATTCGCCTCCAGAACTAGTAGGATACATGTTGAGTATGGAAATTATTGCTAATTATTGCTCAGAGTCAGCACCGGGATAAAATGTGTGTGTGGGGGGGATTTGGAATTTCTTTGGGAGCCACAAAGATCTGGTGCTAAAAATACCTCGGTTGGGGGGGGGGGGGGGGGGGCAGTTGTGAGCTGCCAGGTGATCCTTGTGTATTTGGTGAGTAAGGGACCACTTCGCTGTGGTTGAAGTGGGGGGAAAAAAGGTCAAAGATTCTGTTTCCTGTAACTTCTGTTTTCACACAGAGTACATAAAATTGTAGATACCACTGTCCTCTCCTCTTACCTCTCTCTGCACTCTATATAGGTCAGGGAGAGTGATGGTGTGTGTCTGTATGGGGAATCAGTGTACCAGAGCCCTGGTCTCCAGAGAACTGTTGCCTGCCAGCATTCACCAATGAGGGAGTCTCATCTCTCAAAACACATGCAAAACATACATCAGAAATTCTAACACACCCAGTATCGTTTATGCTTTCAGGTAGAGCGTCATGCACTTGCTTCACAATTTCCTCAGAGTTGCAGTAATATTAGAAAAGTGTCCATAGACATTGCTGCTCCACCCGTTTCCTTCCAGCATCATTTGTCTTCCCAGGGACAAAGTGCATTACTCACCAGGAGCAAGCAACATTTCCAGGCTGCCTCTCTCCATCTCAAGACAGCTTCGATCCCTTTATAAAGCATCTGTGTGTGTGTACACCGCACCAAACACACATAAGTCACCATCCATACGTAACAGATCATTTAGAAAAGCCAGAAGACCAGATATGCACTAAAACTGAAGTATCAAGGACCATTTTTATTTGTATAGCTCGTTTCACAACACACATCATATAAAGCAGCTTTACTGGAAATCATACGTACATTAACTGAAACTGTAATATCGAAAAAAAAAAAAAAAGTCTTCGTGAACATTGTGTAGTTTGATTCAATATGATTGTAAATTGTGTAAAAAAAATGTTTTATAATAATTCTATTTAGAACCCATGCGAGCCAGCTGAAGGCGACTGTGTTTATGGGTTTATAGATGTTTAATGGAGAAAAATAACCTTGGGAGAAACCAGGCTCACCGTGGGGGCCAGTTCCCCTCCTGGCTAGACAGCATGAATATAATGCCAATATTAGTTATTTGTGTGCAGTGCAAGTCATGGTTTAAAATTTGTAAATTAAAACAAGCGTTAAAGTCCAGTGTATTTTTTTTTAGGAACTTTAAGATGACTAAAGTCTTTGATGTCCATAGATGCATTGTCCTTTGTTAGTTGACTGATGAAGGCTTTTGTTGGCAATTAAATGATGATCTATGTATTCCATTTCAAGAATGTAGTCCATCAGCAGACAAAGGTGATGCAGAGGGACAGTTTTTTTTTTTCTAATCCGAAGAAGGACGTGTATTAATTGTGACTATATATGAATAATGAAGGGTATATGTAGATAAATTCTGCAGAATGAAACATGGGTCAAAAACAACTACAAGCTTTGAGTGCAGCATTTCATAAAAAATGCTGTGTAAGACTTTTTAAGAGTGACTCAGATCCTAGATACACAGTTCAAAACCTCTGTACTGTATGATGATGTGTGCTCACGCACACACACGCACACACGCACACACACACCATAGATAGCAAAAATTGTTTGAAATGTTAGGAACTGTTTTGACCACCATGGAAATACCAAGACATGAAACAAACAGAAAAAAAACATGGCTAAACAAAGATCAAAGTTTGTCTTTGTACACATCGGGAACATATATTATAGCTATACACTGGAAAACAAAATGAAGCAATAGTCTAAGTCATGAAAAAGGGCCAAAGTGTGTTGTTCCATCAGAGACAGACTTTCAGATCCTCATCTCTGAAAAAGCTTTTTTTCTTTTAAGTCTAAGACACTAAAATGCAGCTCTTCCTGCAGTGTGTTTGGAATGTTTGTTGAAGATCAGAATCACACTTTCAATGGAATCAATCTCTCTAATATAAGACTCCTTATATCTAAGGGTGATATGACAGAAAAACACATTGACATGCCGTTTCCTCTTTTCTAAGGATGTTATCTGCCTGGTATTTCATCGTCTGTTCTCTGTTTTTCTGTTCAGACAGCAACAAATTGTGTCTAGATTTGTATCAGAGAGCCTATAAACACACTGTCTGTGTATGTTTGTGCATGTGTTTGGTTGTTTATACATTTAGAGTTCATGTTTACCTGTTTCTCCTCCATATTTGTTTGTGATGAGGTGGGTATGGCGTCTCCCAGCAGGAAGCCCAACCGTGTCATGAGCTCCTGGACAGCCGGGGAGGAGCCAGATGCCGGCGAGAGCAGCTCTGCACACAAACACACACATTTAAAGGTTAGGAGAGGATTTACACAAAAAAAAAAAAAAAAGCAAAATGACCATAGGTACGCACACCAACACACACGTTAATGAAGCCTGCACATAAAAAACAAAACAAAAAAACTCTATACTGTACAACCACATGCATGCCAACACACAGGTCCGTTCAACATTCTGTCTAACTACAAGATCATATATTCAACACTATGCCTTAAATGAACAGGAATCCATGATGTAAGGCAAATCTGTCCCAACTCACCAAGATCCAAAGGACTGGTGTGGCACTTTCTGTGCTCTCCTCTTCACTGCCTTTCACAGTCTCCTCTGCTCTCTCACGATCTCCGTCCTTCCTTCCCTCCTTCTCTCTCTCTCTCTCTCTCTCAACTGTTCCCTCTCTTACAGTCTCAATCCCTCCCTCTATGTTGCCCTGTATCACTCTCACTCTATTTTTATTTTACAGCACACAGCATTTACAGTGCTCTGCACAGCTTCAGGAAGACTGGGTTTGTGATGCAGTTACTGTGATAACCAAGTTTCAATCAGCAATTCAGAAGCTCTGTGTGTGTGTGTGTGTGTGTGTGTGTGTGTGTGTGTGTGTGTGTGTGTGTGTGCGTGCGTGTGTGCAAGAGCCTGTGAGAGGACAGGGTGTGAATCTGAATGAGCAGAGATCTCGCTCGCTGTAATCACTGGGCCACCTCTTAGTCTCAGAGTAGGATTGATTAGACATAGACGTGCGCGCGCACACACACACATACATCTTCTCCACTTCTCACATGCTCCGTCATTATGCTGCAATTCTCAGCCAGATCTCATTACAATTACATGACTGTTTTTGCTAAATAAAATTATGTGGTTCATTGCAGCAGTTCCAAAATGTCCACTGTGTGGCGCTAAAAGAGAGTTAAATCCTTTCCCAAACAGATCAGGACGTTAAGGTTTACGTTCAATTGATTTTTAAATCAACAAAACCTACCTCCCAACCCTAAACCTAACCGATAGTGTCATAAAAAGCAAACAAGAGATGCAAAATGTCAAAATGAAACCATGTCATTTGTGTAGCTTCTGGTTCATGTGTGAACTCATGTGTTCAAATTAATTGCTCAAGCTTATCAATGTAGTTGGTTATGTAATTCATCGCCTTACAAGTCATACAATACTGTAAGGTAGCACTGTGTGAGGAACAGGGCGAATAGTATGTTAATGAAAAATTGATCTGACCTTTTATTTGTGATTTGTGTATAAGGAAATTGTCTAGGCCTTACCTCTAGGCCTCTAAGGGAAACTGCAAAAACAGCTGGGCCTATAAGTATTAACTATATTAACACACAACAATATGCTAATAACTATAATATAAAATTTTTTTTAAAAAAAATCAGCTGATGGAAAAAAAAGAGAGAGGCAACAACGCATTTGGTGTCAGCTCCTCAAGCACCTAAATAAAACCAATAGTAAAAGTGATGCTTGCCTTAGGAAGCATATAATAACATTGGCCTACATTTAAATTCGAAGCCTACTTTGTGTGCTTTCCAGTTCACTCAGTTGGCCTTACTTAATGTAGTTTGGCATAATAGCATTGGGAGAACACAAGGGTAACATTACATTTTCAGAGAAGCGGACAAGTCAGGTCTCACAACACAGATTCGGTGCATAGATTCGGTGCAGGTGGCAGTTGTGGATATAGTCAGCACACACACACACAAGAGTTACAAAAATGGAGTTTGCCAAAAGGCACCTGAAGGACTCTCAGACCATGAGAACCAAAAGATTGAACTCTTTGGCCTGAATGGCAAGCGTCATGTCTGGAGGAAACCAGGCACCGCTCATCACCTGGCCAATACCATCACTACAGTGAAGCATGGTGGTGGCAGCATCATGCTGTGGGGATGTTTTTCAGTGGCAGGACTGGGAGACTAGTCCGGATCGAGGGAAAGATGAATACAGCAATATACAGATACATCCTTGATGAAAACCTGCTTCAGAGCACTCTGGACCTCATACCGGGGTGAAGGTTCATCTTCCAACAGGACAACGACCCGAAGCAGACAGCCAAGATATCAAAGGAGTGGCTACGGGACAACTCTGTGAATGTCCTTGAGTGGCCCAGCCAGAGCCCAGACTTGAACCCGATTGAACATTTTTGGAAAAATCTGAAAATGGCTGTGCCCCGACGATCCCCATTCCAACCTCACGGAGCTTGAGAGGTCCTGCAAAGAAGAATGGGAGAAACTGCCCAAAAATAGGTGTGCCAAGCTTGTAGCATCATACACAAAAAGACTTGAGGCTGTAATTGGTGCCAAAGGTGCTTCAACAAAGTATTGAACAAAGGCTGCAAATACTTATGTACATCTTTTTTTATTTTTAATAAATTTGTAAAGATTTCAAACGAACTTCTTTCACATTGTCATTATGGGGTATTGTTTGTAAAATTTTGAGGAAAATAATGAATTTAATAAATTTTGGAATAAGGCTGTAACATAACAAAATGTCGAAAAAGAGAAGCACTGTGAATACTTTCCGGATGCACTGTACATGTCAAGAATGAACTTTGACTTTGAAAAGTTTGCATGTGAAACTGGTGTAACTGTGCAAAATGAATAATTACAAATTATTAAACAACTTCTCTGTCTGTAGCTTTGAATAGGTTTCCTTAAACCTGTCAAACTATAAAAATACATACTTTATTTTAAGAAGGTGAAACGTCAAGTCTGACATAGTCTGGCTTTTTTATGGCGGTTTTGGAGCAGTGGGTTCTTCCTTGCTGAGCAGCCTTTCAGGTTATGTCAATATAGGACTCATTTTACTGTGGATATAGATACTTGTCTACCTGTTTCCTCCAGCATCTTCACAAGGTCCTTTGCTGTTGTTCTGGGACCATGTTTATCTCTAGGAGACAGAATGTGTTTCCTTCCTAAGCGGTATGATGGCTGCGTGGTCCCATGGTGTTTATACTTTGTATTATTGTTTGTACAGATGAACATGGTACCTTCAGGTGTTTGAAAATTGCTCCCAAGGATGAACCAGACTTGTGGGAGGTCCACAATTGTTTTCAGAGGTCTTGGCTGATTTCTTTTGATTTTCCCATGATGTCAAACAAAGAGGCAATGAGTTTGATGGTGTGCCTAAAATACATCCACAGATACACCTCCAATTCAGTAAACCTCCAATCAGAATCTAATTGGCTAATCGTCTAAATGCTTGACATAATTTTCTGGAATTTTCCAAGCTGCTTAAAAGGCACAGTTAGCTTGGTGTATGTAAACTTCTGACCCACTGGAATTGTGATATAGCCTAGTAAAAGTGAAACAATATGTCTATAGACAATTGTTGGAAAAAATTATCATGTCATGCATAAATTAAGAAGTCCTAAATGACTTGCCAAAACTATAGTTTGCTAATATAAAATCTGTGGATTGGTTAAAAAAAAATTGTTTTAATAACTTCAAGTGTATGTAAACTTCTGACTTCAACTGTATCATTAAGTGATGGCAAGATAAAATAACATTTGTCATTTTGATAATGATTTGGGTTGAATTTAGTGGAATTTAATGGAAAACTATGCAAGTTGAGCTCCGTGGCACTGCAGAATTATGAGCAGCCTCTGGAGACAGCAAGCAGCGGCAGTGTGTGTACCTTCGTAGAAATTGATTTTGCATTTAAACCTCGAGCAAGATCTGTAGTTAATACATTGTACATTAAACATTAATTAACGTGAAATGAAATGCGCCATAGACATGCTTGCTCTCCGGGGCATTTTTGAAGGCATATAAACGCACGTTTAATTCAGATAAATGTTTCCTAATTAAACATAATTTGCTACGCTTATCTTCACGTGTAGACAGTGAGATTGGGGAATGAGTGTGGATTGTTTCTAAACGTGTTTGCGGTAGTCCAGTGGTCTGCAGCCAGCTCTCCTCTCAGCTGGTCTCAAGTTTATCCATGTGTGCCAAAGGACACAGACCTCCCAAAGAGACCCCACATTTCTCTCCCTTTTTGCTTAAATAGACTAGATGTAAACCGAATTTCCAATACACACACACACACACACACACACACACACTCTAACACAAACATATGGCTTGTTTTTGCAGGGCACTCAAGCAATAGTTTAATGGTGCCTGATCATTTTGGCAGGCCTTAAGTCTAAAAATCTAGTAGCACTTGTGTGTGTATGTGTGAAAATCCCTTCAAAACACTTGCCAGATTCCCTCCCGATTGTTTGATTGAGCTATTCAAATCAAAACTTTTTCATATAAATACAAGAAGCAATACTATAAAACTATAGCAGTTACTTGAATATAAATGGAGAATTGCACTTTTTATATGGCAAATAATCAGATATTGGGATAAATTAGACAAATACACGCTTTTTGTTTTACCCCATCCCTCTTCATTTCCTCTTTCAGATCTCCAATCTCCATTTCTGCCCGTCTCTCAGCACTGATCTCATTCGTCTTTTTTTGCCCTTGTCATTTTCATTTTCTGCACGCTGAAATCTATTTGCATGGTAAAAAGCTCTGGAACACCCACCACCCCCATCCAAATTTCCATCTCTACTCCACCTCTGCTCATCAGATGGTCACTTTCTTCCATATACAGATTATGAAATAAAGGAAATACCTTCAGAGTACACATACACATGCTACCAATAGAAAAAAAGTTGTGCCAGACTGAGAAAGATGGACAAAACGTGTAAGAGACAGAAAAGGATAGAGAGATATGAGAGAAGGTGAGATGCATCTTTGTATGGAGGAGTGTGAAATAGAGGGGGAGGTGGAGAAGAGGACGATGGACAGACAGCAAGAGAGAGAAAGTGAGACGGAGTATGAGGAAAATAACATGAGTGAACAGTAGCAACACAGAGAGGAGAGTTTCTGTCAGCCAGTCAGATGTAGAGAGAGAGAGAGGAGTTCAGGAGTTCTACAGATTAATATGTAAGGGTTAGTTTAATCAATTATGCTTAGATGAGCTAGTTGCTAACTTAAAGAATACAAGTGTTGAAAAACTCCCTTAAAATGTGCATAGTTCCCGAATGTTGATAAATGCTACAATACACAATCAAGTTAACAACTAGGTCTATTGACGTTAAAGAATTAGTTCACGTACAAATTTGAAATTGCTGATAATTTACATACAAAATGTATATGACTTTCTTTCATCATCAGAACAGAATTTAAGATTTCTAGGAAAGATTACTTTGATGCTGTCTAAATATGCTTTTTGTTCTGTAAAAAATTGCCGAAATTCTATTTCATGGTCAAAAGCATAACATTGAGGTTGTGGTTAGTTCCAGCCTCACCCATCCACTAATTTTGGTTACTAACTGGCCGGAATTTCCCGAATTGCTAAAGGGGTTGTATGTGTATGGGTTCTGTAATACAGTGGGATGGTGTAGGGTGTACAATGCGCTGACGGGGGAGGTGGAGCCGGGCCGTTAACTTCAGCTCAGCATCAGGATGACGTAAGGGAGGGGAAAGCCTCCTTCCCCGGCCCTTAGGGGAATTCCCACAGGGGATATCCCTCTGGAGCAGACGTGAGACAAGGCACTTAAGCACGCATTTGACCAAGTGAAATACATTGATGGTCAATGCCTTCAGCCATGCATTGCACTCACATATCCATATTTTTCAATTATAAATTATCGGTTGTATCGAGTGACACATGACGGTCATACAAAAGAAGATACAACCCAGTTGTTAGAACTAAGGATCCGTCAGAAAATGTTGTTCCAGGCGGCTCATCATAGCCTGATGGGAGGTCACTTGGGACAGAGCAAAACACTAAGCTATCTCATGGCCCGTTTCTATTGGCTGGGCATTCACAGGGATGTTACCCTGTGGTATGCGACATGCCGCGAATGTCAGCTGGTGAATTCTCCGGCCACTGCAAAAGCACCATTGTGCCCTCTTCCGTTGATCTAGGTTCCCTTTGACAGAGTTGGCATGGACCTCGTTGGGCCATTAGAACAGTCAGCACGTGGGCATCACTTTGTGTTAGTTCTGGTGGACTATGCGTTCGCAGTGCCTTTTTGCAACATCTCAGCATGCAGTGTTGCAGAGGCACTCTTCATAATAATCTCCCAAATGGGGATTCCAAAAGAAATCCACTACTGTCATGTCACCTACTCTATGCAAGCTAAATGAATTATTGGCTATTAAAATCTATTCTGATAGGCGTGTACCATCCACAAATGGACGGCTTGGTCGATTGATTTAATAAGACCTTAAAAAAAATTATTCGTAAGTTCATGCACTAAGTTGGAATTGGTATAAGTGGCTCAAACCTTGCAGTGTAAGAGGTATCGCAAGCCACCACGGGGTTTTCCATATTTTAATTGTTATATGGGCGTATGCCCCATGGTGTCTTAGATGTCATGAAGGAAAATTGGGAGGTAGGACCTTCACAAAGTAAAAATGAAATTGAATACATTCTTGACCTGAGAGCAAATCTCCACACACTAGGGTGTCTATTACAGGAGAATTTGCTACAGGCGCAGGAAGGTCAATCCCAGCTGTATAACAGGGCAGCTTGGCTATGGGAGTTTGCACAGGAAGATAAAGTCCTTGTAATACTGCCAACATCGAGCACTAAAATTACTTGCAAAGTGGCAAGGACCCTTTGAGGTCACACAGCGAATAAGGGAAATCCAATATGAGGTAGTGCGTACGGATAGAGGCGGGGCTAGTCAAATTTACCACCTCATCCTAATAACAACATGGAGAAAGGCGGTCCATGTATCCTTGGTGACGGTAATTCTGGAGTGGGAGGAACTCTGTCCGGAGGGGAGTCTAAAAGCCAATTAGTTCACCCCGGTCCCTTGTGGAGAACACCGCTAAATGTCACAATGTATGGACGTTTCCAGGTTTCAAAATAATTTCTCTGACGGGGTTCTCACCTCTCCCTGGCCGCACTAATCTCATAAAACTCCACAGAGACAACCCCAGGGGTAGTGGCATGTAGTCATCCCTACTGCCTCCCTGAAAAAAAGAAACAGGTAGTACAGAAATAATTAAAGGCCATGCTCGATATGGAGGTAATAGAAGAATCCCACATCGGGCCAGCCCGGTGGTTCTGGTGTCTCAGCGCAATAACTCAGTCCGGTTCTGTGTGGATTATAGGAAGGTCAACGTGGTGTCGAAATTTGATGCTTATCCAATGCCGTGTGTTGACAAACTGCTCGATCGGTTGGGCTCGACTCGCTTTTAATCGACAGTGGATTTGACAAAGGGATATTGGCAGATCCCCTTATCACCGATGTCCCATGAGAAAACTGACGTCTCCACACCATTTGGCTAACACCAATTTGTAACCTTTCCATTCGGTTTGTTTAGGGCCCGCCAGCAGCATTGCAGCATGGTTCTGAGGTCGCTGCAACAAGCGGGGCTCACTGCAAACCCAAAGAAGTGTGCAATTTGGAGAGTGGAAGACTGCCACGGGCAGGTGCATCCCCAAATTGCTAAAACTGCAGCAAACGCGACCTGACCGAGACCAAACAGGAGGCGAGTCTATTCCTGGTGCTGGCCTGCTACTATCGAATGTTTGGGCTGACTGATCTTACTAAAAAGGAAGCCCCGGATCCGGTCCAGTGGACGGAGTCGTACCAACAAGCTTTCATGCAGGTAAAAGCTGCACTTTGTGGCGGGCCACTTCTGCACTCCCCTGATTACTCTCTCCCTTTTGTGTTACAGACGGACACGTCGGATAAGGGGGCTGGGAGCTGTACTGTCCCAGGTGGAGGAGGAGGAACGCATGATGCTGTACATAAGTCGGAAGCTCTCTATAAGAGAGACTAAGTACAGCATCATAGAGGAGGAGTGCTTGGCCATCAAGTGGGCGGTCCACACTCTCCACTACCATTTATTGGAATGGCCATTCACCCTCTGTTTTCACCATACCCCGCTACAATGGCTCCACCCTATGAAAGATGCCAACGCCCAGATCACCTGTTAGTATTTGGCACTCCAGCAGTTTAAGTTCGAGGTGGTCTAAAGACCGGGGGCGCAAACAGGTGTACCATTCCATTTTGCACTGGCGCTTCTACTGCAAACAACACAAAGAAACGTTTCAGAAAGTTTGTGTCGACGTGCCAGGTTAAGCTACGTTCACACTGCCAGCTACTTAGTCACTGCATGTTGCCAGTGGTTGGCGATTAGGTCGCTAGTGGCGTGTATGGAGAGTCTAAACAGCACTGTTTCTTTGCAATTAATATTACTATTAAAAATATTAGGATCACGTGAGCTCTACCATCTTCTCAAGCATTGGCTGTCGAAAGTCACTCTTCATTTGCATAAAGTTAAACATTTCTCAACTTTGTCACGTCGCTGGACACGCCCACATCCGGTTGCACATCCGGTCGCCATCGCTCGTATTGCCGGAATTCACCAGCTCTCATTGAAAATGAATGAGATAATAATAATAATAATACATTTTATTTGTGAGCGCTTTTCTGAATACTCAGACACTTTACATAAAATCATAAAAGCAGCAAAAACAACATCAAATGGAAGATACACTAAAAACACAGCAAACTTTGCTAAACATTAAAAGCAATTTTAAAAAGGTAAGTTTTAGTCAATGATTTGAACGCTAGAAGGTCTGAAAGAATGATAGAAAGGTGTTGCATTTATCAGTTGTGAATGAGTTGATGATATTGTCATTGGGTTTAAGAAGTTTATTTACTGTGTAGAAAAGAGCCTTCGGGTTGGTAGAACCAGAATGTATGAGG